>CM073578.1:124950287-125611787 GCA_037074715.1 Magnolia kwangsiensis | reverse complement strand
TGAGAGACAACAAACATTTCATAACCATTCCATGTTGAATGAGAGGATTGAAGGTGAGGTCTTTCCTAAATTTTCTCTAGATTATCCAAATACATCACCCTCACATTCATAATTATTAGATTCATATTAAAATTGGTACTAGGCCACCTAAGAGTAATAGTCTGCACCTATGGATCGTTGAGAGCTCTAGAAAACGGTTTAGGGTTGCCAAGCTCACGGGTGGATTCGTAGAGCCCCTAAGTCAAATGAACTTGCATGTTAGGATTACATGTAAATCCTCTCTCAACATAAGGGTTTTCAAAAGGATGAGAGATTTACCCACCCAATCAGCGAAGATGAGTTCTTCTGGTTGTGGGTGAGGGAATTTCTTGAGGGAGAGGTAAGGAGTTGCAAGATTGAACTCCTTTGGGCCCTACTTTGAACTATGGTCCACCTTCACTCTCTCCTTTCTCTCTCTTCTTTCTTCACTATCTCCTCTCCTTTATTGCTTTTGTGGAAGTGAGTGAGGAAGAGAGTCAAAGAGAGTTTTTAGTTCCTAGGTTTGGGCTAAATGGCCTTAAGTTCTAACATTATTCCTAAAATGACCCTCTAGAACTCCTTTTGGCCTTGGGGTAGCTCTGTCACCCCTCTGGCCACTAAATTCGGTATGTAGGTGTCTTATGACTCATTGAAGGGTTGTGCAAAATTTGGAAGCAAACGGATGTGAAATTTTATCGTATGGTTCCGATCTATAAATGGCCCTGTGAGGTCCATTCTGGCTGTAGGGGTAGTTCTAATGCCTCCCTGGTCACCAAATTAATAGGGTAGGTGCCCCATAACTCGATGAAGGGCTGTGCAAATTTTGAAGGCAAACAGATGCGGGGTTTTACCGTACGGGGTCGATTTGCGATTAACAGTCACTGTCACATGATCGGGTTCTAAATTTTGTGGACGGGCGTAAAAAAATACTTTAGGCCCTCATCGTAAATGTAAAATAGATCTGACGACTGCAAAGCCTAATATCTTAGTTTTATTTACAAGTGGCAAATTTCAATTCTAGCCCTTAGGTTAAGGCTAGGTGAGTTGCATTTGGCAAGTGCCGTTGGGACGGCATGGATAATTAATTTCTAGGTGTATACTGAGTCCGTGGTCCGCGATGGTCCACAAGCCCAGTGAGATCTGTATTTTTCCCAATTTTTAGATTTTTTTGACCTTTCTTGGCCGCTGCACGACCCGCACAAGCTGTTGTCAAGTACAAACAGGTTATTTGGCTTGACGACCCGCACTTGACTCGAACTTAACCAGAATGGTCCACCTTAATGGGCTAACCTGGGTTAATTTGTTGGCGGTACCCCACACACGAGTGGTTTAACGAATGATCCTGCGGCAAATCTTACGTGGACGCCTCAGGATATTATTCTGGATGGATAGGGTGTTACACAAAAATTAAGAAAAACCTATCTGAACATGAAGAAACTCATGAAAACTAGACAAAATTAAACTTGAAAAATCATCATGATGTGTAGAGTTGGGCATCCGGTCGATTTGGACTGAGTTGGGGCTGACCAACTCAATTCGATTTTGAAATAAACTTGACCAGAACTCATCCCAACTCATTATCAAGTCCTACATACCTGACCCGATCTGAGTCCAGGTTTGTCCTGGACTAATCCAAACCGAGTCCAATCCAATCATAGGTACCAAGTCGGGTCGGGTGAAGAGGGTATCTATGGTCTGAAATCACAACTCAAAACCTAGGTGCACATGCTAGAATTGTAGCCTCTCTATTAACTGCACGGTATCTCGGATATGAAAGATCAAATATGGAGTTACACGCACGCACGCACGTGCGCACACACACACGCACACACATGAGTCGGGTTTTGGATTGAGTCGAGTTAGTACTGAGTTGGATTTCGGGTTGAGTCGAGTCGTGCTACTAGGTGATCTGAACTCGGCTCGATTTGAGTTCGGATTGGGCGAAGTCTACTCGATTCGGATTGGGCGAAGTCTACTCGATTCGGATTGACTCACCCACTCAATTTGGATTGAGTCGGGTTTGAGTGACTTGGACGAGTTGAGTCTACTTAGTTGAGTCATCCTGTGCCCAGTTCTAATGGTGTGGCCCACTATTTGCACTGGATTGTATATTCTATCAGTGTTGATCCATTAATAGGAAAGATATGGTTGTATTGAAAGTTCACATAGAGCCTAAATTTCAACCAGTGCCCTATTTAAACATCAAAGGAATATAGTTACACTGAAATAAAGGCCTATTTGATCACATACGTCTTGTTGTAGCTTGCCATAGAATGAAAATACAAATGAAACATGATAAGAAAAGAGGCATTACAATGACATGATAAGATCAACAAGCTACATCTTGTTGTAGCTTGCCATAGAATGAAAATACAAATGAAACATGATAAGAAAAGAGGCATTACAATGACATGATAAGATCAACCAAACTCTTTAACGATTCATATGAAGAACCTCCCTTTTCTATACAATGCACTGCGTTTTCCTTTAGATCACGTGCTCTCTCTCTTATCTCCTTCCCTTCAATCTCCACCATCAATCTTCTTATGGCCCACTCTATATCACTTCTATTGAACCCATTCTCAAGTTGTATTCTCACCTTCCAAACATGGCTCACAAACCTAGCATTCAAATTTTGGTCCCATAAATAAGGAGAACATAACATAGGAACCCCTTCACATATGCTCTCCAACGTGGAATTCCAACCATTGTGTGTCCAATAACCTCCCACTGATGGGTGGGCCAGCACTTCTTGTTGTGGGGCCCAGTTAACTATCTGGCCCCTCTCCCGCGTCTTCTCTTCGAACCCTTCCGGTAGTTCGACCGAATCATGGCCATGGATGGAGCCGGGCCGGAGAACCCACAAGAAGGGCTGGTCACTATTGGCTAGCCCCCAGGCTATCTCCACCACATCTTTTTTACCAAAGGAACCCGAGCTCCCGAAGCTGATGTAAATCACGGTCTGTGGCGCCTGCTTGTCTAGCCATGCCATGCAACTATAGTCTTGTGTTAGTATGCTGTTTGATGATCCCGGAGAGAATTTATAGAGTGGGCCCACTTCAAACAATGGCATGGGATGAATATCTTGTCTAATTTTTGCCAACTCAGTTGATTCAAGACCATCAAATGTGTTCATGATGTAACCCAAAGCGGACCTCATTGCATCGTGAGTCTTGACCCCCAAACGCTCAAAGATTTCAGGATCTGTCGTGCCAATGTCTGGAATGTCCTTCATCCTGAGGGGCGGAATTTCAGGAATAAGTGTGTTTGGCTCCCCATCTGGTAAAGACAGATTCATTAGTATGTCTATGCACTGCTTGTTTGTAGAGTTAAAATGTATTTTTTGTAACCTTACTGTATCTCTTGTGAAATGTAGGGAAGTTTCAGTGGGGCCCATCAAATGAATGTTCATAATCACTAAAGGGTCCCAACAAAAGTTCCCCAAGCCATATTATTTGTTGTGTTTTTCTTCATACAGAATAAATCATATGTTTCCATGTATTTCATTTTTCTAATAGGATTTATACATGGGGTTGGAAATGGGCCTAACTGAGTTGGGGGATAGGCTAGATATATACTTGACCCATGTGCTCGTCCGAGTCAACTCGGACTCAGTTCAGTTGAGTCCATTTCTGGATTGGGACAACGAGTCACCCTTCCCTCGACTCAGGTGAGTCGTAACTCGAATTGAGACCAGATAGACTCCGGCCAGTCTGGCACATTTAGATCAATAGACCTACTCAAAGAAAATTTTCAAGTTATGGTCTCTCATCACTCCTACACGTGGCACAGATACACCTTACTGCAACTTGTCAAACTGTCCAAATTATAAGGTCCAGTTTAGATGGAGCTTGGATGCGGGTTTCCTTCGAAAGGCTTCCCCAGGATGGAACGTGGGACCCGTCGACCATGATGTTTCCTGATGCATCCGTTTTCCGATATCATTTTAGGGCATAAGACCAAAAATAAGTGGATCTAAAACTCAAGTGGCCGCATGAGAGGAAACAGCGGAGATTTAGTGACTGTATGACTACAAAAGTTTAATATAAGGCTAATAGTTTTTTGTTTCTACTTCATTTTTCATCACAGTGGGAATGAAATTATAAACAATTTTGGATGGCATATAAACATTAAGACAGAGTTCAGTGAGGTTTCAAATGTAAAAAACTCTTTCCCCACTTTTCCCCCTCCTATGACAGCCATGAATTTTGGATCCACCTGATTTTTTCTCTCATCCCTTTAAATGATCTAAAAAAACAGATGAAAGGAATGGATTTTTCTTTTCCCTCTCGTATGACAGCCTTGAATTTTGGATCCACACCTGATTTTTTCTCACTCAAAAATTGTCCACGGGTTCCGTGCGGATATATATGACTATGTGAATAAAAGGTTTAATTAAAAGAAGAAAAAAAAAGTGGCACATATGAGGTGCTTGGTATACATGGTGTGTTTAGCTGTAGCATCAAACCAAGGTTTGTAAAGATGCACACCACAGTTTAAGAACTTTCTTGCCTGCGTATTAAGGTCAATAGGTTTCAAGAACTTCTTGAGTGGAACCAATCAAGATTTGGGAGACACCCAAACGGGCCTCTAATATGAAGACGAACCTGAGATGGAAAGGAGTCCATTTTGCTGTAGAAGTTTGAAAGTGGCGACACAAGAGGCACTGCTGGTGCCTAACAAAATTCTCGGGAGTTTCAATTGATCTGCAACGTCTTTCGTGCAGTAAAAAATCTCATCAGTGATGATGCACGTAACCGGGCCATGTGGGCCATCTGATATCAATCGGGACAAGCAATCATGGAATGATTCTTGGCATGAGTCGTTGAGGACGTGCACAGCAGATATGGGGTCCTCGGTCCATTTCTTATTACCATCTGATAAGCCATCAGGTATAAGCTCGAAGCGGAGGTTGGGAAAGTTCGATGGATTGGGAAAGTTATAGTTTGTGTGAATAACTGTGATAGAGATTCCTTTAGAGTGTAAGAGATTAGCCAGTTGAAGCATGGGATTAACGTGGCCTTGAAATGGGATCGGCAAAATAACTAAATGAGGGACTTTCTTTTTTTGAATTCGCAGGTCCCTCGATTCTTCCATTGATTTTGAGGATTTGATCCGCTGCGGTGGATATGGGTAACTGACTTTCGGGTTTCTCTGTATAGATATAGGGAGTTATACATATGATACTCTGGCAGAGTATGATGTTTGATACACGTCCGATGAAAAGTCATGCACGTCGTTTACATTCAGTCAAATTAAATTATTTAGTGGACCCCGCTGTTGATAAGTCACAGTTTGGAAATTAGACTGGTTGGATGATCCTATCCTCTGATCAGTGGACACTTGATTGTTACATCAGCATCATCAGATAAATGTGGGCCAATCCGATAATAAGATAATGAAATGTAACTTCTTATTTTAGATACGGAGATGTATCATTTGGACAGTTTAATTTAGATTACTTGTATTCATGCCGGCAATTTTTAACTGATTAAGTGCCTATCGGAAGGTTTTGCCTTTTGAGGTGTCCATTTATCCTTAAGGGCCGCACGGTTTGGAGATGATCAGTCTTGGCAACTAAAAATAGTGGGGGCCACCTGAGGGGTGGCTCTTGCACATGTATGCCACGTCGTCAAGTGAGAGTAGACTTTCACGGGAGCGGATTACGTGCAGCCCCGGCCTCACTAAAGACGGTGGGTCCCTTGCAGTGGGAACCACCTTGATGTATTTATTCTATGTCCACGCCGTCCATCCGTTTTGGCATATCATTTTAGGTCATGAGACCAAAAATTAAAAAGATAAAATGCTTAGGTGGACCATACTATAAGAAACAGTGGTGATTAACCATTAAAAAATTCCCATGGGACACAAAAGTTTTGGATCAAGTTGATATTTATTTTTTTCATTCATCCAGTTTTTTGTGACCTTTTCAACAATTTAGATGGAAAATAAACACTACGAAAACATTATGGTAGGCCCTAGAAATTTTTTAATGGTGGAGTGTTCAATCATTACTGTTTCTTATAGTATGGTCCACCTGACATTTGGATCTGATTCATTTTTGGATTCTGCAATAAAATGATCTGAAAAAATGTATGGACAGCGTGGATATATGATACATCCATCAAAATGGGCCCCACATTAAGGGCTGCACTGTCTTTAGTGAGAGCGGGGCGCACCTAATCCGCTTCCCATTTTCTAATGAATATGGATCTACTTCTCTCATACGTATCACGTGACCATGTCCGCGTGAAATGCTTCCTAACTTTTTTTTTTTTTTTTGACCATTTTTAAAGGTAAGCTGGACTTGAATGCAATTGGACGATTGGACCCAACATCACCATTCTGGACCGTTCATTATGTTCAATCGGCTCTTCCTTCACCACCGTGCAAAACTCACAGTCATGGACTTACCTTCGATGAATGATCTTGTCTGTTCACTTTTAATGCCACTGACAGGATTGTTTAGATAATCAATTAATATGGAGATTTTCAATTTATCCTCGGAAAGAATGGATCAAGGCAAGCAAACGGTCCAGATTGATGATACGCATTGTCCACGTGTCTTCGAAAAGAAGTTATTCTCCCTCGGGAACACGCCACAAAATACAACCTCGAAGTCTCAAAAGCGATATTGGTCGCATCCTATAAAGTTGGTAATCAAGTAGCACCAGCCTCCAAGCAGGACTTTTCGCACAACTAAAGTAGGCTTCTTTTCTGTTCTACTGTGATATGTGTGCTCGAGGGAGTACGCATTGTTGGTACTCTCGCTTCTTACACGTGCAAGATCCAACCCTCTTATCAGGCAGATCCAACCGTGTAGATGCCTTACTGCGAAAATCAGGCTGATCTGTTCGTCTGATGGTCCGTTTCTCTTAACCAATCAGGCTGGCCTGATTTCTACATATGGAGCTATCTGATGAACGGCTTGGATCAATGTGTACGTTGGAAGTACCCCATGTAGTGTGGCAGGCCAAATGCACTTGGGCATGTTAGCCATGAACCAAGGCCTATGAGCAACTCTTGGACCCATGGCCGCTTTTATAAGGAGGGCATTCTCTCCCTTTATTTCTTTTAATTATAATCTAAACTTTTCGAAGGGAGAACACGACAACTGGAGTGATTAGGAAGAATCCTTGCTGGATTCTTTCCTTGATTACAAATGATTTGTTATCTTGTATTTATTTTTGATCTGGCGACCAGAAATATCTTACTTGGAACTTTTTAGAGGAGATGAAACTTGGGTTGCGTGCTCGGGCATGGGCATGAGCGTGGGCGTGAGTAGTGAGAAAACGGTCCGAAAATGGACGGGCCATGATGATCAAACGGTCAGATCTTTTGATCCGATAACCAGAAACATCTGAGAATAATGGATAACGGCCAGAAACATTTTTCAAATATTCTGGACCATTGATAGCGTCTGGCAACGGTCCACTAAAGGATGCCTATATAAACTGGACCATTTTAGTCCAATTTCATCATCTTAATACAACCATCTCTCCCATCATCAGATACGATTCATAGCTCCATCATAAAATACTTAGAACATCTCCACCGTTAGTGTCTGCCAGAAGAAATCCTCTGCGGTAAAATTATTCCACAGTGGACCTATCGTGATTGCTGCACGCTGGATCCAGAAGGCTTGTCTTATCCTGGAAGCAATTCGCCTGTAACCCATCAGCAGTAGATAAGGGGGCGAATCACGCTTTAAGGACAACGTATTTGATACGTGATTCAACCTAGTGAATTTTGAATTAATTTATTTTTATTTTCAGTGTATCCAAAATCATATTCCCAACAATCTTAAAGCGTGATTTGATGGACACTGAAAGTGTTGCATCAATCAAATTGATGAACCAAGATCTGATCCGATTGGACCGATTCGATGGTTCAAATTTCACTAGGTGGCAGGACAAGCTAAAATTCTTACTGACCGTTCTGAAGATTTTCTACATCCTGGACCCAACTCTCCAGCCTCTGCCTGAAGCAAAGGACACTGATACTCCTGAACAAGTTGCTGCTAGGATTAAGCGACAAGAAGATGAACTACCGTGTCGTGGCCACATCCTCAATGCGCTCTCTGATCGGATGTACGATTTGTACATGGGGACCACATCAGCTAAAGAAATTTAGAGTGCGCTGGAATAAAAATACAAGGTTGAAGAGGAAGGTACACAGAAATTTCTAATTGCCAAGTATTTCGACTTCACGATGGTAGACAATCTACCGCTGCTTGCCCAAATTCAAGAATTGCAGCTTATTGTAAATAAAATAAAAGCTATAAAAATTGATCTTCCTGAATCCTTTCAAGTCAGAGCTATAATCGCAAAATTGCCTCCGAGCTGGAAAGATTACAGAAAGAAACTACTGTATAAATCTGAAGAGTTCACCCTAGAATAAATTCAAAAGCATCTTCGTATTCAAGAAGAATCTCGTAACCGAGATAAAAAGGATGACGCTAATGGTACATCTTCATCCAAGGTAAACGCAGTAGAACGACCATCCCAAAATAATGAGAAAGCTGATTTTCTTAAACCTAACAAAGATCAAGGAAAATTTAAGAAAATCCAAAAGAAGAAAAACGGCAAACCTAAGGGAGCTTGCTATGTCTGCGGTAAGATCGGACATTTCGCTCGAGTCTGTAGGGACCGAAAAAAGCCTAAGAAAGAGGCTAATGCAGTATACGATGAAATCGTAGCCATGGTCACAGAAGTGAACCTAATTCAAGAGAAAATTTCTAGTTGCTGGTATGATATAGGTGCCACAGTCCATGTATGCAATGATCGATCTGCCTTCAAAAACTATAAAGACGAGACCAATGGTCAGGAGGTTCAAATGGGAAATGAAAGACGATCGAAAGTTGTAGGCAAAAGAACTATAGAATTACTCTTTACCTCTGGAAAGAAGGTAATTCTGACCAACGTACTGCATATCCCAGACATAAGGAGAAATCTTATCTCAGGGGATCTCTTAAGCAAGCCTGGGATTAGGGTTGTGTTTGAATCAGGTAAGTTGATCTTGTCTAAGAATGAGAACTTTATGGGTAAGGGATATGCTTGTAATGGGATGATCAAATTATCTTTGAATGAAAAGAATTCTTCTGCTTACATGATTGAGTCTGTAACGCTATGCCATGGTAGACTAGCCCATATTGGCTACAGTACCATAAAACTCATGGCTAAGAACAGCCTAATATCATACAATGATAGTGACAAAGATAAATGTGAAGTATGCATGCAGTATAAAATAATCAAAAAACCATTCCCTAGTGTTGAGAGATCATATCAAATATTAGACCTAGTGCATACTGACATATGCGAGCTAAATGACGTTCTTACCTGTGGAGGTAAAATGTACTTTATAACATTTATAGATAATTGTTTAAGATATGTATATGTATATCTGTTAAAATCGAAAGATGAAGCATTTAATGCATTCAAGATCTATAAATCTGAAATAGAAAATTAGTTAAATAAAAATATTAAAATCCTTCGTAGTGACCGAGGAGGAGAATATTTCTCTAATGACTTTTCTAACTATTGTGAAGAACACGGCATAATACATCAGTGTATAACACCTTATACATCACAACAAAATGGTGTAGCAGAGAGAAAAAATAGGACATTAATAGAAATGGTCAACTCAATGCTAATACAAGCACAGTTGTCATTAAACCTATGGGGAGAAGCACTATTAGCTGCATGTCATGCTTTAAACCGAATTCTATCTAAGAAAACCAAGACCTCTCCATACGAAATATAGAAAGAAAGAAAACCAAACATAGGGTATCTTAGAGGGTAGGGGTGTCTTGCATACTATATAACACTAGATATTAAAAGAACTAAATTAGGACCAGGAGCTATAAAGTGTGTCTTTGTAGGATATGCACAACATAGTAAGGTGTATAGACTTCTAGACTTAGACTCCAATATAATCATAGAGTTTAAAGATGTAAAGTTCTTTGAGAATTTTATATTCACGGAGAAAAAGAATGCTGAGATTCAATCTCCTAATGAAACTATAAAAGAAACTCATATAGAAGAGAATACACCAAGTAAACCTCGTAGGAGTTAAAGAACAAGAGTAGAAAAGAGTCTTAATCCTGATCAAATAGACTCTCAGCGACTCTCCTTTCATCTGGTTGAAGGTGATAGAGAGAATGTGATTAGGAAAATACCTATGGTTTTAACTATAAAAGATGAACCTAAAACCTTTAGTGAAGCTATGTCTTCAAGAGACTCCGCTTTCTGTAAAGAAGCCATTAATGATGAAATGGATTCCATAATGTCTAACCAAACATGAAAATTAGTAGATCTACCTCCAGGTTCTAAATCAATAGGATGTAAGTTGGTATTTAAGAAAAAATATCAAACAGATAATACAATTCAAACATTTAAGGCAAGATTAGTTGCTAAGGGTTTCCGACAGAAGGAAGGAATCGATTATTTTGACACTTATTTACCAGTAGCTCGAATAACATCGATTAAGATCTTATTCGCTTTGACATCCATACATCATCTTCATATCCATCAAATGGACGTGAAGACAGCATTCCTGAATGGTGATCTCGATGAGGAGGTCTACATGGAATCAGGAAATGAAAGAAAAGTGTGTAGACTTATTAAGTCTTTATATGAATTAAAACAAGCATCAAAACAATGTCATGATAAGGATTTGTTTTACCAAGAAATGAAAGAAAAGTGTGTAGACTTGTTAAGTCTTTGTATGGATTAAAACAAGCACCAAAACAGTGGCATGATAAATTTGATTCTAAAGTTCTATCTTATGATTTTGAACATAATATTGCTGATAAATGCATATATTCAAAAGTATATAATGATTATATTTTAATCATATGCTTGTATGTAGATGATATGTTAATAATCAGTAGCAAAATGGAAGGTGTAACTGAAACCAAAAAGTTTCTCTCTTCAGTTTTTAAAATGAAGGATCTTGGATAAGTAGATACCATATTAGGTATCAAAATTAAAAATCATAGTGCGGGTTTTGTATTATGTCAGTCTCATTATATTGAGAAAGTAATAAACAAGTTTAATCACTTTAAAATTAAAGAGGTAAAAATCCCGTTTGATCCAAGTATCAAGTTAAAAGAAAACAGTGGAAGAGCAGTTGCACAACTAGAGCATGCTAGTGCTATAGGCAGTCTTATGTATGCAATGCAATGCACAAGACCAGATATCGCATACGCTGTGAGTAAGCTAAGCAGGTTTACGAGTAATCCAAGTATTGAACACTGGAAAACAATAAGTAGAGTTCTAGGTTATCTTAAAAAATCAAAGAATTAGGGCTATTTTATTCAAAATTTCCAGCAGTGTTGGAAGGATATACCGATGCAAGTTGGATATCGAGTGCAAGGGACAACAAGTCCACTACATGGTGGATATTCATCCTACGAGGTGCAGCTGTATCTTGGGGATCCAAGAAATAAACTTGCATAACGCACTCAACTATGGAATCTGAGTTCATAGCTCTAGCTGCTACAGGTAAAGAGGCAGAGTGGTTAAGGAATATTCTATTAGAAATCTCATTCTATGTGAATCTTATACCCGCTGTTTCACTTCATTGTGGTAGTGAAGCCACCCTAGTGAGAGCCTATAGCGGTACCTATAATGGGAAGTCCAGACACATAAGTTTGAGAGATGACTATATAAGGTAATTGATTCAAGATAGAATCATTACAATCTCATATGTAAAGTCGAGTAATAACTTGGCTGATCCTTTTACTAAATTTCTGACGAGAGAGGTAGTGAGGACAACATTTAGAGGGATGAGGTTGAAACTCTTTACTCAAAGTTTCACCAGTGAAAGAAACTCAACCCAAAATTAGAAAATCTCTAAATATTGAGTTTAATGGGTAACAACAATTCACTGATATGTGAAAAGTTTTAGCACTAAATAAATTAATAACCTCATCTATGATGATAGTGCTGGCCGTTATAAAGGAAGGATGAGTATTAAACTCTTAATGTAATCCAGTCAAATATGACAAGTGTTTTAAATGGAAACACTGGAAAGATTTCACCTATGTGAACGTAGAAGTGGTGCCGCTTCTCATGAGAGCTACAGTTATCTTGAGATCATTCATGAAATAGGATAAGCACATGACCATTAAAAGTGCTAAGCAAGATTATGAAGGAACACCTAACGTAAGAGCTATTATGTGTATGATATTTTCGGTTATATCATAAAAGAATAACTGGTTCAATGCTGCGGCAACTAGAAATTTTGAAATAACTTTAAAATACTTACACTAAGGAAAGATTCAAATTGAAAGATATCTTTCTTTATGCATAATAACTGTTATTATTCTGGCAGAGTTTTTCATTGTTTTAAAAACTAGTGGGGGATTGTTAAAATCAGTGGTTTTGAAAAAAAATGAGAAAAATGAAAATTCAAATTTTTTAAAATTTTAGAATTTTTCCGCCAAAATACTTTTTGAATTTTTTGAATTAAAAAGTGCGGTGTGTGTGTTTTGTCCCACATCGAAAATGCAAAAGATAGTTTTGTAGTTTATATGAGATGTTGAGAAGGGTATTTTTACTTGGAGCTTTTTGGAGGAGATGAAACTCGGGTTGCGTGTTCCAGTGCGTAGCACTGGAACACACGCACGTACGCTGGCACACACTCGTGCTCGGGCACGGGCATGGGTGAGGGCAGTGAGGAAACGGTCCGAAAATGGACGGGCCATGATGATCCAACGGTCAGATCTTTTGATCCGACGACCAGAAACGCTTGAGATTAATGGACAACGGCCAGAAACGTTTTTCAAACATTCTGGACCATTGATAGCGTCTGACAACAGTCCACTTCAGGATGCTTAACACAACCACTCCAGTCCAATTTCCTTATCTTAACACAACTATCTCTCCCATCTTCAGATACGATCCATAGCTCCATCATAAAATACTTAGAACATCTCCACCGTCAGTGTCTGCCAGAAGAAATCCTCTACGTTAAAATTATTCCACAGTGGACCTATCGTGATTGTTGCACGCTGGATCCAGAAGGCTTGTCTTATCCTGAAAGCAATTCTCCTGTAACCCATCAGCAGTAGATAAGGGGGAGAATCACGCTTTAAGGACAGCGTATTTGATATGTGATTCAGCCTAGTGAATTTTGAATTAATTTATTTTTATTTTCAGTGTATCCAAAATCATATTTCCAACACATGAAGGACCTATTTTTAGAATTTGATCTTCTCATTAAGTGAATCTAATCGTCCACTAGCAGTTAATAGCGCTAGATCATTGAATCCATTAATCACCAGGCTTTGAAATAGGCTATGAGTGGCACACAACTATATTGTAAGGATGGGACCCTAAATCTCACCATAAATCATTAGGTAGATAGTCCTTGGCCCCATAGAACTCATTGGACAGGTGATGATCAAATTTAAAAGAAATCCTGCCATTGTATTAGCAGGAGTCAATAATAGATCATGAGATCTTTAGGTATGACCCACTTGAATTTAGGATTTGGCCCATTATTTTGGCTGGGCCTCAACATGATTTGACATAGTAAATGAACGGTGTAGATTTACCATGAACATCATGGTGGACCCCACTTAATGGGGTGCGTGTGCACAGGCTAGTGCACACCTGTGGTGCATTGGACGTGCCAGCCTGGTCAAATCAGGTTTGACCCATGTCTTGCTGAAAGAGGCAAAAGCCTCTTCCACGTTTCTCCCACCTTCAGCAACATTTGAAAAGGGGCCATTGCTAGGATGATCGTGGCCCACCATGATCATCCTCTTAAATGATCCGAACCATCCATCATGTTTGGGGCATGGCCTCAACCAAAACCCAGCAGTTTGGAATATTGAAACCCACAAGCATGCACGCAGTTTTAGGCAAATTAAGTCAACGCGTGAATGGAGGTTGTGTTTCCAGCTTCTCCAAATTTGACCCATTGTGATTGAGGTGAACCATCTTTAGCTAATCCAAATCATTCATCGGGTAGAGGACTCCCATTTGACCAAACCCATGTCGTCCGTACGTGCTCGTGCACGCTTGCATGCTCACAAACTGAGCCCAAATAGAGCCGCATGCGGCATTTCCAAAAATGGAAAGATTGTCGTTTCTATTTCTGGTTGCCAAGAGGACGATCCACTTGAGGTGGCTTCTCTCAATCTCAATGACTGGAATGAACCCATCATAGTCATCCATTCCCCTTGAGATTTAGGGTTCCTTGGCAAGCAAAACCAGGGTTGGTTTCGGTTTCTACCCACAGTTTTGAGAGACGGTTTTAGGCAGATTAAATCTTGACCATTTGGCTTCCATCCAACGGTTCTAGAACGTTGGATGAGTGAATAAGAGGGTGTGGATTGGGTAAAACGAGCTCACCCATCATCCCTAATAGCCGCGCTTGAGAGAGAGAGAGAGAGAGAACAGGGGAGTGTGATCGGTCAGGCTGTGGTGTCGCACCATGCAAAACCGATCCGAGTCTCGTTAGCTAGACCAAGTCAGAGCATAACTAGGGGTCCTAAGAGAGAATGAAGGAGTGATGAAGATGGAGAAGAGAGAAGAAACCGAGAGAGAAGGAGGAGAAGTCGATGAGACGGAGAGATTTGTTGTTATCGCGAGTGCACCAGCTCGACCCGAGCTGAACGTCTGGTCTGGTCTTTGCTAAGAGTAGTAAAGAAATAGAAGGAAAGCAGAAGAAGAAAGGAGAGAAGAAGGAAGGAAGGAAAGAAGGAGAAGAAGATTTGCGAGAGAGAGGAAGAGGATGCGGCTGCCGCTCCACCTACGGCGCGAGCCGAGTCTGAGCAGGCTACTCGACTCGCTGATGGGTTGAGGTTGGTCGGCCGGGGATACTGCTAGACCTCCAACATGTGGGAAGAAAGGGAGAGTAGAAGAGAAGAAAATAAAGGAGAGGAGAACAAGAAAAGAGAGGGAGAGAGATGGCTATTGAGTCAAGTGGGGTCGACTCACTGGATCGAATCAGGCCAAATCCTAGGTCCGGCTGGTTTGAGATGTGTCCAGGTTTCTTGCTAGACGTCCCAACATAGTGGGAAGAAAGGAAAGAAAGAAAAGAAAGGGAGAAAGAAAAGAGAAAGAAGGGAGAAGAATGGTTGGTTGAGCCAAGTTAACTCAGTTGAGACCCAGTTCAGTTAGGCCGAGTTGGGGTTAAGCTGGACTTGGGTCAAGCCTAGGTGTGGCTGGACATTCCAGCAAAAAGAGAGGAGAAAGAAAGGAATGAGAAGAAGAGAGAGAGAGAGAGAGAGAGAGAGAGAGAGAGAGAGAGAGAGAGAGAGAGAGAGAGAGAGAGAGAGAGAGAGCATGAGTTACGCCGAGTCAACTTGACTTGAACTGAGTCATCTTAGGTGAGATTTTTCACATCTTTTCATCAATCAAGTTACTTTGGTTATCAATGACATTGTTATTATTCCTATCGGCGATAGCGATTAAGGTCATTTTAATGTTATTGGCTAAAAAACTATAATTAATATTATAATGTAATAATTAGTGATATTGTTATCCAACTATTATTAGATTACTATTTTTTTATTTAGTTATATCATTAATACATTTATTATATCAACTAGGAATTGAATCCAAAAACTTAAACCTAAACCCTAAACACCTAGCCTAGGCTTAAACCCTAAGTAATATAAACTCTAGGTTAATACCCTAAACGTAGATAATGTGTTAGGTTCGGGCTAATTATAGAATTTCATCATTCATGATAGGTCATATTATCTATTATCATGGCTAGACTTATTATTGATAGTTATAACTAATAGCATTAGAGAATATTTATTATTTTCCTTATAAAATTAGTATAACACATAATTATTAGTAGTAGCCCTTATTATATTATCATTGGAAAATATTCTGTTGCTATTTACTTATATTATTTAATAGATTATTAGTCATTATAAGAAGATTAGATAATACTGGTATATCTAAAGATGAACTTATGAACTACCATTATTCATATTGATGGATTAATACTCCCATCATGAATATTATTTGACCCATTACATAGTATTAATAGTAATAATAATATTAAAGATAATTTATGATCCGAGAATCTAAGGTTAGTATTAAACCCTAGGATAAAGCCCTAATTCTATATTAAAACCCTAAAAGTAATCCAAACCCTAGTTCGTATAACTCTTGACCATAGACACTTAGTAGAACATTGATCTCATGTGCAAATTTCATGATTCATGCTAGGGTTCGATTCTAAGGACACACGTGCTTCCTAGCAATGTTAGTGGTGATCTGATCTACAAGGTGATGATTTCTTCCCTTGAGCTTTCTATTTTCTCATTAACTTAAGTTATAGTTTTATTTTAATTTATAAATAATATCTCCATTATATAACCACATGTGTTAATTGTTGGAATTGAGTTGCTACATCACATGCTTAATGTTTATTCTGTATATTTAATTCATGTTATTGGATTACTTGTGGATTGCTTTTGGGATTTAAACTAGTACATTAGTGGAAAACCCCCACTTATAAATGTACACTCATACTTGGGATGTAACTCGATTGATGGTAATTGCAATGGACCTTCGATCCAAAGGTAATTGAGTAGTGGTCTAGGCGGATCATTGATGTGGGCCTACCAACTAGGGTTGTTGTGTCTGAGTGGTTTTTAAGGATGGTCTTTTATCACATGGTTTTGATACTCGTCCTATGTAGCTTATTTTAATATTTGCCCTATGTGACTTGTTATGATATTGGTCCTACGTGACTTTTTTTAATATTTTTTCTATATGAGTTTGATATTTTATACTTTGCAACCATGCAATGGTAAGCCTCATATACTGTAATATGATTGGTCGCAGTCAATGAGTTTCCATTAAGCATCCTAAGATGGTAGTTTCATAAGCTGGGGATGGTGGTATGAGACTTATATCCGAGCTATCGGCATACGTTGGTGACAAGCCCTTGTAGTGACCTTTGAGCTTATTTAAATTGGTTGTCTGTAATTGGACTAATAACGGGTTGACTAATCATTCATACATGGCACAGACCAGCATCTGTTTCTATCGTACATGATATACGTATTTACCTGACTGAATGTTTTTCCCGGGGTACAAATCAACATCTATTGCTATCGTACGTGATGTATGTATTTGTCCGACTGGATACTTTTACCAAGTCGATGATTTCATGGGTAATGAGCCCACTGTCCGCATAGATGAGCATCCCCGGGGTGATGATTGCATTTAAGCATCCATGCATCTAATAGGACCTGCATCATATATTATTTTGTATGCTTTGTTTTATAACTATATTTACCTAATGCGACGGTGTGTAATCTCAAGGGGAATCGTACCTAACAAGTATTCCACTCATCCATCATATATTTGGATCCTGAAAATATGAGGTGTTACAATTCCAGCCAGTCTATCCACGGGTCTTTGAAACTCTATATGGTATTAGAGCATTTTGTTTCTTCTTCGATGAGGAAAATTCGAGCGTGAGATGTGTAGCCTCTTATGCAGGAAACATGGTTGAAAGACTCGGTGAGTGGGGCCCACTCATTGGATCCTGAGCAAATCATGACATTGGATTATGAGATGTCTTATGGGACGTGGATTGCGTCCTGTCCTGCACTGCTTTGATGGACTGCATTTAGGCGGGGATAATGTGGGGGCCATTATTATGTATTTGTTTCATCCATGCCATTTGTCTATTTTGTTAGATCATTTTACGACATGAGTTAAAAAAGTACACTGAATCAAGGCTCAAGTGAGCCAAAATATATGATGCAGTGGTGATAGTAATGCTCTGATGTTTATTTGCCATCTGACCTATTTATAAGGCCACATAAACCTGAACGATGGGAGAATATAAATATTAGGTTGATCTAAAACTTTCATGGCCTTTAAAAAGTTTTCAATGATGGATGTTCAATTCTCAATATTTCTTATGGTGGGATCCAATTGAGCCTCCAATCAATGTTCTTTTTAGGCTCATGTGTCAAAATGGATGGACAGTAAACTATATGCAGAATTTCAAGACTATGTTATACATCAAATATGGATCAAATAATTTAATTAATGGTGTACCTTATACTATTAGAGAAGCACTGAAATGGGAATGGAAGCTTCTGTTATATGTAGGATTGATGATCCAGTCTTATTTATATAGTTTAGAGGGTTGAGGAGTTTGAAACCCATCGAAATCCTCTCCCTAAACACATGAATTTGGTAGTCCTAGTTTAATGAAAACACTGTGTATATAAACACAGTTGTAGCACACCACCTTTTACACAATTAGATGAATCACAGCTTTCTAGGGTTCACTGGTATGTCTGATCATACTATGAAACACTTAGGAAAATATAAACCATTGATCAATAAGGCTTACCTTATAAAATTCTTATATGGACATCATACATTATGGTGGGCTCCACATAGTTATGTCAAGTGTAAGCCCCGTATTCTAGACCGTACCGTTCTGTAGACTTCCGCGGTTTTTCGGTCGAATTTCAGTAACCTTCGACCCTTAATTAGTATTTGCGCGTGACCCTGAGTCACACGCCGTCAACCCTAATCGACTCAACTCGAGACTTGTACCCTAGTGACCGTGCCGTTACCGCGGTTCTGATGCTACGACTCGCGCACCAAGGCCATACCCAAGTCAGGAGATGTGGGCCTGCGTTCGGTGCGAGAAAAACTCCACGCGTTGCAAAACTCAAGAGAATCTCTACAACATGTTACCTCAATCCCATCAATCAATCCTATCAAGGGTCAAGTACATGTCAAGTACACATCACCTTTCACCCATTCCTAAGTAACTCTAAAGTCAAAAAGTTCTTACACAAGCCCATACTTTTCTTACACAAATTACCTCAAAAGTCAAAAAGTTCTTATACCCATCACTCACCACGTCCATCACTCCATCACCCATTTCTCTCTTTACAACTCTCTCTCTCTCCCTCATTCTCAAACCACCCTCCCAAGCAAGAGAAAATTCACACGTCCAAGCCTCTCTAAGCCCTCCCAAGCAACAAGTATGGCCCACTTTCCTACCCCTCATCTCTCTTCTCAATCATCCAACTCCATCTCCTCCGTTAGGATCAAAGCTAAGGAGCAAAGGAAGCCAAGTGAGCAAGAAGAAGGCGGTGGGTGATCTTAGACCCACATTTTTCCCTTTTTTCATGTATTTGTTTTGTGATTTAAGGGTCCATATCTATTGGGACCCACCTTGATGTATATTTTTGTATCAAAGAGGGGTCCATAGTGGCGGGGCCCTCCATCACCTCTGACATCGCCGATGCCTCTTTCTCTCTCTTTCTATGATTATGGCCCACCTAATGTGTGTATATCATCCATGCCATCTACTGGTGGACCTCATTTATGTGGGACACACCATAATGTTTATATGTCATCTCAACCATCCATAGGGGGCCCACCTTAAGGTGGCTAACAGTGGGGGTGGCTGCCAGTGAAGTGTGATCTGACGTGGGCCCACCCAGCTCCATAGCTCAGGTGGCAAACCGAGTGAAAGATGCCTCGTTTCAACACTGGTGTTCACTCCCCAAGTGCAGGATTGTGGTGTAGTAATAAACTCGATAAGACCGAGGTCGAATCCCAAGGGACTGATTCCTATACGTTATCTGAAACTAAGTAGAACTAAAACTAGACTAAGATGTAATATAAATCAAATAGAATTTAAGGGAATAATAATAGAATATTTATCTAAAACTTAGGAGAAATCAGAGGTAAGAAACTAAGGATTTAGGAGATCCACTTGTACAGATCAAAGAGATCTTATGCCTACATTAAAAACTCAACTAAACTTAGAGTCCATCTTCATCTAGTTGAAAGGTGTAATCATGAAACTCAACCGAACTACCTTCGATATAGTTTTTAAGAGATGAAAGGTATATGAATTAGAATGGATTCCATCACCAAATCATGCCCAGGATACAAAGCAAACAACAGAATTAAACTAATTACCAACCAATCAACATGCTATAAAGGTTAGGAAGGGTACCATCATCTGACCATGCCCAGGAAACGATGGTGAACAACAAGGCTTCCTGACATCATAAACATAAAAGGAAAAGGACATGCTCAAAGCCATCGCAGACCCATTGTAATTTCAGTCACAACAGACCATTAAAAACTAAAAATATTCCCAATAACCAAACCGTTATCAAATTCAGTTCTTAAATTAAAACTAAATTAAAGACATAAAGTAGAGTCTCCCATCTCACTACAAGCTTCAGCCCATAAACATAATTAGGCTAATCTCTTATACAAAATAAAATAAACAAAAGAAAAAAATAAAAGAGAACAACTCTAGCTACTCTTTCTCTCTCTCCTCTATGCTCCACGTCTAGTCCCAAAGCTCTCCTCCCTCTCTCTCATGTTCACAATCTCCTTTTATAGCTGATGGAAGGCTGGAGTCGGTGGCAGAGTCGCAGCAGGAAACGGAGTGTAACTTTTCGTAGCCA
Source organism: Magnolia kwangsiensis (assembly GCA_037074715.1). Lineage (NCBI taxonomy): Eukaryota > Viridiplantae > Streptophyta > Magnoliopsida > Magnoliales > Magnoliaceae > Magnolia > Magnolia kwangsiensis. Next base: position 125,591,323 of record CM073578.1, on the reverse strand, counting down.
AGTTTTAGTATCTCAAAACTCACCACTTTTCTCAATCAATTTTCAAAGAAACACGGTCCCTTAGGACATTTTTGAGTGCTCTACATGATAGACGGATTAGATCTACCATATGATAAAAGATGGTGGGCCACAACCGCTTGGAAATCTAGATTTTCACGGATGTGCGAAAGCTTTTGCACCTCTTTGCTGCATAGCTTGGTGGGCCCCACAGAAGTGTTTTCAGAAAAATTCACCCCGTCCACTAGATTCAGGATGAAATTTCAGTCAAGAATGGATGGTTTTGAATGTCCATTGATGCGACCCAGAGAAGAAATCACACCAAAAATTGTTTTGAACGTCGCATGACGGCCTGTTTGTGGCCTCTGTATCGCGCACATGTGCATGCATGGTGTAAATTTTCAGTAAGGTTTTGTAGTATTCGAGGCCGTCTACATGATGAACGGATCAGATTGGTTAGACAGGCCATGGGTGGGGCCCATTGACATCCGTAAAAAGGGACAGCGTCGTTCATGCGTAGGTGAAAATGACAGTTGCCGTTTTGAATAAAGTTCAAAACTCGGGTGGGCGCTGGCTTGAAATTGGAAAGTGACGTGGTGCTCAGCGTACATACAATGTACATGGTGTACATTCACCATATGCAGGGCCCACTATGATGCTTATCAGAAATCTTCACCATCCATCCTTTTTCTCATATTATTTAAGCCATCAAGGACAATTTTGAAGCATATCCAGATAGCATGTGGGCACCAAACTAATTATTAGTTGTGGCAATAGGCCAAGCTAAGATTTTCCCTAACCAAACCCTAGAGACCTCAACCTTAGACTTAACCCAAATTAGGCCCTAATTGGCTACCTTAGTCGAGCCCATGCCCTAGTTGGCTCAAGAGGCCTTGGCCTTAAAACTCACCCTAAAGGGCTGGACTGGGCTAGGCTAGCCTGTAAGTTAAAGATAATTTTTATATATGTCGTCTGTATGATAGGAGTACAGTTGCCAAGTGCGTGTTTATGGACCACCATACTTTTTAAGGAAATTATTATTTTTTTCTATAACACACTTGTGCTAAATAAGATTATTCATCAATGAAGTTTAGTTGCCCTAGCTCAACCCTTGGGCCAAGTTTAGGGGCCCAAACCCTAGTCCTTAAGAGCTAGGTCATCCACGCTGCCCGACCCATTGCGACCTTTACTAACTAAGAGCCCTACATTAGCTAATACATAATCAACATGGCCATGGGTCATACTTAAGGGTCGGGTCATCCACATAATCAAGTTTTTATGGGATCCATTAGGACGTCCCCATGGCCCATATTCACCATACGACCCAAAAATTACCCTCCAAAGCTCAAGTGAGCCATATCACATCAGAAAGAACAATGTACCATCACACCTCATTAATCATGTAGTGTGGCTCACTTGAGTTATGGAATGACTTGATTGTTGGAGCTTGCCTTTACCCCTAGTGGGACCTGAGAGTACCAAAATGTCATCTTAATTCTTGGGCCTTGAACATCAATGAAGTTCCATGGAAGAGACTTCATTTTTATTAAAGAATTCACAGACACCTATTTTTCTATAAGATCCCATTACATGAACTGTGAGCTTAGCTTTTAAGGGAACTTGGTGATTCAATCATGTAAATTTAAAGCCATTTTTGAACACTTGTATTATAGGAGAAATAAAAACTGTTATGGGGAGATCCGAGCCCACGATAAAATGTCAGTCCGAGCGCCATTCTGAGCCGACTCATTGCCATGATGTCCGAGGCATGACCCATCCGACCTGATACTAACATCTTATGAAGATCCGAGCATATGTAAAGTCCGAGGCGACGAGAGCTTTGAAGAATAGAGCCTCCCGCTTCAGTTTGGACCAACAAGATTGGCTCGGACCTATAAGGTCAGATCGGATATGACGGTCACTCGGATTTGGGAATCGCCCTTGTTCGACTGAACAAGTGTAGAGGCAGACGGTCGGACGAGCCAAGCCGAGCCGAGCAGATACTCGGAGGCGCATATTCTATTTGACGAACATAAAAACTGGCATAACTGAACGTGACCGATAACTTCGCTCGCAGATACGCACTACATGCCCGATACACTGCGTGATCAGCAGATTGTGGGCAGTATCTCCATGATCCGAGAATCCCCTTGATTGTGCTAAGATTATCGGATTCAGACCATTCTATAGGTAAGTATAAATAGCACACGACACCATGTCTACAGGTACGTAATAGCGAATGCTTTCTCTTCTACTCTCTACTTAGACCCCGATTCCCTTGGCCTGACTTAGGCATCGGAGGGTCCCCTGGCTTAGCCAGGGTCGCCTTTGCCTGTTCTCTTGGTGCAGGTTCCAGAGGTGGTACGCTGAAGTGAGAGAGATGTGGAGGAAGGGCCGACTAGATTTTGACATCAACATTTTTTAGCGCCGTCTGTCGGAATCTGAGACTAAAAGTCAGGTTCTCGTTTCTCATCTTCTAAGCAATGGCGAGGAAAAAGAAGGCTGTGGTTGTGAAACCGGAACCAAACGAACAAACTCGGTCATCATCACCACTTTACATCAAATCTGCGCTAGGGCCTTCCCAATGTTCTCGCAATCGGTCAAGTAAATATCGCACCATGCAAAACGAAATCCAGGCCCTGCGCGACGAGATAAATAAAATGAAACAACAGAGGGAGTCAGAGTCACGTCCGATTTAGAAAAATCCAGTTCTCGAGCTGGTGGGTTTGTTCGTGGAGACTCGCTCTGTGCCGAGGAGTGTAAGACTTGAAACTCCCCAGCATTCGGGGGTGTCGCGTTCGGGTTAAAATCCTCTTGCGGTGCGTACTGATGGATTCCTGCGGAATGCCATTACTCGATCCCCTACTTCCATCCATTCAGCCACCTCCGCTCTGGCACCTACGGATCTTCGCCATCAATTAGAACGGAGGAGAGAAAGAAGAACTCCGAAGATCGATGACGCCCCAGAGGTAATCGTGGAAAATAAAGATCCTTGGGAGGCACGATTTATGAAACTAAAGGACTAGTTCTTAACATTGGAGAAAAAGTAACAACAATCGACAGTTTCGGCTACAATCCAGACGATGATGAAAGAGACCGAGCCTCCCTTTACCCCCGCCATCATGGCTGAGGTGATGCCGCAGAGGTTTCGGATGCCTCTTATCATCCAGTATTCGGAATCTATGAACCCATCCGAACATCCGGAAACCTACCGATCGTGGATGCAAATCTAGACCGTAACGGACGTGATGATGTGTAGAGAATTTTCCATCACCCTTTCGGGGTCTGCTCGGATTTTGTGTCGTCAGCTTAAACCAAACTTCATGGGCTCTTTCATGGAATTAAGTCGATTATTCCTTACGCAGTTCATAAGCGGTAAGAGAAGTCGGAAACCCAACACTCACCTGCTCACCATCAAGCAAGCTCCGAAAGAATCGTTGAAAAACTACATCGCTTGTTTCAATGAAGAAGCATTGCAGGTCGAGGACTATGATGACAAGATGACACTTGCAGCCATTCTAAGTGGACTAAAGGAAGGAAAGTTCACTTTTTTCATCGGAAAGAATCCACCAAGAACGCTAGCAGACTTCATGGCGAAGGCTCAGAAGTATACCAATGCCGAGGAGTTCACTAATGCTCATAAAGGTACGCAAGTAACTGACCCGACAAACAAAGAGAAGAGGCCTAAGAACGAAGACTCCTAGCCGAATGGTAAAGGGACGGACGACCGCGCTTCCCGTGATCGTCAATCGAGCCGCAGGCCAGAAGGAAAATTTCATTCTTATACTCCTCTTAATACATTTGCCAAGCAAATTCTGCTAGATATCAGAGGAGACAGGCTACTTAATTGGCTAGTCTACATGGGGCTGACCTAGAGTATCGGGACAAGCAAAAATTCTGCCACTTTCACCGGGACCATAGTCACAACACGAACGATTGCGTGGACCTAAAACACGAGATTGAGTCCCTTATCCGCAATGGACATCTACGTCGATACACCAAAAAAGAGAAGTCCGTTCGGAGAGAGGAACGACCTCGAGAACAGCTGAACAACCCCTAGGAAGAACCCGCTGAAATTCATACTATCTTTGGGGGCTCAGCTAGGGGAGGGGATTCAAACAGGGCTCGAAAGGCCCATTCCCGGAGATCCGAGCCGGAACACCATGTTCACCTGACGGAACGTCCCAATAAGGAACTCCGAGTCACTCCGTGCATCCTAACTTTCACGGAATATGACGCACGTGGCATCCAGCATCTGCACGATGACGCACTAGTGGTCACTATGACCATAGCCAATCACAAGGTATATCGCATTCTGATCGATACCGGAAGTTCGGCCGATGTAATGTACTCTAAAGCGTTCGAAAAGATGAGAATTCCACGGTCACGACTCCGACCCGTGAAGACTCCCTTACACAGCTTCGCTGGAAAGAGAGTAATCTCCGAAGGAGCCATCTCCCTCCCAGTAATAGCGAGAGAAAGGCAGCATCAAGTCACACTTCTAGTGGACTTTTTGATTGTCAATGTTCCTTCTGTCCACAATGTGATCCTAGGCTGACCTTCCCTCAACCCGATAAGGGTGGTCGTTTCAACTTACCATTTGATGATGAAGTTTCCAGCTGAAGGTGGGATTGGTTATCTCCAAGGCCACCAACGCGAGGCTCGAAGGTGTTATATGATAGTAGTTAAAAAAAGAGCTGCCAAACAGGCGCTAGTCGTGGACACCTTGGACCCTCGAGGACCAACAGGAAGCTCATCAGTCGAAGATCTGAAAAAAGTCTCCCTCGATGAATCAGACCCTAGCAAAACTGTTCAGCTCGGGTCATCATTGAATTCCGAGCAGAGGAACGCGTTATTGGCCTTCTTGAAGCAGCACCAAGACGTCTTCGCATGGTCACACGTAGATATGTTAGGGATCTCTCCTGACGTGCTGGTTCATATATTAAATGTGGACCCGGATCATAAGCTAGTGAAGCAAAAAAGAAGGCCGTTTGATGCCGAACGATATAAAGCCATTGTCGAGGAGGTATCCTTCCTACTCGATGGTTTTATAGAGGAGGTATATTATCCTGACTGGATCGCGAACGTTCTGCTCATTAGGAAATCCAATGGAAAGTGGTGGGTCTGTGTAGATTATTCAGATTTGAATAAGGCGTGCCCTAAGGACAGTTTCCCGTTACCTCAGATTGATCAACTGGTAGATAGCACGGCTAGACATGAGTTGCTCTCGTTTTTAGACGCCTATTCCGGGTACAACCAGAACGCTATGTATCCTCCGGACAAGCAGAAGACTACCTTTGTCATGGACAAAGGACTCTACTGTTACCGGATCATGCCATTCAGCCTAAAAAATACTGGGGCAACATATCAGAGGCTGGTAAATCAGATATTCGCCAGACAGATTGGGCGCACCATGAAAGTATATGTCGACGACATGCTAGTAAAGAGTGCTAGAGCCTCCGACCACCTTGCCGACCTCGGAGAAACATTCAGCGTCCTCCGAGAGTACCAGATGAAGCTGAATCCTGCTAAGTATGCATTCGGAGTTGAATCAGGGAAGTTTCTTAGTTTCCAAGTTAGTTAGCGAAATATCAAGGGCAACGCGGATAGGATTAAGGCTCTCCTCGACATGAACTCACCTCGAACCATTAAAGAAATACAGTGTCTCACTAGAAGAGTTGCAGCACTCGGACGCTTTATATCTAGAGCTACAAACAAATGCCTTCACTTCTTGCAGCAGCTAAAGGGTCACAAGAGGGCAGAGTGGACACCGAAATGCGAGCAAGCCTTCTAGCAGTTGGAACAGTATTTGGGTTCGCCTCCTCTCTTGTCTAAGCCTGAAGAAGTGGAGCTCTTGTTTCACTACCTCGCAGCTTCGGCTTTAGCTATCAGCTCGGCCCTGATCAGAGAGGTTGGAAGCAAGCAATTCTCCATATACTATGTGAGCAAAGCCATGGTACCAGTGGAAACAAGATATCAATCTTTGAAAAAGCTGGCGCTCTGCCTCGTTGTCTCAGCTAGAAGATTACGGCCGTACTTTCATGCCCATTCCATAGTGGTGCTGACCGACTCTCCTCTGAGGTAAGTCCTTCAGAGACCCGAGGTCTCGGGTTGGATGACCAAATTGGCAATTGAGCTTGGAGAGTTCGACATTCAATTTCACCCTAGCGCAACAATTAAGGGTCAAGCTGTAGCCGACTTCATTGTCGAATTCACAACTCCGAGTGAGGAACAAACTAGTAAGGAAGTCAAGATGACACCACCCGCCCCGTTGAACGACAATCCAATATGCAATCAGACTTGGGTTGAAAGCTTCTAACAACGAGGTGAAATATGAAGCGTTGTTAGCTGAACTCAGGCTGGCTGCAAGCCTGGGTGTTCAGACTCTGCAAGTCTGTTGCGATTCACAGCTGGTAGTAAATTACATCTCTTCGGAGTATGAAGCCAAAGAAGTCAGAATGATCGCCTACCTCGAAAAGGCGAGGAAACTGTTTTAGAAATTCTGGAGTTGCACCATCCGGAAGATCCCTAGAGCTGAGAACTCATGGGTCGATGCCCTAGCAAGACTTGCCTCGGCTTTTGAAGGAAAGATCCCGTGTTTCGTCCCCGTCGAATTCATTGAGCATCCGAGCATTGGCCAGTCGAAAAAAGTCAATCCTGTTCAGTCCATTCCAAGTTGGATGGACCCGATTTTTAATTATCTTTCGTCCGGATAAATCCCCTCGGACAAGCCAGAGGCGAGCCGACTTAGGGTTAGAGCGGCCCGGTACGCCATATTGGATGGAGTATTCTATAGGAAGGGGCATTCTCAGCCTTACCTTAGATGCCTCCGACCGGATGAGGCCGACTACCTGATTTAGGAGATTCACAAGGAAATTTGCAGAAACCACTCTTGCAGTCGAGCCCTAGCTATGAAGATACTTCGTCAATGGTATTTTTGGCCAACTCTTAAACGGTACTCGAAGGATTTTGTTCGAAAGTGTGACAAATGTCAACATTTTCCAGCAGTACCGAGGCAACCGGCAGAAGAAATGACTCCCATGAGCCAGCCATGGCCGTTCGCCCAATGGGGGATCGACATCATCGGTCCTTTGCTTACAGGGAAGGGACAGGTCAAGTTTGCCATAGTTGCAGTCAACTACTTCACCAAGTGGGCCGAGGTCGAGCCTGTCGCGAAGATCACTGAGCAAAAAGTGATCGATTTTGTGTGAAAAAATATCATCTACCGGTTCTGAATCCCACGAACCATCGTATCTGATAACGGCCGACAATTCGATAGTGACAAGTTCCATGGTATGTGTTAGGGACTTGGCATCATGAATGCTTATTCATCGCCTCGGCACCCGCAGTCAAATGGACAGGTGGAAGCGGTCAACAAAGTCATCAAGCACCATCTCAAAATAAAGCTAAAAAGGGCAAAGGGTAACTAGGCCGAGGAGTTTTCCTTCGTCCTTTGGGCTTATAGGACCACAACCCAGACCTTAAAGGGTGAAACCCCGTTTTCGTTATCTTACGGCTCGGAAGTAATGGTGCCAATAAAAATGAGACTCCCTACGACATGAGTGAGGAACTTCGAAGAGAATCGAAATTCTGAGCAGATCGCCGCTAATCTGGATTTACTTGAGGAAGTCAGAGATATTTCCAAGCTCCGAGCAGTGGTTCAACATCAACAAGTCGTGTGTTTCTACAACTTGAAGGTCAAGATCAGGCATTTCGGTCCTCAGAACTTAGTCCTCTGTCGGGTCTTCTAGAACATAGCCAAACTAGGAGCATGAGTACTCGAACCTAACTGGGAAGGACCATATTGCATGGTTAGATTTGTCAAACCGGGCTCGTATCACTTGAAAAACCTTGAAGGCCGTCAGCTCCCCCATCCTTGAAACGCTAAGCACCTGAAAATCTACTACCTATGATAAACTAGCCATTAAGGCTCCTAATAAAGTGCTTGCCTCTGAGCGACTAGCCTTTAAGGCTTTTAATAAAAGTTTCAATTCTACTTTACGAATGTCTACTCAATTGTCTTATCGATACGAGCACGAACTTGATGGTCCGATCCTTTAAAGAAGGAGTCAGAACTTAATCCTACAAAGGTTCAATAAGGCATTCCCTTGGAGGAGAAAACCTAATAATGACTCGACTCTCTAATGGAGAACTCGGCTGATCATACGACAGAATGAAAAGTCCTTATCGGACAAGCGACGAGCCGAGTACCCTAAAAGATCGGACTCCACCAAAACTTGGGCCGAGAGGGCTCGGAGAGCCAACTAAACGATAATGAAAAGGCCAGACCGGCAAAGAGGTCGGCTTGACAATATCCCAGAACAAGTCAACGCAATGACAAAAATTCTTGAATACCAAAAAATATTTCTCATTCAGTAAATCCACCTCGGAGGAGTAAAAAATACATCAACAGTTTAAAAAAGGAAAAAAATAAAACATTTTCACGCGGGAGGAGGCGGTTCGGCATCGGGGGCTTGATCCGAGCGGACGACATCGGCAAGGGCGTCTTCAGGGTCTTCAGGCAGAAGAGGATCAAGATCAAGGTCTGGGTATAAACCCAGGACTGCTTCGATACAAGCATCGAAACTGCGGTTGTAAAACGTCGCAGCTTCGGCGACCCTCTCTTTGGAGGTCTTTAAGTCTTCAATTGCAGCAGCAACTGCCGCTGCCAGAGAGACCTCATTCTTAGCCCATTGAGCCTTCATAGCCTGAGTGATGGCTCGGGTCCGCTCTTCAACCGCCTCAGCCTTAGTACGTTCCAAGGCCTCACCCAGCCGAGTGGTCTCCACAGCCAAGGAATCCGCATGAGCTCTGGCGCGGGTCAGCTCGGCGGTCGCTGCATCGTTGCTGGCTTTGAAGTTATCCGCTCTCTCCTGCAGCAACAGCTCCCTGGCCTCTAGGTCGACCACAACCCCATGCAGCCGAATCCCTCTGGCCCTCTCGTCCGAAAGCTGCCAACACAGCTCACTCTGCTCGGACCTCAAGAGGGCGTATTCATCTTGTAAGGTCGCCATCTCAGCCTTGAGGGCCTTAAGATCAATCTCCCTACTCTGATGCTCTCACACTCTCTTCCGAACTAAAAGTAACTTCGGGACAGCCTGAATAGAAAACGAGAATCAGTATTTAAGAAAATATATACAATGGCAATACGAAGGAAAGAGAGGGTCCTCTCGGAGACGTACCGTGTAACACATGACAACTAAATCGTTCAGAAAGGAGCCGTCCGACCTGCCGAGGTTTTAAGCTATATCCTCCTCGGGGGCATGCTTGTCCGCCCACGAAGCCAAGCAGGCCATATGGTAGCCCGGTTCGAACCTCCCACCACTCGTCCCCACTTGGGACGAGACCACAGCCTCCTCAGTCCCTACCCTACTACCGGTCGAGTTTTGACCCTCGGCGCGAACACCTCCCCCGACCTCAGGGGGGAAAGTATGTTGTCAGTCATTCTAATGGCCTCCTCCCGCTCAGAGTAAGAAGGGATAACAATGGGGGGCTTGGGGGCTGCGATAAGAGCCTCCGAGGTGGGGGAACGATGGTGGAAGGAGCAGAGCTTGTAACGGCTGGGGTGCCAGAAGGAGCAGAGCTCGGAATGACTGGGGTGCTGGCCACAGTCGTATGGGCAAGCACAGGGGGAGGAGTTACCACTGGGCCCCTGGTCGGACCGAAAAGTATCGGAAGCGGAGCCTCCGGAGGAGCCATGACCGCACTAGGGAGCACCAGGGTGAGCAAGCACTACAAGAGTCAAGCTGGCGAGCCTAGGAGTGGGGGCTGTAGAAATCGGCGTGACAGCAGATTCCCCCTCACAAGGGGGGACCTGCTTCATCCGAGTGATCTTCACCTGGGGGGCATTCCTCAACTCGGCTGCTGTCGGAGCCGCCTTCCTCTTCCGAGAACCAGACGCCTCGGCCATGCCTATGAGAGAAATGACTGTGTCAGTGACTAAGTAGGCAAAACTGGGCTCATTAGAAATGTTGGGACAACTTACTGAAATACGTGGGCAAGGGTTGTGACTTGCAAAGCCCGAACCAATGAAAATTGTCTGCTGTGATCAAGTCAGTCCAGGAGCGAAGCCCCTCCAATCGTGCCCTAGCCTTCGCGATGCGGTTCTTCTGAGTCGAGTCGAGTCGAGGAGTGGCAGCCTCTTCTGGAAACCTACAAAGGGAAACTGAGAGCTTTACTTCAATTGAAACAAATGAAAATAAGGGCAACGACACAAATACTGGTTAAAATTTGACCTGGTTTTATGAAGTGGGTTGGAACTCGTGTTGTTAAGGTTCTGAGCTCCACTGCTGACGCCTCCCATTCGCCTGCCGTCTAGAACCATTTATTTTTTCAGTCCTTATTGGAGGACGGTATGTTCATCATCAGCCCCGACCCTTTGCTGCCTCGGGTCCCGAAGTAGTATCATGGGTCGTTGCTGTCGTGCTTGACTAGGTACAGACTCATCAGCTCTTCCGGGGTCAGCTCAGGGTTCCCGACTTGTCGCCAAATGATGAAGGCGGAGATCAGCACCCTCCAGGCGTTGGGAGTGAATTACCCCGGAGCTAGCCCGAGGTAGGCCGCAACCTTCCGAACGAAGGAGTGAAGTGGGAGCCGAAGCCCACACTACAATACACAGAGGAAGATTGTGACTTCCCCCTTGGCAGGAGCACCATCCGTGTCCATAGGCCCAGGGGCCCTTATCTCAACGGAGTTCAAAATTTGAAACTCTGAACGGATCCAGTTTATCTGAGATTCCGACAAAATAGAACCTCACGGGAATACTTCCGCGGTGCGTCCACTCGCAGGCATTTCAGTGGCCTCAATAGTGCTAACTTGGTGGGCTTGGGTGGCTTCCTTTTTGCTGGGTTGTTTGGTCTTAACACCTTTCCCCTTTTGTCTCCGAGGCGGGGAGTATAGTGGTACGGTTTCGAAGGGGCCTTCGGAAGCCCCACTTCTGTTTTCGAAACTCCCCGGCTCGGAATCCTCAATGTACTCGGGCACCATTTTGAGATCGAAAGACATTGTGAAAACAAGGATGAAGATCAATGGAAGGGACTCACCGGACGACTATCAAAAATCGCCTTCTACCGAAAAAGGGTGATCGGTCGGAATCGTCCACCGAAAACTTCAAATTCGAACGGAATCGTCTCGTCAAAAATCGCCTCCTCTGGTACGCTCCCAAGTTCATAATACGCGTAGTGAAAAAGACTCCGAAGGCGGTTTATATAAGCTACGAAGGATTTCTGTATTAATGACAAGCCATAATGATCGCAGCCAAATCGACGTGAGCCGATCCTCAGGCACACGTTGTTCACTCCCCAAGTGCAGGGTTGTGATGTAGTAATAACTCGGTAAGACCGAGGTCGAATCCCAAGGGACTGAAACTTGTACGTTATCTAAAATTAAATAGACATTGAACTAGAAAAAGATGAATTCTAATTCAAGTATAAATTGAGGAATAATGATGGAATAATTTTCTAAACTTAAGATAAATCAGAGGAAGAGAAACTAGGGATTCAGAGGATCCACTTGTAGAGATCAGGGAGAACTTATGCTTGCATCAAAAATCATGAAAATTACTGAACTGCCGTTGATCTAGTTTTCAAAGAGATGAAAGGAAGATAAATTAGAATAGATTCCATCACCAAACCATGCCCAAAGACTATGGCAAACAACAGAATCAAACTAATTACCACCCAATCACATGTATGTAAGTTAGGAAGGGTACCGTCATCCGACCATGCCCAGGAGACTATGGTGAACAACAGGGCTTCCTGACATCATAAACATTAAAGAGAAAGGAAATATTCAAAGCCATTGCAGACCCATTGTAATTTCAGTCACAACAGACCATTAAAAACCTAAAACATTCCCATATTAATTAACTAAAATCAACGTCAATTCATGAATTAAAATTAAAATAAAATCAAATCTCCCATCTCACTACAAGCTTCACCTCCTAGCCCTAGCTAGGAGGATTTATCCTGCCATGGATGGGCTCAATCCAAATAAATAAAGAGAAAAAGAAAAGGAAAAGAAAAGGGAAAGAAAAAACCAAGCTCCTCTCTCTCTCCTCTGCCCACGTTGAAACCCAAGCTCGAGCCCTCTGTTCTTCCTCCCAAGACCTTGAATGAATGCTCCCCACGTCCAAAAACCTCTTTTTATAGCTGCTGGAAGGCTGGAGTCAGTGACGGAGTTGTAGCAGGACACGGAGTGCAATTTTCGCAGCCAAGTTCGGTACCATGAAACACGCCACTTTCCTCGCTCAAATTCCAAAGAAACACCGTCCCTTAGTACTTTCTTGGGTCTTCTACATGATAGACGGTTCAGATCTGCCATATGATCAAAGATGGTGGGCCAAAACTGTCCGGAAAAGTCAGTTTTCACGGATGTGCGAAACCTTTCGCACCATTTCGCTGTTGTGGTCGGTGGGCCCCACAGAAGCATTTTCTGGAAAATCCACCCCGTCCATTGGATTCAGAACGAAATTTCAGTCAAGAATGAGTGGTTTTGAACGTCCATTGACGTGGCCCAGAGAAGAAATCACAAAAAGATCAGATTTGAACGCTACCGGGCAGCCCTTTTGTGGCCTCTGTATCTCACACGTGTGCATGCATGGGTAAAAAGTGATAACATGGTTTTGTAGTGCTCGAAGCCCTCTACACGGTGAACGGATCAGATTGGCCATACGAGCAATGGGTGGGGCCCACTACCATTCGTAAAAACGGCCGCGGCCGTGCATCCACTGCGAAATTTTTTTTTTTTTTTTTCTTCTTTCTTTGGGTCAGAGACGGTCAAGCCGTCTCTGACACTTGCCATGCACGGTGAGTGCACCTGTGCACTGTACACGCTCATCTCATATGGGGTCCATTGCACTATTTTGGAGAAATCTGTACCGTCCATCTGTTTTGACTCCTCATTTAAGGCGTCAATAATAATTTTGAGACAGTTCCAGATATCAGGTGGGCCCAGAATCAACGGTTTATGGGCTGATCTGTCAGTGGAGGCACTTTCCGAGATCTTCAATGGCTGAAATTTTATATGTACAGTTAATTTATGGTCCTCAGGTGACGTATGAAGTTTCGAGCCGAACGGATGGTGGGAACCTCGTGATCTTGCATTCTGGACGTCCTTCAGGCCACTTGAGCTTCAATTTCTAACTTTTCTCGGATTTCTGACCGTGTATATTTGTCAATCTTGGTCCCCTGGAGTGTGTCCCTTGCCTGTGGCGTCAACAGAGTGTTAAATTCATACTTTTAGCAACTTTTTACATTTCATGCTTTCAACTACACCCTGTATCACAAACACGGCAAAACGGGCCATTAAACGGCATTATGTACGTAAATTCAGGTAATAAATGGGGTCTAATATGCAGTATTTGACCCTCAACACACGTGGCTACACTTCATTGTAGGAGTTCTTATCCAACGCTACGACTCTAACATCGGACAACGTGCTTCAATATGCGAAGCGACGCCTGAGCAGTGGGAGTCGTCATGTACATGTCTCCTCAGACCTGCGTGGCAACCTCTCATAGGCCGGAAGGATATTCAGAATTGTAACCGTCGCCACGCATCGACCAAAGTGACTCGCACGCACATAATCTTAAGATGTGACCCTTCGAATTCAAAATTCGTCATTAATGCAGTATGAGCGGGAGATCTCTTGCATGAGTACTCTTCGATCCTGCAAGCAGACTCGAAGAGTAGGGAGCTTTTGTTATGGGGAGATCTGAGCCCACGATAAAACATCAGTCTGAGCACCATTCTGAGCCGACTCATTACCATGACGTCCGAGGAACAACCTGTCTGACCTGATATGAGCATCCTGTGAAGATCCGAGCACATGTAAAGTTCGAGGCGACGAGAGCCTTGGAGAATAAAGCCTCCCGGTTCGGTTCGGACCAGCAAGATTGGCTCGGACCTATAAGGTTAAATCGATATGAAAGTCGCTCGGATCTGGAAAACGCCCTTATCCGACCAAACAAGTGCAGAGGTAGACGGTCGGACGAGCCGAGCCGAACAGATACTCGGAGGCGCATATTCTATTTAAAGAACATGAAAACTGCCATAACTGAATGTGGCCAATAATTTCGCTCGCAGATACGCACTACATGCCCGATACGCTGCGTGATCAGTAGATTACGAGCAGTATCTCCATAATCCGAGAATCCCCTTGATCGTGTCGAGATTATCGGATCCAAACCATTCTACAGGCAAGTATAAATAGCACACGACACCATGTCTACAGGTACGCAATAGCGAATGCTCTCTCCTCTACTCTATACTTAGACCCCGATTCCCTTGGCCTGACTTAGGCATCGGAGGGTCCCCCGGCTTAGTCAGGGTCACCTTTGCCTGTTCTCTTGGTGCAGGTTTCAGATGTGGTACGCTGAAGTGAGGGAGACGTGGAGGAGGGGCCGACTAGATTTTGACATCAACAAAAACATAATGATTATTTCTCTAAGCACTAATGAAACATTACTTATAATTTAATTATCTTGTTTAAATAGCAAGTGAAAATTTACAAGCATCTAGTTTCTTATACCATTGCACTTAAAATATAAAAATTAATTAGTAGTTATATTATAAATATTTATTTAGTTTCTTTATGATTTTATTATTATTATTATTATTATTATTATTATTATTATTATTATTATTATTATTGTTATCCAAACATCTCAAATAAAATCGGATTGCATACTGGGTAAGTATTAGGTAATTCTATAGGGTCCACAGTGATGTCTATTTTCCATCCTACTTGTTGGTAAGGTAACACAAACATGGATGACAGGAAAACATAAATATTAGCTTGAACTAAAACCTTCGTGTCCTTGTTAAGATTTCAATTGTAGGTGTTCAATTCACACTAGAGGATTCCCCCAACGAAATCCTGCGGCTAAAAGCGAGGTGGGCCGGCCCACCATGATGCTGGTGTGAAATCCACCTCGTGCAGGTTATGGGTCCAAATAACAGTCCTTCGAAGCCACGATCACGCTGTAGCCCACCAAAGCAGCGGTCCTGATTAGTACATGAGCAAATAGCAGCCCCAACGGCCAAAATGGGAGCAAAACAAACTGAAAATTTTATTGCATCATCCAAAGAAAGTTGCTAGAATACAATCGCCACTTATTACAGTAAAATGATACATCAGGACTATAGCTCTTGATCTGGGATCATATTCAATGATCTGAACGGTTGATCCGATGAAATGTAACCACGTTTATGTCATCCTTAAAAATATTCAAGATTGAGAAATCTTGTACATTTGAATCAATGGTCCACAAAGCAATGGGGATGGTACTTTATTATTACAATTGGAGAGTTCCACCATCAGTTATCCATCATTGATTATAAGTCCCATCTTGAAAACGGTTTGGATCGCCAACATTGACCTCAAATCCAACGGCTACAGTCCCGACGTATCCTAAACACTGCATCTCATGAGTTCCGCTAGCAGGTCCGAATTTCCCGTAACTCCGCGACAGAGAAGACAACCCCTACAGGCGGAAGGCATGTGGGGCCCACTACGATGTCAGTCAATGATGCACTCTGTCCGTCAGTTTCAACGGCTCACGTCAGGTAATTGGGCCTACAAATTATACAGAGCCAATAATCAATGGGGCACACCACATAGTTGCATTGAACGCTCACCGTTGAAGCCTTCATGGGCCACATAAATTTTTGGATAAGGCTAGTATTTTTATTTTCAGTTGATCTCAGTTGTAATAACCTTATTAATGGTATGGATGGATATAAACATCAAAGTGGGCCCCGGAAATTTTTCAACGGTGAGCATTCAATGATAGTATTATATGTGGTGTGGCCCACTGGATTTTTGGATCTACCTCAATTCTGTACCCGTGCCCTAAAATGATCTTCTGGAACTGATTGACAGAGTGGATTTCACACCGGATGCCCATGGGCCCCACATAGCATCTGCCTGCAGGAAAAGGCTGGGGTCAGACCATTGGACGCGGATTGCGTCCTACCCCCGCCCGGACGGTAATCCGTCCGGGCAGAGATCTGTGGGCCCCACCGTTATGTAAGTATTTTATCCACACCTTTAATCGTTTTTATGTGATAATTTTAGTATGAAGACCAAAAATTGAAGCAGATACACACTTCCAATGGGCCACATCAAAGGAAGCTGCAGTGATAATGACACTCACCGTTGAAACCTTTCTAAGGGCCACCGTGTTGTTTTTATACCACCCAACCTATTAATAAGGTCATGTAGACTTGGATGAAGTGAAAACACAAATTTCAGCTTGATCTGGCACTTCTACAGCTCCCAAGAAGTTTTTAACGGTGGACGTTCAATCCCCACTTTGTGGTCCAATTAACTCTGGAACTACCTAAACTCTTGGCTCGTATATTAAAATTATCATATAAAAACGATTAACAGTGTGGATAAGATACTTACATAACGGTGGGGCCCACAGAGCTCTGCCCGGACGGATTACCGTCCGGACGTGGGTAGGATGCAATCCGCGTCCCAGACGATTAGCGTTTTCTGCTAGCTAGCCCAACGCGCGCTCTCTCCACACGCACGTATACACGTGCTTCACACCTGGCATGTGCATGGGACATCTCATTGTGCATAAACGTGCGAATATCAGCCATATCCGGGTATCAGGTGGGCCGCATGTGTGTGGATCTGCACCGTTGGCAAATCTTCTCAAACCGGGGAAATCATCTTCTTTTTTTTTTTTTAAATTTTTTTTTACACACCCCTACACACTCACGCTAGTGGAATTTCACCACCTATGGATACTCGAACCCTTGACCGGGTGTTGAAACTCCGGAGAGTCTACCACCCTAGCAAGAGTAAGGATCCAACCATCTGGCACGCCCTCTTTTGGGCCCAAAAATCAGGCAGATCATAACTCTGGTGGACCACACGATCAGGAACAGTGGAGAGAAGACACCCCCCTTGATTCGCGTAGAGGGCCCACCATACCATATGTTCAGGGTGGGGCGTGTATGATGGTATTCATGGATGTCATGAACACATCAAGGTGGGGCCCATTCCAACTGTCTGCCCTATAATCATATTAAAAACGTGAACGCGGATTGTGGGGCCCACCGCGTTCTAAGTATTTTATCCACGCCGTTCATCGCTTCTATCAGACCATTTTAAGTTATCAACCTAAAAATGAAACAGGTCCACAGCTCCAATGGACCACAAAGTGCGGATTGAACGTCCACCATTAAAAAGTTCTTGGGAGCTGGAGAAGTTTCGGATCAAGCTTATATTTGTGTTTTCACTTCATCCACGTCTACATGACCTTATTAATAGGTTGGATGGTAAAATAACATTACAGTGGCCCTTAGAAAGGCTTCGATGGTGGGTGTCATTATCACTGCAGCTTCCTTTGGTGTGGTCCACTGGAGCTATAGACCTGCCTCAATTTTAAAATGGTAACTTAAAACTATCTGATATAAGCGATGAACGGCGTGGATAAAATACTTACAACTCGGTGGGCCCCACAGAGCCCTGCCCGGACGGATGGGGGTGGGACGCAATCCGCGTTATACTGGATAATATCCCTTCAAACCATACCACTACAATATTGTTGTACAGAGAGGTTCACTTCATGGACGGCAAAGACGTTCCATATGTGTACCAGGTTGGCACGTGTGCAAAGTTCGTGTCAGTCAGTATCAGAAAATATCCCCTCCCAACAGAAAAAACTGATGTGGTTTGCATGCCTGGATAAAAAATAATAAAACCCTGTGCATGTCCTTTGTACTTGTGTAGATTGTATATGCTCTCTCATTCATTTCCAGTTGCATTGCCCTTTTAAATTCTCTCTCAGCTCTTTCCTCTCTTCCAGCTCTCTCGCCGATCGATTGCCTGTGACCCGCCTACCGGCTTCAGATCGAAATCGAAGGTTATTTTTCTATGCTTTCACATTCTTACTTGTTTCAGCTTTCGATGGTGATCTGCGTAACTCATTTTAATGATTTCAAGCTATTAACTTAGCTAGAAATTTGATTTTCTTGGAAGGTTGTTTTCAATATAGAGTGTTTGTATTGGTTCCTCGTCGCATTTTCGTCATTGTGGGAAGTTTGGTTTTTGTAGCTTTGTAATTAAGAAATTGAAATTCATAACATTAGTGTTGTATGGATTGGTATGTTCTCTCTAAATTGGAGATTTCCAATCAGATTTTTCAGTTTCAAAGATTTCAGTTCAGGTTTTTCTAAGCAGGTTTTGATCTAAATTTGGAAAGGTTAAAGTTGTGTTTGGATCCTCAATTGAATTGAATTGTAATATCTCTGTTCGTAAAAGCATGTGTGATGGTGCGGCGATATTCCACTGGATTTATATTGATGGACTAACCCTTAGATTGAGATTACCATCATTTGAAGTTGGACTTGAAATTCGCAGAATTTCCTACACAATTAGTCGAACGAATTGTGATTCAGTTCAATTGAGCATCCAAACATGCCCTTATATCACTTCTTGGAACGAAACTGATGGTTTTAGTTAAAAACTCATCTTTGTACTTTAATTTGTTTTAGGTTGTTGGTTCTGGAATCATCTCCATCTTTTGCTAATTATCTCTGTTCTAATTGAGAATTGAGACCATCTCTCTCTCTCTCTCTCTCTCTCTCTCTCTCTCTCTCTCTCTCTCTCTCTATTGTTGTTTTTTTAAGAATAAAAATAAATTTTAAAAATAAAAGTTAATTTTAGAAAGTAAATAAATATATTAATTATTTAAACTTTTCATAAATAGTGTGTATGTCAGTCGGTAAGAGAGGGAGTTTTTTCTTATGCAACCAGGGTTTAAATCCCCTCGTACCGTTCGCGCACGCACGCACGTGGAGTGGGCTGTAGGGCTGCTTGGGCACTTTTTGGCGCTTTATTAGGCGCACTTAGCACATTGTTGTAAGGAGCAAAAAGAGCCTTAGTCTTTTTGGCACATAGTTCAAATTTTTGGGCCATGGTACTACTAGAATTGAACTAGGGTTTATCCTGAAGGTTTATTACCTTTTGTTGATTAAGAGTAATTGTGACATGTTGTACATGTGGCACCTATGTCATGTGTCACTTATGTGGATATAGTTTTTCCTATTGGATAACTGCCTCTACCTGAATGGGTACAGAAATAACTGTCATAGGACAAAAAGTCATGTCCTTTCATAGAAGGTAATTATTTGGTATGAATGAGTGTGTATTTCTTAAAGAGACTCTATAGCACCTCTTCAGGAAGAAATCTATAACCCTTTAATTGATATAAATCCTGGATACTATAATCCAGATGCATAAACTCTTATCCGTATAAGATTATATCATCTTCTGTGTAATTACTCTCGATCTGATCTCTTGTTGAATTTTTTCTGAACGTCTTACGACATATCAATGTCAAAACTAGAGATCTGTTGTACACTTAAATGTGTAAATTTTCGTGTTGAAAATCGGATTGAGAGTTCATTGTATCCTGAAGATAATTTGAAGATTTTCTTAATTTGCACTTGCTGAAAATTCTAAAAAAAGGTCAGCAAATCTGTCTTGAGAAATTGACTATTCAAGTCAAGCCTTGAACCCGATAAATCTGTTCCTTTTGTTATCATTTTCTTCTATCCTCCGTTGTGTACAAGTACCACAGTTTCTAACATATATATATATATATATATATATATATATATATATATATATATATATATATATATATAACACCCTGAAAATCGGGGGTCGTGTATAAACTCAACTCCCGAGTTCCAGACCGTCACTTATGCAACAAAAATGATTATGATTCAATGTTGTCTGAGTTAAAGCATTCACATGAGTAAAAATGTACCAAAACTACAATTCATACTCCAGATTCACTGATAAAAGCAAGCGGAAGACTAAAGAATGTATATATCACTGTATGGAAAAATAAAGTAGATCTCAACTGTCACTAAAGTATGAATACATCTTTGAGTCTCATATACATGTAGATAACAGAAATAAATGTCCAAAATAGTCCCACTGAGGAGTCCCGTCAACCCAGACCACCTAAGCAAAGCCGTCGTGGTACTGCATGTATGAGAACTCGTCCTGGTCCTCATCAAAGTCCGGCTCTAACTCCTGGATCTCTACATCACCTACATCTAAGACAGGGTCTGGTGGGTGTTGCAAACACCATCCCGAAACGTGGAAATGAGTAGCTAACTCAGTGGAATCATAGAGCAAGGATTAACATGTTCTCAAATCAATCATGCGATAATAGTAAAGCAGTAAATCAGACATTCCTAATACTGTTGTTAATGCAATATGACATGATGTGATGTATGCCCTCACCGACGATCTCCCTCATACTACACCATCTTACGACCGCGGCATGCAATCGTCCCTCAAGTGCTCCACATCTTCCAGGCACATGCAATGTTATGGTGATATGATTTTCGAGTTGTTATTAGTCCATTCAAACAGCAGGATTGAGAAACTAAGGTACTTCCCTTATATCAATCCCAACACAGATCCTGTCTAGGGTCGTCACTCCTAGTAATCTCATACGATGTATATTTTATATGTCGCCGCAAGGGCTGCCAGGGCTGTTGCTCGCACTCGTTGCACCGTTCCCCCATCACCTTATCAATACAGGCCTACTGTACTCTCACTGCTACTGAAGGGTCGTCGCCTCCCGTAGACTCAGAATACACTCGCGGTCACTACAAAGGACTCGTCGCCTGATCAGTGTAGGCCGACAGCAAGAATATAGTGTCTCATACCACCATAATCTGCCCACGAGATTAGGTGCTCACTGGTCACTACGGGGAGGTTTGTGGCCCCAGCGTAGGCCAACAGCTTGACCACGGTGTCCCATACCACCATGCCCGGCTCATGAGTCTTCGTGGATCAAGGTACCATGGTTAACAGGGTTTATAATGGTAAGTTCAGTACCCTAGGTTCAAGCAGTTATGACTCATGCAGGGTGAACATACAACGGCCAGCCGGGTTACTTGACGGGCTCGACTAGCACGATCGCATCTCAAGTCGAACGACATGAAGTGCGTAAAATACTTCGTGTGGCCTAACCACTGCCGCCAACTCAGAACACAGCTCGGGTTCATCGACGCGTCATTCGTGGCCAAGATAAGCCAACCACGAATTCGCTCGGTTACCGACTGCCTGGACTAGGCATAGTCCCAAACACATATGAATTCACATCAGAAATTCATGTAAGAGTATTGGAAATGAAATACAACCATGTGAGCATGTTAACACGTTATAACATACAACTTAAGTAAATCATCAAGCACATGCATTTCATACATACAATGAAATCATGCATTTGGCTAACATGTAGGAAATCATTTACATCAGCATATTAATTGAGAAATCAATCTCAAACTAATCCATAACACCATTTAATTCAATACATACTAATACAAGCATTTATACAAACACATACACTACACACTTAAGTCTACATATAGTATGTCGACCCGAAGTGCGCATTTAGGCGAATCTCTTTGCCAAACAAATTATGCACGTATTCCTAGTATTCTAATGCGACAATAAACCATGTCAATCACATCAGCAAAATATGAATGAAAACAGTACTTCCTACAAATGACTAAAATGCCCTAAATCTCATATTCTTCGTTGGTTTATGAAATAGGAAACGGACAGCATGTTGTACATGTCAAACGGCGTTGCCGTTGATAATCTACTATTAAACGACATTGAAAGTGTTGGAAACAGTCAATCAAAGCGTCTAAAATCCGCACCTTATCTCTTATAAACATATCGTTTCGAACGGAGCGTATACGCTTCGTCTACGGCGAATAGAGAACTTAATTAACAAGTTCTATCAGCTAACATGCTATGGAACGAAAAGAACATCAAATCAGCAACTTTCTAGGGTATTTCCTTACCTGAAAAAGTGGAGGAATCACCGGCCAGGTGATTGAAGTGTGTTGCTAAAGCACGTGCAATAGGTGGCATGACGGCAGGAAAATTCTCTCCTACTCTCTCTCACAAACTCTCACCTTTTCTCTCTACCAATCTAGAGTTTTTCTCAAATTCGGATGGGAGAGAGGAGTGAGGGTTTCAACCCCTTTTATAAGCCTAAAAATGCCTGGAATAGGCTCGGGAACAAAGTTCACTTGATGTTTATCCATTTCGGGGCTGTTTCGGTCCAAAAGTAATTTCTGGTGGTCCCCTGGCCGAACGCGATCGGACTTAAGCTCATGCATACAGGATCTAGCACACATCAAGTTTTTAGTCCGGCAGGGTTCGTAGAACGCAAGTAGCGGTCCAGTTTCAATTCAGCGGTCACCGCACGTAGATCAGGTCTGCAAATCTCATGATATGAAATAAAAATTTTTCCTGATCCGAGGGTGTAATTTGGCTGAATTCTGACGGTCAAAACGCTTAATACTGACACGTCAAGTCATGTGCCAGATTTGAATTTCAAATTTCAAATCTGTCCCTATTCGCACTCTCTTCAGTCCGGGCTCAATGAAATAGGCTGTTATTATCGGTTGGACTTGATTTTTGAAATAATTGTCAAGTCCAGCTAGGCGGTTCTAACGGTCTAAGATAGTAAGTATCGGACTTTCGACGCGCGGTCTAGATCCAATACAAAGTTTCAAAGTGGTTCAGAGAACAAACCTGCTTAGAGTTTGATCCGAGGTTATAGAGTATTATAGAGTCATTGGTTCTACTCGATTTGCGTCTCGTAGAACGTATTTAAAGTGATCAGGGATTATTTCCCAGCTACTCTAGCATTGCGCTAGCTAACTTACACTTATTTTCTAAAGGAATTAATCCTACGCGATTTCAGGTCGAGTTGGTACTCGAGTCCAAGTACGAATTTTTCCCGGGCGATACAATATATATATATATATATATATATATATATATATATATATATATATATATATATATATATATATATATATAGCGGAACACTCACCTGCAAACCGGTTGGTACGTACTACGTACGAACTTTTTTGAAAACCCATCATACGTGATTTGGATCCAAAATCTGAACCGTTCATGTGAAACAACACCTCGTGAAACCCCCCAGGCTGAAGTTTTACTTTGATCTAAAACTTGATGGGCCATGAAAAATGAAAACAGTTTCCTTCCTTGATTTGTATTTCTCTTTGCTCTGGCCCACCAGAATTTTAGATTGGGGTGAAAATTTGTCACATAGGGTTTCATTGAATTCCGCATCACATGAACCGTTCAGATTAGACACCCATGGCACATGTGCAAAGGTGCGCACGTGCGTAGGTGCGTAGGGGAGCATGACTCTCTCTCTCTCTCTCTCTCTCTCTCTCTCTCTCTCTCTCTCTATATATATATATATATATATATATATATATATATATATATATATATATATATATATATATATTCCTTTCATCCAAACGCCATTAATAATAAGTGCAATCTGATTCAAATAATCTTCTGTTCTTTCTCATTTCCTCTATTTCAGCTGTTTAAATCAGCTATAAGCTCCATTTTCTCCACCACAATAGTGGGAGACATCTAGTGATATCAAACCTTCCATTTGGTGGGCCATAATGGTATGGACCATACCTCTTGAAAGTGCTTTCATACTATCCTAGCCTTCAAACAAATGTAATTTTTACCCATTGAAATTGGACCCATGCTCATGTTGTACAATTAATTCTTTTTAAATGAAAATATCATTGTTTTTAGGGTTATATTAATTCCATTCAATTACACTCAAAAACTTAAAAACTCATTTTCTTGCATTCATTTTTCTTCCGAAAATCTCTATTACTATCATTTTACATATACAATCTTTCTCAAGATTCTATTCATTCCTTCAAATCAGCCATATTGATAAACTTAGAAATTTTCAAATTTTATCCATAAGGATTTTCTACAATCTTTCAAATGGTTCTAAATTGTGTTTCACTTTAACGCACTTTATTTTTTTCTTGAACTCGTGCTTCACCAGGAGGTAAAATTCATCGAAAACTCAGTGAAATTGATTGAGAATTCACACAAATGATCGAAAACTCGTGCAAATTAATCAAGAACTCAATGAAATTGACCGAGAACTCGTGCAAAGTGAATTTTTTTATGATTAAGAGTTTAAAGAGGTGTGCAAATTGATCGAGTACTTGTAATCATAGAGTTTAGGATTTATGAGAATTTTTTCGATTATACCTGTAATGTGTAGCTTCTTAGATGGAGGCACCATTTTCTTCATTTTTTTATCTCTCAAATCTCTCTTCAACATAATGGGTTTGAAGTGGATATTGAACGAAGAAAAGGCAGTATACGTTTTAGGTAGAAAATGTTTAGAAAAGGAAGAGAGGAAACAACTTCAGGAAAATATGAAATAAATTCATGAAGAAATACAAAGAGAAAAGAAGATTTCAGAAAGATAGGTTTATCGTATAGCAAAGGTATTTTCTTTGGTGTAAAGTTTTAAAGTTAAAGAAAAAAAAAGTAAAGTGTTGAAAGTTTGAAAAAGGCGCCCGACTAAATGTAAAGTTTACAATGAAAATTTCTTCAAAAATTTACGTGAGCAAGTGTATGCTGCTTAGGTAGATCCCTGATTGTGGGGCCTAACTTAATGTATTTACCTTACATCCATG
Source organism: Magnolia kwangsiensis (assembly GCA_037074715.1). Taxonomy (NCBI): domain Eukaryota; kingdom Viridiplantae; phylum Streptophyta; class Magnoliopsida; order Magnoliales; family Magnoliaceae; genus Magnolia; species Magnolia kwangsiensis. Next base: position 125,566,760 of record CM073578.1, on the reverse strand, counting down.
CCGTCTAGCCATTTTGATAGCTCATTTTAGAACATGATTCCAAAATTGAAGCAGATCTGAATCTAAGGTGAACCACACCACACGAATAATGTACCATCACACCTCAATTGGAAAGGTTAAAGTTGTGTTTGGATCCTCAATTGAATTGAATTGTAATATCTCTGTTCGTAAAAGCATGTGTGATGGTGCGGCGATATTCCACTGGATTTATATTGATGGACTAACCCTTAGATTGAGATTACCATCATTTGAAGTTGGACTTGAAATTCATAGAATTTCCTACACAATTAGTCGAACGAATTGTGATTCAGTTCAATTGAGCATCCAAACATGCCCTTATATCACTTCTTGGAATGAAACTGATGGTTTTAGCTAAAAACTCATCTTTGTACTTTAATTTGTTTTAGATTGTTGGTTCTGGAATCATCTCCATCTTTTGCTAATTATCTCTGTTCTAATTGAGAATTGAGAGCATCTCTCTCTCTCTCTCTCTCTCTCTCTCTCTCTCTCTCTCTATTGTTGTGTTTTTTAGAATAAAAATAAATTTCAAAAATAAAAGTTAAATAAATATATTAATTATTTAAACTTTTCATAAATAGTGTGTATAGTCAGTCGGTAAGAGAGGGGGTTTTTGCTATGCAACCAGGGTTCAAATCCCCTCGTACCGTTCGCGCACGCACGCACGTGGAGTGGGCTGTAGGGCTGCTTGGGCACTTTTTGGCGCTTTATTAGGCGCACTTAACACATTGTCGCAAGGAGCAAAAAGAGCCTTAGTCTTTTTGGCACATAGTTCAAATTTTTGGGCCATGGTACTACTAGAATTGAACTAGGGTTTATCCTGAAGGTTTATTACCTTTTGTTGATTAAGAGTAATTGTGACATGTTGTACATGTGGCACCTATGTCATGTGTCACTTATGTGGATATAGTTTTTTCTATTGGATAACTGCCTCTACCTGAATGGGTACAGAAATAACTACCATAGGACAAAAAGTCATGTCCTTTCATAGAAGGTAATTATTTGGTATGAATGGGTGTGTATTTCTTTAAGAGACTCTATAACACCTCTTCAGGAAGAAATTCATAACCCTTCAATTGATATAAATCCTGGATACTATAATCTAGATGCATAAACTCTTATCCGTATAAGATTATATCATCTTCTGTGTAATTACTCTCGATCTGATCTCTTGTTAAATTTTTTCTGAATGTCTTACGACATATCAGTGTCAAAACTAGAGATCTGTTCTACACTTAAATGTGCAAATTTTCGTGTTGAAAATCGGATTGAGAATTCATTGTATCCTGAAGACAATTTGTAGATTTTCTTAATTTGCACTTGCTGAAAATTCTAAAAAAAGGTCAGCAAATCTGTCTTGAGAAATTGACTATTCAAGTCAAGCCTTGAACCCGATAAATTTGTTCGTTTTGTTATCATTTTCTTCTATCCTCCGTTGTGTACAAGTACCACAGTTTCTAACATATATATATATATATATATATATATATATATATATATATATATATATATATATATATATAGCGGAATTCTCACCTGCAAACCAGTTTGTACGTATTACGTACGAACTTTTTTGAAAACCCATCATATGTGATTTGGATCCAAAATCTGAACCGTTCATATGAAACAGCACCTCGTGAAACCCCCCAGGCTGAAGTTTTACTTTGATCTAAAACTTGATGGGCCATGAAAAATGAAAACAGTTTCCTTCCTTGATTTGCATTTCTCTTTGCTCTGGCCCACCAGAATTTTAGATTGGGGTGAAAATTTTTCACATAGGGTTTCATTGAATTCCGCATCACATGAACCATTCAGATTAGACACCCATGGCACATGTGCAAAGGTGCGCACGTGCGTAAGTGCGTAGGGGAGCATGACTCTCTCTCTCTCTCTCTCTCTCTCTCTCTCTCTCTCTCTCTCTCTCTCTCTCTCTCTATATATATATATATATATATATATATATATATATATATATATATATATTCCTTTCATCCAAACGTCATTAATAATAAGTGCAATCTGATTCAAATAATCTTCTGTTCTTTCTCATTTCCTCTATTTTAGCTGTTTAATATCAGCTATAAGCTCCATTTTCTCCACCACAATAGTGGGAGACATCTAGTGATATCAAACCTTCCATTTGGTGGGCCATAATGGTATGGACCATACCTCTTGAAAGTGCTTTCATACTATCCTAGCCTTCAAACAAATGCAATTTTTACCCATTGAAATTGACCCATGCTTATGTTGTACAATTAATTCTTTTTAAATGAAAATATCATTGTTTTTAGGGTTATATTAATTTCATTCAATTACACTCAAAAACTTAAAAACTCATTTTCTTGCATTCATTTTTCTTCCGAAAATCTCTATTACTATCATTTTACATATACAATCTTTCTCAAGATTCTATTCATTCCTTCAAATCAGCCATATTGATAAACTTAGAAATTTTCAAATTTTATCCATAAGGATTTTCTACAATCTTTCAAATGGTTCTAAATTGTGTTTCACTTTAACGCACTTTATTTTTTTCTTGAACTCATGCTTCACCAGGAGGTAAAATTCATCGAAAACTCAGTGAAATTGATTGAGAATTCACACAAATGATCGAAAACTCGTGCAAATTAATCAAGAACTCAATGAAATTGACCAAGAACTCGTGCAAAGTGAATTTTTTTATGATTTAGAGTTTAAAGAGGTGTGCAAATTGATCGACTACTTGTAATCATAGAGTTTAGGATTTATGAGAATTTTTTCGATTATACCTGTAATGTGTAGCTTCTTAGATGGAGGCACCATTTTCTTCATCTTTTATCTCTCAAATCTCTCTTCGACATAATGGGTTTGAAGTGGATATTGAACGAAGAAAAGGCAGTATACGTTTTAGGTAGAAAATGTTTAGAAAAGGAAGAGAGGAAACAACTTTAGAAAAATATGAAATAAATTCCTGAAGAAATACAAAGAGAAAAGAAGATTTCAGAAAGATAGGTTTATCGTATAGCAAAGGTATTTTCTTTGGTGTAAAGTTTTAAAGTTAAAGAAAAAAAAGTAAAGTGTTGAAAGTTTGAAAAAGGCCGCCGGACTAAATGTAAAGTTTACAATGAAAATTTCTTCAAAAATTTACGTGAGCAAGTGTATGCTGCTTAGGTAGATCCTTGATTGTGGGGCCTAACTTAATGTATTTACCTTACATCCATGTCGTCCAGCCATTTTGATAGCTCATTTTAGAACATGATTCCAAAATTGAAGCAGATCTGAATCTAAGGTGAACCACACCACACGAATAATGTACCATCACCCCTCATCAATCATGTAGTGTGGCTCCCTTGAGTTATGGAATGACTTGATTGTTGGATCTTGCCTTTACCCCTAGTTGGACCTAAAGAGTACCAAAATGACATCTTAATTTTTGGACTTTGACCATCAATGAAAGTTCCATCTAAGAGACTTCATTTTTATTAAAGAATTCATAGACACCTATTTTTACATAAGAGCCCATTACTTGAACCGTGAGCTTAGCTTTTAAGTGAACTTGGTGATTCAATCATGTAAATTTAAATTCATTTTTGATCAGTTGTATTACAGGAGAAATAAAAACGGAATGATTATTTCTCTAAGCACTAATGAAACATTAATTATAATTTAATTTTCTTGTTTAAATGACAAATGAAAAGTTACAATCATCTAGTTTCTTATACCATTGCACTTAAAATATAAACATTTAATAGCTATATTAAAAATATTTATTTAGTTTCTTTATGATTTTTTTTTGTTATTATTATTATCCAAATATCTCAAATAAAATCGGATTGCGTACTGGTTAGTTTTAGGTAAATTCTACGGGGCTTAAAGTGATGTCTATTTTCCATTTAGCTTGTTGGTAAAGTAATACACACGTGGATGAGAGGAAAACATAAATATTAGCTTGATCCAAAACTTTTGTGGCCTTGTTAAGATTTCAATGGTAGGTGTTCAATTCACAATAGTGGGGTCCACCTGAGCTTTGAATATACTTCAATTCTGGGCTCGACCCCTAAAGTGAGCTGAAGAGGCGGACGAATAACGTGGATAAGCAACATACATTCATAGTGGCCCCACAGAGTTTACCGAATCCTGTAAACCGTACTGGTGGCGCCCGCAGAGTCTTCATCTCATATCATCACATCAAAGTAAAACCTTCTCTATCACCAACAGCTTTCAAGGAATCCATGATATTCAAACATGATGTAACTCTGTCCTAATAGCTTGAAGAGATAATTCAACTTAGACAAAATTGGCTGCTAGGATCTTTCAATTGCAAGAATCTTGGCGCATACTCTCCATTTTGATGAGGTCCGACAAGAAAATGTTTTGGATTGGAACCACGGCCTACTTGACATACTGAAAAAACATATGCACTGTCTAAAGATGTTGGCCACCTGTCATGTAATTAGTTGTGAGGAAAATGACTGGCGGACGGATTTTGAACGGCATGAGATTTGATTGGTTCAGATGCCACCATCAAAACTGGCCCAAAAAAAGTATATTTGAAAGTTGTTATGTTACTTACGTACTTGACTGGCCATCTCTCAATGCCATATGCCAAATTAAATCCCATCACATCAGTCCACCTATGTGGTGGGAGAAACGGATTGGCTACTCCCCTTGCCGCCAGCCAATGGCTTGGTGCTATGTCGGCCTACACGATGTATGTGTTTCATCCGTTCATTTATTTTCTCAGATCATTTTATAACACGAGACTAAAAATGAGATATATACCAAAGTGGACCACATTACAGTGTTGAATGAGTGTCGACCGTTAAAAACCTTTTGGGAGCCATAAATGTTTCGGATCAAGCTGATCTTTGTTTTTTCTCTTCATCTTGGCCTATATGACCTAATTGACTGATTAGATGTCAAATAAACAGTACAGTGAGCCTTAGGAGGATTTTAATGTTGGATATCCAATCACTATTATTTTCCTGTGGTGTGATCCACCTGAAATTTACATCCTTCTCATTTTTGAGATCAAGCCTTAAAATGATACGTAAAAATCGACGAACGGAATGGATCAAACATATACATCATAATGGGCCCACAGAGCACGGACCATCAGCCACCGGGCTGGTGGCAGGGGAAGTAGCCAATCCGTTTCCTGTGGTGGGTGGTGTCAAGAGGAGGCAGATTGTGTGGCGTGCCACCACAGGCCTCGTGGTGTATTGGTGTCACCAATTTCCTCCATCATGATGTATGTGTCATAACAATACTCTCTATCCATCTCGCCGCATCATTTTAGGGTAGGAACTCAAAAAATGACGTGTACATGCCATTCAACCTGTTCACAAGGGCTACAATGTCTTGGATGAGAGGAAAACACAAACACAGCCCCAGAAAGTTGTCAATGGTACTGTTTTCTGTGGTGTTTGCCTCTGCCCTAAAAATAATCTTGCAAAACATTAAGCATAACACCTACACCATGGTGAGGTCCACAGAACTTGGTGATGTCAACACATCACCACGTTAGTAGTGGCCTCTTCCCTGTCAGGGTCACCACGCAACTCAGGGTGATTGCAGTGGATCTCCAACAGTGGGACCATCATGATTTCCACTTCCTCGGTCTGTCTTGAAAACTCATTTTAGAGCATCATCTAAAAAATTAAGCAAATTCAAGTCTTTTCTGAACCATATAACAAAACAGTTGTGATCGAATACCCAGCGTTAAAACATCTTGTGACTCACCGGAATGTTTATTTGCCATCCAACCTGTTGATGAGGTCACAAAGACTAAGATGAAGGACCATGCAAATATGATCAGCTTGCTCTAAAACTTTTGTAACCGGGCAAAAAGCTTGTAATGGTCAGTCACCACTGCTTCCTATGGTGTGGTCTACTTGAAATTTAGATCTAATTTATTTTTCAGATCATGCCCTAAATTAATCTTTCAAATCGGATGAGCATGGATGTAATGAAGATACATCACAGTGGGCCCCACAGTCAGCTATACACCCACCCGGATCCACCGTATAGCCTCCTAGAACACCAAGACACTGACATGACCCTCCGTGCATTCGGAAAGAATGGTTCAAATATCACCTGATATCATTGCTATACAAAATTACATATAACTCATCTAGACACTGGAATTTTCTATGGCACACCGATCTTGACCACTTTTATTTTAATCGGCCATCTTAAAACCACAACTATTATAGATATATTATATCCCAATTTCATATGATTCCTACTGTCCATTCATTTAATGCCATTAGATCATCTCCACAAGTAGCAACGTAGTTAGAAAATACATGTCTTAAAAAATGTACTGACATGCCATAGGGTTCTCATATTATAAATAAAGCCTAACAAACCTAAAACTTTTGAGCTTAAGGCAGTGGTTGTGGAGATTTGGTAAGATCAAATGCATGTGCAAGGTGTTCCATTCCTGCATCATTTACATGCCACCACATGTGGTGGTGTTGAGAACGGGGTAGCATCCAAGCAATAGGCAAAGTGGTTCTAACCTTTAAAATGTTTATCTTGAAAAAAAAAAAAAGCTATTCCACTCATCAGGTGATGCCAATTCTTCAAATATTGAGTGGGCCTTGATGCTTGAAACTGTGGGGATAACGACACTCATCATTCAAAACTTCCTTAGTGATTGCTTGCCCCTAAGTGCAGAAGTTCGTAAGTAATATCCCGTGAATACCGGGTCGATCCCACAGGGAGATGAATTGCGAGAAGGAGAAAATTAAATGCAAAACAAATAAGTAATAAAAGCATAAACTGATTATTTGATTTTGGGAGTTTTGAATGGATGTTATTCAACTGAATTAAAGCAACACCCAAGCTTCAAAGTTCCACACATAGGTTAATGTTCCAAAATCATGATGACTTGGATAACACAACTAAGATCCGAGTAATATGGTCGGCCTAATTAAAAAATAAAACAGTTTAAACATTTTAAATAAATGATATAAACTATTAAAAAATCTTGAATTTGCACCGTTAATTTATATTCTCAAGCGCCAGTGATTTTAAGCATTAAATATCTATGAGATAATGAATCAAAGAAATGTAGCAGGTTAAGAACCTCTCGTATCTAGGAAATCTAATTATTTCAAGTAAAGCCTATCTATCAATATAGATCTCACATGAGGATAAAAAACCTAAACCTAAACAATTAATAACATACATTCACCATTCTTTTCATCATTAAAACAATCAATCATTATAACTATGAAAACATTAAACTAATGTGCTTCCCTTCTAGCATAGGCTAGAGGGAACTTAAAATTTATATATATATATATATATATATATATATATATATATATATATATATATATATATATAAATAATTAAATTGTATAAATAAAAAGCAACAAGAAAAGAAAGAAATGTAAATAAAAAAGAAAAAAAAATAAAAAAAATGAAAACTTGTATAGAAAATAAAAATTATGAAACTTGAAAGCTCTCTAAAAGAAATTAGAAAAAATCTTATATCTTGCTTTGGAATGCCTTGAATGATACTTAGGAATGTCTTGGGAAGCCCTGTTTATAAGTGGGGAACTCCTTTCAAATTGGTTTGAAAAAAAATCAAAAATTGTTTTAAAAATACTCACTCCGTGTAGGCTCCGCGCAAACTCTTCGATGACATCGAACAACCTTCGATGTTATCAAAAACTGGCTTCGATGTCATTGAAACTGTTTCGATGAATTTAAGACTGCATTCAATTTTTTATGCAACCAGACTTGATTTTTTTTGTAATTCTTTGATGTCATCTAAGGTCTTCGATGTCATCAAAGACTGGTTTTGATGACAACTTCGATGTCATTTAAGCTCAGATCTTACAATTTTCTACACTTCGTTACTTTTTCACTTAGTTTTCTTGACTCTTAGGGTCTTGAAATCTTCAATTTTAGCCTCCAAATGTTCATTCTTTTACTAGATGATTCTTGAGCATCAAATCCATGCTTTTAACATTATTTTCACCCTAAGCTCTGAAGTTCACTTTGCAACATAAACATGTATAAAATATACCATTAAGCAGTATTATGTTCATAAAATCAAGATATAAATAAGGAAAAATATGCAATATTTGTCACTGATCAACACTTAGCATCCAACCAACTCTTAAGGTCACACGACCTGAAGACAAATATCAACTTGATAAAATATTGAAATTAGTGCCTTTAATTTATGCTGAAATAGGGGTCCTTGATCGATTGACTACCTAGTTCGATTGAACATAATTTTTCAAATTTTCTAATTTGTTTGTTGGACACTATCGAGCATGTTTGATGGAGGCTCAATTGATTGATTGATGCTTATATCGACGATGCGCATGTTTTTGTGTAATTACATGATGTGTTTCATATTCTGAATGTAACACTATATATATGAGTATAACACAGGATTAGGGTAAAACGAATAAGAGAAAAATCATTTCTTGGGTTTTGAAGAGAGAAAACTAGGGTTTTCACATCTGTTAGTTGATCTAATCTCATGTATTTTCATTTTCATAGTAGATTACTTGATGCTTTGTGCCATGGTTTTTCCTACAAAGGTTTTTCATGTAAAATTATGTGTTCTCTATGTTGCTTTGTTTGCGTTTATCTTTTGAATGTGTGATTCTACTCAAGGTTGGCTTCCACGACTCCCAACAAGTTGTATTAAAGCAAACTAGAAAATTCGATATATAGGGGGTTAAGGAATAAGTTTGTAGGTAGTTGATGTCGTTGTACGGCCTGAAACAGTCACATAGGTAGTGATATAAAAGATTTAATTCTTTCATAGTGAGTAAACAATTTACTAAAAGTGAATATGATTTTATATATACTTCAAGGCACTGAGTGATGGAGAACTCATTGTACTGATATTATACGTTGATGACATGTTTATCGTCAACCATAATACGTTTAAAATCATTATATTGAAGACTAAGTTATTAGGGACATTTGAGATGAAAGATCTAGGCATTGTAAATAGGATTCTCGACATTGATATACAAGGAGATAGGGAGAGAAGGTGTTGGTCAAGTTTGTGATAAACAGTATTTACATGTTGGTCGATTTTGGCTTTCTTCAAAACAATGCCCTACTATAAATAAAGATAAGAAGTTTATGACCCATGTGCTTTACTCGAGCGAGATTAACAGTTTGATGCATGTCATGATCTCTATGAGACTGAATATTTTATAAACAGTCTGTGTTGTGAGCAAATACATATCCGATCGCAATCGACCAGGGGACCACCAGAAAGCAACTTTTGGACTGAAACAGCCCCGAAATGGGTAGGCACCAAGTCAACTTCGTTCCGGAGCCTGTTTCCGACACTTTTAAGCTTATAAAAGGGGTTAAAACCCTCATTCCTCTCTCCCATACGAAAATTGCAAAATCCTAGCTTTGGGAGAGAGAAAAGGAGAGAGTTTGAGAGAAAGAGTAGAAGGAATTTTTCCCGCTTCCGAGCCACCGGTTGCTACTACTTCAGCAACTCTTCCCAATCATCTGGCTGGTGATTTCTCCATTCTTTCAGGTATAAAATAATCCTAGAACTTTCTGATTTAGGGTTTACTTAGATTCACAGCGTGTTAGCTAACGTAACTTGTAAAATAGGTTCTCCTACTGCCGTAGACGAAGCGTACACGCTCCGTTCAAAATCACGCATCCGTAAGACATAAGGTGAGGATTTTAGACGCTTTGATTGACGGTTTACAACGCTTTCAATGTTGTTTAATAGTAGATTATCGACGGCATCGCCGTTTGACATGTACAACATGCTCTTCGTTTCCTGTTTCGTAAATTAACGAAGAATATGAGATTTAGGGCATTTTAGTCATTTGTAGGAAGTACGGTCTACATTCATATTTTGCTGACGTGATTGACATGGTTTCTTGTCGCATTAGGAAGTTAGGAATGCGTGCATAATTAGTTTGGCGAAGAGATTCGCCTAGTTACGCACTTTGGGTTGACATACTATATGTAGACTTAAGTGTGTAGTGTATGTGTTTGTATAAATGCTCGTATTAGTATGTATTGAATTAAATGATGTTATGTGGTAGTTTGAGATTGATTTCTTAGTTAATATACTGACCTAAATGATTTCCTACATGTTGACCATATGCATGATTCCATTACATGCATGGAATGTATGTGTTTGAAGATTTGCTTAAGTTGAATGTTATAACGTGTGTTAATATGCTCACATGATTGTATTTCAATTCCAATACTCTTACATAAACTGCCGATGTGATTCCATAAATGTTTGGGACTAGACTTAGTCCAGGCAGTCGGTAACCGAGCGAATTCGTGGCTGACTGGTCATAGCCACGAACGACGCGTCGATGAACGTGATTCGTGTTTGGAGTTGGCGGCAGTGGTTAAGCCACGCGAAGTGTTTTACGCACTTCATGTCGTTCGACTTGAGATGCGATCGCGCTAGTCGAGCCCGTCAAGCAACCCGACTGGCCGATGTATGTTCACCTTGTATGAGTCATAACTGCTTGAACCTAGGGTACTGAACTTACCATTGCAAACCCTGTTAACCATGGTACCTTGATCCACGAAGACTCATGAGCCGGGCATGGTGGTATGGGACACCGTGGTCGAGCTGTCGGCCTACGCTGGGGCCACAAACCTCCTCGTAGTGACCAGTGAGCACCTAGACTCGTGAGCAGATTATGGTGGTATGGGACACTATATTCTAGCTGTCGGCCTACACTGATCAGGCGACGAGTCCTTTGTAGTGACCGCGAGCGTATTCTGAGTCCACGGGAGGCGATGACCCTTCCGTTGCAGTAGAGTACGGTAGGCCTGTATTGATAAGGTGATGGGGAAGCGGTGCAACGAGTGCGAGCAACAGCCCTGACAACCCTTGCAGTGACCTACGAAATATACATCGTATGAGATTACTAGGAGTGACGACCCTAGACAGGATCTGTGTTGGGATTGATACAAGGGAAGTACCTTAGTTTTCCAATCCTGCTGTTTGAATGGACTAATAATAACTTGGAAATCATATCACCATAGCATTGCATGTGCCTGGAAGATGTGGAGCACTCTAGGGAGTGTGGCATGCCGCGGTCGTAAGATATTGCCGTATGAGGGAGATCGTCGGTGAGGGCATACATCACGTCATGTCATCTTGTATTAACAACAGTATTAGGATTGTCTGATTTACTGCTTTACTATTATCGCGTGATTGAATTGTGAACATGCTAATCTTTACTCTATGATTCCACTGAGTTGATCACTCACTCCCACGTTACGGGATGGTGTTTGCAACACCCACCAGACCCTGTTGTAGATGCAGGTGAGGCTGAGATCCAGGAGGTGGAGCCAGAGATCGACGAGGACCAGGACGAGTTCTCGTACATGCAGTATCACGATGGCTTCCCGTAGGCGACCTGGTTCGATGGGACTTCAGTGGGACTATTTTGAACATTACATTTTTGTTCATGTATATGTATATGAGACTCAGAGATGTAGTCATACTTTGGAGACAGATGAGATTTACTTATTTTCCATACAGTGATATATATATTGTTTAGTCTTCCGCTTGCTTTTATCACTGGATCTGAAGTATGAATTGCAGTTTTGGTATACTTTTACTCATGTGAATGCTTTAAATCAGACAACATTGAATCACAATCATTTTTGTTGCATAAGTGACGGTCTGGAACTCGGGAGTTGAGTTTATACACGACCCCCGATTTTCAGGGTGTTACACTCTAACCTTAGATCCAAAATAATTTAACCTCTAGATGATCCATTCCTTAATAGGTAAACCTGTATATGATCAACCCTCAAATATATGAACTTAATTGAAACATGATAGAATTGATTAAGAGAGGTTCATAGCTTTTGTAAACTAAACTGCCCAAAACAGCATACTCTCGATCAAAACTCAATCAATCTTAATTAATTGGTGTCAATCGATTGACAGTCGACGAGCTCGATCGATCGATGGCATTCAAAAGTGTTTAACAAGTTTTCTATTGAAGATATATTTTTCTCAATCAATCGATTGATTGAAGGTGCCGATTTTTACTTGATTTTTTACCATTACAAACCTACTTATTATAAAATGACATTCAAATTTTGGACGTTTCCTAAATTTTTAGTGCCATTAAAGCTTTAGGTGATTCCCTACTCTTAATCTCACTCTTAAGGTTCTAAACATAAGAGATTCAAGTCATCTTCCTCGAGATTACCATTTTAATGAGGATTCTAACATTCATTACGAAGATGTACTCGATCTTTATCATTTTGTAGAGAATAAACCTAATTTGATAGATAAATCCTTAGTGTATTGACATCTAGAACATCCATCTAGGTGAATTTTCATTGAAAAAACTATCTCTTTAGTCATAGAAGATTCCACCTACTCCCATCACCTTGGTCACCTCATAGGTATATTACATTCAACGTGTTTAATCGTGAAGTCAAACCATCTCCATGAATGATTGCGGAAATAATTAAGAAATTGATTGAAGCATGAGAAAACATCAACCAAGTATCTCAAGCAAGACACTACAATGAAGCTCATTCCAACAAGCAATGTTGTCATTCGTTCGAGTCTATTTTATACTCTTTCCTTGTGTATAATTGAGTATAGAGTTTGTGATCCAAACTCGAATAGGTTCTTATATAGGACTTATATCATTGTACGTATAACCAAAGTTACCGGATATAAGTGCGTATGTGTTAGAATCCATGGGAGCCTCTGTCTGGAGTAAACATAGGTCTTTGAGTTAAGACTGCTAGTTAGTAGTTATTAGTTAGCTGATAGAAAACCAACTTATTATCTATAGGAGCCACTGACACGAGTAAAAAATGTGTTCCTCCAACACGGGAATAAGACCATCACCGACATGAATGTGTTCGTGGTCCACTGGCATAGGTGTGTACGTGTAGGTTAGTACGTGAACTTAGTAGAAATCATTATAAATGTTAAAGGTGAACCCGATTTAAAACCTCCGAAATAGTGAAATGTGGTACACTCGAGGAGAGTACATCCACCGGGAGTGGAGTAGACAGGTAGTCAAACCACTGTATATACTTATGTTTATGATTGTCATTTAAGCACACTTCGATTCATGCTCATGAGTATAATTAGTTGAATTATATAGATGCTTGAATGGATAGTATGCTAGGCATCTAATTGATTGCGCACACATATACACACAAGATATCTATCTCTAACTTATAGATTAGTTGTATATATTGTTGCATCTATTGTATTTTATGTAATTGGACCCACTTGGTATGAAAGCCTAAGTATTACATACTTGCTTTAGTTTAATTGGTAAATTGTTTTAACTAGGTAATAAATTTTTAAGTGGTTCTATTCATCAACACCCCTCTCTGCCCTTTATGACTTAACCTTAATTTTAAGCTTCGTTATACTTCCGCATATCATGATAGATAATCCACACAATTTCATCAACATTGGTGACAGTGAAATGACTACTTCAATATATACGAGGTAAGAAGGAATACGTCTTGACATTAAAAAAATTAGAGGGAAAACTTGTAGGTTACATGGATTCGGATTACATTTGAAACGTGGACAATAGAAGGTTGACTTTTAGTTACTCGTTTATACTAACAGGTGGAGCAATCAGTTTGATGTTAAAGCTTAAGTCTGTAGTTACACTTTTCATGATCGAAGCTGAGTATATGTAACATCCAGAAAATCAGGGGTCGGGTAGAATCCCAACTCCCGAGTTTCAAAATGTCACTTATGTAACATAGATAATAATAAATGTATGTCATCTGCAGAATGGCATTAAACAAGATTAGGATTAAGCCAAAACAATAGATCATACTCCAGAGACAGTTAAATTTTACAAGCGGAAGACTTGATAAATATATAACAGTGTATAATTGATTGTAAGTCTCCAGAGTGTGAGCATATTACCAGGTTAGACATATGCATGTATACTCCAAAAATGATAAAAAGGATATTCATGAGTGCTCTAAAAATATAAAATAACAAGTGTCATGGCATCTAAACAACCTCCCTGTAATCCCATCGGTCAGAACACGCATATAAGAGAAATCTTTCTCATCATCATCAAGTCTGGCTCCACTTCACAAGCAGCGCCATCATCTGCAACTAAAACAGGGAGTGGTTGGTGTGCGCGACACCGTCCCGTAACGTGAGAGTGAGTGATTAACTCAGTGGAATCATAGAGCAAAGATTAGCACGTTATCAAATTAATCACGTGATAATAGTAAAGCAGGCAATTAAACATTCCTAGATACTGTTATTAATGCAAGTATGAAATGACATGATGGATGCCCTCACCGACATACTCCCTCATGCGGCACCATCTTACGCCGCGGCATGCTTTCGTTCCTCAGTGCTCCACATCTTCCAGGCACATGCAGTGCGATATGGATAATGATTACCGAGTTGTTATTAGTCCATTCATACAACAGTATTGGAAAACTAAGGTACCTTCCTTATATCAATCCCAACACAGATCCTGTCTAGGTTCGTCACTCCTAATAATCTCATACGATGTTATATTTATAGGTCGCTGCAAGGGCTGTCAGGGCTGTTGCTCGCACTCGTTGCATCGCTCCCCTATCACCTTATTAATACAGGCCTATTTATATCCTTAAGACTGCATCAGGACTCGTCGCCCCCATGCAGTGTAAGGATAAACTCAAGGTCACTACAGAGGGCTCATCACCAATCAGTGTAGGCTGACAGTAAGAATATAGTATCCTATACCACCATAATCTGCTTAGAGTAGGGTACTCACTGGTCACTACGGGGAGGTTGGTGGCCCCAGCATAGGCCGACAGCTCGACCACGGTGTCCCATACCACCATGCTCAGCTCATGAGTATTTATGGATCAAGGTACCATGGTTATCAGGAGTTCCACTGGTAAGTTCAGTACCCTAGGTTCAAGCATTTATGACTCATATAAGGTGAACAATCAACGGTCAGTCGGGTTACTTTACGAGCTTGACTAGTACGAGCGCATCTCAAGCTGAGCGACATGAAGTGCATGAAACATTTCGTGTGGCCTAACCACTGCCGTCAACTCAAAACACGACTCGCGTTCATCAACGCGTCCTTCGTGGAAAATAGAAGCCAACCATGAATTTGAATCTATTACCGACTGCCTGGACTAACGTATAGCCCCAAACATTTGTAAACAACATCAATGATCATATGAGAGTACTAGAATTGAAGTTCAAAACAATACAAGCATGTTGACACATGTTATAACATACAACGTAAACAAATCAACCAACACATATATTCCATATATATATGAGGAAATCAATTTATATAGCAAACATGGAGGAAATCATATACATCATCGTGTTGATTGAGAATTCAATCTTAAAACTAATCTATAACAACGTTGGCTTAATATATAGTAATACAAACATTTATACAAACACTTAGTCTACACACTTTAGTCTACATAGCGTATGTCGACCCAAAGTGCGCATAAGGGCGAATCTCTTCGCCAAACAGATTATACACACATCTAATATCATAACACGACAAAATCACATGACAATCATTTCAGCAAAATACAGATGTATACAGTATTTCCTATAAATGACTAAAATACCCTAAATCTCAAATTCACCGTACGTATACGAAATGAAAAATGGACAGCATGTTCTACATGTCAAATGGCATTCTCGTCGATAATCTACTATTAAACGATATTGAAAGCTTTGAAACCAGTCAATCTAAGCGTCTAAAATCCTCACCTTTCGCCTTAGACGCGTATCGATTCGAATAAAACGTCTACGCTTCGTTAACGGCGTTATGGCGGCCTAATGCACAAGATACATAAGCTACTTCACTACTTGTATCAAAAGAATCCTTAAAACAGTTATAGGTTAGGGTTTTCTTACCTATAAGTGAGTTGAAATCACCGGGAAAGTGATTTGAAGGCGGTGCTTTGGTACATGCAAAGGCTGGAGCAAGCGGCAGGAAGTTCTCTCACAAATTCTCTCACTAACTCTCTCTTTCTCTCTCACCACTTTCTAGGATTTCTTGTAAAATCGGATGGGAGAGATATGAGAGAGTTTAAAGCCCTTATATAGGATAAAACCTCACCTAAATAGACTTGGGACAAGGGTATACTTGGGTTATAACCAAATCGGGTCTTTTCTGATCCAACAGAGCATTTCGGGAGGTCCCCTGGCCGAACGCGGTCGGACTTAAGCTCATGTATATTGGATCCTACTCATACCAAGTTTTCAGTCCAGTAGTGTTCCCAGATCGCACGTGGCGGTCCAGTTTCAGTTCAGCGGTCATCGAACCTATATCAGGTCTACAAGCTTCATGACATGAAAGAGAAATTTTTCCTGATCCGAGGGTGAAATCTGACTGAATTCTGACGGTTAGAACGCTTAATAATAACACGCAACAACACGTGCCAGATTTTGAATTAAATTTCTAAATCTTTATCTTTTCTCACTCTCTTCACTCCAAGCTCCATGAAATAGCCTCAGAACATCAGTTGGGCTTGATTTTTGAAACGATTGTCAAGTCCAACTAAGCGGTCATAATGGTCTGAGAATATAGATATCGGACTTTCGACGTGCGGTCTAGATCCAATATAAAGTTTCAAAGGATTCCTGAGAACAAACAGGTTTAGAGTTTTATCTTAGGTTTTAGGGTAACGTAGCGGTAACAATTCTAGAGGTTTTGGGTCTTACAGATCGTATTTAAAGTGATTGGTGCTAATTTCACAGGTAATCTAGCGTAACACTAGTTAATTCACGTTAAATTTCTAAAGAATTTGGTTCTTAGTGATTTCTTTGACTTTGAAATTGGGTTCTGAGAGGTTACCAAGGCGTCATGGTTGGCCCATTGCCTAAGGACGTCTAACCCCAGGTTAGCAAAAATCCGGGGTGTTACAGTATATGACAGTGATGGAGGCATTCAAAGAAGCTGCTTGGTTGAGAGGAATGGTGAATGAACTTGGACTTCAGCAAGAGGCTGTACCAGTTAATTTTGACAGCGAAAACGAGATCAATTTGACAAAAAATTCAATATGTCATTCTCATACTAAGCATATTGATGTACATCATCATTTTATTCAACAAGTGCTTGAGAAAGACAGTTTTACCCTTGAGAAAATTGACATAGGCATGTGTTGAGGGTCAAATAGTTCATATTAGACCCCAAATATTGTCCGAATTTACGAGCATAATAGTGTTTAATGCCCAGTTTTAATCGTGTTTTATTGCAGAGTGTGATTAGGAGAGTTGACTGAAAAAGGATGCTAAAAGCTTGGATTTAACGTTCTGATGATCATTAGGGCATGGGACGGACTCCAGGGGACCAAGACTGATAGATATATATGGTCAGAAATTTGACAAAACTAAGAAACTGAAGCTCAAGTGGCTTGAAACGTATCCAGAACGCAAGATCACAGGGATCCCAATATCGGTTCGGCTCGAAACTTCATACGTGGCCTGAGGACCATAAATTAACCGTACACGTCAAAAATCATCCATTGAATCATTGTGAAAGTGGCCTAACAGGAAGATCAACCCATCAATCTTCAATTTGGGGCCCACCCGCCAGCTGGATATGCTTGATAATTGTTCTCAACGGGTAAAATAATGTGAGGAACAGAATGGGCGGATCGAATTTCTTGAAAGCTTCACAGTGGACCCTATATGTACAGCGTGTGTACATAGTGTACACACGCCCGCCGTGCACGAGATTTCCCAAAAGTCGGTTAGCGCAGCTGACCGACGTTTCCATCTACAATTTTTTTTAAAAAAAAAAAAAAAAAAACGTGCAGCGGACGCACGGCCGCTGGCCATTTTCACGGACGTTATTGGGCCCCACACAAGCTCCGTACGTCTGATCCAAGCCGTCCATCTTTTAGAGGGCTTCGACAGCTACAAAACCATGTTGTCACTTATCACCCATGCGTGCACACGTGTGAGATACAGAGGCCACAAAAGGGCTGCCTGGTAGCATTCAAAACTGATCTTTTAGTTATTTCTTCTCTGGGACACGTCAATGGACGTTCAAAACTACCCATTCTTCACTGAAATTTCATCCTGAATCCAATAGATGAGGTGAATTTTCCATAAAATGTTTCTGTGGGGCCCACCGATCACAACAGTGAAATGGTGCGAAAGGTTCCGCACATCCGTGAAAATTGACTTTTTCAGGCGATTTTGGCCTACCATCTTTGATCATATGGCAGATCTGAACCGTCTATCATGTAGAAAACCCAAGAAAGTACTAAGGGACGGTGTTTTCTTGAAATTTGAGTGAGGAAAGTGGCGTGTTTCGTGGCACCGAACTTGGCTGCGAAAATTACACTCCGTGTCCTGCTACAACTCTGTCACTGACTTCAGCCTTCCAGCAGCTATAAAAGGAGGTTTTTGGACATGGGGAGCATTCATTCAGGTCTAGAAAGGAAGAAAAAGAGAGATGTGGAGGCTCGGGCAGGGACTTGAAGCAGACGTGAGGGAGAGAGTATTTTCTTTTCTTTTCTTTTATTATGAGATTTAACCCGTTCATGGCGGGCTGAACCTCTTAGCTAGGGCTAAGAGGTGAAGCTTGTAGTGAGATGAGAGATTTTATTTTATTTTAATTTTAATTCATGAATCGACGTTGATTTTAGTTGATTATTATGGGAATATTTTTAGTTCTTAATGGTCTGTTGTGACTGAAATTACAATGGGTCTGCGATGCTTTGAATATTTCTATTTTCTTTTCATGTTTATGACGTCAGGACGTCCTGTTGTTCACCATAGTCTCCTGGGCATGGTTGGATGACGGTACCCTTCCTAACTTTCATACATGTGATTGGGTGGTAATTAGTTTGATTCTGTTGTTTGCCATAGTCTTTGGGCATGGTTTGGTGATGGAATCCATTCTAATTCATACACCTTTCATCTCTTTGAAAACTAGATCAACGGCAGTTCAGTAATTTCCATGATTTTTTATGCAAGCATAAGTTCTCCCTGATCTCTACAAGTAGATCCTCTAAATCCTTAGTTTCCTTTCCTCTGATTTATATAAATTTTAGATTAATAGTTTACAATTATTCCTCAATTTATAATTCAATTCAGATTTTATCTCATTCTAGTTCTATTTCCAGTTAATTTTAGATAACGTACAAGTTTCAGTCCCTTGGGATTCGACCTCGGTCTTACCGAGTTATTACTACATCACAACCCTGCACTTGGGGAGTGAACAGCATGAATCCAACCGGCATGCTTATGAAAATTATTCTTATAGAGAAGTTCAATGGCATGTGCACGAAAAATGATGATGGTAGAGTTATGATGGATATAATTAAAGATGAAGGATGAAGCTTGGAGTAATGGAGCATGAAGAATAAAGCTAATGTGGAAATTATTGAAATCGGGTGCCTTTAATATATGCTGAAACATGGGTCCTTGATCGATCTACCACTTGGTTTAATTGATTGAAATTCTCTGAATTTTCTAGTTCGTTCACTGGATACTTTTGAGTATGTTCGATTGATCGAACATAGAGGCTCAATTGATGATTAGATTGATGGCATGCATGGTTTTGTGTAATTATGCAATTTATTTCCTATTTCGAGTGTAACATTATATATATATATATATATATATATATATATATATATATATATATATATATATATATATAAGTGTAATATGGGATTAAGGTAGAATGAAGGAGAGAAAAATCGTTTATAAGCTTTGAAAGGGAGAAAAGTAGGGTTTTCACATTTATAAAATTTAATCTCTTGTATTTTCATTTTCACGGTAGGTTGTTCATCACTTTGTGCTTGATATTTTCTCGCATGATTTTTTTTATACAAAATTGTGTGTTTTCTATGTTGCTTTGTTTGCATTTATTTTTCATTTATCCGATTCTACTTGAAATTTACTTCTAGGGCTACCAACATTATTAAAAAAAAAAAAAACTTGTATAGTGCATAAGTTCTCAACAAAGGTACTCACTCTTCCACTTATGTCTTCAAATAAGCTAGCAAAATCCACACACTACATGAATAAAAGACATACATGACTGTAGGCTCATGTCGTCCTTCACCAAATATTTCTGCCACCGTGAACATTCATTGTACTATAAAATCGTGTAGTATTTTTATCAGCTCATCCCATCCAGTTTGGACAGTTGGATTTTTTTTTTTTTAACCATTCATTTTCCTTACCTTCATTGGTCGTATTAAATTATACCTGAGCATGTCCATCTCCGACCTTTTGTCAATTTCAAATTTCAAATTTCAAATTTCTAATTTTTCAATGTCTGCGTCAGATTAAATTCCAACTTTTCTATGTATTTTTGTCGGACGCCAAATTGTCATGGTCACCGTCGTGAAGATATCTTACAAGGGTATTACTATAATTTCATGTAAAATGATGGGTAATATTATTAATCATAAACAAACTTGATTGTTATTTAAGATAGTTCGAGCACTACAATAAAAAAACATAAAGAAGGAGAGACAAAAAGAGATGAAATGAGTTAGAGGCATGGATCACCCACCTATTTCAATTAATTGAATTTTCTAAATTTTCTAGTTTGTTCACTGGACACTTTCCATCATGTTCGATTGATAGAACATGGATGCTCAATTGATTGTTGTTAGATCATCGGTATACATGGTTCTGTGTAATTATGCAATTTATTTTCTATTCCAATTGTAACGCTATGTATATGTGTGTGTATGTGTAATATAAGATTATGGTAGAATGAAGGAGAGAAAAATCATTTCTAAAGTTTGAAAATGAGAAAACAAGAATTTTTACATTAATAAAATGACCTAATCTCTTATACTTTTGTTTTTGTTATGGAGAGATCTGAGCCCGTGACAAAACGTTAATCGGACTTGAAGTCCGAGCTGAGGCGCCCAAGGTATGATCCATCTGATCAAGACTACAGCATCGTAATAACAACACGCGAACGTCTTCGAGTCAAAGCCAGATCGGAGTTAGTCATAATTGTCAGATCAAATAACCCGCTACCCCCCAACTCCGAGGCTCTTAAGTCAGTCGGATCGGATTCGGTATGACTGGTCGGATGGCGTCCGACTCCGAGCGTTCTTCGATATGGCCTGGCAAGCCGAGCCGAGCAGACCTTCTGATGTGCGTATCCCACTCGCTAAACATGAAAACTTTCATAACCAAACGTGGAAGATAACTTCGTTCGCAGATGTGCACGATCCGTCAGATACACTGTACAATCAATAGATTGCGGGCTTTATCTCCATGATCTTAGAATCCCTCTAATCATGCCGAGATCATCGGATCCGGACCGCCCTACATGCAAGTATAAATAGCCTGCAGTGCTATGTCTACAGGTACGCAAATTGAGCTCTCTTCTACTCTACTTAGACCCTGATTCCCTTGTCCTGACTTAGGCATCGGAGGGTCCCCCGGCTCAGCCAGGGTCACCTTTGCCTGTTTTCGTGGAGCAGGTTTCAGGAGCGACGCGTAGAGTACGACGTGTAGAGGGCTGACCAGATTTTTGCATCAACATTTTTTGACGCCGTCTGTGGGAACCTGAAACTAGAAGTCAGGTTCTCATTCACCTAAGCAATGGTGAGGAAGAAGAAAGCTGTAATGGTGGAACAGTACCAAGCGAGCAGGCTCGGTCATCATCAACACTTCATGCCGAGTCTGCACCAGGACCTTATCAATGTTCTCATAACCGGTCGGGTAAATACCGCGCCATGCAGAACGAGATCCAGGCCTTGCGCGACGAGATCAACAAGATGAAGCAACAGAGGGAACCAAAGCCACGTCTGGTTCAGGAACAACCTATTATCGAACCGGTGTGACTCTTCGTGGAGACCGACTCTGCGCCAAGGAGTGTGAGACCTGAAGCCCCCCAGCATTTAGGGGTGCCGCGTTCAGGACAGAACCCTCCTGGGGTGCATGGCGAGGGATCCGCGTGGAATGCCACTACCCGGGTTCCCACAACCATTCGTTCCGCTACAACCGCTCTGCCACCCACGGACCTCCGACATCAGTTAGAACGGATGAGAGAAGGGAGAATTCCAGAAGGCGAGGATACCCCAGAGGTCGTCGCGGAAAATAGGGACCCATGAGAGGCACGATTTGTAGAGTTGAAGGACAAGTTCCTGACATTGGAGAAGAAGCAACAACAATCTACATTTTTAGCCACGATCCAGGCAATGATAGAAGAGACCGATCCTCCCTTCACCTCAGCTATCATGGCTGAAGTGATGCCACAGAGGTTTCGGATGCCTCCCGTCATCAAGTATTCAGGGTTTGGGGATCCATCCGAACACCTGGAGTCCTATCGATCGTGGATGCAGATCCAGACTGCAACGGAAGCAATGATGTGCAGGGGGTTTTTCATCACCCTCACGGGATCCGCTCGGATTTAGTATCGCCAGCTCAAGCCAAACTCCGTGGACTCCTTCGCAGAGCTAAGCCGACTATTCTTTACACAATTTATAAGTGGTAAGAGAAGTCAGAAACCTAACAACCACCTGCTTACCATTAAGCAGGCTCCGAAGGAGTCGTTAAAAGACTACATTGCCCGTTTCAATGAAGAGGCGTTGCATGTCGAAGACTATGATGACAGGATGGCTCTCGCTGCCATTCTGAGCGGACTGAAGGAAGGAAAGTTTGCCTTCTCCATCGGTAAAAATCCCTCAAAAATGCTAGTGGACTTCATGGAGAAGGCTCAAAAGTACACCAACGCCGAGGAGTTCACGAACGCCCGTAAAGGAATACAAGTCACTGACTCGGCGAACAAAGGGAAGAGGCCAAGGAACGAAGACTCCCAGCCAAACGGCAAAAGGACCGATGACCGTGCTCCCCGCGATCGTCGATCGAGCCATAGGCCAGAAGGAAAATTTCTCTCCTATACTCCTCTCAACACATCTGCCGAGTAGATTCTGCTAGATATCTGAGGAGACAGGCTACTTAATTGGCCGGTTTGTATGAGGGCTGACCCCGAGCAACGGGACAAGCAGAAATTCTCCCGCTTCCACCGAGATCATGGCTATAAAACGGATGACTGCATGGACCTGAAAGACGAGATTGAGTCTCTTATCCGTAAGGGACATCTGCGTCGTTACACCAAAAGAGAAAGATCCGCTCGGAGAGAGGAGTAGCCGCGGAAAAAGCCAAACAACCCCCAAGAGGAACTAGTCGAAATTCGTACAATCTTCGGGGGATCAGCTGGGGGAGGGGATTCAAACAGGGCTCGAAAAGCCCATTTTCAGAGATCCGAGTCGGAGCATCACGTTCACCTGACGGAACATCCCAGCAAGGAACTACGAGTCGCTTCGTGTAGCCTGACCTTCACGGAAGACGATGCGCACGGGATCCAATATTCACATGATGACGTGCTAGTGGTTACCATGACCATAGCGAATCACAAGGTGTTCCGCATCCTGGTCGACACTGAGTTTGGCTGATGTTATGTATTCTGAGGCATTCAAAAAAATGAAAATTTCACGGTCTCGACTTTGACCAATGAAGACTTCCTTGCACGGCTTTGTGGAGAGAGAGTAATCTCCGAAGGAGCTATCTCCCTCCCAGTAATAGTGGAAGAAGGGCAACATCAAGTCACACTTCTGGTGGACTTTTTAGTTATCAATGTTCCATCTGTCCACAATGTAATCCTGGGCCGATCCTCTCTCAATGCAATGAGAGCGGTCGTCTCAACTTACCATCTGATGATGAAGTTTCCGGCCGAGGGAGGGATCGGCTGTCTTCGAGGCGATTAACGCGAGGCCTGAAGATGTTATGCTATAACGGTTAGGAAAGGAGATGCTAAATAGACTCTCATCGTGGACGCCTTAGACCCTCGAGGACTAGTAGAAAGTTCATCAGTCGAGGATCTGAAAAAAGTTTCCCTCGATGAATCAGACCCGGGCAAGACTGTCCAGCTCAGGTCCTCATTGAATTCCGAGCGGAGGAACGAACTACTAGCCTTCTTGAGGCAGCAACGAGATGTCTTCGCATGGTCGCATGCGGATATGCCGGGAATCTCTCCTGACGTACTGGTTCACAAGTTGAACGTGGACCCAGATCATAAGCCGGTCAAGCAAAAGAGAAGGCCGTTTGACGACGAATGATATGAAGCCATTACCGAGGAGGTCTCCGTCCTACTCGATGAGGGCTTCATAGAAGAAGTGTACTACCCTGACTGGATAGCGAATGTAGTTCTCGTCAGGAAATCCAATGGGAAGTGGCGGGTCTGCGTAAACTATTCCGATCTGAATAAAGCATGCCCTAAAGATAGCTTCCCGTTCCCTCGGATGAACCAACTGGTGGACAAACAGCCGAACATGAGCTGCTCTCGTTCCTGGACGTTTATTCCGGGTATAATCAGATTGCTATATATCCCCCAGACAGGCAGAAGATGACCTTTGTCACGGACAGATGACTCTACTGTTACCGGGTCATGCCATTCGGCCTGAAAAATGATGGGGCAACATACCAGAGGCTGGTGAATCAGATGTTCGCCAAACAGATCGGGCGCACCATGGAGGTGTACGTGGACGACATGCTAGTAAAAAGTATCAAAGCCTCCGATCACCTTACAGATCTCGAAGAAACGTTCAACGTCCTCCGAGAGTATCAGATGAAGCTTAACCCTGCCAAGTGTGCATTTGGAGTTGAGTCAGGGAAGTTCTTTAGCTTTTAAGTCAGCCAGCGAGGGATCGAGGCCAACCCGAACAAAATCAAGGCCCTCCTCGACATGAACTCGCCTCAGACTCTTAAGGAGATACAATGTCTCACAGGAAGAGTTGCCGCCCTCAGACGCTTCATATCTAGGGCCACAGATTAATGACTTTCCTTCTTCCAGCAGCCGAAGGGCCATAAGAAGGCGAAGTGGACGCCAGAGTACGAGCAAGCCTTTCAGCAGTTGAAACAATACTTGGGTTCACCGCCTCTATTGTCCAAGCCAGAAGAAGGGGAGCTCCTGTTCCTCTACCTCGCAATCTCGACTTCAGTTGTTAGTTCGGCTCTGATTAGAGAGGTCGGAAGCAAGCAGTACCCTGTGTACTACGTAAGCAAAGCCATGGTACCAGCTGAAACAAGGTACCAGTCCTTGAAAAAATTGGCGCTCTGTCTCGTCGTAGCGGCCAGAAGACTGCGGCCATATTTCCAAGCCCACTCCATAGTTGTGTTAACAGACTTTCCTCTGAGGCAGGTCTTCCAGAGGCCTGAAGTGTCAGGTCGGATCACCAAGTGGGCCGTGGAGTTCAAAGAATTCGACATTCAGTTCCACCCTAGGGTGGCAGTCAAGGGTCAAGTGGTAGCTGACTTCATCGCCGAGTTCACGGCTCCGAGTGAGGAACAGATCAGTAAAGAAGTTGAGATGACGCCTCCCATCCCGTTCAGCGACCAAGAGGGAGTGTCAGATCTGGGATGGGTCCTTTATGTTGATGGGTCTTCAAACGTTAAAGGGGCAGGAGCCGGGGTTGTCCTGCTCACCCCTGATTCAACGACAATCTAATACGCAATCAGACTCGGATTCAAAGCTTCAAACAATGAGGCCGAGTATGAAGCGTTGTTAGCTGGGCTCAGGCTGGCAGCGAGCCTAGGTATTCAGACCTTACAAGTCCGCTACGACTCACAGCTGGTGGTAAACCACATCTCCTCGAAATACGAAACTAAAGATGTCAGAATGATCGCTTACCTCGAAGAAACGAGAAAATTAATCGAAAAGTTTTGGAGCTGTACTATCCGGAAGATCCCCAGAGCCGATAACTCCTGGGTTGATACCCTAGTAAGACTCGCCTCGGCCTCCGAGAGA
Source organism: Magnolia kwangsiensis (assembly GCA_037074715.1). Taxonomy (NCBI): domain Eukaryota; kingdom Viridiplantae; phylum Streptophyta; class Magnoliopsida; order Magnoliales; family Magnoliaceae; genus Magnolia; species Magnolia kwangsiensis. Next base: position 125,540,979 of record CM073578.1, on the reverse strand, counting down.
AAAATACCGCCTTTTATTTCCGTCGAGTTTATTGAGCATCCGAGTATCGGTCAGTCGGAGGAGGTCAACCCCGTCCAGTCCATTCCTAGTTGGATGGACCTGATCTTCAATTATTTGTCTTTCGGCGAAATCTCCGCAGACAAGTTAGAGGCAAGGCGACTCAGAGTCAGGGCAGCTTGGTATGTCGTGTTGGACGGAGTGCTGTACGAGAAGGGGCATTCTCAGCCTTACCTTAGATGCCTCTGACTGGATGAGGCCGACTACGTGATTCAAGAAATTCACGAGGGAATTTGCGGGAACCATTCTAGCAGCCGAGCCCTCGCCCTAAGATATTTCACCAAGGGTATTTCTGGCCCACTCTTAAGCAGGATTCAAAGGACTTTGTTCGTAAGTGCGATAAGTGTCAGCGCTTCGTGGCTGGGTCAAGGCAACCGGCAGAAGAAATGACCCCCATGAACGGGCCCTGGCCGTTCGCCCAATGGGGGATTGACATCATTGGTCCTTTGCCTACAGGGAAGGGACAGGTTAAGTTTGCCATAGTTGCGGTCGACTATTTCACTAAGTGGACCGAGGCCGAGCTAGTTGCCAAGATCACCGAGGAGAAAGTGATCGACTTTATGTGGAAAAATATCATCTGCCGGTTCGAAATTCCACATACCATCGTCTCTGACAACGGTCGCCAGTTCGATAATGATAAGTTTCGCGGTATGTGCAGAAGACTTGGCATTGTGAACGCCTATTCATCGCCTCGGCACCAACAATCAAACGGGCATGTTGAAGCCGTCAACAAAATCATCAAGCATCACCTCAAGACAAAGTTTGAAAAAGTAAAGGGAAGCGGGGCTGAAGAGCTCCATCTCGTCCTCTGGGCATATAGGACCACAGCCCAGACTTCGACTGGTGAAACCCCATTTTCGTTATCATATGGCTTGGAGGCAATGGTGCCAGTATAAATTGGACTCCCTATGGTGCGGGTTAGGAGGTTCGAAGAAAATCAGAACTCCGAGCAGATTGCTGCTAATCTAGATTTGCTCGAAGATCTCAGAGAGGTTTTCAAGCTCCGAACGGTGGCTCGACACTAACAGGTAGCGCGCTTCTAAAATTCAAAGGTTAAAGTCAGGCACTTCCGACCAGGGGATTCAATCCTCTGACGGATCTTCCAGAATTGGCTGAGACGGGGGCAGGAGCACTCGGACCTAACTGGGAAGGACCATATCGTGTGGTCAGATCTACCAAACTGGGCTCGTATCACCCAGAGGACCTTGAAGGCCGCCAGCTCCCTCATCCATAGAATGCTGAACATCTGAAGATCTACTACCCTTGAGGAACAAGCCTTTTAAGGCTCATAAAAAAGTGTATGCCTCCTAGTGACTAGCCTTTAAGGCTATTAATAAAAATTTCAATTCGGCCTCGAATGTTTACTCAGCTGTCTTGGTTAGTGCGACTATGACCTAATGGTCCGACCCCCAAGGGGTTGGAGTCTAATCCTACAAAGATCGACAAGGCATCCCTAGGTAGAAAGCCTAATCATAATCCGATTCTCCAGTAGAGTATTCGGCTCGACATACGATAATGAAAAGCTCTCGCCCGATGTGTGACAAACCAAGCACTCCAAAAGATCGGACCCAACTGAGACTTGGGCCGAAAATGGATTAAGCAACAAACAAGGGCCTAGACCCACAAAGAAGTCAGGTCGGTCACAAAGTGACATTGCAAGAAAAAAAATAGACATTTAAAAGAATGTTTCTCATTAAATTCCCTCGGAGGGATAAAAAGTACATCGACACAATTAATGACTACAGTCCGAAAAAAAAAGACGGCCTTCACGATGGAGGTGTATGAGTATCAGGAGCTTGATCCGACCGGGGGGCTTCAACGAGGGCATCTTCAGGGTCCTCAAGCAAAAGAGGATCAAGGTAAAGGTCTGAGTATAGACCCAAGACTGCCTTGATACACGCGTCGAAGCCGCGGTTGTAAAACGTCGCTACCTCGGTGTCCCTTTCCTTGGAGGTTTTGAAGTCTTCAACTGCAGCGGCAACTGCCGCAGCCGAGGAAGCCTCATCCTTAACCCGCTGAGCCTTCATAGCCTGGGCGATGGCTCGGGATTGTTCTTCAGCCGCCTCGGCCTTGGCGCGGTTCAAGGCTTCACCGAGCCGAGCAGTCTCCATGGTCAAAGAGTCCGCGTGGGCCCTGGCACGGGTCAGCTCAGTGAACGCTGCATCGCCACTCTTCTTAAAGTCATTTGCCTTGTCCTGCAGATGCAGCTCCTTGGCCTCTAAGTCGACGACGACTCCCTACATTCGCCTAACTCTGGGCCTCACGCCCATGAGTTGTTGGCACAGATTAGTCTGCTCAAACCTCAAGGCCACTGTCTCGGCCTGAAGAGCTTCCACCTCTACCTCCCTCCTCTTGTGCTCCCGCACCCTCTGTCAAATCGAGAGCAGCACCAGGACGGCCTGAACATGAAACAAAGATTAGAATCTACAGAATGTGTATAACGACATGAAAGAAAGAGTCTTCTTAGAGATATACCATGTAGAACGCGGAGGTGAAGTCGTTCAGGAACCCACCCTCCGACCGCTCAAGGTTCTAAGCGATATCCTCCTCCTTTGCATGCTTGGTAGCCCAAGAACCAAGCATGCCATATGATAGTCAGGCTCAAACCTCCCACCGCTTGTGCCCGCCTGGGCCGAGGCCTCAGCCCCCTCGGCCCCTAACCTGCTGCCAGCCGAGTTTTGACCATTGGCGCGGACCTCTCCCCCGACCTCGGGGGGGGGGGGGGAGGGGGAGGGAGAGGGAAGCGTATTGTTAGCCATCTTATTAGCCTCCTCCCGTTCGGAGGAGGAGGGAACAGCGATGGGGTGCTCGAAGGCTGCGGCAGGCACCTTCCCGGTGGGGGGAACGGCGACAGTGGGAGCTCGAGGAGCAACGGAGCTCGGCACGATTGGGGTGTCGACTACAGTCGTTTCGACGAGTCTTGGTGGAGGACGTATCAATGGGCGCAAGACTGCCAAGGGAGCCGTGACAGTGCTAGGGCGCTCCAGAGTTGGCAGTGTGGAGGACAAGCCAACTGGCCTCGGTGTTGGGGCTGCTGGGGTCGGCGCAGTGGAAGATTCCCCCACACGAGAAGGAGCCACCTTCTTCCGAGTGATCTTCACTCGGGAGGCTTCCTTTAGCAACTCCGCCGCGGTCGGAGTCGCTTTCCTCTTCCGAGCCCTGGACGTCTTGGCCATACCTGCGAAAAAGAAAATCATGTCAGCTACTAAATAACTAAAGGAAAGTTCATTGAAGAGATCAGAGCAGCTTACAAAGGGATGTGGGCGAAGGTTGGGATTTGCAGAGCCCAGACCAGTGGAGGTTGGCCGCAGTGATCAGATCAGCCCAGGAGCGAAGCGTCTCCGACCGCGCTTTGGCCTTTACAATCTGATTCTTTTGGTCCGATTCGATGAACAATAACCCCTTTATGAAAGCTGCAAAATAAAAAATAGATGTCACTTCAACAGAAACATGTGAAAACTAAGGCAGCAACCCGGATGCCAGATGAAGTCCGACCTGATTTCGTAAAGTGGGTCGAAATACTAGCCGTCGAGGCCCTAAGCTCAGCCGCTGGTGCCTCCCAGTCACCTGCCGCACAAAACCACTTATTCTTTCAGTCCTTATTGGAAGTCGGCAGGTGCATCACTAATCCCGATCCCTTGCTCCCCCGAGTCACAAAATAGTACCATGGATCGTTGCTATCATGCTTGACCAGGTACAGGCTTAGCAGCTCCTCTGGGGTCAGCTCGGAGTTACCAACTTGCCTCCAGATAATGTATGCAGAAATCATAACCCTCCAGGCATTCGGAGTAAACTGCCCGGGGCCAATCTGAGATGAGCCGCAACCTTCTTGATGAAGGGATGTAGAGGGAGCCGGACACCGCATTGCAGCGCACAAAGGAAGATGGCCACTTCCCCCTCGGCAGGAGAGCCAGCAGCGTCCAAAGGACCGGGAGCCCTTATCTGAACGGAGTCAGGGATCTGGAACTCCGAGCGAATCCACTCCATCTGAGATTCTGACATGACAGAACCTCCGGGAACTACCTCTGCGGTACGCAGACTCGCAGACATTTCGGTGGTGGCAGTGGTCTCGACTCGGCGGGCTCGGGACGCTGTCTTCTTACTGAGCTTCTTGGTCTTAGAACCCAACGTTTTTTGCTTCCGAGACGGGGGTTACAGGAGAGTGGTCTCGAAAGGGCCTTTGGAAGACCCACTCCCACTTTCAGTGGTCCCCTGCTCGGAGTCATCACAGTATTCGCAAACTATTTCCAGATCAGAAGACATGGCAGAAAGAAGGGCCAAGGTCAGTGAGACTTACCGGGTGATTGCCGGAAATCGTCTTCTGCAGGAAACTTCGAATTCGGTCGAATCGCCTCCTCAGGTGTGCTCTTATAAATCAGAACGTAAAATGGTGAACGAAAGTCCAGGGCGCCTTATATAGGCAGCGAAGGATTTTCACATTGATGGCAAGCTTTAATGGCAGCAGTCGAATCGGCACGAGCTGATCTCCGAGCACACATGGCAACACCGCATTGGATGAGTATCGAACCGTCGGTACGACTCTGATATCGGGAAGTGTGCCTCGACATGCGAAGCAACGCTCCAGCAGTCGAAGTCATCATAAATACACCACCTCGAGCCTGCGTGGCAACTTCTCATAGGCTGGGAGAAGATCTGGGATCGTAACCGTCGCCACGCGTTAACTAAAGCGACCATCACGCGCAATTCAAGACCCGTCATCATTGCAATAAGGGCGAAAGATTTTCTGTATAAGTACTCTCCGAGCTCGAAAACAAGCTCAAAGAGTGGAGGGCTTCTATTATGGAGAGATCCAAGTCCATGGCAAAACGTTAATCGGACTTGAAGTCCGAGCTGAGGCGCCAAAGGCATGATCCATCTGATCAAGACTACAGCATCGCAACAACAACACGCGAACGTCTTCAAGTCAAAGCCAGCTCGGAGTTAGTCCTAATTGTCAGATCAGATAACCCGCTACCTCCCAATTCCGAGGCGCTTAAGTCAGTCGGATCGGATTCTGTATGACTGGTCGGATGGCGTCTGACTCGGAGCGTTCTTCGATATGGCCTGGCAAGCCGAGCCGAGCAGATCTTCTGACATACGTATCCTACTCACTAAACATGTAAACTGCCATAACCAAACGTGACCGATAACTTTACTCGCAGATGTGCACAATCCGCCAGATACGCTGCGCAATCAATAGATTGCGGGCTGTATCTCCATGATCCTATAATCCCTCTGATCATGCCGAGATCATCGGATCCGGACCGCCCCACAGGAAAGTATAAATAGCCCGCAGTGCTATGTCTACAGGTATGCGAAATTGAACTCACTTTTACTCTACTTAGATCCTGATTCTCTTGTCCTGACTTAGGCATCGGAGGGTCCCCCGGCTCAGCCAGGGTCATCTTTGCCTATTTTCATGGTGCAGGTTTAAGGGGCGACGTATAGAGTATGACGTGCAGAGGGCTGATCAGATTTTTACATCAACAGTTTTCATTGTAAATTGCTCATTACTTTGTATTATAATTTTTTCTCACGAGAGTTTTTCTAAGTAAAATCATTTGTTTTCTTTATTGTTTTGTTTATGTTTATCTAATTCACTCGTGTGATTCTATTCAAAATTTGCTTTCACGACTCTCAACACAAAAAACTTACAGAGCCTCTAAGAAGTTCCCAATAAAAGTTATCCACTCTCTGTTGTTACTGTTTTAGGCTTGCATCTTAAAATAAGCTAGCAAAATAGGCATACTGCATGGATAAAACACATACATGACCGTAGACTTACCCGGTCCTTCACCGAACATTATTGCCACCATGAGCATCCCATGTTCTATAAATTGTGTAGTATTTTTATCAGCTCATCTCATCCAATTTGGACAGCTGGATTTTTTATTTTATTTATTTATTTATCTTACAACCGTTCACTTTTCTGATCCAAGTTTCACGTCATCGTTAGTTCGTATTAAATTATACCTAAGCATATCCCTCTCCGACTTTTTGGCATTTTCAATTTTATTTTTCTTTCAAAATTTTCAATGTCTGCGTCAAATAAAATTCCAACTTTCCTACGTATTCTTATTCTCGTGGCAGGCCGAATTATTTTGGTCACGTGACGAAGGATCTGACAATGGTATTACTGTAATTTCACATAAAATATTAGGAAATATTATTTATCATAAACAGACCTGATTGGTATTTAAGATAGTTAAGCATTACAATAAAAAATAGAAAACAGAAAGAAAGAAAGAAAGACGAAGAGAGAAGAAAAGAGGGAGGGCGAGTCATGGAGCAACCACACCAAAAGAAAGTCCCTCATGTATTGATATTCCCCCTCCCTGCCCAAGGTCACATAAACTCCATGCTCAAGTTAGCACAGCTCCTCTGTCTAGCCGAATTCCATGTCACCTTCCTCAATTCTCATCACAATCACGACCGTCTACTCCAATGCACGGATCTCGGGTCCGAGGCAGCCCACTGGCCCGGGTTCCGCTTCGCAACCATATCCGATGGGCTTCCACCGGAACACCCACGGTCCGCTGACTTTTTGATAGACTTCTTCGATTCGCTTAAGGCCAACACAAAGCCGTTGTTTAGAGAGATGTTGATATCTGACCGTCGATCAGACGATCCGATCACTTGTATTATTGCTGATGGGATCATGACGTTCACGATCGACGTCGCTGATGAACTTGCGATTCCGATCATCGCGTTTCGTACTATCAGTGCTTGCAGCTTCTGGTCTTATTTAAGTATACCCAAAATGATACAAGCGGGCGAGCTTCCATTCAAAGGTACGTAGATTTCTTGATTGTAAGCTAAGGTAGGCCATGTACAGTGAACGGTCCATTTTATGATATCAGTCCATTTGTTCAGGGGTTTGGATGGTGGATAGATGTGACCCATGATTCTACGGTCATGATTTGATGGTACCTGGGCACTGATTATGTGGTAGTGTTGTTTACACAATGGAAGCGGATTGGCTGGTGTACCACACCGATCTAGCTGATGTGGGTACGTGTCGTGCGAAGACGAGCACCGACGCTGGCGATTAGTCCCCTGACACTGGCCTGGTGGCTGATACCTGATGGTCAGTGCTCTGTGGGCCCCAACATGATGTATGTGTTTCATTGATGCCGTTCATCGAATTTTAAAGATCATTTGATGGATTGATTTCAAAAATGAGAGGGATATAAATCTAAGGTAGACCACGAAAACATTAGTGATTGGAGGCCCACTGTACTTTTTATGTGACATCAAATCTGTTGATTAGGTCATACAGACCTAGATGAAGGGAAAAAACAAAGATGAGCTTGATCGAAAACCTTTATAGCGCCCAAAAAGGTTTTAATCGTTAACGTTCATTCAACACCTTTTCATGTAATGTGGACTACTTGAGATTGGGATACAACTCATTTTTCGTCTCATACCCTCTAAGGATCGAGAAAGATAGATGGACGGCATGGATGAAACACATATATCATGGTGGGGCCCACGTAGCACCGACCATCAGCCATTGGGCCAATCCGTTTCCGCCGAAGCTACGAGTGGCGAGTTGTACGAACGGTTCAAAGGATATCAAAGTCATCTGGGCCCACAATGATGTATTTATAATATCCACACCGTTCGTGCATTTGGCGATATCATTTTAGGGACAAAAAATGAGGCATATCCAAAGCTGAAGTGGACCACACCATAAATAGGAGTGGGACAATGATTCTCACCATTAAAACAATCATAGGGCCTACCCTAATGTTTATTTTTCATTCAATGTGTTCGTAAGATCACAAATATCATATTAATTCAGAACTTGACTTACGACAAAAGGGTTTCAATGGTAAACTTTCAATCTCCAACTATTTTTTACAGCGTGGTTTAGTTGATTTGTAAATTTATTTTATTTTCGGTCTCAAACCTTACGATGAGCTCTCCAAATGAGCAGACGGTTAATACATACCTCGTGATGAAACCCACCTAACTTAGTAACATCAACACATCAGCCATGTCAGACTGGATCAGCAGCCTTTCCGGATCAAAATCTTGCTACAAACAGGAAATATATATTTTCTTGCAGCGGCATTCGCCCGTAGGTGATAACATTATCAGACAGCTGCATTAAATGCAGTACGATGATGTGAGTATCACGTGACAAAATGCTGAAGTCACCACGAAATCCTTGTCCTTACATGTCATTAGGTGGGCCTAAGTGTCAGTGTGACAATCATCAGGTGCGCCAACAGTCCTTATTCAATCGTAGACTTTCTGCTTGGGCCATCTTAACCATCCAACGGGACCATTGCAGACTATTGGTACTACTTGAATAGTCAGGATGATTTGTGCTTTTTGTGGTCTATGTTCACGGTGGGCCCCACTATCTGTGCGACCTACTGAGCGGCTGAAATTTGTCTGGAGGAGTTAAATAGCCAGGCGTAAGAGTAGTCTACTGGATGCTTGGCTTCCAACATTTTCAAGTATGACATTATGGATCTGTACAAGATCAGGGCCTTTTATTTGGTAGGTCTCACCAGGATTGTTTGTCACTAAAATCAGGCCCGTCATTCATAAGGTGGATCAAACAGCCTTGCTAACCGTTCATTTTCTCATGCACCCCTGTACCAAATGATGAATGGGTGACCTGATTTCTGTTATAAATTAAGTAATTGGTGGATCCCATAAGATGAACGGGTATGATCTTACAAAGACGCCACGCAAGAGAATTGCCATCCGATGGGTACCCAAACCCGATCAAATCCGGATCCGTGCAAATAAGTGCTAGATCTGGACCAACAAGACCTTAACCGGAAACGGATCGGCTACTCCCCTGCTTGGCTAGTGGTCGGTGCTCTGTGGGCCATTCTTACATATCATTTTATGGTATGATCCTCTAAATGAGGTTGATCAAAATTTCAATTGGACCGCATAGTGTTGATTGAACACCCACCGGTAAAAATTTCTTGGGGGCACAAAAGTTTTGAATCGAGCTGATATATATTTTTTCCCTTCATCCAAGTCCGTATGACCTAAGCAACAGGTTAGATGTCAAATAACCATTACAGTGGGGCCTGGGAGGTTTTTAATGGTGGACATTCAATCACAACTGTTTTCCCATGGTATGGGCCACATGAGATTTATATTTACCTTATTTTTAGGATAAAGGTCTAAAATTATCTTTCAAAATAGATGGATGGCGTGGATAAAACACGTACATTATATTGGGGTCTACGTAGCACCGACAACTAGCCACCCGGTTAGGTCTACTGGTACAATAGGAGGTGACCCGAATCCGGTCTGTTTAGTGGCTTAGGTCAATTTGGTCCATTTCTAAAATAAGGGTATTTTAGCCATTTAACAAAAATATATCTCTCCTCAGACGATGCTGACATGGAACACGCGATCACGTGCGTGCCGGGAATGGAAAACATCCTCCGACGCTGCGACCTACCGAGTTTCTGCCGAGCCAAGCAACTCACCGATCCGTTTCTCCACATCGTCCAGTCGGAAACACTCGACTCGGTTCGCGCCTCAGCTCTCATCCTCAACACCTTCGAAGACCTCGAGGGCCCCACCCTCTCTCAAATCCGGGCCCAATTCCCCACCACCTACACAATCGGGCCCCTCCACTCCCTCCTCAAAACCCGACTCATCCATTCCACTGAGTCAACCCACAGAGATTCCTCCTCCTCCAGCCTCTGGAAAGAAGACAGAACCTGCATGACGTGGCTCGACTCACAACCATCCGACTCAGTCCTTTACGTTAGCTTTGGCAGTTTTGCAGTCGTGACTCGGTCCGAGTTGCTTGAGTTCTGGCACGGTCTGGTCAACAGCCAGACCCGATTCCTGTGGGTCATACGTCCGGATCTGGTTAACGGAAAAGGGGACATGGGTCACATCCCAGGCGAGTTACTGGAAGCGACCAAGCAGAGGGGATGCCTTGTTGAGTGGGCCCCACAGCAGGAGGTTCTGACCCACCACGCTGTTGGCGGGTTTCTGACTCACAGCGGGTGGAACTCGACCCTGGAGAGCGTGTTTGCAGGTGTGCCGATGATATGCTGGCCCTTCTTTGCGGATCAGCAGATAAATAGCCGGTTCGTCGGGCACGTATGGAGGGTTGGTTTGGACATGAAGGATAGGTGTGATAGACGGACAGTTGAGATGTTGGTGAGAGAGATAATGTATGAAAATGTGGAGCTGAGGAAAAGAGCGACCAAGATGGCGGATTTGGCGAAAAAGTGTGTTAGTCGTGGTGGGTCATCTTATATGAATATGGAGAGACTGATTGAGGACATTAGAGGTATGAGCTTATGATGAGCTCTTTTTATTCTTAGTGTGCCCATTGCTATGATAATACAGATCGTTGGATTGTTGAATCCCATGGTAGACTGATAATGTCCCAGATATTGCATCCATCTGGTAATCGTAACCTTCCAACAAATAGACAGTTGAGGAGCGAAGTACAACAATGGTCAGGATCTGATAGTAAAAGGTGCCAAGATTAATGGCTACGATCTTCCCATCTTGAAGATTTTGGAGGTTATCACTAATTAAGGGCGCCGTTAGGATACCACCCAATAAGTTTTTTTTTTCCTAAATAACTTATTTAAGTTAATAAGTTACTTTTAGTGAGTACAATTGTAAAAGTAACTTTTATTATTATTATTATTATTATTTTTTTTTTTAATTTCAACTTTTACCTTTTCAACTTACCTCTTACCTCTCTTACTCTCCATGAGATGGATGGTTAGTCCACTTCAAAGGTGGGGCTCACATGATGATGGTCCACATCGAATGTGGGTACCACATTATGGATGACCGACATGCTTACATAATCGATTATCTACATCAAAGATGAGCCCCTAATGATCAATGACTCACATCTAAAGCGGCCCTGCATGATGGATAACCCACATTGAAGGTGGGGCCCACATGATGGGTGGCCAGTATCAAAGGTGGGCACCACATGAGGATTGGTGAATGGTATTGAAGGTGGCCCCACATGATGGACAAAACATTAAAGGTGGCCCCACAAGATGGATGACATAAATCAAGGTGATCCCCACATAATGTACAGTGCACGTCAAAGGTCTGCTCCTAATAATGAATGGCTCACCTCCAAGGTAGGCCCGATGATGGACAGCCCACATTGAAGGTGAGGCCACCATGATGGAAGATCTACATCAAAGGTGGAATCCACATGATGAGCGGTAGACATTGAAGGTGGGCTCACATGATGGACAATTTATTTTGATGGACATTGAAGGTGGGCTCACATGATGGATGACCCATATCAAGGTGGACCCCACATAAATGGACAACCCACATCAAAGGTATCGATGATGAATGGTCCACATCCAAAGTGAGGCTCCACATGATGGAAGGCCCACATGATGGATGGTCCACATGATTTGCAATGGATATTAAAGGTGGGCCCCACATGTGAACAGTGACATTGATGGTGGGCCTCGCACGAGGACAGTTCACATCAAAAGTCGACCCAGTGATGAATGATCCACATCCAAGTCGGACCCGCTTGAATATGGTCAACCCAAATCCAAGGTGGGCCACCTGTGATGGGTATACCACGTGAAGAACCCACCATCAATCTTATTTCAGGGTGGAAATCAAATATAGTATACTTTAAATTTAAAAAAAAAAAACCTTTTTGACTAATAAGCATAGTGTTGATCAAATATAGTTATCCGCTAAATTGTAAAAACCATGATAAGCTACTTAAGGCATAAGCAGCTCATGTAAAGTAACCTAGGTTCCAAACGTCCCCTCAAGTATCTGTCCCTTCTTAAATAGTTGTACAAAAATTTCCAAGTACAATCTATATTTTAATCAGTGCACTATTTAATATCAAATTGATAAAGTTACATTGAAACATAGCTCTATTTGATCACTTACATCTTATTGTAGCTGGGCCACAGTTGAAATATGATAAGAAAAGATGAATTAAAATGACATAATAAGATCAATCAAACTCTCTAATGACTCATATGAAGAACCTCCTTTCTCTATACAACACATTGCATTTTCCTTTAGAGCACCTACAGTCTCTCTCATCTCCTCTCTTTCAGTCCCCACCATCAATCTTCTTATGGCCCACTCTATCTCACCTCTCTCGAACCCATTCTCAAGTTGAATTCCCACCCTCCAAACATGGCTCACATACCTAGCATTCACCTTTTGGTCCCATAAATAAGGAGAACATAACATGGGTACCCCTTCACATATGCTCTCCAATGTAGAATTCCAACCATTGTGTGTCCAAAATCCTCCCACTGATGGGTGGGCCAGCACTTCTTGTTGTGGGGACCACTTAACTATCTGGCCCCTCTCCCGCGTCTTCTCTTCAAACCCTTCTGGCAGTTCGACCCAATCATGGCCACGGATGGAGCCAGGCCGGACCACCCACAAGAAGGGCTGGTCACTATTGGCGAGGCCCCAAGCTATCTCCACCACGTCTGTTTTATCAATGGAAGCTAAGCTCCCAAAGCTGATGTAAATGACAGACTGTGGCGCCTTCTTGTCTAGCCAAGCCATGCAGCTGTAGTCTTGTGTTAGTAAGCTGTTTGATGTTCCCTGCGAGAATTTGTAGAGTGGGCCCATCACAATGAGTGGAATGGGATGACGATCTTCTCTAACTTTTTGCAATGCAGTTGATTCAAGACCATCAAATGTATTCATGATGTAACCGAAAGCGGACACCATTGCATTGAGAACATTGGCCCCCAAGCGCTCAAACGTATCAGGATCGGTCTTGCTAAAGTCCGGCATGTCCTTGATCCTCAGCGGCGGAATCTCAGGAATAAGTGCATCTGGCTGACAATCTGCTAAACACGGATTCATTAATATGTTTAAGATAATCTACACATTGCTTTTGTTTAGAGAATTAAATGTGTGTGTGTGTGTTTCATAGGTCCATAGTCAGGCCCACCAAATGAATGTTCATGATTACTAAAGGGTGGCCTCAACAATAGTGCCCCAACCTATTTTATTTGTTTCATTTTCTCTATAATCGATCAATAGTGCTATATATGTTTGGTTGTATTTCAATTTTCTTATACGTTTTAGACCTACGTATTGTGGGGGTATAAATGGGCCTAACTGATATGGTCCATGCTTTGTCCAAGACCAACCTGGCCCAAGGGCTAGATACTTGACCCACGCGCTCATCCGAGTTGACTCGTACTCAGTTCCATCCGTATGAGTGCTCAATGAAAAATTTCAAGTTTTTGTTTACATCACCCCTATGTATGTCACATATACAACTCAATGCAATTGTATAGGGTCTAATGTAGATGGAGCATCGCTGAAGAATCGAACTAATGGAATGATCCTGACCTTCGATAGGGTGGTTGCTACACATAGAGGCATGCTCCATCCACATGGGCCTGCAATTCGGATACTCTGGATTGCATGCTATACAGCTCCACCAAGTGCACGGTGGGTGATAAACTAAAACTCTAAAAAATGGTGGTGAACTATTAGGGGTGCACACAGGTCAGTTCGCTCCGGTTCTAGGGTGAAACTTGAAGTGAACTGTTCCTAACAGTTCCAGAATTTTCGAAATCGGAACCGGACTGTGAAAACCGGTCCGGTTCCACGGTTTTGGGCTTTTTAAAATCCAACCTAATTAATATGAATTGTTGGGGCCCATTATGATGCATAAATCCATTCCTGTTTACGTACGGGAAATAGTGGAGTCCCAGAGAGAGAGAGAGAGAGAGAGAGAGAGAGAGAGAGAGAGAGGGTTTCTTTAAAAAAATAAAATTATAATTGTAGTTCTGTTTTAGGTTTGGTTCCACAGTTTGGTTCGGATCTATATGCCACTAAACCGGAACCGAACTGCATCCAATGGTTCTTTGAAATTTGGCACTGGAATTGGAACTGGTGCACTCTAAAACCGGCCCAAACCGTACCATTTGATCAGTTCCGGTCCAGTTCCACAGTTCTACCGGTTCGATGTGCACCCCTATGAACTATCGCTATAACTTAGTCCATTTGATGATATCTTGGATTCGTTTCAAAATATCCTCTGCCACACACTTTCACCATGAAAGGGCAACGGTCACATTGCATGTGGTATCATAGCACATATGCATGTTGATTTGCACACGTGGCAAATCTGAGGTGTTTGAAGATTGACGATGGCATACGTATCATTATGAGTTCCCATACATAGAAGTTATATTATATTAATGCATGCATATATCATACATGACCCAGCATACGTAAGTCTTACCCTTAGAATAAGATTATCTTTGAGTAACAACCATATGGCCTGTATGAACTATCCTCAATTTTCTCTTTTTGTAAGAAAAGGTGCTTCACAAACAACATAAAACGCAGGATATAGCATCTAAACAAGCCCCAAAAGGATTTAATGATGTTTTTAGCTATACCATTTAAATCAAGATTGCAAAGATGTATAATAAGATTTAAGAAGTTTTACACGGCACATCAAAATTAATTAACTCATTTTCAAGAATTTCTTGATCGGAACCAATCAAGATTTGGGAGATGTCCAAACGGGCCCTATCATGTACACATACCTGTGATGGAAAGTAGTCCATTTTGTTGTAGAAAGTCCAAAGACAACATGGTGGCATAAAATGCGGCACTACTGGTGCCTAACAAAATTCTTGGGAGCTTCAACAGCTCGGCAACGGCTTTAGTGAAGTGAAAAAGCTCGTCGGTGATGATGCACGTAACTGGGCCATGCCGGCTGTCTGATAGCAATCGGGACAAACGATCATGGAATGGTGCTTGGCATGTGTCGTTGAGGATGGACACAAGGGTTAAGGGGTCCTCTGTCCAAAGCTGACGGTCTGATAAGCCGTCCGGAATGGGCTCGAAATTGAAGTCGGGAAAGTTGGATGGATTAGGAGAGTTGGAGTGAGTGTGAATTACGGTAATTGAGAATCCTTTGGAGTGTAAGAGAGTGGCCAGTTGAAGCATGGGATTGATATGTCCTTGAAATGGGAGTGGCAAAATAACCAAATGATGGATTTTCTTTTCTTGGATTTGTAGGTCCGTCGATTCGTCCATTGGAAATGTCTAACTGAATCTTGGGCTAAGACATGAATTCGCTCCCATACATATATATGGAGTTATACGTACTCTTACAGATTATAATGTTTGATACACATGCGACCTGAAGTCATGCACATGGCATACATTAAGTCAAATTAAACCATGTTGTGGACCCCACTATCGATTTTGGAAATCAGAGTACTAGTTGGATGATCCACATCTGATTAGAGGACACTTGATTGTTGCAATACGATCATTGGATATTTTAAACCGTTGTCCGCCAATCTAATAATAATAAATTCAATAGTGTGTAACCTTTTGTCATAGATACATTTAAGCGGAGATCCATTATTGGACAGTTCAATTTGGATTATTTGTATCCATGCCTGCAAGTTTTAACTGATTACGTGCCTATCATCCATCGCACGGAAGTATTAAAGTTTTTTGTTATTGGTCATCGCATATGTCACCGACGACTTGGAACAGTTTGAAGTGGATTGCGTTCAACCCCGACCGGACATAGCAAAGTGCGGGCAGATTGTTGTGGGGCCCAACATGATGTATATGGTCATCCACGCCGTCCATCCTTTTTCCTAGATCATGATATGACATGAGCTAAAAAATAAGTTAGATACATTGCTCAGGTGGACCACACAGAGTAGAATGCATGACTTGCATTAAATACAAGAGTCATCTCTTGTGTGGTCCACTAAAAGTTTGATCCACTCTCATTCTATAACATAATCTGAGAAAAGGGATGGATGGCGTGGATAACAGATACATCAAGGTAGACCCTACACAGATCTGCCTGGACGGTGTCGGAGGCAGTGGGCTTCCAAGTAGTAGGTATGCGACAAGGAACAGTTAAAAGACCCGGTGAGTCGGACCAACTCGGTGCAACCAGGCTGAGTCACCCTTTTCTCCTACTTTAGGCGACTATGGGAGTATGCACTCCATCCATCAGGGAAGCGGATTGCGTAGTGAGTAACACGCACTGAGTAAAGTCTGTGAGGTCCACCATGATTTATGTATTTCATCAGCTTTGCCCATCCATTTTATCAGATAATTTTAGGACTCGAGCCCAAAAATGAGGTATATCAAATGTTCAATGAACCACACCACATAAAATAATTAAATTGAACGTCTATAGTTGAAAAATTCTTGAGGCCACAGAAGTTTTAGATCAAGCTGATATTTGTATTTTCCCCTTATCTTCAAGAGAATTACATCATGAACCGGTTGGATGGGATATATAAACATAACGGTGGATTCCAATATGGTTTTAAGGGTGAGCATTTCTATCCTTACTATTTCCTGAGTGGCACAGTTAAGTTTTGGATCTACCTCAATTTTAATTCGTTGTCCTGCAACAAGCCGTTAAATTGGATGGCCAGAGTGGATATGATAAAGACGATTCATGTAACTCTGGTCCAAATGGTACGGATATTGGTGGATCAGAATGCGTGTAGTGTACTTATTTGCTTAGAAGCGGATTGGCCGGTGTACCACACACCACCAACGTACCTAGTGTGGTTTTCCATAATGATATATTTATTATACCACACCGATTCATCCATTTGGTGAGATCATTACGGAGGATGTGCCAAAAAACGAGTCATATCCCATCCTAAAGTCAACCACACCACAAATAGCAGAGAATAATGATTCTGATAGTTAAAACATTTGTAGGGCCACCGTAACATTTATTTTCCATCCCATCGGTTCATAAGGTCACAATGACCCGGATAAAAAGTAAAAACAAATATCATATTTATACAAAACTTTTATGACTCCCAAAAATGATTTCAATGGTAGACATTCAATCCTATGTTACTTTTTGCAGTGTGGTCCATTTGACATTTTAATTAATCTTCATTATTTTTCAGCTCAAGCCTCACGATGAGCTTGCCAAATGGATGTACAATATGGATATATATAACACATACCTTGTGATGGGACCCACAAAACTTAGTGGCGTCAACACACGAGCCACGTCATTGGTTTGTCTAGCCAATCCGCCTCCTATTTGATTAGTCGGTACAAATATAGACCTTCGTTTGTTGATCCGGTCCATTAATCTGATGGGTCTCATAGATATGATGGGGGATAGTCGTTGTTATGGGAAAATCTGGGCCGATCCTAATAAGAGTAACTCGACTCAGTTGATTCGGCAGCCTCGCCAAAACAGATATATCCCGACCCCAATTGAGGAAAGCCTGTCGGATGACAAAACTAAAAGAGTTGAGTCATGGCTCGGTAGTGGCTCGCCTACCCCGACCCGGTTATAACAGTCAATGTTCACCTTCTAAGCTCTTTTGTAGAGCTTTCACATCAGCCTGAAATCCGGAAGAAGCCGTTACACACTCCACCCGTTGCCTCAAACCAGACCCTTGTCGATGAACAACCAGGATCAACCCACCCACAGGCTTGGACTATCGCGGGTGAGACCTAGACTTTAGGGTCGGCTCGGATGAGGACGTAGTCTACAATCACGTTGAAGAATCAACTCTAGTAACATATGTGAGGAGTGGTTTCTGACGCACGATCGTGAGGTAATCGACAATATCAACACGTGCATCATTCAGGCCTAATGGTGCTAGTTGTGTCGAGAATGATGGACACGGTTACTCCAACCAAAAGGTATAAATAAGGGATACACCAACAGGAGCAGGGATGCAAAATCCCTCACCCAAACCCCCATCTACACTACTTAAACCCAGATTCTTATATAGACTTTGGCATCAGAGGGTCCCCTGCTCTAGCCAAGGTCTCCTTTGTCTTCCTCCTGTGCAAGCATATAGGGATCGGCACGAGTGCTCGGAACTTGGAGAGAGTGAGCCAGATTTTTTATCAATAGTCATCTTTGGCAAAATTTTCAATGATACTTTTTTTCCCCCTTTTCTCTCAAGTCTGCTATTTGGTTATTTTAACATTTTAAGGCATGTTTGGAAAAATTTTCAATATAGTTTTATTACTAATTTTCTTTTGTCTTTTTCTCCTAAGTCTTCTATTTGTGTGCTGCTAATATTAGGGTCAGGATCTTCCAATCCGTGAGGTTTTAAGGGTATCCGCCATAGCCAATGGAGCCTGTTGTATCAAAAGTCTAGATCAGTGATCCATGGGTCCCATATGCAATGAGTGGGTGCATTGGACACTTGACGTGAACCCACAACTCCTCCCTTACCCTTCACAGAAAACGGGATACCAATGGTACGTGTATTTCCTGCCAAAGCCTTTTGCGGGAAATTCCTGCCTTGAAAACTTAGGTGGGACCACTGTGATGTTTGTGAGAACTTTATCCCATCATTTTAGGACTCGAGACAAAAAGTGAGTAGATCCAAGACACTTCACTAAAGATAAAGGTGGTTAGGGAAATTCTTACTGTTGAAACCTTCTTAAGGTCGTCATTGATGTTTACATGTCATCTATATTGTTTATAACATCATTCCTACTTGATGAACTAAAAACAAAAATATTAGCATAATTCAAAACTTCTTTGGCCCAAGAATGGTTTACGGTAAACGTTCATTCCTCATGTTTTTAGATTATTTGAGTATGGGGCTCAGTTCATTTTTAGTCCATGTTATAAAATAATCTCAAAAAACGATGGATAGGATAGATTTATGACAAACATCATGGTGGCCCCACCTAAGTTTTCAGGAACTTACGCGGAAGGATTTATAGTGAACCAACTCTCTTCTATGAAGATAGTCTTGGATGATGAATTACAGACTTTACTATTGCTTAGTTCATTGCCTGATAGTTGGAAAACATTGGTGGTGCCTTTAAGTAACTCAGCGCCAGATGGAAAGATATTCATGGAACAGATTACTAGCTGTCTCTTTAATGAGGAGACAAGGAGGAAGTCTCAGGGGTCTACTCAATAAGAGGCCCTTGGGACACAGGAATAGGGGAGAGAAAAGAACAAGAAGGGCGTGGAGGCCCGAGATAAATCAAGAGGCAAGTCGAGTAACAGAAAAGATATTGAATGTTGAAATTTTAGCAAGAAGGGCCACTGTAAGCATGAATGTTGTAAGGCTAAGAACGATAAAAAAGAAAAAGGAGAAGGAGAAGGAAGATGAATCAGATTCCACTGCGGTAGCTTTATATAGCGACGTTGTAGTTATTCTTTCTACAGATCATGATGTATGTCTCACAGCTACGAGTCAGGACACCGACTGGGTGATAGACTCGGGAGCCTCTTTTCATGCGACTCCACGTAGGGATTTCTTCACAAGCTACAAGTCATGTGACTATGGGACTGTGAAGATGGAAAATTCTGGTGTATCGAAGATCGTAGGGGTCGGTGATATTTGCGTAAAGACCGATGTGAGCTGCACATTGGTTCTCAGGGATGTGAGGCATATCTCAGACCTTCGCCTCAACTTGATGTCGATGGGAAGGTTAGATGATGATGGCTATGAAAGTCGGTTTGCTGGTGGGCACTGGAAGCTCATCAAGGGTTCGTTGATTGCAGCTAGAGGAAAGAAGTGTTGCACCTCGTACAAGGCAAGTGTCACTGTATGCAAGGGTGGGTTGAACGCAGCGAAAGATTCAGCTATAAACATGTGGCACAGACGTTTAGGCCACATGAGTGAAAAAGGGCTTCACCTACTAGCGAGGAAGCGGCTCCTCCAAACGTGACTAGTACACCTCTCAAAACCTGTCTTGATTGTTTATCAAGAAAACAGCATAGAGTTTCATTTGTTAAAACTGCTTCTCATGTTAATAAAGTGCATGCATTAGATTTGGTTTATTCTGATGTTTGTGGTCCTATGAAGACAAAAACCTTAGGTGAGGCATTGTATTTTATTACTTTTATAGTGATGCATTTAGAAGGGTTTGGGCTTATGCTTTGAAATCTAAGGACGAGGTCTTTAGTATGTTTAAATTATTTTATGCTATAGTCGAGAGAGAGACAGGTAGATTATTGAAGTGCATCCGTATTGACAATGGTGGTGAATACATCGGTGACTTTCATGAGTACTGCAAGTCACTGGGTATACGGCATGAACAGACGGTTCCCAAGACCCCCCGGCATAATGGTGTAGCTGAGCAAATGAATCGCACTATTGTTGAGAGAATCAAATGCATGTTATCCCATGCGAAGTTGCCTAAGACGTTCTGGGGAGAAGCAATGCACATGGTGGTGTATCTGCTAAACAGTTCTCCATCATTCCCATTGAATGGAGAAGTACCTGAGAAGGTGTGGACTGGACAGGATCCATCGTACAGTCATCTCAGGGTGTTTGGATGCAGGGCATCCATTCACCTACCGAAGGACGAGAGGTCCAAGCTTGATATGAAGATCAGGCAGTGCGTGTTTTTAGGGTACGGTGATGAAAAGTTCGAGTACAGATTGTGGGATCCGATTGAGAAGAAGCTCGTAAGGAGTAGAGATGTGGTTTTCTTTGAAGATTAGTGTATAGAAGACATTGGTAAACAAGAGAAGAACCAGCATATTTCAGATGAGCTAGAGGACATGGATCCGGTTATTCCTCCCGTGGTGCCTGATGACGGGGGAGTATAAAAAGGCACAGAGGACGAGAGAGTTCCTACAGAAGATGGATCGGGGAAGCAGCCCCCACTTGATTTACCTGTTGAGCCACAGGTAAGGAGGTCATCTATGGACAGACAGCCGTCCAAGAGGTACTCGCTGCATGAGTACATTATACTGACTGATGGGGGAGAGCCAGAAGATTATTCTGAGGCCCTAACCGACGAGTATAAGGAGGAGTGGTTAAAAGCTATACAAGAGGAGATGAAATCCTTGGATAAGAACCACACTTATGACATGGTGAAACTGCCTAAGAGCAAAAAAGCTTTGAGCAACAAGTGGGTATTCAGAAAGAAGGTTGAACAGAAGAATTCACAAACGAGGTTCAAGGCCAGACTTATGGTAAAAGGGTTCGGTCAGAGGAAAGGTATAGACTTCGAGGAGCTATTCTCACTAGTGGTGAAGATGACATCCATACGGGTGTTGCTTAGGTTGACGGCTAGTATGGATCTGAAGATAAAGCAATTGGACGTTAAAATTGCTTTTCTCCATGGTGACCTGGAAGAAGAGATCTACATGAACCAACCAGAAGAGTTCGAAGTCAAGGGCAAAGAGCATATGGTATGTAGGCTGAGGAAGAGCTTGTATGGGCTGAAATAAGCTCCACGGTATTGGTACAAGAAGTTCATTCGTTCATGTTACAGCATGAGTATGACAGAACGGAGTCGGACCACTGTGTGTTCATGCGCAAGTTCTCAGATGGCAGATGGTGATTTCTTAGTTCTGCTGTTAT
Organism: Magnolia kwangsiensis; assembly: GCA_037074715.1. Taxonomy (NCBI): domain Eukaryota; kingdom Viridiplantae; phylum Streptophyta; class Magnoliopsida; order Magnoliales; family Magnoliaceae; genus Magnolia; species Magnolia kwangsiensis. The sequence goes on along the minus strand of CM073578.1, from coordinate 125,519,599 downwards.
ACGTTGATAACATGCTCATCATGAGAAAAGACATCAAGAAGATCGACAGGCTGAAACAGGAGTTGGGCAAGTCATTTGCGATGAAAGACTTGGGTCTAGCTAAACAGATCCTAGGAATGAAGATAACTCGTGATAGAAGTAGCATGAAGCTTTGACTGTCACAAGAGCGGTATATTGAGAAAGTTCTAGAGCGGTTCAATATGAATGTAACGAAGCCGGTTAGTACTCCAATGGATGGACACTTCAGATTGAGCGACATGCAATATTCCAAGACGAAGGCAGAGGTGGAATAGATGCAGAAGATACCCTATTCATTAGCTGTAGGAAGTTTGGTGTATGCTATGGTGTGTACACGCCCAGACATATAATATGCGGTTAGGGTTGTCAGCCGGTATCTTGCTAATCCTAGTAAAAAGCATTGGGCAGTGGTGAAGTGGATACTGCGGTATTTAAGAGGCTCATCCAGGTTGAGCCTATGCTATGGTGACAGAAAACCTGTGTTAGAGGGCTACACAGATGCAGATATGGCAAGCAACATAGACTCCAGGAAGTCTACATCGTGGTTCATGTTCACGTTTGTAGGGGGAGAGATTTCTTGGCAGAGCAAGCTACAGAGGGTCGTAACATTGTCAACGATAGATGCCGAGTACATTGCAGTCACAGAAGCATGTAAAGAGATGCTTTGGATGAAGAGGTTCCTACTGGAACTTAGCCTGAAGTAGGAGGAGCACGTGGTCTATTGCGATAGTCAGAGCGCTATACACTTGAGTAAGAATTCAAGTCAACATTCCAAGTCGAAGCACATAGAGATTTGGTATTACTGGATTAGGGATACTTTGGAACAGAAGGTGTTACAGCTTGAGAAGGTCCACACGGACGATAATGGGTCAGACATGATGACCAAGGCTTTGCTAAAGGGCAAGTTTGAGGTTTGCAGAAACTATGCTGGCTTGAAGAAGGTGAATCCCTCCTAGGTCAAAAAGGGAAAGATTTGATGGGATTTTTTTAACCCGTCGTTGACCGGTCGTGAGACCTGTACGACCGGTCATGGCTGGTGTTCGACCAGTCGTGAGTTTTACGACTTAAAGTCCAACGAAGTTTAGACCGATTTTCTTCGGGGTGTTCGACCGTTTGTAGGTGGTCCATGACCGGTCGTAGGTGGCTCACGACCAGTCGTAGACTCGGTACGACCGGTCGTAGACTCGGTACGACCGGTCGTAGCTACACAGATTCGTTCCGCGATTTTGCGAGAATTTTGTGTCGCAAGTCCTTTCACAACTGGGATGCGAAAAGGAGTTTCCTAAAACTATAAAAAGAGGTCTCTAGGATTTTTCTAGGATATGAGAAAAACACAAGAGAGCTATCAAGGGTGAGAGAGAGAGAGAGAGAAAATGAGGGAGGAAGCTTGTAGAAGGGTGGTTATGCTCGTGGAGGTGATCTACTGATTAATCTACATCTCAGCGCTTCTACGTCCTCGTAATCGGTCAGATCTCTCTGTTTTCTTTTATTCTTTTATTGTCCATCCACTCCTGCGTGAGTGACAAAGGTTGTAACGTTCTGCTTAATAGTGGATTGTTGATCTAAACGAGGTCCCGTGGTTTTTACCTCTTTGAGGGTTTTCCACGTAAAAATCTCTTATGTAGTGTGTGTGATTGATGCTTTGATTTATTTCATTACTTTTATTGTCCTATAATTCTGGTTTGTTCTGGAGGGCTAGATCCTAAGGTTTTGTGCAAGGCCCCCAACACCGTCCAGGCAGGCTTCTATGTGACCAACCACGATATAAGTATTTTATCCATGCCATTCATCGCTTGACTAAAAATGAGGCAGGTCCAAAGCTCCAGTGGACCACACCAAAGGTAGCTGCAGTGATAATGACACCCACCATTGAAGCCTTTTTAAGGGCCACTGTAATATTTTTTTTTACCATCCAACCTATTAATAAATTCATTTAGACATTGATGAAGTGAAAACACAAATATAAGCTTGATTCGAAACTTCTCCATATCCTAAGAACTTTTTAATGGTGGACGTTCAATCCTCACTTTGTGGCCCATTGGAACTGTGAAACTGCCTCATTTTTGGGATTATACCTTAAAATGATCCGAGAAAAGAGATGAACAGTGTGGATAAAATATTTACATCACAATGGGGCCCATAGAACCTTGCCGGGACGGATTATCATATGGCAGGGTAGGATGCAATCTCCGTTCACTTGGGGCCTACCATCATGTTTATGAGAAATTGACCATGTTCGTCCGGTTTTTTCAGATCAATTTTCAGATGAGACCAAAATTCAAGCGGACCTAAAACTCAAGAAGGCAGAAAATTTTAACTGAAGAAAGAGTTTTCCACCGTTGAAATCTTCCTGTACTCTATCTGGATGTTTATATGTTATTTAAACTGTTTATAAGTTTATTCCAATTGGAATGAAGCGAAAACACCAAATTATTAGTCTTATACAAAACTTTTGTGGCGGTACAAATATTTAAACAGTAGTCATGGAATCTCCACTGTTTCCTCTTGTGCGGCCACATCGAGATTTGAATTTAGTCTAACATACTTAAAATGATCTGAAAAGATGGATGGACCGGGTGGATTTTTCAAAATTATCATTATGGTCGCACGTACCATCCCATGGAGGCATGAATGTGGCTGGACTTTCGTTGAAACATTTTCTTTGCAAGCAATGGTAGGAACTTTTTGCCTTGCAATTCAATCACCCATTTGCAGACTGCTTTTTTTTTTTAAAAAAAATAATAATAATTATTATTTTTTTAATTTTTATTTTTTTACTACACCCACTATTAGTTCACACTTCAGTGTTAAATATTAGCCACCCCCTCTAAGGAATCGTTACCAAGACCTCATTGTTAAAAATGTATCTTCCACTCCGTCTACAAATCAATACCACCCATCTGTAGACTTATTGGCCACCATGAAATGAACTATTAATAAAGAAAATTACAGTGGGACCCATGATTTTAGCCTTCCTATTGTCGTGCATGAATGAATCCACTCATTCCTTTGGACTTATCTAACAATTCCACAGCTCGTGAGAATGGATTTTTTAATTTTTCATATTGTAGATGGGTCGGCTAATTGGTACGTACACGGGTCTCCATATTCGCCGTTTCATCGATATCATTGGTGCCCTGGAACGGAAGTGGATTGCGTACTGACTAAACTCTGTGAGGTTCACCATGATTTATGTATTTCATCCACTGCATCCATCCATTTTAACAGATTATTTTACGGCATGTGAAAAAAATTGAATCTTATCTAAAACTCAAATGTACCACACCACATGAAACATTATTAATTGAACTTCTACCTTTGAAAATTTATTAGGTGTCACAGAAGTTTTGGATCAAGCTTATATTTGTTTTTCCTCTTCATCCATGCCTGTATGATCTCATGAACATATTGGATGACATATATACATCACCATGGGGCCTAGAAAGGTTTCAACGGTAGAAATCATTATACCCAATGTTTCCTTTCTGTGTTATGATCTACTTGAGCTTTGGATATACTTCAAATTTGGTTTCAACCCCTTAAATGAGCTGAAAAAACAGATGAACGGTGTGGATAAACCACATACGTTCATGGTGAGCATGACTGAGTTTACTCGGTACGGCAATAGCATACTGGGTAACTCAGTACGCAATCCGATTTCGGCTGAAAGCGGGAAACCCTCGTTTCGGATCGAGACAGGGGTATTGACTCTAAACCCTGCTTTAGATGGTATGTCCAAACGTTCCCTTGGCACACACAAACCAAGCTTCGGCCATGTCCACACGCCCATTCACTCATAGTGGGACACAACATCAAACCATTGGATAGCTGTTGATAGGACTCAATGTACTGATGGGGCCCACCAAATAATTGATTGTCAACAATAGCTAAAAAACTGAAAAATAAAATAAAATAGGACCTTGACTCGACTAGATTTCATTAGGGCTCGAGAAAAAATTCAATTGGGACAGACTGAGTCAAAAATTGAGAAAAACTCAGGTCAAGCTGGGTGGGCCCACCATGATGCGTGTCGAACATCTACCCCATCAGTCAGATGCACCGTTCCATGGTAGGCCTCGAGCTTAAAAATCAATTCAATCCCTGACTTGCGTGGGCCACACCACATACAAAAGTTGAGAGGGTTACCCTCCTATTAAAAATTCATAATCATTGGTTGGGCCCACTGAGATGTTGTTCACAAATTCAGCTCATCCATTATGTGTGTCCCACTTGGATGAGGGGTCTAACCAAGTTTTAGATGCATCTAAGTTTAATGTGGGCTCCACCAGTAATTTTATATGTTTTAGACATCTTCACATGATTTTAGATGTTATGGCCCACCTGAGTTCTGTATACAGCTGAATTTTAGGATATCCCATAATTTAAAGGGGATCCATCGTATGCACAATGTTGATGTTTGACCCACATCATGGTGGGGCCCACACAGCTCGACCTCATGAGGTCAACCGCATAGAACATTTCCGCACGTGTGCGTGTGTGTATATATGTACGAGTCGGGTTTCACATCGAGTTGAGTCAGTATCGAGTTGGATTTCGGGTCAAGTCACTGGGTGACCTGAACTCAACTTAGTTTGAGTTCATATTGGACGAAGTCTACTTGACTCAGATAGACTCACTCACTTGTTTCAGATTGAGTTGGGTCTGAACAAGTAGGACTATTTAAGTCTGCCCAGTCTGGTCGTCCCGTGTCCAGCTCTAATGGTTCAGCCCACTCTTTGCACTGGATTGTATATTCTATCTGTGTTGGTCCATTGGCGAGAAAGAAATGGTTGTATTGAAAGTTCACATACAGCCTAAATTTCATTTAGTGCACTATTTAACATCAAAGGAATATAGTTACACTGAAACAAAGGCCTATTTGATCACATACATCTTGTTGTAGCTTGCCATAGAATAAAGATACAAATGAAATATGATAAGAAAAGAGGCATTACAATGACATGATAAGATCAACCAAACTCTCTAATGACTCGTATGAAGAACCTCCCTTCTCTATACAATGCATTGCATTTTCTTTGAGATCACGTACTCTCTCTCTCATCTCCTCTCCTTCAATCTCCACCATCAATCTTCTTATGGCCCGTTCTATCTCACCTCTCTCGAACCCATTCTCAAGTTGTATTCCTACCCTCCAAACATGGCTCACATACCTAGCATTCACCTTTTGGTCCCATAAATAAGGAGAACATAACATGGGGACACCTTCACATATGCTCTCTAACGTAGAATTCCAACCATTGTGTGTCCAAAATCCTCCCACTGATGGGTGGGCCAAAACTTATTGTTGTGGGGCCCACTTAATTATCCGCCCTCTCTCCTGTGTCTTCTCTTCAAACCCTTCTGGCAGTTCGACCCAATCATGGCCACTGATGGAGCCAGGCCGAAGAACCCACAAGAAGGGCTGGTCACTATTGGCTAGACCCCAAGCAATCTCCACCACGTCTGTTTTATCAATGGAAGCTAAGCTCCCAAAGCTGATGTAAATGACGGACTGTGGCGCCTGCTTATCTAGCCAAGCCATGCAGCTGTAGTCTTGTGTTAGTAAGCTGTTTGATGTTCCCTGCGAGAATTTGTAGAGTGGGCCCAAGGCAATAAATGGAATGGGATGATGATCTTCTCTAACTTTTTTCAGTGCAGTTGATTCAAGACCATCGAATGTGTTCATGATGTAACCCAAAGGGGACATTGTTGCCTTGCGCATATTGGTCCACAAGCGCTCAAACGTATCAGGATCAGACGTGCTGTAGTCCGGAATGTCCTTGATCCTCAGCGGCGGAATCTCAGGAATAAGTGTTTCTGGCTGACAATCTGCTAAACACAGATTCATTAATATGTTTAAGTTAATCTACACATTGCTTTTGTTTAGAGAATTAAATGTGTGTGTTTTATAGGTAAGTTCCATAGTCAGGCCCACCAAATGAATGTTCATGATCACTCAAAGGTGGCCCCAACAAGAGTGCCCCAAGCTATGTTATTTGTTTCTTTTTCTCAATAAACGATCATTAATGCTATATATGTTTGGTTGTATTTCAATTTTCTTATAGGTTTTAGACCTACGTATTGTGGGGGTGTAAATGGGCCTAACTGATATGGTCCATGGCTTGTCCAAGACCAGCCTGGCCCAAGAGCTAGATACTGGAACCACGTGCTCATCCGAGTCGACTCACACTCAGTTACATCCCTAGAACTGCTCACTGAAAATTTTCATGTTATTGTTTACATCACCCCTATGTATCTCACATATACAACTCCATGCAATTGTAAACTGTCCAAATCATAGGGTCTAATGTAGATGGAGCATCGCTGAAGAATCGAACTAATGGAATGATCCTGACCATGCATCCATAGGGTGGATGCCACACACAGAGGCATGGGCCTGCAATATTTCGGATTCTCTGGATTGCTATACAGGTGCACAAGTGTACGGTGGGTGATAGACTAAAACTATAAAAAAAATGGAGGTGAACTATCGCTATAACTTAGCCCACTTGATGATTTCTTGGATTCCTTTCAAAATATCCTCAGCCACACTCCTTCACCATGAAAGGGCAACGGTCACTGGAGGGCTGTTTGGATGATGCAAACTCACTGTCACATATGCTGTCTTTTGCATGTGGTATCATAGCACACATGCATGTTGATTGGCACACGTGGCAAATCTGAGGTGTTTAAAGATTGACTATGGCATACGTGGCATTATGAGTTCCCATACATAGATATTATATTATATTAATGCATGCATGCATGACACAGGACTCAGCATAGGTAAGTCTTACCCTTTGGATAAGATTATCTTTGAGTAACAACCATATGGACCGTATGAACTATCCTCAATTTTCTCTTTTTGTAAGAAAAGGTGCTTCACAAATAACATAAAACGCAGGATACAGCATCCAAACAGCCCCCCAGAAGGATTTAATGATGTTTTTAGCTGTACCATTTAAATCAAGATTTGTAAAGATGTATAATAAGATTTAAAAAGGCACATCAAGATTAATTAATTCATTTTCAATAACTTCTTGATCGGAACCAATCAAGATTTGGGAGATGTCCCAACGGGCCCTAACATGTACACATACCTATGATGGAAAGAAGTCCATTTTGTTGTAGAAAGTCCAAAGACGACATGGTGGCAGAACATGTGGCACCACTGGTGCCTAACAAAATTCTTGGGAGCTTCAACTGATCGGCAACGGCTTTAGTGAAGTGAAAAAACTCATCGGTGACGATGCATGTAACCGGGCCATGCTGGCCGTCCGATTGCAATCGGGACAAACGATCATGGAATGGTGCTTGACATGTGTCGTTGAGGATGGACACAAGGGTTAAGGGGTCCTCAGTCCAAAGCTGACGGTCTGATAAGCCATCGGGAATGGGCTCGAAGTTGAAGTTGGGGAAGTTGGATGGATTAGGAGAGTTGGTGTGAGTGTGAATTACCGTGATTGAGAATCCTTTGGAGTGTAAGATAGTGGCCAGTTGAAGCATGGGATTGATGTGTCCTTGAAATGGGAGTGGCAAAATAACCAAATGATGGATTTTCTTTTCTTGGATTTGCAGGTCTGTCGATTCTCCCATGGAAAAGGCTAACTGACTCTTGGGCTAAGAAATGAAATCTCTCCTATACATTTACAGGGAGTTACATGATACTCTTGCGGATAATGATGTTTGTTACACAGGCGACCTAAAGTCATGCACATGGCATACATTAAGTCAAATTAAACCATGTTGTGGACCCCACTGTTGATACGCAATCTAATAATAATATATTCAATTGTGTGTAACCTTTTTTTATAGGTACATTTCAGCAGAGATCCATTATTTGGACAGTTTAATTTGGATTATTTGTATCCATGCCTGCAATTTTTAACTGATTAAGTGCCCATCATCCATCACACGGAAGCGTCTAAGGTTTTTGTAATTGGTCTTTGCATATGTCACGGACGACTAGGAATAGTGGGAAGCGGATTGGGTCCCAACTCCACCGGACATAGCAACGTCCGGCCAGATTTTTGTAGGGCCGGCCAATGTGATGTATCTGGTATCTACGCCGTCCATCCCCTTTCCCAGATCATGATATGACATGAGCCAAAAAATAAGGTTGCTCCAAAGCTCAAGTGTACCACACAGAGTACTATGCATGGCTTGCATTAAATGCAAGAGTCATCTCTGGTGTGGTCCACTAGAAGTTTGATCAGCTCTCATTCTATGAGATGACCTGAGAAAAGGGATGGGTGGCGTGGATAACAGATAAATCATGGTGGACCCCACACATAATCCATTCGGCAGAGATTTGTGGGGCCCACCGTGAAGTAAATCGTATTATCCACGCCGTCCATACCTATTAAAAGATTATTTTTTTTATGGCCTGATACAAAAAATGAAATGGATCCAGATATCCAGTGGACCACACCAAAGGAAGCAGTGGTGATAATGACACCCACCCTTGAATCCTCTCTAAAGGGCACTGTGATGTTTTTTTACCATCGAACCTATTCATAAGGTCATGTTGACCTGGATGAAGTGAACAAACAAATATCAGATTGATCCGAAACTTCTACAGGTCTCAAGAAGTTTTTAATGGTGGCCCTTCAATCCCCACTTTGTGGCCTACTTAAGCCTTGGTTCTGCATAATTTTCGGGTTTATATTGTATAATGATTTTTAAATATGTATGGACGGCATGGATAAGACGTTTGCATCATGTTGGCCCCCACAGAGCTCTACTGGATGAATTACCGTCCGGCAGGAAGCGGATTGTGTAGTGAGTAACTCACCACGCTTGGCGTACTGAGTAGGGGTGTACATCGAGTTGAACTGAATCGAGTTGGCCTTAGCTCGACTCAACTCGGCCACCGGCTAACCTTAGCTCTAACTCGGCTCGCTCTGTTCTCGAGCCTGATTGGCAAGCTCGGCTCGGTTTAGTCAGCAGCTTGGGCCAAGTTTGAGCTAAGATCGAGCTGAGTTTTCCATTGAGGCATTTCCACAAACACTTAAACTACAACTTCAAAATCCCAATATTTTACGAATAGAGGCAATAGTTTTATAGGTATTTTATCAAACATCTTATAAGCAACATAAAAATCAAGAAAAACAAAGACAAAAAGAATATTTGTTCATCTACATACCTTCCTTGCTTCCAGCCATATTTCGTTGAGTCATTTTATCAAACAGTTGCGAGCAACAGTAATGGCAAAGTAACTAAGTCAACGAATTGGTTCGATTCGAACTAGATTTGATCCAAGTTGAGTCAAACTAGGGTATGCTCGAACTATGCTTCAAACCGAGCTGAATCAAGCTTTTTCGAGTTGAGTCGAGCGAGCTAACCAAGCTGGCTTGGTTCGTGTACACCACTAGTGGTGAGTAAACTTAGTGAGGACAATCATGATTTATGTAATTTATCCGCTTCGTCCATCCATTTTATCAGATAATTTTAGCACTTGGGCCCAAAAATGAGGCATATGTTCAAATGGACCATACTGTATAAAATAATTGAATTGAACGTCTATCATTGAAAAATTCATGGGGGCCATAGAAGTTTTGAATTAAGCTGATATCTGTGTTTTCCCCTAATCTTCAAGGGAATTACATCGTGAACAGGTTGGATAGGATATATAAACATCATGGTCGATTCCACGAAGTTTTGACTGTGGGCATTTCTATCCTTACTATCTCCTGTGTGGCCTAGTTAAGTTTTGGATCTCAATTTTGAGCTCATGTCTTGCAATGAGCCGTCAAATTGGATGGCCGGAGTGGATATGCGTGCAGTGTACTTATTTGCTTAGAAGAGGTTTGGCTGGTGTATCACACACTACCAACCTAGCTAGTGTGGTTACCTGTCCTTGCGGCTGGAGCTCCAAGTTGCATGAACGGTTAAAAGGAGATCAAAGTTACATGGGACACACAATGATGTATTTATTATATCCACACTGTTCATCTATTTGGTGAGATCATTTTAGACTATGAACCCAAAAAAGAATCCTATCCCATACTCAAGTCAACCACACCACAAATAGTGGTGGAACAATGATTCTCTTCGTTAAAACATTTCTAAGGCCACCATAACATTTATTTTCCATCCAATTTCTTCATAAGGTCACAAATATCCAGATGAAAAGTAAAAACAAATATCATATTCATACAAAACTTTTGTGACCCCCGAAAAGGTTTCAATGGTAGATGTTCAATCCTCCATTTCTTTTTGCAGTGTGGTCCACTTGATATTTTAATCTTCATTATTTTTCAGCTTAAGCCCTATGATGAGCTCGCGAAATGGATGGACGGTTTGGATATAACAAATACCTCGTGATGGGACCCACAGAACTTAGGGACGTAAACACACCGGCTAGGTCGACGTTAGTTTGTCCCGCCAATCCGTTTCCTATTTGATTAGTCCGTACAAGAAGAGACCTTTGTTTGGTGATCAGGTCCATTTATCTGATGGGTCTCGTAGACTTGACGGGGAAGTCGTCTATGGTAAAATTTTCAATGATAGTTTTATTATTTTTATTATTTTCTTTTTTGTTTTTCTCTCGAGTATTCTATTTGGTTATTTCAACATTCTAAGGTGTTTGGATAAATTTTCAACAAAATATTATTATTATTTTTCTTTTTAATCTTTTTCTCCTGAGTCTTTTATTTGTGGGCCGCTAATGTAAGTAGGGGTGTACATGAGTCGATTGGAGTCGAACTGGGCTCAACCTGGCCCGCCCCGGTCACCAGCCACACTTAGCCCGAAGTCGACCGGGTTACCGGGCTAACATGTCCAGCTCGAACTCCGCCCAGTCAACAATTGGGAGTTCGAGCTGAGTTGGGGCCAATTCAGGCCTGCATTATATATAAAAGGACGGACGGCGCTCTTACTTCTTTATCTCAAATAATTAGGATAAGGATTTAGGATATATATATATCGAAAAGGGTACTATGCTCTGCGTGGGCCCCACCATGAGGCGTATTGACCATTAACACCGTGTATTTGATGTGTCCCCTTTAAATTATGGGATATCCCAAAAATTAGTCGTATACGGAACTCAGGTGGGCCATACCATCTAAAATCATGTGAAAACATCGTTAAAACATATAAAAGCACTTGATGGGGCCCACTTGAGTTTTTAATGCTTCTGAAACTTAGTATGACCCCTCATCCTAGTGGGACACACATAATGGATGGGCTGGATTTGAAAACCACATCTTGGTGGGCCCAAAAAATGATTATGAATGTTTTAATGGTGCACGGCCCCTCTCCACTTCTGTATGTGGTGTGGCCCACACAAGTCATAGATTGACTTGATTTTTGAGACCTAGGCCCACGATGGAATGGTGCATCTGACTGATGGAGTAGATGTTCGAAATGCATCACAGTGGGGCCCACACAGCTCGACCTCATGGGACGAACTCATGAGGTCAAGCGCATAGTACCTTTTCCCTATATATATATATATATGTGTGTGTGTGTGTGTGTGTGTGTGTGTGTGTGTGGTCGAGTCGGGTTTTGGATCGAGTCAAGCCGAACTGGGACATATTTGAACTCGGCCCGAACTCAGTTTCGGGCTAAAAAAAATGGTCCATCCTGGCCCAAACTCAGTTCTGGGTTGAGTTGAGTCAAGCCTTTTCGGGCCGAGTCAAGCAAGTTAATCGGGCTAGCCCAGTTCGTGTACAACTCTAAATGTAAGGGTCATGATCTTTCCAATCTGTGACGTTTTTAGGGTAGCCACCATAGTCAATGGAGCTTGTCGTATCAAAAGTCCGGACACTTACGTGAACCCACAACTCCTCCTTTACCCTTCATGCCAAACGTGCTACCAACGGTATGCGGATTTCCTGCCAAAGCCTTTTGCAGGAAGTTTCTGCCCTTAAAACTTAGGTAGAGCACACTGCAATGTTTGTGAGAAATTTATCTCTTCATTTTAGAACTTGAGACAAAAAGTGAGTAGGATCCAAGACTCAAGTGGGCCTCACTAAAGGAAAAGTGGTTAGAAAAATTCCTACTGTTAAAACCTCCTTCAAGCTGTTAGTGATGTTTACATGCTATCTATACTGTTCATGATGTCATTTCTACTGGGATGAACTGAAAACAAAATTATTAGCCTAATTCAAAACTTTTTTGGCCCACGAATGTTTTACGGTAAACGTTCATTTCTCATGTTTTTAGCTTATTTGAGTATTGGATTTGGTTCATTTTTAGCCCCATGTGATAAAATAATCTCAAAAAATGGATGAATTGGGTGGATTTCTGGCAACAATTATGGTAGCCCCCACCTAAGTTTGGAGGAACTTATGTAGAAGTCTTTATCGGTAAATCCGCGTCCCACACCTCCTTACTTACCCTTCACGGCAAACGTGTGCTACTAGAGCTAAGCATTGGACCGAGTCGGATCGGATTGGGTCTAACTCGATCCGATCCGAAATCTTAGAAGCCTGACCTGAACTCGATCCGATCTAGGACCAAGTCTGGGTCACCTGAATCGAACCGATTCAAATGGTATATGGCTTGAACTGATCCGAGTCCAACTCAGTTAGGAAAATCGAGTCCGATCGAATTGGCAAGGTTCGGATATCTTTCGCACGAACGTGGATTGCATCCTACCCTCGCCGGTCTCTAGCCCCGTATAGGTAGTTAGATGGGCTGGCCCACCTTGATGTATCTGTACCGTCCATACCTTTTCTAAGATCATTTTAAGGCATGACTATAAAAATGAGGCAGATCTAACGCTCAATTTGAACACACCAAATAATAAGCTTGGTTGCCTTAAATGTACAGAGCATTAAATGCCAGTTGCATTAAATGCCATAGTTATATATGGTGTGGTCCATTTGAGCGTTAGATCTAACTTATTTTTGCGGTCATATATTAAAATGATCTTAGAAAATGGTTGGACGGCTTGGATGTACAGATACATTGATACATCACGGTGGGCCCACCCACATAACTACCCGTTCTAGGCTAGAGACGGCAGGGGTAGGACGCAATCCAAATCCCTTTCACACAACACGTACCTATGGTTACAGCTACAAGCCTGCATGTTAGGCTATATCTTTTTTTTTTTTTTTTTTTTTTGTTTTAAAAAAAAAAAAAAACACACGCGCACACACCCCCACACACTCACGCTGGTGGACCCATGTTACAGCTATACCTACACGTACCTATACGTACGTGTGGAAGGGCAAGAGCAAGAGCAAGGACGCATGTTACAACTATACCTACACGTACCTATAGCTACAGAAACTCGGTGCTCTGTGGGCCGCACCATGATGTATGTGTTTCATCCATTCCGTACATCTATTTTTCCATATCATTTTATAGTAAGAACCGAAAAATCAGGTATATCCCAATATCAAGGGACCACGTTAAAGGAAACAGTGTTCAATGAGCGTCGACCATTGAAAACCTCTTGGTGGCCATAAAAGTTTTGAATCAAGCTGTTCTATATTTATTCCCTCCATCTGGCCTGTATGACCTAATCAACATATTGGATATCATTGCGATCCCCACGTACCATCCCAGCGAGGCATGAATGTGGCTAGAATGATCTAAAAAAACGGATGAACGGGATGGATTTTTCAGAAACATCATTGCGGTCCCCACGTACCATCCCAGCGAGGCATGAATGTGGCTAGACTTTGGTTGAAACGTTCTCTTTGCAGGCAGTGACGGGAACTTTTGCCTTGCAACTCCATTACCCATTTGAAAACTTATTGGCCACGTTCCCTTCGGACTTATCTAATAATTTCACAGCACATGAGAATGGATTTTTTTGTTTTTTTAAATTTTATTATTATAAAAGGGACGGTAGTTGGTACGTACAAGCGTCTCCATATTCGTCGTTTCATCGATATCATTGGTAGGCTGAAACGGAAGCGGATTGCATACTAACTGAACTCCGTGAGGTTAACGATGATTTACTTATTTTAACCTTTCCGCTCATCCAGTTTATCAGAAAATTTTAATGCATGCGATAAAACTTAAAGCTTATCGAAAGCTCAAATAGACCACACCACATAAAATAATATTAATTAAACTTCTATCATTGAAAATTTATTGAGTGTAAATGAAGTTTTGGACCAAGCTTATATTTGTATTATCTCTTAAACAGGTTGGATGACAAATATACATCATTGTAGAGCCTAGAAAGGTTTCAATGAAAGAAATCTTTAGACCCACTGTTTCCCGTGGCACGATCTATTGGAGCGTTGGATATGCTTTTGGTCTCAACCCCTCCCTTAAATGAGTCGAAAAAAGTACATTCATGATGAGGCCAACTTAATTTACTCAGTATGATAAGAGCATGCTGGGTAGCTCAATATACAATCTGATTTCGGCTGAAACCAACGTCTGCGGGGAACCGTCGTTTCTGATCGAGACAGGGGCATTGACTCTGAACCCTGCTTTAGATGGTATGTCCAAACATTCCCATTCACTTATAGTGGGACACGACATCAAACCATAGGATAGCTGATGATGAGACTCAATGTACTGCTGGGCCTACCAAATAATTGATTGTCATCATCTCATGCAATAGCTTAAAAACTGAGAAATAAAATAAAATAGGACCTTGACTCGACTAGATTTCGTCAGGCCTCTGAGAAAAAACTCATTTGGGACACGACTCCGTCAAAAATTGAGAAAATCTCAGTGAAGCTGTGTGGGCCTACCATGATGCGTGCCGAACATCTACCCCATCAGTCAGATGCACCGTTCCATGGTGGGCCTCGAACTTAAAAATCAAGTCAATTCATGACTTGTGTGGGCCACACTACATACAAAAGTTGAGAGGATAACCCACCCATTAAAAATTCATAATCATTTGTTGCGCCTACTGGGATGTTGTTCACAAATCCAGCCCATCCATTATGTGTGTCCCACTTGGATGAGGGGTCTGACCAAGTTTCAGATGCATCTATGTTTAAGGTGGGCTCCACCAAGTGCTTTTATATGTTTTAGGCATATCTTTATATGATTTTAGATGTTATGGCCCACCTAAGTTCCGTATAAGGCTGAATTTTAGGATATCCCATAATTTAAAGGAGACCCATCAAATGCATGATGTTGATGTTCAACCCACATCATGTTGGGGCCCACATAGCTTCCCATGAGGTCGACCGCATAGAACTATCATGCTGGCGCGCGTGTACACACGCACACACACACGAGTCGAGTTTCAAATCAAGTTGAGTTAGTATTGGGTTGAATTTCAGGTGGGTTACTGCGTGACCCAAACTCGACTCAAATTGAGTTCAGATTGGACGAAGTCTACTTGATTCAGATAGGCTCACTCGTTTTGGATCGAGTTGGCTCTAGACAAGTAGGACGATTCCAGTTTGCGGAGTCTGGTTGTCACATGTCCAGCTCTAATGGTTCAGCCCACTGTTTGCACTGGATTGTATATTCTATCTGTGTTGATCCATTGACAAGAAAGAAATGGTTGCATTGAAAGTTCACATACAGCCTAAATTTCAATCAGTGCACTATTTAACACCAAAGGAATATAGTTACACTGAAACAAAGGCCCATTTGATCACATACATCTTGTTGTAGCTTGCCATAGAATAAAAATACAAATGAAATATGATAAGAAAAGAGGCATTACAATGACATGATAAGATCAACCAAACTCTCTAATGACTCATATGAAGAAGCTCCATTCTCTATACAATGCACTGCATTTTCCTTTAGATCACGTACTCTCTCTCTCATCTCCTCTCCTTCAATCTCCACCACCAATCTTCTTATGGCCCACTATCTCACCTCTCTCGAACCCATTCTCAAGTTGTATTCCCACCCTCCAAACATGGCTCACATACCTAGCATTCACCTTTTGGTCCCATAAATATACAAGGAGAACATAACATGGGGACACCTTCACGTATGCTCTCCAACGGAGAATTCCAACCCTTGTGTGTCCAAAATCCTCCCACTGATGGGTGGGCCAGAACTTCTTGTTGTGGGGCCGACTTAATTATCTGCCCTCTCTCCTATGTCTTCTCTTCAAACCCTTCTGGCAGTTCGACCCAACCATGGCCACTGATGGAGCCAGGCCGGAGAACCCACAAGAAAGGCTGGTCACTATTGGCTAGACGCCAAGCAATCTTGTGTTAGTAAGCTGTTTGATGTTCCCTTTGAGAATTTGTAGAGTGGTCCCATGGCAATGAGTGGAATGGGATGGCGATCTTCTCTAACTTTTTTTTTTTTTTTTACACACGCACACCATGGGATTTCACCACCATGGGTACTCGAACCGTTGACCCGGTGTTGAAACTCCAAGGAGTCTACCAACCGGGTAAGAGTAAGGACCCATCTTCTCTAACTTTTTTCAGTGCAGTTGATTCAAGACCATCTAATGTGTTCATGATGTAACCCAAAGAGGACATTGTTGCATTGTGCATATTGGTCCATAAGCGCTCAAACGTATCAGGATCCGTCGCGCTGAAGTCTGGAATGTCCTTGATCCTCAGCTGCGGAATCTCAGGAATAAGTGTATCTGGCTGACAATCTACTAAACACAGATTCATTAATATGTTTAAAATAATCTACACATTGCTTTTGTTTAGAGAATTAAATGTGTGTGTGTTTTATAGGTAAGTTCCATAGTCAGGCCGACCAAATGAATGTTCATGATCACTAAAGGGCGGCCCCAAAAAGAGTGCCCCAAGCTATGTTATTTGTTTCATTTTCTCTATAAACGATCATTAATGCTATGTTTGGTTGTATTTCAATTTTCTTATCGGTTTTAGACCTACGTACTGTGGGGGTGTAAATCGGCCTAACTGATCTGGTCCGTGGCTTGTCCAAGACCAGCCTGGCCAAAGGGCTAGATACGTGACCCACGTGCTCATCCGAGTCAACTCATACTCAGTTCCATTCATAGAACTGCTCAACGAAAAATTTTCAAGTTTTTTTTTTTTTTTTTCGAAAAGGAGTGAATAGATATCATGAACAGACATTTGCAACTCATTCGGGCTAATGCTAGGCGAGCAGGCTCAGGCAGGGGCCTATCGTAAAAGGGAAAATAGAAAATTATTTACTTGGACTTGGCCCAAAAATTGGAGCCACACGAATGACATGAAGACCCACCTTATCTAGGAAAATCGAACCCTTGATCTCTGGGAGGAACTCAGCAATGTGACGAGCTAGGAAGGAAAGTTGGAGCTCGGACCCCAAACGAGCCATACCATTCGCAGGGCCCCCTCCGGATATGGCTGAACTTGAACGTCCCGGTGGTCCTCTTCCTATCAATTCTTAGCAACCAGTACTTCTACTGCCAACTTGGCTCCAAGAGCAGTTGAGGAGGGCCACCACAATCTTAGAGTCGGATTCGACCACCACCAATGAAAAATTTCAAGTTATATTGTTAATTACATCATCCCTATGTATGTCACATATACAACTCAATATATGCAACTGGTGGCAGGGCCAGCAGCAGTGGCGGCGGTGGCTGGGGAAGCTAGTGGTTTAATTGGTTTTCAAGTCTCTCCTCTACGTGACAAAGAACTCGCACTGATGTTTTTGTTTGGGGTCATTGAACTGTTTCCCTGTTTTCTGTGGCTGTACAGTTTACTCTCTACCCTTTTTCGGGTTTTATGATAACAGCAGGAAGGATGCGTACATGGGTTGTCTCTACTGTGAATAGTGGTCTCATGCGATTTATGAAATGCTTTTGAGCCTTTGGAGTTGAAGGTTTTGCTACCAAATATATATATATATATATATGTGTGTGTGTGTGTGTGTGTGAACTAACAGAATGAACCTGACCATCCATAGGGTGGATGCCCCACATAAAGGCATGCTCCATCCACATGGGCCTGCAATTCGGATACTCTGGATTGATATACAGGTGCACCAAGTGTACGGTGGATGATAGACTAAAACTCCAAAAAATGGTGGTGAACTATCGCTATAACTTATCCCATTTGATGATTAATTGGATTCCTTTCAAAATATCCTCAACTACACACTATCACCATGAAAGGGCAACAGTCACGGGAGGGCTGTCTGGATGATGCAAAAGCACTGTCACATGCATATGCTGTCTTTTGCATGTGGTATCATAGCACACTTGGCAAATCTGAGGTGTTCGAAGATTGATGATGGCATACGTGGCATTATGAGTTCCCATACTTAGAAGTTATATTATATTAATGCATGCATCATACAAGACTCAGCATACGTAAGTCTTACCCTTAGAATAAGGTTATCTTTGAGTAACCACCATATGGCCTGTATGGACTATCCTCGATTTTCTCCTTTTGTAAGAAAAGGTGCTTCACAAACAACATAGAACGCAGGATATAGCATCCAAACAGCCCCCCAAAAGGATTTAATGATGTTTTTAGCTGTACCATTTAAATCAAGATTTGTAAGGATGTATAATGAGATTTAAGGAGTTTTACGCGGCACATCGAGATTAATTAATTCATTTTCAAGAACTGGATTGGAACCAATCAAGATTTGGGAGATGTCCAAACGGGCCCTAACATGTACACATACATGTGATGGAAAGAAGTTCATTTTGTTGCAGGAAGTCCAAAGACGACATGGTGGCAGAACATGTGGCACTACCGGTGCCTAACAAAATTCTTGGGAGTTTCAACTGATAGGCAACGGCTTTAGTGAAGTGAAAAAGCTCATCGGTGATGATGCATGTAACCGGGCCATGCCGGCCGTCCGATAGCAATCGGGACAATTGATCATGGAACGGTGCTTGGCATGTGTCGTTGAGGATGGACACAAGGGTCAAGGGGTCCTCAGTCCAAAGCTGACAGTCTGATAAGCCGTCGGGAATTGGCTCGAAGTTAAAAGTTGGGGAAGTTGGATTGGGACAGTTTGAGTTAGTGTGAATTACCGTGATTGAGAATCCTTTGGAGTGTAAGAGAGTTGCCAGTTGAACCATGGGATTGATGTGTCCTTGAAATGGAATCGAGTGGCAAAATAACCAAATGATGGATTTTCTTTTCTTGGATTTGCAGCTCTGTCGATTCTTCCATTGATTTTGAGATGTGATCGGCTGCGGTGGAAATGACTAACCGACTCCTGGGATAAGAAATGAATTCTCTCCCATACATTGTTGATATATATTGATTTTTTAATATATTTTAATAAAAAATATTATATAATATATATAAAAGGTTTACAAAATACCTTTTTTCTTGTGTTTTGGGAATAGTCCCACATTGGAAAAGTAGGAAAAAGATTTTGAATAAAAATGTAGAGAGTGGAGTATTATAATATTCACCCACATAGTCCAAGGAGTATGGAGCGTGCGTGTTCCAATGCGTACGGTCTCGAACACAGGCTCGGTGTAGGCATGCGAGGCAGTGTGGATGTAGAGGTGCTAGTGGGGCATTTCGCACGTCCACATCATGTCGCAGAAGGTCGCTCCTTCCCGACCTCACGCGAACTGGCGCGAGATGAGTGCGAGTTGCAGTGTGATAAAGAGCTAAGATGAATGGTTGGCTAGAAGTCTAGAGGATTGAATGAGGTCCCTTAGAATATATAGAGGCTGGAAAAATAACTGTGGATTTATTTCCCTGGACCATAACTCTTAGCCACCATTGCTTATATAAACTGAATCTGGATGGGTTTCCAATCCATCACAACTTACTCCAGCAGAACTCATACGAACTATAGCCACTCCTATAGACCAAAAATTTTAGCAAGACAGCAAGGTTCATCTGAACCATTGCCTGAAGATCAGACTAGGAGTGTGGTCTAGAACGATTCATCTGAGCTATTTGTTAAATGACTGACTAGTGCAGTGGTTTTATACACATTTCTTCTTCTCTTTTTCTTTCGTGGGATCTTTTCTTTTATTTTCTGCCAGAAATTGTGTAACAAAGTTCTATTAGTGGATTTTCGTGTTTGTTAAACGCAGATCCACATCAAGCTCATCGTATCCCACTATCGATTTGCCTGTAACCTTTCAGCATATTCAATCTAGTTGAGTAGGGACAAATTATGCTTTAAGGACAACATTCTATACGTCCTTTAGGCTATCCTGATTTCATATCATTTGTCGACTTTTTATAATTTACAGAAAACCATTATTTCTGTATTATTCTCAACAATTTTAAAGTTTAATGTTTTATGGAAGCCGATAGTGTATCATCTATCAAGTTGATAAATCAGGACTTGATTCGTCTTGATCGATTCGATGGAACCAATTTTCCTAGATGGCAAGATAAACTCAAGTTTCTTCTGACAGTGCTGAAGATTTTCTACATCTTAGATCCGAATTTGCAGACGTTGCCTGAAGCATCTGAGAATGACACACCTGAACAGGTTGCTGCCTATATCAAACGAGCTTAATACGAACTCCTGTGCCATGGACACATCCTAAATGTAATCTCTGACCGTCTGTACAATCTATATACACAAACATCTTCTGCAAAAGAAATCTGGTCCGTTCTAGAGTTCAAATAAAAAGCTAAAGAAGAAGGTACCAACAAGTTCCTAATAGCCAGGTACTTCGACTATAACATGATAGATTACAAATCACTGCTAGTCCAAATCCAAGAACTACAGCTAATAGTTAACAAAATCAAAGCTATTAAGATTGATTTTCCTGAATCATTCCAAGTCGGGGCTATTATCGCAAAGTTGGTCATAATGTGGAAAGACCATAGAGAGAAGTTGCTGCATAAGACTGAGGACTGTACACTAGAACAAATCTATAAACATCTTAAAATTGAGGAAGAATCTCACAATCGTGATAAAAAGAAGAAAGTGATAAATGTAAAGTGTACATACAATCCAAAATGACAAAGAAACCTTTTCCAAGTATCAAGAGATCGTCTTAAGTATTGGATCCTGTGCACAGTGATATCTGTGGATTAAACGACATTTTTTCTCGTGGATATAAAATGTACTTTATAACCTTTATTAATGATTGCTCTAGATATTAGTATGTGTACCTATTAAAGAGCAAAGATAAAGCTTTTTACATGTTTAAGGTATATAAAGGAGAAGTAGAAAATCAATTAAACAAGAAGATAAAAATTCTCCGTAGCGATGGAGGAGGAGAATATTTCTCTAATGAATTCAATAACTTTTGTGAAGAACATGGACTGATACATCAGTGTACTGTGCCATACACACCTCCACAAAATGAAATAGCAGAAAAGAAGAATAGAGCGTTAGTGAAGATGGTCAACTCAATGCTAATACGAGTAAAGTTGCCACTCACTTTATGGGTGAGGCACTGCTTGTAGCGTGTCATATATTAAATAAAATTCTGTCTAAGAAATATAAAATATCACCATATACGAAACATGTAAAGGTAGAAAACCTAACCTAGAATATCTTAAAGTGTGGAGGTGTCTTTCATATTGCAGAACTTCTAATCTAAAAAGAACTAAGTTAGGACATAAAGCTATTAAGTGCGCCTTTGTAAGGTATGCACAGAATAGTAAAGCTTATAGACTTTTAGATATAGAGTTTAATATGATAATAGAATCAAAAGACGTTGAGTTCTTTGAGAACTTACTATCCTTGGAGTCAAAGGATAATGAAATTTAAACTTCTGATAGATAACAAGATATTACAACTCTACAAGTAGTGGAAGCTCCTATTAAATCTTGTAAGAGTCAAAGGACAAGAATAAAGAAAAGTCTACATGATGATTATATAGACTCTTAGCACTTCTTTTTCCATATTATAGAAGGAGATAGAGAAAATGTTATAAGAAAAATACCTATAGTAATGACTATAGAAGATGATCTCAAAACATATAAAGAGATTGTATCCTCTAGAGACTTAACTTTCTAAAAAGAATCTATTAATGATGAAATGGAATCTATGATGTTAAATTAAACATGGGAACTAATAAACTTACCTTCAGGTTCTAGATCCATAGGTTACAAGCGGATATTTATGAAGAAATATTACACTGATAGAACTATCGAAACCTTTACAGCTCAACTAGTAGCTAAAGGTTTTAGAAAAAAAGAAGGGATATATTATTTTGACACAGATTCTCCTGTAGGTAGGATAGTATCTATTAAAATATTATTTGCGCTAGCTTTTATACATCATCTTCACATTTACCAAATAGATGTAAAGACAGCATTTCTGAATGATGACCTCAATGAGGAGGTATACGTGGAACAACTTGAAGGATTCATTCTACTAGGAGATGAAAATAAAGTAGGTAGATTAATCAAATCTCTATATGGATTAAAACAAGCACAAAAATAATGGTATGAGAAGTTTAATTTCAAAATACTATCCAATGATTTCATGCATAATGTAGCTGATAAATGCATATATTCTAAAGTAGATAGTAACTGTATAATTATTATTTGTCTGTATGTTGATGACATGTTAATAATTAATAATAAAATGGAAGGTGTTTCAGAAACAAAGAGGTTTTTACCTTCCGTATTCAAAATTAAGGATCTTGACAGGTAGATACCATCTTAGGTATTAAAAAATATTATGGGGGTTATGCTTTGTGTCAATATTTTTATATTAAAAAGATACTGAACAAGTTTAACCATCTAAGTATAAAAGAAACAAAAATCTCATTTGATCCAAGTATCAAGCTAAAAGAGAATAACAGAAGAACAGTTGTACAATTGAAATATGCGAGTACTATAGGGAGTCTTATGTATGCTATGTAATGCACTAGACCTGATATCACATATGCTATGAGTAAACTTAACAGGTTTACTAGTAACTCCAATACTGAACACTGGAATGCAATCAGTAGAGTCTTTAGCAACTTAAGAGCAACCAAAGATTTAGGGCTATTCTATTCAAAGTTTCCTATCGTATTAGAAAGATATACCAATGCAAGCTGGATATTGAATGCAGGGGATAACAAGTCTACTACAGGATAGGTATTCACCCTAGGAGGTGCAGCTGTATCTTGAGGAGCTAAGAAACCGACTTACATAATGCACTCGATTATGGACTCTGAATTTATAGCCCTACCTACAATAAGTAAAGTCGCTGAGTGGTTAAGGGATATTTTATTAGAAATTCATTTTTGTATAAAGCATATATCGGCTGTGTCACTACATTGTGATAGTGAAGCCATATTAGGTAGAGCCTATAGCGATACTTATAATGGTAAGTGTAGACATATAAATCTTCGACATGATTATGTCAGAAAATTGATTCGAGATGAAATCATTATTATTTCTTATGTGAAATCAAGCAATAATTTAACAAACTCTTTTACTAAACCTTTACTGAGAGAGGTATTAAAAGTAACGTTTAGAGGAATGGGGTTGAAACTCTTCAACCAAAGTTTCACTAGTGATGGTAACTCAACCTAAAATCAGAAAATCTCTAATTTCGGGTTTAATAGGTAAAAATAAGTTACTGATATGTGAAAAGTTTTCAGCACTAAATTATTTACAACCTCATCCATAATAAAAAAGTGTTGAGCATTATAAAAGAGGGTTAAGTTGTAGAACTCTTAATGAAATCTAGTTTAAAGGACAAGTGTCTTAAAGTAACAAAGATACTGGAAGGATTTTACTTAAATGAACGTAGAGATGGTGCCGTCTCTCATGAGAATTGAAGTTTTCTCTTAGGATTGTTTATGAAATAGGATGAGCACATGGCTATAAATTGTATTGAGCAAGATTGTGGGAACTCTAAAATACACATAGTGAATATATATGTGATTTCTTTGGCTATGTGATCTAGCAATAAATGGCTCAACGCTATGACTACCAGTCATTTCAATAGAGTTTTAAGATATTTAGACTAAGGGAAGATTCAAATCGAAAGATATCTTTGTTCATGCATATAAGCTGTTTTATTCTGGTAGAATTTTTTTTCAAAAATATATTTTTAAAAAAATCAAGTAGGGGATTGTTGATATATATTGATTTTTAATATATATATATATATATATATATATATATATATATATATATATATATATATATATATATATATAAGGTTTGCAAAATACCTTTTTTCTTATGTTTTGGGAATAGTCCCACATTAGAAAAGTAGGAGAAAGATTTTCGATATAAATGTTAAGAGTGGAGTATTATAATATTTATCCACATGGTCCAAGGAGTATGGAGATTGCGTGTTCCAGTGTGTAACACTGGAACACCGGCGCCCTCGCGCTCGGGCTCGGGCATGGGGACGGGCTTGGTCTTAGTCTTGGTCATGGGCACAGGCTCGGTGCGAAGACGTGGGCATGTGAGGCAGTGTGGCTGTAGAGGCACTAGTGGCACACTTTGCACTTTGCACGTCCGCATCTTGTCTTTAAGAGTCACTCCTTTGTGACCTTAGACGAACCGACGCGAGACGAGTGCGAGTCGCAGTGCGACAGAGATCTAAGGTGGATTAGCTAGAAGTCAAAAGGACTTAATGAGGTCCCTTAGAATATATAGAGGCTAGAAAAAGAATGTTGTAGGGAGGTGTAACTGCTTATATAATTGATTGTTGACCATACAGAAACTGTTGTATGTGGTTAGCCCAAGAGCTAGAAACAGCTAGCCAGTGTCTCACAACGGTCAGAAACAACTGCATGCAGTAGCCATTACACTACATGCACAACAGCTAGAAACTACCAATAATGGCTAGTTTCTCCCAACAGCTAGAAACGGTCAAATGGATTTATTTCCCTGGACCATAACTCCTAGCCACCATTGCATATATGAACTGGGTCTGGATGGGTTTTCAATCCATCATAACTCACTCTAGCAGAACTCATACGAACTATAGCCATTCCTATAGACCAGAAATTCCAGCAAGACAGCAGGGTTCATCTGAATCTTTGCCTGAAGATCAAACTAGCAATTTGGTCTAGAACGACTCATCTAAACCATTTGCTAAAGGACTGACCAGTTGACCAGGGATGAACGTGATGAGGTCAATCACCGTCTTCCTCAAGGATAACTACTCCGAATCTACGGAGCTTCTCTAAACTCCTCGCAGAGACTTTTCGAATCCACGAGGACAGAAAGCAAGAAAATAGAAATAAATTCTAATAAATTTGAAATTTAATTGATTCCTTGAGATAAACGAGTTCACAACCCTTTAAATAGGGATACCAAACAATAAGAGAAATCAGAAGCAAACTATAACTAAAACTCCATAAAATTCTTAACTTATTATAAATAGTAAATTTATTTTTATAGTAAGTGTCCTATGCGGCTTAACTACATTATTCTCCTAATTATTCTAAGAACTTTTCTTGTTAGACACAACTCTAAAAGTCCAATGGATGAAGAGTTATAATTAAACTAAAACTTACTATTTATAGTAAAAACGAAACTAAACATGGAATTCGGCCGTCGATATGATGGAATATCGCAAATTCAGCATGGGCAACCCGACTATGTTGGATTGGTTGGCTAAAGTAGCCCGTTCTACCCCAAAATCAATATGATACATCAAGTAACTCATTCTAGTTTGCGAAATATGTCTGTTTTAAGGTTCTAATAGTCTTGATGGCTTCTGCCTTTAATTGGGCATTCTCGGGTCCATCTTGGACATGAAAGTGTCAGTGACCCACTCGACATCACCAGTGCAGTGGTCTTATTCACATTTATTCTTCTCTTTTTCTTTCTGGAGATATTTTCTTTTATTTTTTGTCAGAAATTGTGTAACAGAGTTTTATTAGTGAATTTTCATGTTTGCTGAGTGCAGATCCACATCAGGCTCGTTCCATACGTGCTTCAGCCTGCCCTGATTTCATTTCACCATTATTTCTGTATTACATATATGTACGGGGAGTTATATGATACTCTCGCAGAGTATGACGTTTCATACACATGTGATCTAAAGTCATGCACGTGGCATACATTAAGTTAAATTAAATCATGTTGTGGATGTCACGCCCCAAACTCGAAAACCGGGCTCACAGAATTCCCAATCGCCGAATCCGGCGCCGACAGCCTCCGTAGAACCCCATTCTCGGCTCCTAGCCCCCATTCACCAGGTTCCGATCCTGGGATGCTACGAGGAGGATTGTCAATGTCAGTTTGATTCGTAATAAGCATAACCAAAGGCATAACCCACAAACAACAACCAAGAAATCCATTACATTTCCACTATGATCAAAAACTTTACAAGTACAATGAGCATAAAGGGAAATACAGTGGTAAAGTACAAAAACTCCAAAATGCTCAGCAACGTGCTCCTGCCTCAACGCTGCTGTGATCCAACGTCACCTGCACGCAACGGTCGTGCATAAGCTTACAGAAAGCTTAGAGGGTGGTGAAAGTGTGTGCGCAAGGTAGTAATATGAACATGCAAATGACAGAGTGATGCGGAATATACAGATGAACCATAACATCATGAGCCGTACCAAGGCTATACAATGCAAGACATGAATGGTATCGGCCACCAAAGGCCATGTTATATGTAATGCAACTTAAGCATACAGGTCCTCATCTATGTCCACACATCAATACAGCTCAATATGGGATATCACCGGGGTCTAGTACACTCTAACCAGATTGCCGCCACATCGCGCGCAATAAGGTAAGTGGAAGAG
Source organism: Magnolia kwangsiensis (assembly GCA_037074715.1). Taxonomy (NCBI): domain Eukaryota; kingdom Viridiplantae; phylum Streptophyta; class Magnoliopsida; order Magnoliales; family Magnoliaceae; genus Magnolia; species Magnolia kwangsiensis. The sequence goes on along the minus strand of CM073578.1, from coordinate 125,493,099 downwards.
ACCTCACTATCCGTCTGCCAATATCGGGCGCGACTCGTCGATAGCGGACCCATTCCTCGAGCTGGTCAAACTCAGCTTAGCATTACCCCCTATACTCGGACGGGTAAGGCCTACCCCCTTCCAACCGACCACGACACAGTGGAGAGCGTAACCGTCTGGTAATCAGCACTCAACGCTCATCTACCCACTCGGTCTAGATGTTGGAGCAACCTCTTGGTACCATAAGGGTTTAGGGACTTTCACCCAGGGATATCTATAGTACCCCATGTAGAACAAGATTTTCGGTATCCAATCCTGCCAACCACGATGCGTTTGTGGAGGCTACGGCCCTGATGTTGCTAGGGCGTACAATAACCATGTCACACAAGTGCAAAATGCATGATTCACGCTGTCCAGTCATGCAACAATTCATGTGCATATCGTGCGCTCATGTAGGGCAATACTTCCTAACCAGGAGCCCATAAACAACCTGCCCGAAGGCATATGCTATGATCAGTCAGTCCTCATATCAGGCATACATATGATGCGTATGATCATGAGTCATGAAACTATACTAAACATGTTATAATGAAATGAACTATTTTACAATGCAGATGGACCTGGACGGTCAATACACAGCAAGTACGGCCTGGTGATGGGCCCTAAGGAGAGTCGTAATGTGGACATCCAACCAGCATTACGCTCGCAATGTGGACGTCAAACCAACCTTGCTCCCAAGGCACGATCGTTGTGAACATCGTACTTAGTCTATAATGGATTTACACATTGCAATGGACCGTAGGTTGTCCCCATTGGACCTTACATATATATCAAATGGGCCATATCCCATGGGCTTTTATTCATCAAATGGGCCACATAAATGGGCCACACCAATGGGTCTTAAGTGCATTGCAATGGGTCAAACCCGTGGGCCTTAGATTGCATCAATTGGACCTAGTCACATGAGTCTAGTATGTATCAAATGGGCCACACCAATTGGACCCCTAAATGTATATCAACTGGGCCTCAACCCAGAGGCCTTATATGAGTCGAATGGGCCTAAATCCCTAGGCCTTAAACAATTCTAATGGGCCTAATCCATGAGCTTGCATGCATATCGAAGTGGGCCTAATCCCATGGACCCTTTCTTAATCAAATGGGTGTAGTCTCATGGGTCTTACAATATAACAAATGGGTCCACTTCCATGGGCTTAGAAGTACATCAAATGGCCTAGACGCATGGCCTTAGATCATATCCATTGGGCCTAAAACCATAGGCCTTAAATATCAAGTTAAGCCCATAGGCTTTACATATCAAGTGGGCCTAAGTTCTTGGGCCTTAAATGTCAAATTAGCCTAAGCTCATAGGCTTTACATATTAGTGGGCCCAAGTTCATAGGCCTTAGATGAATCAAATGGGCCTAGCCCATAAACATTTCATAAATCAAATGGGTCTAACCCATAGGCCCTTTGTAAGGCAAATGGGCTTAAACCAAAGGCCTTAAACAATTCAATTAGATCGACGGTTCGGATGCATCACACGCATCATAGTGGGTCCCACTGTCCAGTGGACAGTGCTAATAAGGCACATATGCCACAAGGGGGCCCCACCATCCAGTATAACACATATATCATGGTAGGAGTCCACCGTCCACAGCCGTGGACGGTGTATTAAGACACATACATTAATGGTGGGGTCCACGGATGTGGCCCACCATGATACCCAAATGCCATCCGGGCCATTCATAAGGCCTCTCGGGCCAAGGTGGAGGGAAAACAAAAATTTCAGCTTGATTCAATACTTCTGTGGGCCCCAAAAACCTTTCAACGGTAGGATTCAATTCACAATGTTTCGCGTGGTGTGGGCCACCAGAGTTTTGGATCTGACTCATCTTTGGAGGGGAACCCACCACTGGGGTGGCCCACCTAATGGATAGGTCGGATGACAAATAAACATTATGGTGGGGCCCACATGCAGGGCCGTGGGCCCCCCTGCGTATGTCCGCCCGTGCCCGCATGCGCAGGCAGCGCCTGCTGCCTTCAAAAGGTGGCAGCGCTGCTGCCTTCTTTTTTTTTATATATATATTTTTTTGTGTGCTTAAAAAAAACACAGGTGGGGTCCACTGATGAGAAATCCGCTCCACCCACTTGATTCTAGGGCCCAAACAGGCCACACCAACCTCATCTCTGGCACTGATTTGGAGTGTAGAAACCACAAAATGGGTATTACCAGGCTTGGAAGTGTGAAAGTACCATTTTCTCTGGTACGGCCCGCCTGATCACTGGATTGAGCTCATTCCTTGGCTCAACGCCTAAAATATCCCAGAAAAAGTGGTGAACGGCGTGGATTGAACATAAACATCAGGGTGGGGTCCATGTAAGGGGACCACCCAAGTCCCTTCCTTTCTTCTTTTTTTTTTTCTTTTTGATTTCCTTTACAACGTCCAGCGTCCTAGACGCTGGACAGTGATATATAAAAAAATAATTTTGGAAATGGTGGGCCCTGATGAAGTGGGCCACCACATGATGGGCGGCATGGGAATAACGTCTAAGGTGGGCCCCACTTGAATAAAATAAATACATCAAGATGGGATCCATTCAAGTGGGCCACACCATCCTATTGCAATAAAATAAAATAAAATAAAATAAAATAAAACAGAGAGAGAGAGAGATATGGAGAGTGGGACATGGCTTGTGATGGAGGGACCCCGTCATTATGGGCCCTCCCTTGCAATGAAACATACAATAAATGGATCCCTTGTACATGGGACCATTAAAAACGTAAATCAACGGTGGAGATCCATTCTCCACCGATATGGACGGTCTAGATGACCTTTTCAAATGAAAATAAACATCATGATGGGGTCCATGGAGAATGGTCCCATCATGGAATGATCATGATGATCCAAGTGGTCCATCGGCCACAAATAAGGGTCCCAAGTGAGATCCACACCATGGATCGGTGGGCCTCACTTGGTCCACCATAAAAACAATAAAAACTACCCTATAGAGGCACCCACCGTTCGATCTTCTCGCTCCTAGAGGTTCCTTGGCACCTTGGCTTCAACTTCAATGGTTAAGATGAAGAATGGAGGGTTGAGATGGAAGATTTTGGGGTAGGAAGGTGGGCCACTTAGAGCTTAGGAAGGTTGGGAAATTTCCATACGTATGGGGCTCTTGAAATTTTTGTTGCTTGAAAATTTTGAAATGAGAAAGAGAGAAAGAGAGAGAGTGATGTAAAGGGAGAGAGAGAGAGTGATGGATGGATGGGTGAGTGATGGTTGTGTAAGAAAAGCTTGACTTTTGAGGCTTTTGTGTAAGAGAGGTATGGGATGTGAAGACTTTTGTGGTTGCTTGGGAAAATGGGTGAGAATGATGTGTACTTAACATGTGATGGCTTGATGGGTGATTGATTGATGGGATTGATATGATTGATGTGACACATCGTTGAGATTCCCTTGGTTTTCGCAACGCGCGGCGTTTTCTCGCACCGAACGTTGGCCCGTATCTCTTGATCAGGGTATCGCCTCGGCGTGCGAGTCGCGGTATCGGAACCGCGGCGACGGTGCGGTCGCTATGGTATTGGTCTCGGGTTGAGTCATCTCGGGTTGTCGGCACATGAATCAGGGTCGCGCGTCGATACTGGTTAAGGGTCGAAGGTTGCCAGAATTCGACCGGTACGACCGCGGAAGTGTACGGAAAGGTACGGACCAAGATACGGGTCTTACAGTGGACCCCACTGTTGATTAGTCATAGTTCGAAAATCAGACTAGTTGGATGATCCTAACCTCTGATTAGAGGACACTTGATTGTTGCAATAGGATCATTGGATATTTTTAACCGTTCAATTGTGTGTAACCTTTTGTTACAGATACATTTCAGCGGAGATCCATTATTTGGACAATTTAATTTGGATTATTTGTATCCATGCCTGCAATTTTTAACTGATTAAGTGCCTATCATCCGTTACACGGACGTATCAAAGGTTCTTGTAATTGGTCTTTGCATATGTCACCGACGACCAGGAATTGTAGCACGCGGATTGCGTCCAACCCGACCGACATAACAAAGTGCGGGCAGATTTTTGTGTGGGCCACCTTGTTGTATCTGGTTATCCACGCCGTCCATCCATTTTCCCATATCATCATATGAGATGAGGCGAAAAATAATGTAGATCCAAAGCTCAATTGGACCACGCAGAGTAAGTATGCATGGCTTACATTAAAGGCACAAAGCATTAAATGCAAGAATCATCTCTAGTGTGGTCCGCTCTCATTCTACAACATGATATGAGAAAAGGGACGATTGGCGTCTATAATAGATACAACACGGTGGACTCCACATAGATTTGCCCGGGTGGTGTCGGAAGCAATCGCGCACAAGGACGAAGTTTGGCTGGTGACCTCAACACCAGCCAGCTAGCTGGTGTCTAAGCTATGTGCACCCCACCATAATGTATGTGTTTTTATCCCTGCCGTTTATTCATTATTCTAGCTCATTTAAGCCATGAACGCAAAAATGATGTAGATCCAAAACTCAAGTGGACCACGCCAAAGGAAACAGTGGGAGTTAAACACTCACAGTTAAAACCTTTTTAGGACCACAGAAGTTTTGGATCAAGCTGATATTTGTGTTTTCCCTTCATCTTTATGGGAATTACACTGTGAACAGGTTGGATGACATATATAAACACCACAGTGTATTCCAATAAGGTTTTAACGGTGGGCATTTCTGGTGTGGATATAATACAGACGGTAGGCCACGGAGATTAGGATTACCGGGATTCATCTAACTCTGGTCCGAATGGTAGGGATCTTTGTGGATTGGAGTGCGTGTAGTATACCTATCTACTTAGTCCGTACAAGTGGAGACCTTTGTTTGGTGATCGGGTACATTAATTTGTGTTAGGAATTGATATTTGGATACACCAAAAATATAAAAAATAAATTGAAAATTTATTTCACTAGGCTAAATCGCTTATAAAATACGCTGTCCTTAAAGCGTGATTCGCCCTAATGGGTTACAAGCAAATTGCTTCCAGGATAAGACAAGTCTTATTTGGATCTAGCATGCAGCAATCACGATTGGTCCACTATGGAACACTTGTAATGTAACATATCTCTTCTGGCAAACTCAGACGGTAGGGATTTTTAGAGTATTCTATAATGGAGATTTGGATTGGATTTGATTTGTTGGGAGATGGGGTGTTGTTAGATGGCCATCAATGGTTCAAAACGTTTGGATTACATTTCTGACCGTTGATCATTAACTCCAGCTATTTCTAGTCGTCAGATCAAAGGATTTGACCGTTGGATCATCATGGTCCGTTCGTTTTTGGACCGTTTGGCTGACTAGACCTATTGTACCATCTCGCGTCGGTTCATGTAAGGTCAAGAGGGAGCGACCAATCTGCGACACAATATGCACGTGTGAAGTAAAAAGTGCGTCATCTAGCGCCACTACAGTCACACTGCCTTATTGCCCACATCTACACCCGTGCTCATGCTCGTGCCCGAGCTCGAGCGCGTGCGTGCGTGTGTTCTAGTGTGTAAGTATCACCTCCTTCAAAAACTCCAAGTAAAAATACTCTTCACAACATCTCATATAAACCACGCAACCCTTCTTTGCATTTTCAATGTGGGACAAAGCACACACACCGCACTTTTTAATTTAAAAAATTCAAAAAATGTTTTGGCAGGAAAATTCCAAAATTTTAAAAATTCAAATTTTTATTTTATTATTTTTTAAAAAACCACTGATTTTCAACAATTTGATGGGTCTCATAGATATGACGGGGGATAGTAGTCTTTGGAAAAAAAATTTGAATGATAACATTATTATTATTTTTCTTTTTTCTCCCAAGTCTTCTATTAGGTTATTTTAACATTCTAAGTCATCTTAGCAAAATTTTCAACGACAGTATTATTATTATTTTTTCTTTTTCTTTTTCTCCTAATTCTTCTATTTGTGGGCTGCTAATGTAAGGGTTAAGATCTTCCAATTCGTGAGAGTTTTTGGGCATCCTCCATAGCCAATGAAGCTTGTTGTATGAAAAGTCTGTATCAGTGATCCATGGGCCCCACATGCAATGAGTGGATGCGTTTAACAGTTGTCCTGAACCCACAACTCCTCCCTTACCCGTCACGGCTTACGTATGCTACCAACAATGATCAGATTCATGCATCCAGTGGGCCCTACGGTACATTAGGCACTAAAGAAAAATTGTAAAGATTTTCCTATCCATCGAGGCATAAATGTGGCTGGACTTTGGTTGAAAAATATTTTTGCAAGCATATTGTTGATGTCTTAAATTTGTGAGCAACAAGGTCTATTGATGCTATTGATATACTAGTCAATGCTATCGAGTAGAGGTCGATGGCATCTGCAGATGCTCGATCCTATCAAGAAAATTCAAAAAATTTCAGGTTGGTTGCTAGAATATTTTAGTGTTGCTACTTTATGTCATCAAAGTAAATTCGATGACATTGATGGTTGTCAATGGCAAAGGTCCCATCGAAGATGCACATAGAATTGTGTAAGTGCAGAATTTATTTTGTATTTTGGTTGTAACACTATATATATCAAGTGTAATCAGAATTTGAGATAGAGAAATGTGTATTAAGGCTTTCTAAATTGTTTCTAAGAGTTCAAGGGTATAGTTAGGGCTAGAGCTATACACGAGTCAAGCTTGGCACATCTCGACTCGGCTCGGCTCGGTCCTCGAGCTTGATTAGCCCGTTCGGCTCGGTTCGGTTAGCTCAGGCCAATTCGAGCTAAGATTGAGCCTATGCAGCATTTTCTCAAACATGTGGAGTGCATGTTCGATTTCTCATTGTATGTAAAACAACAACAACAGTTTACAAGTATTTCATGAAACACTTAATAGGCAACATCAAAATCAAGATAAAAGGTATTTGTTTCATATCCATACGTTCATCGCCACCAGCTGACACTTTGTTAAGTCATTTCATCAAACACTTGGTGAGCAACATCAATATCAAAATAATTGAGTCACCGAACTAGTTTGATTCGAGTTGGGGTTTGATCCGAGTTGAGTCGAGCTTGGGCAAGCTCAAACTCGGTTTAAAATTTTTTCGAGCTCAAAAAACCAACTCAACTTGGCTTGAACTCAATTTTGAACTGAGTCGAATCGAGCTTTTTTTAGTCTAGTCGAGCGAGTTAACCGAGCTAACTCGGTTCATGTACATCTCTAGTTAGGGCTTGTGAAGTAGATTTGAGACTTGTTTGAATCGGTAAGGCTCCATCTATTGTAATTTTTTTTATAATGCATTACTTTTTGCTTTGCGTATTGGTTTTTTTTTTTTTTTTCCAAAAGGGTTTTTTCATATAAAATTCTAATTGTTCTTGTTTAGACTTGGTTGTTCAATTGCGTGTACTTTGTTTGATTCATCTCTGCTTGTTTCCACAGTTTCTAACAAATGGTTTCAGAAATAATGTTAGGAAGCATATTGAATCTGAAAGCAACGTATCAATGGCATTTTACTTGAAGTTCGATGTAGAAAAATACTTTGGTAAAAATAATTTTGAATTATGAAAAGTTAAGATGAATGGTATCTTAGTTTAGCAAGGATTAGATGAAGTTCTCCTTGAAACGCGACCAAAATCTATAACAGAAGATGAATGGAACAAGTACTGGTTGGACTAATGGCAAATGGAACTTGGGTTCGTTATCGTTATAGGGCTATCACTGGACAAAACTGGCCCATTTGGCTTGCAACATAGACCTCTATGGGCTGAAATAGGCCTAAATTTAGGCTTGTGGACTGGACCTCGCCTGATTTTCAGACCTGAGTAATGAAAGGCCTGACCCTAGTTTTAGAACTATTCTATTAAGGCCTAGTGGACCTCATGCTGCCAATGTCTAGATTTGAACTGATTTTCATGCCCGAAAAATAAACAGGCTGGATTTAGGCTAAACTTAGCATGTCACAGGCACACCTGTAGTTCAAAAGGCTTCCTTGGAATTTGAACAGTAAAATTGGCCCCTGAAAACAGTTTTTGTTTAATCTGACTTTCTTGTGATTCTATGAATATGCAAATTCTTAACTACTAGTTGTTTTTCTCAGATGATGAGTGACTCGGCAAATGTGCTATCACCTGGAAGATCTATTAGTGAGACTATTGTAGCAGATGCGTTGTTGCGACGTATTTCAGCTCCTAAAGGAAGAGTAATAACTACACAGTTTGCATCTAACATACACCGTCTTGGAAGCATGAAAGCTGCAACAAATTTAACTGGTAGAAAGTTGGTATGTTCTTAACAGGTTTTCCTTAAGTTATTTAATGGTTTTCAAAATTTGTAGGTAGGTCAGTAGTGAGATCTTTTGTTGCTTTTAGGGCTTATATCCTTTGAACTGTTCATACAACTCCAAGCATCAGCGCTAGTCTTTGGATTACACTATTAATTCACACTAGCCAAGTCCATGGCGTGTACGTAGTACACCATCGAACGATGCTGAAATTTTGTTTGATTTTCTTTTGGACTTCTTCTGGTCCATTTGTGATAGGAATTGGCTTGCTCCACATCCTACATCAGCCATTTTGAATTTTAGATTTTTTGGACTTTGGATTTCAACATGCAATACTTGAAGCTCATTCAAATGGTGTGGTTGCACTAAGGTTATCAAAAGAATAATGAGCTTTTTAAACTGATAGCTCTGGAAATATGCTCCTCTTGCACAACCCATGCACAAGGCTCCTTTGAACGATGGGCTTTTAAAACTTATAGCTCCATTTCATCTTTCCAAGTTCCTTAATACATTTTGTAGTAAATGGTGGCAGTTCTATGGGGATTGATATCCCAATATTAGAGATGATCAATATTAGAAATCAATATTGGAGATGCAACTCTCAGAATGTTGGTATGTTTGGTATCTTCTTCTATTTTAACCTCTTTTTTTTTTTTTTGTAGAGTTACAGATAATACAAGTTTTTTCACCTTCAATTGCAGAAAAGAAACTGTAAATCTATGGATAATGGAATGGGTGTTTGGATGAGATGATTGACATTTTGTTTCTAAATCTCTTGAAGATTAAAAAAGGCTACAAATCTTAACGTTTTCACTAGAGCTGTTGGAGGTACTCATTTTCTTACATGCATATCTGACTTCCCTCCTACTTTCTTGCGATTAAGATGAAAATCTTGTTGAAAATTCATTTGAAATTTGGTATACAGAATTACAGTTTGCTATTTTGGTTTACCTGAAGAATTAAAACATAACAGTAGAAGTGATGTGAAAGAGTAAGGAAGCTAAGTTGCCAATTATATTCATATAGGTGAGTCATGACTCGACTCAGGGCGAATGAGTTAATCCCAGCCGGATCTTCTAACAATGTTTCGGGCATTCCCCGTCAGAGATTTTCTAAGCTGACATGCATGCACCTCCATATATGTCAGCTTGGCACACAGGTAAAATATCTAAGCCCCACTCATCATGTGGATCTCACACCATAGATGAAAGATAAAGGCGGTCTGCTTGGTAGTTATGCCATGATATTAGAAATAAGTGGATGTGTTAGAAAACTTTATATAGGTCTTTCATAGCTATAGATTCGTTCAGTTGATTGTGGCCCGACTAGAGGACTGACCTGATTCTTGGGATACGGAATTTACAATTTACCCTCACTATAAGAAAAGGGGTTTTTAGCAACGAAACTTTTAGCGACGAAATTTTGTTTCGTTGCTAAAAGTGACTTTTAGCGACGAAACAAACTTTCGTTGCTAAAAGTTTACTTTTAACAATGAAATTGTAAATTCGTAGCTAAAAGTCACTTTTATCAACAAATATTTTCGCCGCTAAATATTGTGAACTTTTTTTTAAAAAATAACAAAACGAATCCAAAGGTTTACTTTTAGCAACGAACATTTTCCTAGCTAAAAACTTGGCTGGGACTTTTAGCGACGAAACATTTCGTTGCAAAATGTGTGAACACTTTTTGAGTTTTGGCTATGAAAATTTTCATAGTTGAAAAACGTGGCTGAGACTTTTAGCGACGAAAATTATTGTCACTAATGTGTAAACAGTTTTTCCTATAAAATCCAAAGGTTTACTTTTAGCTACGAACATTTTCGTAGCTAAAAACGAAAGCTTTACTTTTAGCTACGAAAACTTTCGTAGCTAAAAAAACCATGGCTAGGACTTTCATCGTATTTTTCCTGATATACACCTATTATATAAAATATTTCATCATATTCATATTCACATCCATCTAAACCGAAACTACGTAAATCCATCCAGACATAAACTGCATCCATCCAAACATAAACTGCATCCATCCAGACATAAATTACATTCATCTAAACATAAACTGCATCCATCCAAACATAAACAATCCTATGGAAAAAAATAAATGAAAAGAGAGAGAACATATGGGAGATGATCCAGACAAATGAAAAGAAAAATAACTTTAACCTAGGTTAAGGTTTAGGTTATAGGTTTTGGTTTAGGTTAAGGTTATAGGTTATGGTTTAGGTTAAGGTTATAGGTTTAGGTTATAGGTTATAGCTTTGGAATTTTAAAATATGTTAAGGTTTAGATTTAGGAATTCGGGTCGGGTTCGGGATCGGGTTTAGCCTTGGATTTTCAAGTTTAGGTTTAGGTTTAGGTTAGGGAGTTGAGATTGAGATTTGGTGTAGGTTTAGGTTTAGGGATTTGAGAATAGGTTAAGGTTTCGGTTTAGTAAATCGGGTTCGGGTTTGGGATCGGGTTTAGGCTTGGGTTTTCAAGTTTAGATTTAGGTTTAGGTTTAGGTTAGGGAGTTGAGATTAGGGTTAGGTGTAGGTTTAGGTTTAGGAATTTGAAAATACATTTAGGTTTTAGGTTAAGGTTAAGGTTATAGGTTTAACTTAGGTTTAGGTTATAGGTTATAAGTTATAGCTTTAGGGAATAGAGAATAGGTTAAGGTTTAGGTTTAGGAAATTGGGTTTGGGTTCGAGATCGGGTTTAGGTTAAGTAGTTGAGATTAGGATTAGGTGTAGGTTTAGGTTTAGGAATTTGAGAATATATTTAAGTTTTAGGTTTAGGTTTAGGTTATAGGTTTAGATTAGGTTTAGGTTATAGGTTATAGGTTATAGTTTTAGGGAATTGAGAATAGGTTAAGGTTAAGGTTTAGGTTCAGGAAATCGGGTTCGGGTTTGGGATTGGGTTTAGGTTTAGTTTTTCAAGTTTAGGTGTAGGTTAAGTAGTTGAGATTAGGATTAGGTGTAGGTTTAGGTTTAGGAATTTGAGAATACATTTAGGTCTTAGGATTAGGTTTAGGTTTTGGTTTTGGTTTTGGTTTTGGTTATAGGTTTTGGTTTAGGTTATAGGTTATAGGTTTAGGATAAGGTTTAGGTTTATGTTATAGGTTTTGGGATTTGGGAATAGTTTTAGGTTATAAGTATAGGTTTAGGTTAGGTTATAGGTTTTGGGATTTGATAATGGGTTCGGGTTTAAGTTATAGGTTTTGATTTTGGTTTAGGTTATAGGTTTTGGTTTAGGTTATAGGTTATAGGTTTAGGATAAGGTTTAGGTTTAGGTTTAGGTTATAGGTTTTGGGATTTGAGAATGGGTTCGGGTTTAGGTTAAAGGTTTTGGTTTTAGTTTGGGTTATAGGTTTTGGGATTTGAGAATGGGTTCGGGTTTAGGTTATAGGTTTTGGTTTTGGTTATCGGTTTTGGTTAAGGTTATAGGTTATAGGTTTAGGTTTAGGTTTAGGTCAGGTTTAGGTTATAGGTTTTAGGATTTGGGAATAGTTTTAGGTAATAGATATAGGTTTAGGTTAGGTTATAGGTTAAGGTTTAGGGATAGGTTATTGGTTTTGGGATTTTCGAAAGGGTTCGGGTTTAAGTCATAGGTTTTAGTATTGGTTTAGGTTATAGGTTTTGAGATTTGAGAATGGGTTCGGGTTTAGGTTTTAGGTTTTGATTTTGGTTTAGGTTATAGGTTTTGGGATTTGGGAATGGGTTCGGGTTTAGGTTATAGGTTTTGGTTTTGGTTTAGGTTATAGGTTTTGGTTTAGGTTATAGGTTATAGGTTTAGGTTTAGGTTAAGGTTAAGGTTAGGTTATAGGTCTTGGGATTTGGGAATAGTTTTAGGTTATAAATATAGGTTTAGGTTATAGGTTTTGGTTTTGGTTTATGTTATAGGTTATAGGTTTAGGTTTAGGTTAAGGTTAAGGTTACGTTATAGGTCTTGGGATTTGGGAATAGTTTTAGGTTATAAGTATAGGTTTAGGTTAGGTTATAGGTTTTGGGATTTGATAATGGGTTCGGGGTTTAAGTTATAGGTTTTGATTTTGGTTTAGGTTATAGGTTTTAGTTTAGGTTATAGGTTATAGGTTTAGGATAAGGTTTAGGTTTAGGTTTAGGTTATAGGTTTTGGGATTTAAGAATGGGTTCGAGTTTAGGTTAAAGGTTTTGGTTTTGGTTTGGGTTATAGGATTTGGGATTTGAGAATGGGTTCGGGTTTAGGTTATAGGTTTTGGTTTTGGTTATCGGTTTTGGTTAAGGTTATAGGTTATAGGTTTAGGTTTAGGTTAAGGTCAGGTTTAGGTTATAGGTTTTAGGATTTGGGAATAGTTTTAGGTTATAGATATAGGTTTAGGTTAGGTTATAAATTAAGGTTTAGGGATAGGTTATTGGTTTTGGGATTTTCGAAAGGGTTCGGGTTTAGGTCATAGGTTTTAGTATTGGTTTAGGTTATAGGTTTTGGGATTTGAGAATGGGTTCGGGTTTAGGTTTTAGGTTTTGATTTTGGTTTAGGTTATAGGTTTTGGGATTTGGGAATGGGTTCGGGTTTAGGTTATAGGTTTTGGTTTTGGTTTAGGTTATAGGTTTTGGTTTAGGTTATAGGTTATAGGTTTAGGTTTAGGTTAAGGTTAAGGTTAGGTTATTGGTCTTGGGATTTGGGAATAATTTTAGGTTATAAATAAAGGTTTAGGTTATAGGTTTTGGTTTTGGTTTAGGTTATAGGTTATAGGTTTAGGTTTAGGTTAAGGTTAAGGTTAGGTTATAGGTCTTGGGATTTGGGAATAGTTTTAGGTTATAAGTATAGGTTTAGGTTAGGTTATAGGTTTTGGGATTTGATAATGGGTTCGGGTTTAAGTTATAGGTTTTGATTTTGGTTTAGGTTATAGGTTTTGGTTTAGGTTATAGGTTATAGGTTTAGGATAAGGTTTAGGTTTAGGTTTAGGTTATAGGTTTTGGGATTTGAGAATGGGTTCGGGTTTAGGTTAAAGGTTTTGGTTTTGGTTTGGGTTATAGGTTTTGGGATTTGAGAATGGGTTCGGGTTTAGGTTATAGGTTTTGATTTTGGTTATCGGTTTTGGTTAAGTTTATAGGTTATAGGTTTAGGTTTAGGTTAAGGTCAGGTTTAGGTTATAGGTTTTAGGATTTGGAAATAGTTTTAGGTTATAGATATAGGTTTAGGTTAGGTTATAGGTTAAGGTTTAGGGATAGGTTATTGGTTTTGGGATTTTCGAAAGGGTTCGGGTTTAGGTCATAGGTTTTAGTATTGGTTTAGGTTATAGGTTTTGGGATTTGAGAATGGGTTCGGGTTTAGGTTTTAGGTTTTGCTTTTGGTTTAGGTTATAGGTTTTGGGATTTGGGAATGGGTTCGGGTTTAGGTTATAGGTTTTGGTTTTGGTTTAGGTTATAGGTTTTGGTTTAGGTTATAGGTTATAGGTTTAGGTTTAGGTTAAGGTTAAGGTTAGGTTATAGGTCTTGGGATTTAGGAATAGTTTTAGGTTATAAATATAGGTTTAGGTTATAGGTTTTGGTTTTGGTTTAGGTTATAGGTTATAGGTTTAGGTTTAGGTTAAGGTTAAGGTTAGGTTATAGGTCTTGGGATTTGGGAATAGTTTTAGGTTATAAGTATAGGTTTAGGTTAGGTTATAGGTTTTGGGATTTGAGAATGGGTTCGGGTTTAGGTTATAGCTTTTGGTTTTAGTTTAGGTTATAGGTTTCGGTTAAGGTTATAGGTTATAGGTTTAGGTTTAGGTTAAGGTTAGGTTTAAGTTATAGATTTTGGGATTTGGGAATAGTTTTAGGTTATAGGTATAGGTTTCGGTTAGGTTATAGGTTAAGGTTTAGGGATAGGTTATAGGTTTTGGGATTTGAGAATGGGTTCGCGTTTAGGTCATAGGTTTTGGTATTGGTTTAGGTTATAGGTTTTGGGATTTGAAAATGGGTTCGGGTTTAGGTTATAGGTTTTGGTTTTGGTTTAGGTTATAGGTTTTGGTTTAGGTTATAGGTTAAGGTTAGGTTTAGGTTCTAGGTTTTGGGATTTGAGAATGGGTTGGGGTTTAGGTCATAGGTTTTGGTATTGGTTTAGGTTATAGGTTTTGGGATTTGAGAATGGGTTCGGGTTTAGGTTATAGGTTTTGGTTTTGGTTTTGGTTATAGGTTTTGGCTAAGGTTATAGGTTATAGGTTTTGGTTTAGGTTAAGGTTAGGTTTAAGTTATAGGTTTTGGAATTTGGGAATAGTTTTAGGTTATAGGTATAGGTTTAGGTTAGGTTATAGGTTAAGGTTTAGGGATAGGTTATAGGTTTTGGGATTTAAGAATGGGTTCGGGTTTAGGTCATAGGTTTTGGTATTGGTTTAGGTTATAGGTTTTGGGATTTGAGAATGGGTTCGAGTTTAGGTTATAGGTTTTGTTTTTGGTTTAGGTTATAGGTTTTGGTTAAGGTTATAGGTTTAGGTTTAGGTATAGGTTTTGAGATTTGGGAATAGTTTTAGGTTATAAGTTGTAACGCCCGTGAAAAATCCATCCTTGGGCTCGAGTACCAACTCGACCCGAATTTGCGTAGAATTCATTCCTTTGGAAAATTTGACTAGGTTAGCTAGTGCAACGTTAGAATAGCTGGGAAATGGTCCCTGATCACTTTAAATACGTTCTACAAGGCCCGAAGCGAGTGGAACTAAGGGTGCTATAATGCTCTAAAGCCTCGGATCAAACTCTAAGCCGGTTTGTTCTCTGGACCACTTTGAATCTTTGTATTGGATCTAGACCGCACGTTGAAAGTCCGATACCTCCTATCTTAGACCGTTAGGACCGTCTAGCTGGGCTTGACACTCATTCCAAAAATCAAGTCAAACCGATTATTACAGGCTATTTCATTGAGCCCGGACCGAAGAGAGTGTGAATAGGGACATAGTTGGAATTTCAAATTCAAATCTGGCACACAAATTTGACGCATCAGTATTAAGCATTCTGACCGTCAGAATACAGCCAAATTACACCCTTGGATCAGGAAAAATATCTATTATATATCACGGGACTTATAGGCCTGATCTTGGTGCGGTGACCGTTAAACTGAAACTGGGCCGCCACGTGCGATCTGGGAACCCAACTGGTCTGAAAACTGGATGTATGCTAGATCTAGTATGCATGAGCTTAAGTCCGACCGCATCTGGCCTGGGGACCTCCAGAAATGCCCTTTTGGACCGAAACGGCCCCGATTTGGTTAGGCACCAAGTAAACATTGTTCCCAAGCCTATTTTGGGAATGTTTTAGGCTATAAAAGGGGTTGAAACCCTCACTCCTCTCTCCCATCCGAATTTGAGAGAAGCCCTAGCTTGGGAGAGAGAAAAAGAGTGAGAGATTGTGAGAGAGTGGGAGAGTTCTTCCCGCCACTTGTGCTACGTGTTGCACGTGCTTAAGCGACACTCCTCTACCGCTTTCCCGGCGATTCCACCGCAATCCTAGGTAAGTAAAAACCCTAAATAGTTGGTGATTTGAGTTTTTCTTGTTTCCATAGCGATGTAGCTTATGGATCTTATGTATTAGGCTCCTTACTCGCCGTAGACGAACCATATACACTCCGCTTCAATTCCCGAGTCTACAAGACACTAGGTGAGGATTTTAGACGCTTTGATTGACGGTTCCCAACGCTTTCAATGTCGTTTAATAGTAGATTCTTGACGGCATCGCCGTTTGACATGTACAAAATGCTCTCCGTTTCCCGTTTCGTAAGCTAACGAAGAATATGAGATTTAGGGCATTTTAGTCATTTGTAGGAAGTACTGTTTACATTCATATTTTGCTGAAGTGATTGACATGGTTTGTTGTCGCATTAGGAAGTTAGGAATGCGTGCATAATTAGTTTGGCGAAGAGGTTCGCCTAGTTGCACACTTTGGGTCGACATACCATATGTAGACTTAAGTGTGTAGTGTATGTGTTTGTATAAATGTTTGTATTAGTATGTATTGAATTAAATGATGTTATATGATAGTTTGTGATTGATTTTTCAACTATTATGCTGACCTAGATGATTTTCTACATGTTGATAAAATGCATGATTTCATTACATGCATTGAATGTATGTGCTTGAGGATTTGCTTAAGTTGAATATGCATGGGAAGTATGCCTTGAAGATTTGCTTAAGTTGAATGTTATAACATGTGCTAACATGCTCACATGATGTATTTCAATTCCAATACCTTTTATAGTGATTCCATAGATGTGTGGGACTTGACTTAGTCCAGGCAGTCGGTAACCGAGCGAATTCGTGGCTGACTGGTCATAGCCACGAATGACGCGTCGATGAACGTGATTCGTGTTGAGAGTTGGCGGCAGTGGTTAGGCCACGCGAAGTGTTTTACGCACTTCATGTCGTTCAATTCGAGATGCGATCGCGCTAGTCGAGCCCGTCAAGTAACCCGACTGGCCGATGTTTGTTCACCTTGTATGTAACATAACTGCTTGAACCTAGGGTACTGAACTTACCATTGTAAACCCTATTAACCGTGGTACCTTGATCCACAAAGACTCATGAGCCGGGCATGGTGGTATGGGACACCGTGGTCGAGCTGTCGGCCTACGCTGGGGTCACAAACCTCCCCGTAGTGACCAGTGAGCACCTAGACTCGTGAGCAGATTATGGTGGTATGGGACACTATATTCTAGCTGTCGGCCTACACTGATCAGGCGACGAGCCCTTTGTAGTGACCGCGAGCGTATTCTGAGTTCACGGGAGGCGACGACCCTTCCGTGCAGTAGAGTACAGTAGGCCTGTATTGATAAGGTGATGGGGGAGCGGTGCAACGAGTGCGAGCAACAGCCCTGGCAGCCCTTGCAGTGACCTACGAAATGTACATCGTATGAGATTACTAGGAGTGACGACCCTAGACAGGATCCGTGTTGGGATTGATACAAGGGAGGTACCTTAGTTTCCCAATCCTGCTGTTTGAATGGACTAATAACAACTTGGTAATCATATCACCATAGCATTGCATGTGCCTGGAAGATGTGGAGCACTCTAGGGAGTGTGGCATGCCGCGGTCGTAAGATGTTGCCGTATGAGGGTGATCGTCGGTGAGGGCATACATCACGTCATATCATCTTGCATTAACAACAGTTTTAGGACTTGTCTGATTTACTGCTTTACTATTATCGCGTGATTGAATTGTGAACATGCTAATCTTTGCTCTATGATTCCACTGAGTTGATCACTCATTCCCACGTTACGGGATGGTGTTTGCAACACCCACCAGACCCTGTTGTAGTTGCAGGTGACGATGAGATCCAGGAGGTGGAGCTAGATGATGACGAGGACCAGGATGAGTTCTCGTATATGCAGTATCATGACGGCTTCCCGTAGGTGACCTGGATCGAGGGGACATCAGTGGGACTTTTCTTTTTGAACATTATTCTTTTGTTATGTACATGTATATGAGACTCAGAGATGTAGTCATACTTTGGAGACAGTTGAGATTACTTTGTTTTTCCATACAGTGATATATATCTTGTTTAGTCTTCCGCTTGCTTTTATCACTGGATCTGAAGTATGAATTGCAGTTTTGGTATACTTTTACTCATGTGAATGCTTTAAATCAGACAACATTGAATCATAACCATTTTTGTTGCATAAGTGACGGTCTGGAACTCGGGAGTTGAGTTTATACACGACCCCCGATTTTCAGGGTGTTACAAGTTGGTATCAGAGCATGAATGAGAGTATACTGGGCCTGGGTTATGGTCTTGCGACGTACGCTGTCGCTTCCTTTGACTTAGGTGGGTGCGAGAAGGGTCTAGAAACACTTCTAGGATCACAAATTCGCCGATAGGCGAAGTCTATAAGGATCGATCGCAAGATCGAGTCTGTAACGCATCTCGGGTCGCGTAAAGCGACCCGAATCACTTCTAAGCTGTAGGAAGTCGGGTGGAGACGTCCTATGAGCGGTTTTAAACCGCAAAAGTGAATCTTTGGGCCGTGGAATGACCACGACTCCAGTAATCAATCGCCAGGGCTTAAAAATTCCGTTTTGCCAAAAATTCTCAAAATTCCCTCTCTAAACACTTCAACCTTCAGTTCTTTCTTATCCATTTCATGTTAGGCATCAAACCTAATGTGAAAATAACACAAATTAGTACATTCACCAAATTTTACAGTGAATAGTAAAATTTCATGAAAAATGGCCATAAGGCCATTCTAAATTCACTTTCTTTAGCAACTAAGGAGCTAGAAAGATGTACTGGATCCTTCTACCCCAAATTCATATGCTGCATCATATGGTTTGGTATTCGGGATTGCGATGTGGACCCGGAAAGCCCCGAACACATGTTTGGGCTCATAGGGACCAAAATATAATGAACCAAGGGGTGGGACCAACTTTTTTGGGGCCCTGGGACCATGGGGGACCAGACCCATGGGGTCCCGCTGGCCAACCTGAAGGTTGGCCGGCGATGCCATCGCCGGCCGGGCGATGCATCGCCGGCCGGCCACCTCCGATGGTGCTGCCCTTTGGGCGCACCCACTTAAATACCTCCCCCATCACTCCTAGCTACCTCCCATCCCACGAAAAACCCTAAAACACCCCTCTCCTTCACAAACAGCCCCCTTGCATGCCCTAGATTTGATTTTCAGCGCTCCATTCCAAACCCCGGCGACCCAAACCCCTCCTAATCCCTTCCTTGGCCAAAACCGACCACCACCCATTGATTATTGGGTGTTGGCAGCCCCTTTCCTTGAAAATTTTCCCATTTGGAGCTCCAAAATGCCCCAAATAGTGCTGAAATCGTGAGCAGCTCCATTCCATCTTTTTGTTCTTATTTTTCCCTGAAACTACAGCCTTGGGAAGCTTGAAGCATCCCTCTACGACGCCTAGATTTCCTTTTGTCAGATTGGGCAGCCATTTCTCCGCATTTTCGGCGTTTTCCATGGCTTTCGTGGAAGCTATTTTGGGTCTTTTGTCACTCTCATCCATCCTGTCTTTGATGGGTAAGAGGAAAACTGCAACAGACGAGGCTGGGCCGAGCCGCCCTGCTCGATTGAGAAGACCGCGGGGTGGTGCCGCAAGTTCAAGCGCCGCCGCAGGTCCAGCGGTAGTCCTGGAGTGCCGTACAAAGCGGGATTTGGATCCCCATGCACATCTTGGACGAACCATCCTATCAGAGATGCCTCATGGTGAATACACTGATCGTAGAGTGTTATTTGAGGCGGACGTAGATGGGCGATTGTTCGGCGAGTATCTGTTGTTCGAACGCATTGAAGCCGCGCACTGGGGACCGATCTTTGAAGCTCGCGCTCGTGCTAATGTGAGCACTGTTCGTGCCTTCTATGCTAGCATCCAGAGTCCTACCTTGGAGCCCTTGCAGTTCAAAATCCCTTTTGGTAGAGATCGGATGGCTACGATCGACGTCCGGTTGGTTGCGCGACTTCTCAATGTGCCTCTAGGTGATGTACATCCAAGTAAGAAGAATTTGAGGACTAGACGTGAACGAGATCGTCGCACCAGGTTTCTGTGCGGTAAGTTGGTTCCATGGCAGCCTAATAATAGCCTCAAGGCGACGTACATGTCTGAGGATTTACGTCTGCTGCATCACATCTGCACGTTCAATGTTTATCCTAGGTCGACGAACCGCATTGAATGTACACGTCTTATGGTCGATTTCTTATTTCTGGTGGCCCAGGGAGAGAACGTATGTATGGCCACTTTCATCTTACGGCAGATAGTTCTCATAGCCAGGTCGAGAAGAACATCCGAATCCCTTCCCTTTGGCCGACTCATTTGCAAGATTGCGCTTGAGTTTGCCTATAGACTTGGACCCGAGTTGCCGGTATCGATTCACACCATCGATGAGTCGACGATGGTTAAGATGAAGATTGGGTCGCAATATCGTGAAAATCAACTTGAAAGGGATAGTGGGGACGACTTTGATGAAGAGGAAGATCAAAGCGAAGGAGAACCTAGTGCAGAGGTTCAGGAAGAGACTCAGGAAGAAGCAGAAGAGGAGGCTCAGGATACTGACGAGAGCCCTCCTCCTTCTGCGCAGACTACTATTGACGATCGCATTGCTCGGATGGAGGAGAGTCAGACCGCTTTGCGAAGGGAAGTCCAAGAACTTCGAGCAGAGGTCGCTGATGCCAAGGCCGTTACGAAGAAGAAGTTTGGCAAGGTGACTCGCACCTTGAAGGCAATCCTGTGTTGTTTACAGGATAAGGGTGCTCCTCCTCCGTCGCCAGACTCCGACTAGCAACGCGATCTTTGATGTTGTTATGAGTAGTTAGCTATTTTCTGTTTTATGTGTGTAAAGCCTATTAGGGCTAGTGCTTTGCTTTTGTTGCTGTTGCTTAACTGTCTTAATTTCCATGTCATTCTAGTCATGATGCTTGTAAGGATATATCCCTTGTATTGTGACAATTTTGATTAATTGAAATGCATGGATTGCCTTTGACTCTTTAGTGAATGATTGTGGTGTATTTGAGCAATTGAGACTGACAAGGTTGCGCCCTATTTTGAATATAGGGAATGCCACCTAAGACTACGAGGAGCACGGTTCGGCTTTCGTTGTCTGAGCAGATGGATCAGACTTCCTCTCAGTCTGGCACTCGTCCGGACCCTGCTGTGGGCCCGATTCCTGAGACTGTTCGGTCGACTCAGCCTGCTGTCGGTCCTACAGATGGACCACCGCCGTTTACACCATCAGTTAGAGAGCCACAGCGCGCATCTACTTCCGCACCTCATCCGCCACAGCCTGCTCCGCCACCTGATAGATTCGAGCAGATGATGGCTATGATGCTACAGCAGCAGCAGTTATTGACTACCATAGTCGGGACGTTAGCCCAGGGTGGGGGTGCGACTGCATCTACTCCGCCTGCACCACCTGCGCATCCAGCTGAGGATGCCTATGCTTACGCCCAGGATGAGGGCATAGCACTTCCTGCGCAGCCTGCTTTCCCTGCGGGGAACCCTGCCGACACACGGGGCCTTCTGGAGCGATTTCAGCGCTTGCGGCCTCCTACTTTCACGGGTTCTCACAGACCCGAGGAGGCTGAGTTTTGGCTCGACCGAGTGTTGAAGATTCTGCGCATGTTGCACTGTACTGAGGCAGAGCAGGTAGAGCTGGCTACCTTCCAGTTTGAGAGAGAGGCCAGTATGTGGTGGGATAGTGTATTGCGGACTGTTACCGCAGACTTCGTATGGACATGGGCAGCATTCGAGTTTCGCTTCCATGAGAAGTATTATCCTCAGACCTACAGACACGAGAGGGAGAATGAGTTTCTCCGTCTCAGGCAGGCAGCGATGACGGTCACCGAGTATGAGCATCGGTTCACAGAGTTGGGCAGGTACGTCCCGACGATTCTAGCTGATGAGCAGATGCGCATACGGCGCTTTTTGGAGGGCTTGCGACCGGATATTCGGTCGAAGATGTGCTGTATCAGTTTCTCCTCCTATGCGGAGTTGGTTCACATGTCCATGCGGGCAGAGCAGGACGTGGATCGACTTGCGCGATCACGAGGCCCGACTACTTCTAGGCCGCGACCGGAGTTGCCAGATAGGCCCTTCGCGGGCAAGAGGCCTCGCATTGATCCTCCTACCAGGACCACGGCGCCAGTAGGACCGTTTCGGCGCCCTGATCTATCATGCACATACTGTGGGAGGACGGGCCACCTAGCGCCGAGTTGCTTTACGAGGATGCGGGACAGTGGGTTCTCGCCGCCGCAGAAGATTGATCGTGTACGTCCACAGGCGATATCAGCACCGCCTATACGGTCAGCTCCTGCGCAGTCCTCTTTCAGACCCACAGTATCACAGATTCGACAGCCCCCACGGCCCTTGACACAGCGGCCGAACCGGCCACAGCAGGCTCGAGTTCATGCACTGACCGCTGAGGCAGCTACGACGCCGACTTTCCAGCATTCAGCCTTCGAGGTCACGGGCCATATCGGAGGTACTCCCGTTCTTGTCATGGTGGACACTGGTTCCACGATTTCTTTGATATCGCGTGCCGTAGTCAGACGTCTTGGGTTGCAGACTATTACTATGGATAGCGTGCGAGTCCTTGCAGCTCATGGAGATTATTCGGATGTCACCCAGATGTGTGAGGGTTGTTTACTTGATCTGGGAGGCAGGACGATGACTCTTGATTTGGTCGTCGATCCCTCGCTCGTATATCTCGACGTCATTCTTGGCATGGACTGGTTGACTGCAGCGAGAGCCGAGATTGACTGCGAGGCTCGTGTGGTGACGGTGTACGAGCCTGAGGGCATGCCTTTCACATTTTCAGTGCGGGTAAATCTTCCTTTCCGCATTCTTAGCTACGCCACTCTGTTGCGCAACGCTGGTGCCCAGGTACTTGAGCAGACGCCAGTTGTTTCTGAGTTCGGGGATCTGTTCAGGAAGATCCCTGGTTTGCCACCCCGACGTGAGATCGATTTCACTATCGATCTGATTCCTGGTTCTACACCCGTCTCACTGCCGACGTATCGCATGGCACCATGTGAGATGGAGGAGTTGAGGACGCAGATTGATGGTCTACTAGAGCTTGGCCTTATACGGCCTAGCGTATCTCCTTGGGGAGCACCGGTCTTGTTCGTGAAGAAGAAGGATGGTTCGCTGCGATTGTGTATTGATTATCGCAGGCTGAACCAACTCACAGTGAAGAACAAGTACCCTTTGCCCAGGATCGATGACTTGTTTGATCAGTTGAGAGGAGCGCAGTACTTCTCGAAGATTGATCTTCAGTCAGGATATCATCAGCTGCGCGTCAGAGATGAGGACGTGCAGAAGACAGCGTTCAGGACCAGTTTTGGTCACTACGAGTTCCTCGTGATGTCGTTCGGTCTCACGAACGCACCGGCCGTGTTCATGGATCTGATGAACCGGGTATTGCGGCCTTTCCTCTATCGATTCGTCGTTGTCTTCATCGACGACATTTTGGTATACTCTAGGAGTCGAGAGGAGCATGAGGAGCACTTGCGTTTGGTCCTTGATACGCTCAGACAGCATCAGTTGTTCGCACAGTATAAGAAGTGCGACTTCTGGAAGCAGGAGGTGAAGTTTCTGGGACACGTGGTGTCCAAGGATGGCATGGCAGTTGACCTGTCTAAGGTAGCTGCGGTGCAGGACTGGGAGCAGCCTGGTTCTGTCACTGAGGTGAGGAGTTTCTTGGGTCTCGCTGGCTACTATCGGCGCTTCATTCAGGATTTCTCGAAGATCGCAAGACCCTTATCTCAGTTGACACGGAAGGACGTGAAGTTCGCCTGGAATGATAAGGCGGAGTCAGCTTTTCAGGAGCTGAAGGACAGACTTACGTCCGCCCCTGTGCTAGTATTGCCAGAGCAAGGGGTTAAATACACTATATACACTGACGCGTCTAGCGTTGGTTTGGGTTGTGTCCTTATGCAGAGGGACAGGGTAATTTTGTATGCCTCGAGACAATTAAGGAAGCACGAGGAGAATTACCCTACACACGACCTGGAGTTGGCAGCCGTGATATTCGCACTGAGGCTCTGGAGACATTACCTCTATGGAGAGGAGTTCGAGCTCTTTTGCGACCACAAGAGCCTCAAGTACATATTCACACAGCGGGACTTGAATATGAGGCAGCGGCGATGGATGGAGACGCTGAAGGACTTCAAGTTTGAAGTCTCTTACCATCCTGGGAAGGCGAACCTTGTGGCTGATGCGTTGAGCCGCAAGAAGGCGATAGAGTTTGCGGCTCCGCTGATGGTTGCCGAGTGGGATATGGTTGAGTTTTTGCGAGACTTTGAGCAGAAACTCACCGTAGAGGAGCCATTTGAGTTCATCGCACATGTTCAGGTGCGATCCCCGATCGATGACCGTGTCATCGAGGCGCAGAGGGACGACGCGCATCTTACTGAGCTTCGAGAGCAGGCCAGTGATGATGCTGACGCCGACTGGCGAGTTGGCATGGATGGGGGCTTACGTTACCGTGGCCGCCTATGCGTTCCTGATGTCCCTGACTTGAGACGAGAGATTCTCGAGGCTGCGCATTCTACTAGACTCGCGATGCATCCTGGCAGCACGAAGATGTATCGTGACGTGAAGAGAACGTACTGGTGGGAAGGTATGAAGACCCACATAGCTGAGTTCGTGTCCCGTTGTCTCACTTGTCAGCAGGTGAAGGCAGAGCATCGCCGACCACCTGGACTTTTGCAGCCTATGCCGATTGCAGAGTGGAAGTGGGATTTCATTTCCATGGACTTCATTTCTGGGTTGCCGAAGACGAGGAAGGGGCATGATTCTATTTGGGTGATCGTCGACCGATTGACGAAGTCGGCGCACTTCCTACCGATCAGAGTTACGAACTCTGCAGACGAGCTGGCTAGATTGTATATTAGAGAGATCGTGCGTCTGCATGGAGTTCCGTTGGAGATCGTGTCGGACAGAGACACGCGGTTCACTTCTATTTTCTGGACTCGCATTCAGGAGGCTATGGGTGTGAAGTTGAAGTTCAGTACTGCCTTCCACCCACAGACGGACGGACAGACAGAGCGAGTGAACCAGATCCTGGAGGACATGTTGCGAGCTTGCGCATTGGACTTCAAGGACAGTTGGGATGACTGTCTTGCATATGCGGAGTTTGCGTACAACAATAGCTTCCAGGCGAGTATCGGCATGGCACCTTATGAGGCGCTGTATGGGCGACCTTGTCGCGCACCGCATTGCTGGTTAGAGGTCGGTGAGCGCAGCTTGATTGGCCCAGAGTTGGTGCAGGCGACGTCAGAGAAGATTGATATTATTCGACGTCGGCTACTTACAGCGCAGAGCAGACAGAAGAGCTACGCCGATACGAGACGGAGACCACTAGAGTTCACAGTCGGGGATCATGTGTTTTTGCGAGTTTCCCCTATGAAGGGAGTCCTTCGGTTCGGGAAGAAGGGGAAGCTGGCACCGCGATTCATTGGCCCCTTTCAGATCCTCGATCGTGTGGGAGCAGTGGCTTACCGATTGGCTTTACCCACGCCCCTCGCGAGCGTCCACAACGTATTTCATGTTTCTATGCTGAAGAAGTACGTTGCTGATCCTTCTCATATCATCAGATGGGAGCAGGTGCAGTTAGGAGAGGATGTTACTTATATCCTGCGACCGACACGCATCTTAGACCGGAAGGAGCAGGTACTACGTAGCAAGGTGATTCCCCTTGTGAAGGTACTATGGACGCATCATACTGAGGAGGAGGCTACTTGGGAGACAGAAGCCGAGATCAGAAAGAACTACCCACAGCTTCTCGAGGAGTACGAAAAGGTACAAAATTTCGAGGACGAAATTATTTGTTAAGGGGGGTAGATTGTAACGCCCGTGAAAAATCCATCCTTGGGCTCGAGTACCAACTCGACCCGAATTTGCGTAGAATTCATTCCTTTGGAAAATTTGACTAGGTTAGCTAGTGCAACGTTAGAATAGCTGGGAAATGGTCCCTGATCACTTTAAATACGTTCTACAAGGCCCGAAGCGAGTGGAACTAAGGGTGCTATAATGCTCTAAAGCCTCGGATCAAACTCTAAGCCGGTTTGTTCTCTGGACCACTTTGAATCTTTGTATTGGATCTAGACCGCACGTTGAAAGTCCGATACCTCCTATCTTAGACCGTTAGGACCGTCTAGCTGGGCTTGACACTCATTCCAAAAATCAAGTCAAACCGATTATTACAGGCTATTTCATTGAGCCCGGACCGAAGAGAGTGTGAATAGGGACATAGTTGGAATTTCAAATTCAAATCTGGCACACAAATTTGACGCATCAGTATTAAGCATTCTGACCGTCAGAATACAGCCAAATTACACCCTTGGATCAGGAAAAATATCTATTATATATCACGGGACTTATAGGCCTGATCTTGGTGCGGTGACCGTTAAACTGAAACTGGGCCGCCACGTGCGATCTGGGAACCCAACTGGTCTGAAAACTGGATGTATGCTAGATCTAGTATGCATGAGCTTAAGTCCGACCGCATCTGGCCTGGGGACCTCCAGAAATGCCCTTTTGGACCGAAACGGCCCCGATTTGGTTAGGCACCAAGTAAACATTGTTCCCAAGCCTATTTTGGGAATGTTTTAGGCTATAAAAGGGGTTGAAACCCTCACTCCTCTCTCCCATCCGAATTTGAGAGAAGCCCTAGCTTGGGAGAGAGAAAAAGAGTGAGAGATTGTGAGAGAGTGGGAGAGTTCTTCCCGCCACTTGTGCTACGTGTTGCACGTGCTTAAGCGACACTCCTCTACCGCTTTCCCGGCGATTCCACCGCAATCCTAGGTAAGTAAAAACCCTAAATAGTTGGTGATTTGAGTTTTTCTTGTTTCCATAGCGATGTAGCTTATGGATCTTATGTATTAGGCTCCTTACTCGCCGTAGACGAACCATATACACTCCGCTTCAATTCCCGAGTCTACAAGACACTAGGTGAGGATTTTAGACGCTTTGATTGACGGTTCCCAACGCTTTCAATGTCGTTTAATAGTAGATTCTTGACGGCATCGCCGTTTGACATGTACAAAATGCTCTCCGTTTCCCGTTTCGTAAGCTAACGAAGAATATGAGATTTAGGGCATTTTAGTCATTTGTAGGAAGTACTGTTTACATTCATATTTTGCTGAAGTGATTGACATGGTTTGTTGTCGCATTAGGAAGTTAGGAATGCGTGCATAATTAGTTTGGCGAAGAGGTTCGCCTAGTTGCACACTTTGGGTCGACATACCATATGTAGACTTAAGTGTGTAGTGTATGTGTTTGTATAAATGTTTGTATTAGTATGTATTGAATTAAATGATGTTATATGATAGTTTGTGATTGATTTTTCAACTATTATGCTGACCTAGATGATTTTCTACATGTTGATAAAATGCATGATTTCATTACATGCATTGAATGTATGTGCTTGAGGATTTGCTTAAGTTGAATATGCATGGGAAGTATGCCTTGAAGATTTGCTTAAGTTGAATGTTATAACATGTGCTAACATGCTCACATGATGTATTTCAATTCCAATACCTTTTATAGTGATTCCATAGATGTGTGGGACTTGACTTAGTCCAGGCAGTCGGTAACCGAGCGAATTCGTGGCTGACTGGTCATAGCCACGAATGACGCGTCGATGAACGTGATTCGTGTTGAGAGTTGGCGGCAGTGGTTAGGCCACGCGAAGTGTTTTACGCACTTCATGTCGTTCAATTCGAGATGCGATCGCGCTAGTCGAGCCCGTCAAGTAACCCGACTGGCCGATGTTTGTTCACCTTGTATGTAACATAACTGCTTGAACCTAGGGTACTGAACTTACCATTGTAAACCCTATTAACCGTGGTACCTTGATCCACAAAGACTCATGAGCCGGGCATGGTGGTATGGGACACCGTGGTCGAGCTGTCGGCCTACGCTGGGGTCACAAACCTCCCCGTAGTGACCAGTGAGCACCTAGACTCGTGAGCAGATTATGGTGGTATGGGACACTATATTCTAGCTGTCGGCCTACACTGATCAGGCGACGAGCCCTTTGTAGTGACCGCGAGCGTATTCTGAGTTCACGGGAGGCGACGACCCTTCCGTGCAGTAGAGTACAGTAGGCCTGTATTGATAAGGTGATGGGGGAGCGGTGCAACGAGTGCGAGCAACAGCCCTGGCAGCCCTTGCAGTGACCTACGAAATGTACATCGTATGAGATTACTAGGAGTGACGACCCTAGACAGGATCCGTGTTGGGATTGATACAAGGGAGGTACCTTAGTTTCCCAATCCTGCTGTTTGAATGGACTAATAACAACTTGGTAATCATATCACCATAGCATTGCATGTGCCTGGAAGATGTGGAGCACTCTAGGGAGTGTGGCATGCCGCGGTCGTAAGATGTTGCCGTATGAGGGTGATCGTCGGTGAGGGCATACATCACGTCATATCATCTTGCATTAACAACAGTTTTAGGACTTGTCTGATTTACTGCTTTACTATTATCGCGTGATTGAATTGTGAACATGCTAATCTTTGCTCTATGATTCCACTGAGTTGATCACTCATTCCCACGTTACGGGATGGTGTTTGCAACACCCACCAGACCCTGTTGTAGTTGCAGGTGACGATGAGATCCAGGAGGTGGAGCTAGATGATGACGAGGACCAGGATGAGTTCTCGTATATGCAGTATCATGACGGCTTCCCGTAGGTGACCTGGATCGAGGGGACATCAGTGGGACTTTTCTTTTTGAACATTATTCTTTTGTTATGTACATGTATATGAGACTCAGAGATGTAGTCATACTTTGGAGACAGTTGAGATTACTTTGTTTTTCCATACAGTGATATATATCTTGTTTAGTCTTCCGCTTGCTTTTATCACTGGATCTGAAGTATGAATTGCAGTTTTGGTATACTTTTACTCATGTGAATGCTTTAAATCAGACAACATTGAATCATAACCATTTTTGTTGCATAAGTGACGGTCTGGAACTCGGGAGTTGAGTTTATACACGACCCCCGATTTTCAGGGTGTTACATAAGTATAGGTTTAGGTTAGGTTATAGGTTTTAGGGTTTGATAATGGGTTCGGGTTTAGGTTATAGGTTTTGGTTTAGGTTATAGGTTATAGGTTTAGGTTAAGGTTTAGTTTTAGGTTTAGGTTATAGGTTTTGGGATTTGAGAATGGGTTCGGGCTTAGGTTATAGGTTTTGGTTTTGGTTTAGGTTATAGGTTTTGGGATTTAAGAATGGGTACGGGTTTAGGTTATAGGTTTTGGTTTTGGTTTAAGTTATAGGTTTTGGTCAAGGTTATAGGTTATAGGTTTAGGTTTAGGTTAAGGTTAGGTTTAGGTTATAGGTTTTGGGATTTGGGAATAGTTTTACGTTATAGGAATAGGTTTAGGTTTGATTATAGGTTAAGGTTTAGGGATAGGTTATTGGTTTTGGGATTTGAGAATGGGTTCGGGTTTAGGTCATAGGTTTTGGTATTGGTTTAAGTTATAGGTTTTGGGATTTGAGAATGAATTCGGTTTTAGGTTATAGGTTTTGGTTTTGGTTTAGGTTATCGGTTTTGGTTTAGGTTATATGTTAAGGTTAGGTTTAGATTATAGGTTTTGGGATTTGAGACTGGGTTCGGGTTTAGGTCATAGGTTTTAGTATAGGTTTAGGTTATAGGTTTTGGGATTTGAGAATGGTTTCGAGTTTAGGTTATAGGTTTTGGTTTTGGTTTAGGTTATAGGTTTTGGTTTTGGTTTAGGTTATAGGTTTTGGTTAAGGTTATAGGTTTAGGTTTAAGTTATAGGTTTTAGGATTTGAGAATAGTTTTAGGTTATAAGTATAGATTTAGGTTAGGTTATAGGTTTTGGGATTTTATAATGGGTTCAGGTTTAGGTCATAGGTTTTAGTTTTAGTTTAGGTTATAGGTTTTGGTTTTGGTTATAGGTTATAGGTTTAGGATAAGGTTTAGGTTTAGGTTATAGGTTTTGGGATTTGAGAATGGGTTCGGGTTTAGGTTATAGGTTTTGGTTTTTGTTTAGGTTATAGGTTTTGGGATTTGAGAATGGGTTCGGGTTTAGGTTGTAGGTTTTGGTTTTGGTTTAGGTTTTAGGTTTTGGTTAAGGTTATAGGTTATAGGTTTAGGTTTAGGTTAAGGTTAGGTTTAGGTTATAGGTTTTGGGATTTGGGAATAGTTTTAGGTTATAGGTATAGGTTTAGGTTAGGTTATAGGCTAAGGTTTAGGGATAGGCTATAGGTTTTGGGATTTAAGAATGGGTTCGGGTTTAGGTCATAGGTTTTGGTATTGGTTTAGGTTATAGGTTTTGGCATTTGAGAATGGGTTCGGGTTTAGGTTATAGGTTTTGGTTTTGGTTTAGGTTATCGGTTTTGGTTTAGGTTATAGGTTAAGGTTTGGTTTAGATTATAGGTTTTGGGATTTGAGAATGGGTTTGGGTTTAGGTCATAGGTTTTGGTATTGGTTTAGGTTATAGGTTTTGGGAATCGAGAATGGGTTCAGGTTTAGGTTATAGGTTTTAGTTTTGGTTTTGGTTATAGGTTTTGGTTTTGGTTATAGGTTATAGGTTTTGGTTTTGGTTAAGGATAGGTTTAGGTTATAGGTTTTAGGATTTGTGAATGGGTTCGGGTTTAGGTTATAGGTTTTGGTTTTGGTTTAGGTTATAGGTTTAGGTTTATGTTAAGGTTAAGGTTATGTTATAGGTCTTGGGATTTGGGAATAGTTTTAGGTTATAAGTATAGGTTTAGGTTAGGTTATAGGTTTTGGGATTTGAGAATGGGTTCAGTTTTAGGTTATAGGTTTTGGTTTTTGTTTAGGTTATAGGTTTTGGTTAAGGTTATAGGTTATAGGTTTATGTTTAGGTTAAGGTTAGGTTTAGGTTATAGGTTTTGGGATTTGGGAATATTTTTAGGTTATAGGTATAAGTTTCGGTTAGGTTATAGGTTAAGGTTTAGGGATAGGTTGTAGGTTTTAGGATTTGAGAATGGGTTCGGGTTTAGGTCATAGGTTTTGGTATTGGTTTAGGTTATAGGTTTTAGGATTTGAGAATGGGTTTGGGTTTAGGTTATAGGTTTTGGTTTTGGTTTTGGTTATAGGTTAAGGTTAGGTTTAGGTTATAGGTTTTGGGATTTGAGAATGGGTTCAGGTTTAGGTCATAGGTTTTGGTATTGGTTGAGGTTATAGGTTTTGGGATTTGAGAATTGATTCGGGTTTAGGTTATTGGTTTTGGTTTTGGTTTAGGTTATAGGTTTTGGTTAAGGTTATAGGTTATAGGTTTAGGTTTAGGTTAAGGTTAGGTTTAGGTTATAGGTTTTGGGATTTGGGAATAGTTTTAGGTTATAAGTATAGGTTTAGGTTAGGTTATAGGTTAAGGTTTAGGGATAAGTTATAGGTTTTGGTTTTGGTTTAGGTTTAAGTTATAGGTTTTTGGATTTGAGAATCGGTTCGAGTTTAGGTTAAGGGTGTGGTCCCTGCAAATACAAATATAAACACGGCCTATCCAAATGGCCAGGCCCTTCTCATACCGTCCATAGGAAATTGACAGCTTCATCATGGTCATAACAGCGGTTCCCACCTTTCAGGGACCCCCGCTCTTCCGGATAGCTCCGACGCACATCCGGGTCTTCTTCATTAATTTCGAGCATATACATAAACACGGCCTGTCCAAATGGCCAGGCCCCTCCAATGCTCTCCATAGGAAATGGACAGCTTCATCATGGTCATAACAGCGGTTCCCACCTTCCAGGGACCTCCTCTCAACATCCGGATAGCTCCGACGCACATCTAGGTCTGCTCCATCAATTTCGAGCAAATACATTTAAAAACAAGATGGCATCTATTTTTTTATTGATGAAAACCAATCTTAAAGACTATTCATCAAGCAGTCCCTACAATGGATAGTAGTTTGACATTGAATGATTAAAAGCATTAACCACTTCTGTTGCCTTTCTGCATATACACAAGATTCATAGGCTGAAAAATTGGCATTGAGTTCGTGTTTTATGTTCGGTTAGTAGAGACAGACAAGCTCTTTATACCATATGACCTACAGCTGATGAAAACTTCAAGTAAATTGTATGAGGTTTATAATAATCTTAGAGTGCAGAAAATTTCCAAGTATGTGCATTTCAGTTTGAATTATTTCTCTAATCACGATAGCCTTGGGAGGGTTGATACGAGGGATGAGTTAATTGCATGAGGCCTGATTAAAACTGTATTGGGTTATCTTGTCGGACATAATCATTTCAGGACTAGTAAGATAACCCAATATAGTTTTAATCGGCCTCTTGCAATCAACCCATCCCTTGTATCAACCCTCCTAAGGCTATCGTCATTAGAGAAATAACTTAGACTGAAATGCACATACTTGAAAATTTTCTAATCTCCAAGATTACTGTAAACCTTGTACAATTTACTTGAAAATTTTATAACATGAAATAGTACATGAGTGAGAGAAGACAATGTAACCTTTTATATAGAAGCCAGAAATTGATAGGTTGGGATTGTCCTATCAAGGATATTCTTGGGCGTAGTCCATCTACTGTTGGGACAAACACGCATGAGTTTGGATTATTGGACCATGGTGTCACGCCCCAAATTCGAAAACCGGGCTCACAAAATTCTCGATCGCCGAATCCGGCGCTGACAGCCTCCATAGTACCCCATTCTCGGCTCCTAGCTCCCATTCGCTAGGTTTCGATCCTGGGATGCTACAAGGAGAATTTTAAATATCATTTTGATTCGTAATAAGCATAACCAAAGGCATAACCCACAAACAACAACCAAGAACTCCATTGCATTTTCACTATGATCAAAAACTTTATAAGTACAATGAGCATAAAGGGAAATACAATGATAAAGAATAAAAACTTCAAAACGATCTGCAACGTACTCCTGCCTCAGCGCTGCTGTGAACCAACGTCACCTGCACGCAACGGTCTTGCATAAGCTTACAGAAAGCTTAGAGGGTGGTGAAAGTGTGTGCGCAAGGTAGTAATATGAACATGCAATGTCAGAGTAATGCGGAATATGCAGATGGATCCATAATATCATGAGCCGTACCAAGGCTTATGCGATGCAAGACATGAATGGTATCGGCCATCCCAAGGCCATGCGATGTGCAATGCAACTCAAGCATATAGATCCTCATCTATGTCCACACATCAATACAGCTCAAAATAGGAGATATCACCGGGGTCTAGTACACTCTAAATCAGATTGCCACCACATCGCGCGCAATAAGGTAAGTGGAAGAGACCACACTATCCGTCTGCCAATATCGGGTACGACTCGTCGATAGCGGACCCATTCCTCGAGCTAGTCAAACTCAGCCTAGCATTGCCCCCTACTCTCGGACGGGTAAGGCCGCACCCCCTCCCAACCGACCACGACACAGTGGAGAGCGTAACCGTCTGGTAATCGACATTCAATACTCATCTACCCACTCGGTCTAGACGTTGGAGCAATCTCTTGGTACCATAAGGGTTTAGAAACTTTCACCCAGGGATATCTATAGTACCCCATGTAGAACAAGATTTTCGGTATCCAATCCTGCCAACCACGATACATCTGTGGAAGTTACGATCCCGATGTCAATAGGGCGTACAATATCCATGTCATACAAATGTGATATGCATGATTCACGCTATCCAGTCATGCATCAAATCCTGCGCATATCGTGCGCTTATATAGGGCAACACCACCTAACCGGGAGCCCATAAACAACCTGCCTTAAGGCAAATGCTATGATCAGACAATTGTCACGTCAAACATACATATGATGCGTATGATCATGAGTCATGGAACTGTACTAAACATGTTATAATAAAATGAACTATCTTACAATGCAGATGGACCTGGACGACCTATACACAATAAATACGGCCCAGTAATGGGCCCTAAGGAGAGTCGTAATGTGGACATCCAACCAGCATCACACTCGCAATGTGGACGTCAAACCAACATTGCCCCCAAGGCACGATCACCGTAAACATTACTAGTTAGTCTGTATGGGAATTACACATTGCAATGGACCGTAGGTTCCTCCCATTGGGCCTTACATGTATATCAAATGGGTCATATCTTATGGGCCTTTTATTTATCAGATGGGCCACATAAATGGGTCACACCAATGGGTCTTATGTGCATTACAATGGGTCAAAACCCGTGGGCCTTGGATTGCATCAAATGAGCTTAACTCATGGGTCAAATGGGTCACACCAATCAAATCCCATATGAACGCCAAATGGGCCTTAACCATTAGGCATTATATGAGTTCAATGGGCTTAAACCCCTAAGCCTTATGGTACATCAAATGGGCCTAAACCCGTAGGCCTTGTATAAACCAGATGGGCCTAAACCCCTAGGCCTTAAACAAATCAAATGGGCCTGATCCCATGGGCTCTAAATTACCTCAAATGGGCCTAATCCCATGAGCTCTAAATTACGACAAATGGGCCTAATCCCATGAGCTTTGGAACACATCAAATGGGTCCAATCCCATGGGACTTGGGATATATCAAATGGGCCTAGTCCCATGGTCTTGAAACGTATCAAGTATGCCTAAACCCATAGGCCTTAGATATTAAGTGGGCCTAAGCCCATAAGCCTTATATCCATCAAATGGGCCTAACCTATAGGCCTTTCATACATCAAATGGGCCTAACCCTTACATGAGTGGCCCACCCAATCGGCAACTCATGCATTAAAATGATCATACCGAGAGGATGGACGGTCTAGATGCACCACATGCATCATGGTAGGTCCCACTGTCCAGTGGACAGTGCGGATGGAGCACATACATTACAAAGGGCCCCACTGTCCGCTGGACGGCGGAGGCTACACAAATAGAAGGTGGGGCGCCACCATGGTGGGTGCCACCGTCCGTCTAGACGGTGGACTTAATACATACATCATTGTGGGTCCCATGTGGGGCCCACTGAAATGCCAATTTGTCATCCAAGCTGTTCACAAGGTCAGGTAGGCCTATGTGGAAGGAAAACACGAATTTCGTCTTGATCCAAAACTTCTGTGGACCCCAAAAAAACTTTTCAATGGTAGAATTCAATCCACACTATTTCACGTGGTGTGGGCCACCTGAGTGTTTGATCGAGCTGAAATTTGGAGGGGGCCCACCTGAGGATGGGACCCACCTCATGGACGACTTAAATGGCATACAAACATTAAGGTGGGGCCCACGGCTGGAGCCGTGGGTCCCTTGCTGGACGCCACCCGCCCGCACGCTGCTGCGTGCAGCTGTTGTGTCAAGAGGCAGATGGCATGCCTCTTTCAAAAAAACAAAAAAATCTATTTTTTGATGGTTTTTCGCACGTGGGGCCTACTAAAATGAAATTCGCCCCGGCCATTGCGTTTAGTGGCCCGCAACAGTCGAAATGAGTCCAGAGTTTGAATTTTTTTTATGATCAGACAATGAAATAAAATCAGAAAAGGATCCTTGAACGGAAATGATGCATTCTTTGATGCTATGGCCCACCAGGTCTTCCAATCAGCCCCAAACTTCTACCCAACGGCTAAAATATTGTGGGTAAGAGGATGAACATCTTGGATCGAATATCTACATTAAGGTGGGGCTTACATGAGGGGACCACCCGAAAAACCTCACTTTTTCCCCTTTTTTTTTTGTACAGGGACGTCCAGCGTCCCAGACGCTGGACGATGGGCCTCTTAAAAAAAAATGCATTGTGATGGGCCTTTTGAAGTGGGCCACCACTGATGGATGATGGGGGGGGGGGGGGGGGGTACAACATGCAAGGTGGGCCCCACTTGAAGGGCTCTTGCACAAAATAAATACCTCGAGGTGAGGTCCATTCAAGTGGGCCACACAACCCTATTGCATAAAAAATAAAATAAAATAAAATAAAATAAATAAAAAAGAGAGAGAGACATGGAGAGTGGGACACGCTTGTGATGGAGGGACCCCGACACTATGGGCCCTCCCTTGCAATGGATCATACATCAAGTGGGTCATTTAGCATAAGGGACCATCAAAACTTAAATTCAACGGTGGGGATCCTTTCCCCACCAATAAGGATGGTCTAGATGACCTTTCTAAATGAAATAAACATCATGATGGGGTCCATGGAGAATCGCCCCATCATGGAATGATCATGATGATCCAAGTGGGCCATCGGCCACATTTTAGGGTCTCAAGTGAGATCCACACCATTGATCGGTGGGCCTCACTTGGCACATCATAAAAATAAGAAAAACTAGAATGATCTAGCACCTACCGTCCGATCTTCTCACTCCTAGGGGTTCCTTGACACCTTAGCTTCAACTTCAATGGATGAGATGAAGAATGGAGGGTTGAGATGAGAGATCTTGGGATAGGAAAGTGGGTCACTTGGAGCTTAGGAGGCTTGGAGAAATTCCATACGTATGGGCTCTTTGTTGCTTGGGATTGAGATGAGAAAATGAGAAAGAGAGAGAGTGATGTAGAGAGAGATGGATGGATGGATGAATGATGGTTGTGCAAGAAAGTATTGACTTTTGAGGCTTTTGTGTAAGAGAGGTATGGGTGGTGAAGACTTTTGTGGCTTTTTGTGTAAGAGAGGTATAGATTTGGGAGACTTTTGTAGTTACTTGGGAAAAGGGAATAAAGTGATGTGTACTTGACATGTGATGGCTTGATGAATTGATTGATTGATGGGATTGATGTGATTGATGTGACACATCGTAGAGATTCCCTTGGATTTCGCAATACGCGGCGTTTTCTTGCACCGAACGTTGGCCCACATCTCTTGACAAGGGTATCGCCTCGGTACGCGAGTCGCGGCATCGGAACCGCAATGACGGCGCGGTCGCTATGGTATTGGTCTCGAGTTGAGTCGACTCAGGTTGTCGGTATATGAATCAGGGTCGCGTCGATATCGGTTAAGGGTCGAAGGTTACCGAAATTCGACCGGTAAGACCTCGGAAGTATACGGAAAGGTACGGACCAAGATATGGGTCTTACACATGGACCCCACTTGTCATTGAAAACCAAGGATTAAAATGGTGTGACAATCTATATGTAGTAAGATATATATATATATATATATATATATATAAATCCCTTGTGTAGTATTTGTGGATTATGTATTTGTGGATAATGTGTAGTTGTGTACTATCATTTATACAAGAACATGTCCTGACTATATATGGAGACACATGAGAAAAGAT
This sequence comes from Magnolia kwangsiensis, assembly GCA_037074715.1. NCBI lineage: Eukaryota > Viridiplantae > Streptophyta > Magnoliopsida > Magnoliales > Magnoliaceae > Magnolia > Magnolia kwangsiensis. Next base: position 125,456,240 of record CM073578.1, on the reverse strand, counting down.
CTACGTATTTGAGATTGGTGAAGCTAAATTTCAATAGATCACATTAACTCGACAAAATCAAATGTCAGGGTCAGTCTTGGGGTGTTGTCATTACACTATTAGCTCATATATGGTAGTTACACATATGATGAACGGTTCCAATCTTTGGATCATCTGTACATGTGGGCCCATGATGGTGATCTTGAACCAGCACATAGGGGAGCAAAACCCATAAAGAAGATCTACCCCTAGCCAAACAGCCACACGGACTATAACAACCATCAAACTACATTCATGCAGGTCATAAAGAAACAAAATAAGGAAAAAAAGGAAAAAAAAATAAGGCATCATTTTTTAATCTGTCTTAACCCAACCCGTTGATTTCTCATAAACATCACGGTGCCCCCTTTGCTTCCCGCCTAATATGACAGGCAACCCTCTCCTTACCATAGCAATCCTCATTTTGGATGGCAGATACTCACCATCTCTTTAGATACTCACCAATATTGGACATTTGTTTGTCTAATTTAGACCACTTATTCTTTTTCATTTACCATTCCTTTTGATACAGTTTGACACCTAGGATCATTCAGTTGGTATGATTTTCAAGTTGTCGCTGACTTATAATGGGCCTTATTTATCTGGATGGTTTCAATTGAGAAACATAAATGCCTGGCTACACGTATACACATGCATGGATTTTAACAACTAAAAAACCCACCACTCCAAAACACCTGGTTCCACATGTCTACATGTATATATGTATGTATGTATAAACAAAATTAAAACTCACCTTGCTCCCTTGATTCCATACATATACACACATGCATATATGTATATCTATATATACCTAAGATGTATGTATGTGTATGTATGTATGTATGTACACAAACATCATTTTCAAAATTGAAAACCATGTAGAGAACACCAAAAACCATTTTAAAACAACAAACTCACCTCTCTCACTTTTCATCTTAAAAACCCACCATTCCAAATCTCACCTTCCTTTCTTCTTCCATACAAACACACATGTATGCATGTGTACGGTATATATGTATGTACTCATCCACACATCATTTTTGACAGTACCTGAATACTATATAATCGTTGCTGAGTCGAAGTTTCCCTACTGGAGATATGACGACAGTCAGAAGGACAGCTTTGTTCTTTCTTAATAGGTTATTTAAAATTAACAAAGGTGGAATAGAAAGGAAAAAGAAAACATAAGAAGCACAGATTTTCCCAATAGGTTTCTATTTGAGAAAGTCACATTATTTCTTCTTTACCTTTATTTCCAACCTTGTACTATTTGGAGTTCGTTTTAGATTCTATGTAAGTCTAACAATGTAAATTCTTTTTTAATAGGTAATGAGAAAAATTATGTCTGACAACTTGAAATCTTATAAACAAATTGTTAGATCCCTAGTGGGGTGGCTAACAGTGAAGCGTGAACTGACTGTGGGGTGTACTAATAAGGTCACATATATCCACTATAACAACATTGTGCTTGGTTAGGATTCCCTAGACATTTCATCACAGGATCTTGCTATTATGGGTATGTCTCTGAAGTCCTAACTGGCAAGAGTAGGCCTAGTTCAATTTCCTTTCACAGACTGATCCCTTCTTTGGTATGTAGATGTGGCTTCTATATTCATTATCCAAAATTCCACTAGAAAACTGGTATATGATCACAATTTTGTCTCGCTTGTTGGTAGGAGATTCAACCACAACAGTAGAAACTACAGAGAACTAAAGAGTATTGCAACAAACGACGTGCAGAAATACATTTAACATTGGTCAAATTTTGAATGGAGAATGAGAAATTATAAATTAAACCATGGCTAATTTAATAAAAAATTGCAACCAGCCACCTATTAATAGGACTTGTCACTTGTAGATTTAAATTTGTAACTCACAAAACCATGTAAGCATTCAACAGGAAAAGAGAAACAAAATGAAAATGAAGGAAAAGAAAATAGACCAAACTAAGCAATTGCATAGCATGAAAGGCAGGTCCTTGGAAGCATGTCATTGTTTCATAGGATACTTATAAAAAAAACATGTTGCCATATAAAATTTATTCTTTTTTCTAAATGAGTTTACTCTTTACTTCTCAACATAATAAAAATGACAACAATACACTAACTTTTAACATCTCTTCATGTTACAAAAACTCAATGAATTTGCCCCAAACTATCCAAGTGAACTTGACTCAGCCAATGCAGGAGTTGTTCCATATAAAATTTATTCTTTTTTTCCAAATGAGTTTATTTTCACATCTTAGCATAATGAAAAGGACAATAAGATGAAAATATTCATTTTTCAAAGCTACGTATGTAACACCCTGAAAATCGAGGGTCGTGTATAAACTCAATTCCCGAGTTCCAGACCGTCACTTATGCAACAAAAATGATTATGATTCAATGTTGTCTGAGTTAAAGCATTCACATGAGTAAAAGTATACCAAAACTGCAATTCATACTCCAGATCCAGTGATAAAAGCAAGCGGAAGACTAAAGAATATATATATCACTGTATGGAAAAACAAAGTAGATCTCGACTGTCTCTAAAGTATGAATACATCTCTGAGTCTCATATACATGAAAATAACAGAAATCAAATGTCAAAATAGTCTCACTGAGAAGTCCTGTCAATCCAGGCCACCTAAGCAAAGCCGTTGTGGTACTGCATATATGAGAACTCGTCCTGGTCCTCATCATAATCCGGCTCTGCCTCTTGAATCGCCTCACCTACATCTAAGACAGGGTCTGGTGGGTGTTGCAAACACCATCCCGTAACGTGGGAGTGAGTAGCTAACTCAGTAAAATAATAGAGTAAGGATTAACATGTTCTCAAATCAATCATGCGATAATAGTAAATCAGTAAATAAAATAATCCTAATACTGTTGTTAATGCAATATGACATGACGTGATGGATGCTCTCACCGACGATCTCCCTCATACAGCACCATCTTACGCCCGCGACATGCAATCATCCCACAGTGCTCCACATCTTCCAGGCACATGTATTGTGATGGTGAAATGATTACCGAGTTATTATTAGTCCATTCAAACAGCAGGATTGGAAAACTAAGGTACTTCCCTTATATCAATCCCAACACAGATCCTGTCTAGGGTCGTCACTCCTAGTAATCTCATACGATGTATATTTTGTAGGTCGCTGTAAGGGCTGCCAGGACTGTTGCTCGCACTCGTTGCATCGCTCCCCCATCACCTTATCAATACAGGCCTACTGTACTCTCACTGCTACGGAAGGGTAGTCGCCTCCCGTAGACTCAGAATACGCTCGCGGTCACTACAAAGGACTCATCGCCTGATCAGTGTAGGCCGACATCAAGAATATAGTGTCCCTACATCCATAATCTGCTCACAAGTCATAGGTGCTCACTGGTCACTACGGAGAGGTTTGTGGCCCCAGCATAGGCCGACAGCTCGACCAAGGTGTCCCATACCACCATGCCTGGCTCATGAGTCTTTGTGGATCAAGGTACCATGGTTGACAGAGTTTATAATGGTAAGTTCAGTACCCTAGGTTCAAGCAGTTATGACTCATACAGGGTGAACATACAACGGCCAGTCGGGTTACTTGACGGGTTCAATTAGCATGAGCGCATCTCAAGTCGAATGACATGAAGTGCATAAAACACCTCGTGTGGCCTAACCACTGCCGTCAACTCCAAAACACGGCTCGCGTTCATCGACGCGTCGCTCGTGGCAAAGATAAGCCAACCACAAACTTGCTCGGTTACCGACTGCCTGGACTATGTATAGTCCCAAACAATTATGAATCCACATCAGCAATCATGTAAGAGTAATAGAAATGAGATAAAACAATGTGAGCATGTTAACACATGTTATAACATACAACTTAAGTAAATCATCAAGCACATGCATTTCATACATATAATGAAATCATGCATATAGCTAACATGTAGAAAACCATTTACATCAGTATATTAATTGAGAAGTCAATCTCAAACTAATTCATAACAACATTTAATTTAATACATACTAATACAAACATTTATACAAACACTTAGACTACACACTTAAGTCTACGTATAGTATGTCGACTCAAACTGCGCATTTAGGCGAATCTCTTCGCCAAACTAATTATGCACATATTCCTAATATCCTAATGCGACAAGAAGCCATGTCAATCACATCAGCAAATTATGGATGAAAACAGTATTCCCTACAAATGACTAAAATGCCCTAAATCTCATATTCTTCGTCTGCTTACGAAACAGGAAACGGACGGTATGTTGTACATGTCAAACGGCGTTGCCGTCGATAATCTACTATTAAACGATATTGAAAGCGTTGGAAACAGTCAATCAAAGTATCTAAAATCTGCACCTTTTCTCCTAGAAGCATATCAATTCGAACGGAGTGTATACGCTTCGTCTACGGCGAATAGGCAACCTAATACGCAAGATCCATAAGCTAACATGCTAAGGAAACGACAAAACCTCAAATCAGCAAGTATTTGGGGTGTTTGCTTACCTAGAAATATGGCGAAATCACCGGCAAAGTGATTGGAGCGCGTTGCTTAAACACGTGCAACACGTGGCACAAGCAGCAGGGAATTCTCTTCCACTCTCTCTCACAATCTCTCACTTTCTCTCTCACTCTTGCTAGGGTTTCTAGCAAATTTGGATGGGTGAGAGGAGTGAGGGTTTAAGCCCCTTTTATAACCTAAATCTTGTCCGAAATAGGCTTGGGAACAATGTTTACTTGATACCTAACCAAATCGGGGTTGTTTTGGTCCAAAAGGGCATTTCTGGTGGTCCCCTGGCCGAACGCGATCGGACTTAAATTCATGCACGTTGGATGTCGCTCACATTTCATTTTCAGTACAGTAGTATTTGTAGATCGCACGTGGCAGTCCAGTTTCAGTTCAGCGGTCACCACACGTAGATCAGGCCTTCAAGTCTCATGATATGAAATAGAAATTTTTCCTAATCCGAGGGTGTAATTTGGCTGAATTCTGACGGTCAGAACGCTTAATACTGACGCGTCAAGTCGTGTGCAAGATTTGAATTTCAAATTCCAAATCAAACCCTATTCTCACTCTCTTCGGTCCAGGCTCAATGAAATAGCCTGCGAATGTCGGTTGGACTTGATTTTCGAAATGATTGTCAAGTCCAGCTAGACGGTTTTAACGGTCTAAGATTGTAGGTATCAGACTTTTGACGCGGGGTCTAGATCCAATACAAAGTTTCAAAGAGGTCCAGAGAACAAACCGGTTTAGAGTTTGATCCGAGGTTTTAGAGTATTATAGCGTCATTGGTTCTACTCGCTTTGGATCTTGTAGAACGTATTTAAAGTGATCAGGGACAATTTCCCAGCTACTCTAGCGTTGCGCTAGCTAACTTACACTTATTTTCTAAAGAAATTAATCCTACGCGATTTCTGGTCGAGTTGGTACTCGAGCCCAAGTACGGATTTTTCCAGGGCGTTACAATCTACCCCCCTTAACAAATAATTTTATCCTCAAAATTTGTACCTTTTCGTACTCCTCAAGAAGCTGTGGGTAGTTCTTCCTGATCTCGGCTTCTATCTCCCAGGTAGCCTCTTTCTCAGAGTGATGCGTCCACAATACCTTCACAAGGGGAATCACCTTGCTACGCAGTACCTGCTCCTTCCTGTCTAGGATACGTGTCGGTCGCAGAATATATGTCACATCCTCTCCTAACTACACCTGCTCCCATCTGATGATATGGGAAGAATCAGAAACGTACTTCTTCAGTATAGAAACATGAAATACGTTGTGAACGCTCGCGAGAGGCGTGGGTAAAGCCAAACGGTAAGCCACTGCTTCCACACGATCGAGGATCTGGAATGGATCGATGAATCTCGGTGCCAGCTTTCCCTTCTTCCCAAATCGAAGGACTCCCTTCATAGAGGAAACTCGTAAAAATACATGATCCCCATCTGTGAACTCTAGGGGCCGCCGTCTCGTATCGGCATAACTCTTCTATCTGCTCTGCGCTGTGAGAAACCGACGTCTAATAATATCAATCTTCTCCGACGTCGCCTGCACTAACTCTGGGCCAATCAAGTTACGCTCACCGACCTCGGCCCAACAATGCGGTGCATGACAAGGTCGCCCATACAACGCCTCGTAAGGTGTCATACCGATACTCGCCTGGAAACTGTTGTTGTACGCGAACTCCGCATATGCAAGACAGTCATCCCAACTGTCCTTGAAGTCCAATGCGCAAGCGCGCAACATATCCTCTAAGATCTGGTTCACCCGCTCTGTCTGTCCGTCTATCTGTCCGTCTGTCTGTGGGTGGAAGGCAGTACTGAACTTCAACTTCACACCCATAGCCTCCTGAATGTGAGTCCAGAAAATAGAAGTGAACCGCGTGTCTCTGTCCAACACGATCTCCAACGGAACTCCATGCAGACGCACAATCTCTCTGATGTATAGTCTAGCTAGCTTGTCTACAGAGTTCGTGACTCTGATCGGTAGGAAGTGCGCTGACTTCGTCAGAAGGTCGACGATCACCCATATGGAATCATGTCCCTTCCTCGTCTTCGGCAGACCTGAAATGAAGTCCATGGAAATGAAGTCCCACTTCCACTCTGCGATCGGCATAGGCTGCAAGAGTCCAGGTGGTCGGCGATGCTCTGCCTTCACCTGCTGACAAGTAAGACAACGAGACACGAACTCTGCTATGTGGGTCTTCATACCTTCCCACCAATAAGTCCTCTTCACGTCGCGATACATCTTTGTACTGCCTGGATGCATCGCGAGTCTGGTACAATGCGCAGCCTCGAGAATCTCTCGTCTCAAGTCAGGGATATCTGGGACGCATAGGCGGCCACGATAACGTAAGTCTCCATCCATGCCAACTCGCCACTCGGCATCTGCATCATCACTGGCCTGCTCTCGAAGCTCGGTCAGATGTGCATCATCCCTCTGCGCCTCGATGACCCGGTCATCGATCTGAGATCGCACCTGCATATGTGCGATGAACTCATACAGCTCCTCTATAGTGAGTTTCTGCTCAAAGTCTCACAAAAACTCAACCATATCCCACTTAGTAACCATCAGCGGAGCCACAAACTCTATCGCCTTCTTGTGGCTCAACGCGTCAGCCACAAGGTTCGCCTTCCCAGGATGCTAAGAGACTTCGAACTTGAAGTCCTTCAACGTCTCCATCCATCGCCGCTGCCTCATATTTAAGTCTCGCTGCGTGAATATGTACTTGAGGCTCTTGTGGTCGCAAAAGAGCTCAAACTCCTCTCCATAGAGATAATGTCTCCAGAGTCTCAGTGCGAATATGACGGCTGCCAACTCCAGGTCGTGTGTAGGGTAATTCTCCTCGTGCTTCCTTAATTGTCTCGAAGCATACGAAATTACCCTGTCCCTCTGCATAAGGACACAACCCAGACCAACGCTAGACGCGTCAGTATATATAGTATATCTAACCCCTTGCTCTGGCAATACTATCATAGGGGCAAACGTAAGCCTGTCCTTTAGCTCCTGAAAAGCCGACTCCGCCTTATCATTCCAGGCTAACTTCACGTCCTTCCATGTCAACTGAGATAAAGGTCTCACGATCTTCGATAAATCCCGAATGAAGCGTCGATAATAGCCAGCGAGACCCAAAAAACTCCTCACCTCAGTGACAGAACCAGGCTGCTCCCAGTCCTGAACTACAGCTACCTTAGACAGGTCAACTGTCATGCCATCCTTGGACACCACGTGTCGCAGGAACTTCACTTCCTGCTTCCAGAAGTCACACTTCTTGTACTGTGCGAACACATGATACTGTCTTAGAGTATCCAGGACTAAGTGCAAGTGCTCCTCATGCTCCTCTCGACTCCTGGAATATACCAAAATGTCGTCAATGAACACAACGACAAATCGATAGAAGAAAGGCCAAATACCCGGTTCATCAGATCCATGAACACGGCTGGTGCGTTCGTGAGACCGAACAACATCAGAAGGAACTTGTAGTGGCCAAAGCTGGTCCTGAATGCTGTCTTTTACACGTCCTCATCCCTGACGCGCAACTGATGATATCCTGACTAAAGATCGATATCCTGACTAAAGATCAATCTTCGAGAAGTACTGCGCTCCTCTCAACTGATCAAACAAGTCATCGATCCTGGATAAAGGGTACTTGTTCTTCACCGTGATCTGGTTCAGCCTGCGATAATGAATATACAATCGCATCGAACCATCCTTCTTCCTTACAAACATAACTGGTGCTCCCCAAGGAGACACACTAGGCCGAATAAGGCCAAGCTCCAACAGACCATCAATCTGCGTCCTCAACTCCTCCATCTCACACGGTGCCATGCGATACGTCGACAGTGAGACGGGCGTGGAACCAGGCACCAGATCAATAGTGAAATCAATCTCTCGTCGAGGTGGCAAACCAAGGATCTTCCTGAATAGATCTCTAAAATCACAAACGACTGGCGTATGCTCAAGCATCTGGGTACCAGCGTCCCATAGTAAAGTATCGTAGCTAAGTATGCGGAAGGAGAGATTTACCCACACTGGAAATGTAAAGGATGCGCCCTCTGGCTCGTAGGCAGTCACTATACGAGTCTCGCAGTCAATCTCGGCCCTCGCTACAGTCAACCAGTCCATGCCAAGAATGACGTCGAGATAAACAAGAGAGGAGTCAACGACAAGATCAAGAGCCATCGTCTTGCCCCCCAGATCCACTAAACAGCCCTCACACATCAGGGTGGCATCTGTAAAGGACCCGTGAGCTGTATAAACTCGCACTCCATCCATCCTAATAGTCGGTAGCCCAATGCGTCTGACTGTGGCACGTGATATCAATTAAATCGTGGACTCTGTGTTTACCATCACAAGAATAGAAATACCTCCAATGTGGACAATGACCTCAAAGGCCGAATGCTGAAAAGTCTCTGTCGCAGCTGCCTCAGCTGTCAAGGCATGTACACATGCCTACTGTGGCCGGTTCGGCCGCTGTGCCATGGGCCGTAGAGGCAGCCTGAACTGAGATACCAAAGGTCTGAAGGAAGGGTGCGCAGGAGCCAACTGTAAAGGCGGTGCTGATATAGCCTGTGGGCATGTACGGTCGATCTTCTGCGGCGGCGAGAACCCACTGTCCCGCATCCGAGAAAAATAACTCTGTGTCAAATGTCCCGATCTCCCACAATATGTACATGATAAATCGGGGCACCGCATCAGGGGTACTGGCATTGTAGCCCTAGAAGGAGGGTCGGCGCGAGGCCTCTTGCCCGCAAAGGGCCTGTCCTACAACTCTGGTCGTGGCCTAGGAGCAATAGGGCCACGAGATCGTGTAAGTCGATCCACATCCTGCTCTGCCCACATGGATATATGAATCAGCTCTGCATAGGAGGGAATGCTCACGCAGCACATCTTCGACCGAATATCTGGTCGTAAACCCTCCGAAAAGTGCCGTATGCGCATCTTCTCATCTGCCAGTATAGTCACGATGTATCTGCCCAACTCAGTGAATCGATGCTCATACTCAGTCACTGTTATGCCTCCCTGTCTGAGGTGCAGAAACTCGTTCTCCCGATCATGCCTATACGTCTGGGGATAGTATTTCTCGTGGAAGCAGAACTCGAATGCTGCCCAGGTCCATATGTAATCGGTGGCAACGGTCCGCAACACACTGTCCCACCATAAGCTAGCTTCCCGCTCGAACAAGAATGTAGCCAACTCGACCTGCTCAGCCTCTGAACAATGCAGCATCCGCAGTATCTTCGACACACCGTCGAGCCAATACTCGGCCTCCTCGGGTCTATGAGAACCCGTAAAAGTGGGAGGCCGTAAGCGCTGAAATCGCTCCAATAAGCTCCGTGTGTCTGCGGCATTCCCCGCAAGGTAAGCAGGTGGTACAGGATGAACCATGCCCTCATCCTGAGCATATGTATCAGCATCCTCAGCTGGATGCGCAAGTGGTGCAGGTGGAGGCACACTCCCACCCTGGGTTAGAGCCCCCACAATCGTAGTCAGGAGCTGCTGCTACTGCTGCATCATAGCCATCATCTGCTCAAATCTATTTGGAGGTGGAGTAGGCTGTGGCATGTATTGCGTCGAAGAAGACGCGCAGTACTGATCTCTAACGGGCAGTGTGAAAGGCGGTGGTCCAACTACAGGACCAGTAGTAGGCTGAGATGCACGCGCTGTCTCAGGAATTGGGCCCACAGCAGGGTCCGCATGAGCATCAGACTGCGAAGGAGCCTGATCGATAGGCTCACCCAATGTAAGCTGAACTGTGCTCCGTGTAGCCTTCGGCGGCATTCCCTATATTCAAAATAGGGCGCAACCTTGTCAGTCTCAATAGCACAACTATAACACCCCGGATTTTGGCCAATCTGGGATTTGACGTCCTTAGACAGTGGGTCAATTAAAACACCTGAAAAATCGTTCAGAACCCAATTCCATAGCCAAAGAAACCACTTAGGATAAATTTCTTTAGAAACTAAGCATAAGTTAGCTAGCGCAACGTTGGAGTGGCTGGGAAACAGTCCCTGATTACTTTAAATACGTTCTACAAGGCCCAAAGCAAGTGGAACCAATGGTGCTATAATGCTCTAAAACCTCGGACCAAACTCTAAGCAGGTTTGTTCTCTAGACCACTTTGAATCTTTGTATTGGATCTAGACCGCACGTCGAAAGTCCGATACCTCCTATCTTAGACCGTTAGAACCGTCTAGCTGGACTTGACACTCATTCTAAAAATCAAGTCAAACCGATAATCACAGGCTATTTCATTGAGCCCGGACCGAAGAGAGTGAGAATAGGGTTAGAATTGGAATTTGAAATTCAAATCTGGCACACAATTTGACGCATCAGTATTGAGCGTTCTGACCGTCAGAATACAGCCAAACTACACCCTTGGATCAGGAAAAATATCTATTATATATCACGAGACTTATAGGCCTGATCTTGGTGCGGTGACCGTTAAACTGAAACTGGGCCGCCACGTGCGATCTGGGAACCCAACCGGTCTGAAAACTGGATGTGTGCTAGATCCAGTATGCATGAGCTTAAGTCCGACCGCATTTGGCCTGGGGACCTCCAGAAATGCCCTTTTGGACCGAAACGGCCCCGATTTGGTTAGGCACCAAGTAAACATTGTTCCCAAGCCTATTTTGGGCATGTTGTAGGCTATAAAAGGGGTTGAAACCCTCACTCCTCTCTCCCATCCGAATTTGAGAGAAGCCCTAGCTTGGGAGAGAGAAAAAGGTGGGAGATTGTGAGAGTGTGGGAGAGTTCTTCCTGCCACTTGTGCTACGTGTTGCACGTGCTTAAGCAACACAACTCTACCGCTTTCCCGGCGATTCCACCGCGATCCTAGGTAAGTAAAAACCCTAAATAGTTGTTGATTTGAGTTTCCCTTGTTTCCATAGCGGTGTAGCTTATGGATCTTGTGTATTAGGCTCCTTACTCGCCGTAGACGAAGCGTATACACTCCGTTTCAATTCCCGAGTCTACAAGACATAAGGTGAGGATTTTAGACGCTTTGATTGACGGTTCCCAACGCTTTCAATGTCGTTTAATAGTAGATTCTTGACGGCAATGCCGTTTGGCATGTACAAAATGCTCTCTGTTTCCCGTTTTGTAAATTAACGAAGAATATGAGATTTAGGGCATTTTAGTCATTTGTAGGAAGTACGGTCTACATGCATATTTTGCTGACGTGATTGACATGGTTTGTCGCCGCATTAGAGAGTTAGGAATGATTGCATAATCAGTTTGGCGAAGAGATTCGCCAAGTTGCGCACTTTGGGTCGACATACTATATGTGGATTTAAGTGTGTAGTGTATGTGTTTGTATAAATGCTTGTATTAGTATGTATTGAATTAAATGATGTTATGTAGTAGTTTGAGATTGATTTCATGATTAATATGCTGACCTAAATGATCTCCTACATGTTGACCTTATGCATGATCGCATTACATGCATAGAAAGTATGCCTTGAGGATTTGCTTAAGTTGAATATGCATGGGAAGTATGCCTTGAAGATTTGCTTAAGTTGAATGTTATAACATGTGCTAACATGCTCACATGATGTATTTCAGTTTCAATACCTTTGTATAGTGTTAATGTAATTCCATAGATGTGTGGGACTTGACTTAGTCCAGGCAGTCGGTAACCGAGCGAATTCGTGGCTGACTGGTCATAGCCACGAACGACGCGTCGATGAATGTGATTCGTGTTGAGAGTTGGCGGCAGTGGTTAGGCCACGCGAAGTGTTTTACGCACTTCATGTCGTTCAATTCGAGATGCGATCGCGCTAGTCGAGCCCGTCAAGTAACCCGACTGGCCGATGTATGTTCACCTTGTATGTGTCATAACTGCTTGAACCTAGGGTACTGAACTTACCATTGTAAACCCTATTAACCGTGGTACCTTGATCCACGAAGACTCATGAGCCGGGCATGGTGGTATGGGACACCGTGGTCGAGCTGTCGGCCTACGCTGGGGCCACAAACCTCCCCGTAGTGACCAGTGAGCACCTTGACTCGTGAGCAGATTATGGTGGTATGGGACACTATATTCTAGCTGTCGGCCTACACTGATCAGGCGACGAGCCCTTTGTAGTGACCGCGAGCGTATTCTGAGTTCACGGGAGGCGACGACCCTTCCGTGCAGTAGAGTACAGTAGGCCTGTATTGATAAGGTGATGGGGGAGCGGTGCAACGAGTGCGAGCAACAGCCCTGGCAGCCCTTGCAGTGACCTACGAAATGTACATCGTATGAGATTACTAGGAGTGACGACCCTAGACAGGATCCGTGTTGGGATTGATACAAGGGAGGTACCTTAGTTTCCCAATCCTGCTGTTTGAATGGACTAATAACAACTTGGTAATCATATCACCATAGCATTGCATGTGCCTGGAAGATGTGGAGCACTCTAGGGAGTGTGGCATGCCGCGGTCGTAAGATGTTGCCGCATGAGGGTGATCGTCGGTGAGGGCATACATCACGTCATGTCATAATTGCATTAACAACAGTATTAGGATTGTTTGATTTATTGCTTTACTATTATCGCGTGATTGATTTGAGAACATGTTAATCCTTGCTCTATTATTCCACTGAGTTAGCTACTCACTCCCACGTTACGGGACGGTGTTCCTGGACACCCACCAGACCCTTTTGTGATTGCAGATGATGGCGCGGCCTATGAGGCGGAGCTGGACTTGATGATGATGAGGAGGATCCCTCCTTTATGCGTGTTCTGATTGACGGGATTACAGGGAGGTTGCTTAAATACCTTGACACTTGTCATTTTATATTTTTAGAGAACTCATGTATATTCTTTTGGTTACTTTTGAAGTATACATGTATGTATATAACCTGGTAACATGTTCACACTCTGGAGACATACAATGGTTTATATATGTTATACATACTATTACAGTCTTCCGCTTGCAAATTTAACTATCTCTGGAGTATGATATGCTGTTCTGGCTTAATCTCACTCATGTTTAATACATTATCACAGACAACATTCAATCATACATATCTATGTTGCATAAATAACATTTTGGAACTCGGGAGTTGGGTTTTTGCTCGACCCCCCGATTTTCGGGATGTTACAACAACACACTGCAATCATTCACACAAAGAGTCAAAGGCATTCCATGCATTTCATTTAATCAAAATTATCACAATACAAGGGATATCTCCTTACAGGCATCATGACAGGAAGTACATAGGAACTAAGACAGTTAAAGTTACAACAACAACATAAGTACAATACTAGCCTTAACAGGCTTACAAAACACAAAGCAGGAAATGACTAACTGCTACCAACAATATCTCAAATCTCATCGCTAGTCTGAGTCAGGTGACGGAGGAGGAGCACCCTTATCCTGCAAGCAGCACAGGATCACCTTCAAGGTGCGAGTCACTTTGTCGAATTTCCTCTTCATAACGGCCTTGGTATCCTCGACCTCAGTCCAAAGTTTCTAAACTTCCATTCGCAAGGTGACCTGGCTCTCCTCAATTTGGACAATGCGATCATCACCAGTAGCCTGAGCAGAAGGAGGAGGGCTCTCATCTGTATCCTGAGCCTCCTCTTCTACCTCTTCCTGGACTTCTTCCTCAACTTCTGCTCCAAGTTCTCCCTCACTTGGATCCTCTTCATCATCAAAATCGTCCTCGCTATCTTCCTCAAGCTGAGTCTCACGGTACTGAGACCCGATCTTCATCTTGACCATGGTAGACTCATCAATGCAGTGAATCGGAACTGGCAACTCCTACCCAAGTCTGTAAGCAAACTCAAGCGCGATCTTGCATATAAGTCTGCCAAAAGGAAGTGACTCAGACGTTCTTCTTGATTTCGCTATGAGGATAATCTGTCACAACACGAAAGTGGCCATACACACATTTTCTCCCTGGGCCACCTGATACAAGAAATCAACCATAAGGCACGTACACTCAATGCGATTTGTCGACCTGGGATACACGTTGAACGTGCAAATGTGGTGTAACAGGAGAAAATCATCAGACATATGAGACACCTTGAGGCTATTGTTAGGCTGTCATGGAACCAATCTACCACATAGAAACCTGGTACGGCGATCTCGCTCATGCCTACTCCTCAAATTCTTTGCACTGGGATGAACATCACCAAGGGGCACGTTCAGAAGTCGCGCTATCAACCGAACATCGATCGTAGTCATTCGGTCTCTACCAAAAGGAATCTTGAACTGCAATAGCTCCAGTGTAGGATTCTGAATACGAGCGTAGAACGCACGAACGGTGCTCACATTAGCATGAGAACGAGCTTCAAATAGCAGACCCCAATGTCCAGCTTCAATGCGCTCAAACAATAGGAATTCGTCGAAGAGTCGCCCTTCCACGTTCGCCTCAAACAACACCTTAGGGTCAGTATATTCGTTGTGAGGCATCTCTGCTAATATCACTCGCCCAAGTTGAGTATGGGGATCCAAATCCCGCTTTGTATGGAACTCTCGAGCTGTACTTAGACTTGTGGCGGCGCTTGAGCTAGCGGCGCTACCCCTCGGTCTTCTTGATTACGCAGGGCGACTAGGCCCAGTCTCATCTGCTGTGATTTTTCTCTTTCCCATCAAAGAGAGGATGGTGGAGAGAGAGAAAAAACCCAAAATGGCTTCAACAAAAGCCATGAAAAATATGAAAAATGTAGAGAAATGGTTGTCCAAACAGAAAAAAGGAGATCTAGGTGTTGTAGAGGGATGCTTCAAGCTCCCTTAGGATGGATTTTCAAAAAGAAAAGAGAAGGAAAAAGGGGAATGGAGCTCCACACGATTTCAGCATATTTTGGGGGTTGTAGGAGCTCCAACGGACAAGATTGGAGAGGGAGAGGATTAATAATCACGTTGGAGGTATGGGATAGGGTCATTTTCAGCAATGGGAGGATTTGGGAGTGATTTGGGGTCAGGGTTTTGAGATGGGCAGCAAGAAAACGTGAGAAGGAGCTTGGGAAGGGGGCTGTTGTGAAGGAAGTACCCTTTTTATGAGTTTTCTATGAACGGACCACATGTGGGAAGGGTATATAACCCAAAATAACACACGTGCCCGAAATTTACATCAAGTGGACCCCACCGGACGGCGATGCATCGTCGGATTGGCGATGGCATCGCCAGCCATCTTGCAAGGTGGCCGGTGGGACCACATGGGTCAGGTCCCCCCTGGTCTAGGGACCTCAAAAATATGTGGGCCCCACCTTAGTTCATTCTAGATTACCCTAGGGAGGCCCAAACATCTATTCGGAGCTTTTCAGGGCCAATTTGTAAACATAAATATATTTTCCTATCATGCAGCATATGATTTTGGGGTAGAAGGAGCTAATACATCCATCTAGTCCATTAGTTACTAAAGATCGCAAACTTAGAATGGCCTAATGGCCAGTTTTCATGAAATTTTACTATTCACTGTAAAATTTTGTTGAAGAATGATTTTATATCATTTTCACATTAGGATCAATGCCTAACATGAAAATAATAATAAAGAATTAAAGAATGGAGTGGTGAGAGGAAGAGTTTTGAAGAATTTAGGTGAAACGGGGTTTTTAAGCCCTAACGATTGAATGTAAGGGTTGTGGTTGTCCCACAGCCCAAGGATTCACATTTATGGGTTTAAAACTATTTAAAGAATATCTCAACCCACCTACCTACAATCTAGGAGCTA
Organism: Magnolia kwangsiensis; assembly: GCA_037074715.1. Classification (NCBI taxonomy): domain Eukaryota; kingdom Viridiplantae; phylum Streptophyta; class Magnoliopsida; order Magnoliales; family Magnoliaceae; genus Magnolia; species Magnolia kwangsiensis. The sequence continues at coordinate 125,440,083 of CM073578.1, read as the reverse complement.
CTTAGGTCGCTTCACGCGACCCTAGATGCATTATGAACTCGATCGCGCGATCGATACGAATAGTCTTCGCCTATCAGTGAATCCACAATCCTATAAGGGTTTCTAGACCTTTCTCGCACCCACCTAAGTCAAAGGAAGCGACAACGTACGTCGCGTAACCATAATCCAGGCCCGGTATAATCTTATTCATGTTCTGATACCAACTTATAATACCCTGGTCTAGGACCAGACCATGTCTTAGATGCAGGTGAGGTGATTCAGGAGGCAGAGCCGGACTATGATGAGGACCAGGATGAGTTCTCATATATGCAGTACCACGACGGCTTTGCTTAGGTGGCCTGGATTGACGGGACTTCTCAGTGGGACTATTTTGACTTTTTATTTCTGTTAATTACATGTATATGAGACTCAGAGATGTATTCATACTTTGGAGACAGTTGAGATCTATTTTGTTTTCCATACAGTGATATGTATATCTTTTAGTCTTCTTCTTGCTTTTATCACTGGATCTGGAGTATGAATTGCAGTTTTGGTATACTTTTACTAATGTGAATGCTTTAACTCAAATAACATTGAATCATAATAATTTTTTTTGCATAAGTGACAGTCTAGAACTCGGGAGTTGAGTTTATACACGACCCCCGATTTTCAGGGTGTTACAACGTACTTTTGTTAATGGTACAAAAACTCAATGAATTTGGCCCTCCCTATCCAAGTGAACTTGACTCAGCCAGTACAGAAGCGGAGTTCAGGATACGATCAATCTTTCAAAACATAGTTCAAATCAAGACTCAGTTCTAAGAATATCATGAATGCTTCCAAGGTCTAAGACTTGAGTTGCTCCAACTTACTGTCTAAAATCACTCTGAGCCCTTTTATTTTCTATTCACACTCACCCAAAAGACAAAACAGGCTCTTCATTGGATCTCCCCAAAGTTAACCAGATAAAGAACATCCAATTGTTGAATCATCATTTCTCATGTTTTCCAGGGGAAGGAGTTTCTCAATTAATTTCACAAAGGTTTCAATGTGATACATGAACTGAGTCTGGGGGTGTAAAGCCCAACCCTGTATGATGAAATAGGCAAATCTGGGCAATATGTAAAACAAATCTGCAAGAAATTGGTTTCTTTTACAATTTTGAAGCATGAAAATAATGCTGCAGTAAATAGAACATACAAATTAAACACACCTACATAATGCTGAAACTCATAAATGAACAGGAAAAATGAAACTGAAAGAAAAGGATGGGCGCCATTAACTTGCTAAATAACTCACATCACTTTTAGTGGTGAAACAGAAAGCTCGAACCCTTCACGCCTCATATTTTCAATTAGGATACCTGGCACACGACCAGATGCAATTCCATCCCACCTAATCCCTTCTAATCCCACTGCCCAAAGACACCCTAAGTAATTTTGAAGTGCCTGTGTATCAATCCCTAAATCGTTTGTGAGATTGAGAGAGATTGAGAGAGAGAGAGAGAGATAACTCACTGTCGTGAATGACCTTCAACCGCACTTCAGAGAGAGAGAGAGAGAGGGCGTGCGTGGGTAGGGCGTTCCGCAACGGACCGCATGAGAGATCAGAGAGAGAGGAAGAGAGAGACGAAGAGAGAAGAGGGAGAGGATGCGAGAGAGACAGAGATTGGACAGGGTGGAGAGATCAAAGAGAGAGGAAGAGAGAGCGAGCGAGAGGAGGGAGGGGTGCGAGACAGAGAGAGAGACTGCCGCACCTAAACGCCCCTTAAATATGACGTCACCAAGTTCTATGGGCCCCACTGATGTATGTGTTGTATCCACACCGTCCATCCATTTTGAGATATTACTTTAGGGTAAGAGCCAAAGAATGAGGCAGATAAAAAGATGTAGTGGACCTCACCGCAAAAAAGAGTGGTGAGAGTGATTCCCACCGTTGAAACTATCCTAGGGCCCACCATAATTTTTATTTGAAATCCAACCTCTTCAAAAGTTTTTTTAAAAAAAAGAAGACATGAAACAAGGTAAAACACAAATATCAGCTTGATCTAAAACTTTCATGGCCTTTAGAAGTTTTTAATGGTGGGTGTCAATGTCCCCACTGTTTTCTGTGATGGGGTCCACTGGAGCTTTAGATTTATCTTTGGATGTTGGCCTAAAATGATCTCTCCAAATGGATGGAAGGTGTGGATATAAAACATACATCATGATGGGGTCCAAAAAGAGGTATATAAATATCAGGTGGACCACACCACATGAAAACAATAGTGATTGGATATCCATCATTAAAATCCTCGTTAGGCCCACTATATTGTTTATCTGGCATCCAATCTATTTATTAGGTTATACAAGCCTAGATGAAGGGGAAAACAAAAATCATCTCGATCCAAAAATCTTTTATAGCCCCCAAAATGTTTTTAATGGTTGATGCTCATTCAACACTGTTTCCTGTAATGTGGTCCACTTAAGATTTGGATATATCTCATTTTTGATCTCTAGGGGAGTAGCCAATCCATTCATCCACTGGATGGTGTCTGGGGGAGTGGCCAATCCGTTCCCCTTATTTGTAATGTGGTCTATTTAATCTTTGGATATGATTCATTTTCTGGATAATTCTCTAAAATTATCTCAAAATATGGATGAACGGTATGTTGTTTGGATATGATTCATTTTCTGGACATCATTTTCCCAGTTGTTTCCTGTGGTGTGGTCTACTTAAACTTTTTATATGCTTCAATTTTGGGCTCAATCACTAAAATGAGCTGAAGTACCAGATGGACAGTGTGGATAAGACTAGGGCTGAAAGTTGGGCAGGTTCAAGCCGACCGACTTGTGATCGACCTGACATTGGGTTGGGCTCGGGCAGGATATATTGGGTCCAATCTCAAGCTTGGGCAATACAAACACCAACCCGATAAAACTTGGGTTGGGCTCGGGTTGAGGTCTCGGGTTGCCCGACCCAACCCGAACCCGATCAATATATAAGTTACTTATAAATTATAATTAAGTGTGGATCGTTTGTGTCGAAGGGACACTAGTGATGTCGGGTCTCATTTATCCACGTCATTTTCAAGGACTGAAGCTAACAAAATATGCCAGATTTCTCTCTTCCAAATAGATTGGGTGTTATGCTACATGACTTTTAAAGGAGTAGTTATCCTATATTTTATCTTATTTTTTTAAAGAAAAAAATGAAGTTCTTTATGATGAATAATCACATATATAATTAATAAAATCATAGATACAAAAAATAAGTCCTATATTGAAATATAATATTACCCAACCAACCCGATCAACCCGACCGAGCCCGCTTAGGTTGAGAATTCCCAACCCGAGGTTGGGTTGGGTTAGGGTAAGGTATAGGAAGCTTGGGTTGGGTTAAGGTTGAGCACCAACCCGACCCAACCCGCCCGACTTTCAGCCCTAGATTAGACACACACATTCAAAGTGGGCTCGATAGGGTTTAATCAGTACGGTAATCTAACTAAGTTACTCAGTACGTAATCCTTGACTGTGGCGTACATGATGTTTTCCTTTCATCCATGCCTGTGATGTTATGAACAAGTTAGATGAGAAATAAACATTACAGTAGGCCATGGGAAGTTTTTAAATGTTGATGTTCGATCATCATTGTTTTCCTGTGGTGTGGTCCACTTGAGATTTTAATCCAACTCATTTTTTAGCTCATGCCCTAACTTTATATAGAAAAATGAATAGACAGTGTGGATAAAACACATACATCATCATAGCCTATGGAGCTTTTACTAGTGGATTGCTGGTGCTGAGGTCACTAGCCAAACCGCTTGCAAATCCTACACCTCCACTCTGTCCATCTATTTTGACAAATCATTTTAGGTTATGATACCAAAAAGGAGGCAGATAGGAGACTCTAATGGACATCGTATTGAGTAAACTCTGTTGGGTCCACCGTGAATGTATCTGGTCCATCCACGCCATCCATCCATTTTTCCATCTTATTTTACATGCTGAGACAAAAATTTAAGCATACCCAAAGATCAAGTGGACCATACCACAGGAAACAGTTGGAATAATTATTTCCACCGTTGAAACCTTTATAGGGTCCACAGTGATGTTTATTTCTCATCCAACCTGTTCATAAGATCACAAAAACATGGATGAAGGCAAATCAAAAAAACAAGCTTGATCCAAAACTTCTGTGACCCCCAAGAAATTTTCAATGGTAGATGTTCAATTCACATTGTTTCCTGTGGTGTGGTCCAATTGAGGTTTGGATATACTTCATTTTTTAGGTCAAGCCCTAAAATTATCAGGTAAAATGGATGGACAGAGTGGATAAAATACATGAATCAAGGTGGACCCCATAGATCAGTATGCAATCCACTTCCTAAAAATGAGCCCAAAACAAAAGCTAAAAACATTCCCCCAACTGCCCCTCCCAAAACCCAAATCCCGTGCCCGCCCCTCTCCCAAACCGTCTCTCTCTCTCTCTCTCTCTCTCTCTCTCTCTCTCTCTCTCTCTCGCCCGACCATCGGTTTCCAACCCCTCTCCCACAAGCAAATGCGCCCGGCCCTCTGTTTCCCAATACCTCTCTCTCTCTCTCTCTCTCTCTCTCTCTCTCTCTCTCTCTCTCTCTCTCTCTCTCTCTCTCTCTCTCTCTCGCTCGCTCGCTCGCTCGGTAGGGTTTTGAAATCCCCCATTCACCGCAAACCCACCATAGATCTGTGAGAGAGACTTGGAGAGCACTTGAAAGAAGAAGAAGAAGAAGAAGAAGGAGAAGGAAAGGAAATCCTGACATCTCAAACATCTATCCTGCGAACCATCTATGATCTCTAGCTCCTCAAAACAACTATTACTCTCTCTCTCTCTCTCAATGCCGATTTATGGATTTAGTAATTTATGGCTTTTTGATTTTGTGGGCTTTTGATGGTGTTTGGGGCTTGAGTGTCTAGTTCCCTGATAATGTTGATTTAATGTTGCTCAGATGAGATTTTGTGATTTTTATGCATTTTGATGATAAAGATTTTTGAGTTATCTTTTTTTGGGTTTGAATCAGTTGAGATTCGGCAGTGGTTGCAGGAATTTATGAATTCTACGTATTGTCGGTTTTTAGTGTTTATCTCATTTGAACTATTTAATTGTGTTTTATGTTGGTTTGGACAATTACAATGGGACTCAATTTATTCATCTGGAATTGTAAAAATGATAAATTCCTGTGTGTTCAAAAGGGTCTACTTGTATTAGATTAGAAATACTTCCAACTTTCGAATATTCCAAGTAGCATTGTTTCTTTGTTATGTTGTTGAACATGTCTGCTATTTACTGTTTGGAGTTGTGTACACAACCATCCTAGCTGTGCATCAGATTGGCCTAGCTATGGAGATAACGTGGTCCAATTCAGGATGGTACACTCATCAGGCAGACCATTTTTATATGTTGAATGTGGACAGTTGGCAACTCCTTTTAAAAGCGTCTATTATTTTGGTACATGTATTATGGTAGCTAAGTTGACCTGTTTATGTCTCCTTCATGTACTGAATGTATCGCCATGTCTAGAGATGTGTGTCGACTTAACCTGTTAGTGTTACTGTTAAAGGGAAACAATCTTGGTATAGCATCTTACTATTGTCTAGAGTTCTTGTTTTCTTTTGCTCTATCTGATTCTCCTATTGGATAATCCTAACCATCAAAGTGAATTCATTTCTGTTCTTTGCTATAAAATCAAGAAGTGGGGTGTGTTTCTTTTTAAAATTGCTGGCATATCTCTTGCATAGTTTATCTGTTTAGGATGTGTTTGGATAAACAACTGAATTGATTCAGTTCATTCAATAGGATATGACATTTTCTACTTCTCAAATGGATAAGCTTGTTTGAAATTGCTATTAGTTGCATTTCAGGTCCAACTTGTAAGTTAGATAATTAGTTACTCGTTTGAGGATTTCTATGGGGCCATACATAGATATGGTATATTTTTGGTGGCATAAAAATCACTCAAATTGTCCCATTTTGGACAGTTCAAGGTTAGATGGATAGTATGCTTTCATATAATTTATTTCAATGTTCATGCCTGATTCGTGGTCCATCTCCTCATTTCTCTCTGAATATGTTTCTTCCCGTATCTAATGCCAAATATCTTTACATTACTTTAGATATTTGGCATCAGAATGTAACGTAAGATAAACTTATCTGGAGAGGCATGGGGAGATGCTGCCGGATTTTCTGCGTGGACTTTTAAATGAGAATATGAAAGTATTACAATCTATCCAATCTTGGATGAGTAACTAATTTAGGATTTCATTGTATTAGCTTAGAAAATGTTTGAGCAGACTCGGATGTGCGTCAGAACTATCTAGATGTTGAACGGGGGTTCCTGGAAGGTGGGAACCACTACTTATGTTCGGGTAAGATAAGATGCATGATTTTCCTTTTCAACTATTTGTCATAGACTGACAGTACTTGTTTCAATTTTCTTAGATGGATGATGAATGTATTTGCAAATGTAAATGAAAATAAACTACTTATGATATATATATATATATATATATATATATATATATATATATATATATATATATATATATATATATATATATATATATGTTATCAATGGAGGATACCTTGGTTAGGGGGACATGAAATTCTTGTAACTTATGGTATGGTGCCCCAATATAAGTTGTATGTTACTAGTATGTAGTAGATAATATTAGATTCAATAGTAGATAATACTAGAGAACACCTAAACCTGATCCATAACCCGAAACCGAACCTGATTCCCTAAACATAGACCTAAACCTATAACCTAAACCTAAACATATGACCTAAACCTATAACCTAAACCTAAACCTATGACCTAAACCTAAAACTTATAACCTAAACCTAAACTTATAACTTAAACCTATACTTATAACCTTAACCTAAACTTATAACCTATACTTATAACCTAAACCTATACTTATAACCCTAACCTAAACTTATAACCTTAACCTTAACCTAAATCTAGACTTATAACCTAAACCTAAACATTAACCAAAACCTAAACCTAAACTTAAAAACCTAAACATAAACTTATAACCTAAACCTGATCCCGAACCCAAACCTTAACCTATAACCTATAACCTAAACCTTATCCCATAACCTATAACCTATTCCCATACCCAAAACCTAGAACTATAAACTAAACCTAAACTTATAACCTTAACTTAAACTCATAACCTTAACTTAAACCTAAACATATAAGCTAAACCTATAACATAGCCTAATCTTAAAGCTATCTTCGTAGACTGACTCTAGTCTTTTCATTGTAGAGATGGATAAGAGTTGGATGCGAGTTAAGAACAGGTTTGGCCCAGAGTATAAACAAGGGGTTCAAGAGTTCATGGAATTTGGGCGAAATGGGGCAGATTCAGGAAATAAGATTAGGTCTCCATGTCGAAAATGCATGAACTTGATATACAAGACTTTAAACAAAGTAGAGGATGATTTGTTCATAGTTGGGATTGACCCGGGTTACAATTTGTGGGTCCATCATGGTGAAGATATGACCCATAGAGATGAGGCCACTGAAGTCAACGAAGACCCAATTGTGCCAGATGACAAGGGTGAAGACGTTGACGAAATGCAAGATATCATAGGTGATGTGTTCAGGGGAACAATTGTGGATACTGATTTTGCAGCGACAAGCAGTAGCCAAGATATTCCTCCAACGGGTGACGTCGAATCAGATAAGTTTAGTAGGTTGTTGAGGGATGTGCAACGTCCACTTTATCCGGGGTGTGAGAACTTTTTCATGTTGAATTTTCTTACAAAGTTACTTCATTTGAAGACAATAAATCGTTGGAGTAACAAATCGTTTGATATGTTGCTTGAGTTGCTGAAAGAAGCATTACCGGCTGGTGAGACATTGCCCAAGTCTCATTACGAGGTAAAATCCTTGATGCGAGACTTGGGCCTTGGTTATAAACGAATCCATGCATATATAAATGATTGTTTACTGTATAGGGAAGAGCATGATAAGGATAATCAGTGTAAAAAATGTGGAGAGTTTAGGTGGAAGTATGACAAAGCCGGGCGTAAGAAAATCCTGCAAAAGGTGTTAAGGTACTTCCCATTGAAACCCAGATTGTAAAGATTGTTTATGTCTCGTAAGACGGCTGAAGATATGAGGTGGCATAAGGAGAAACGCGTTCATGATTATAGTACCCTGAGGCACCCTGCGGACTCTGAAGCCTGACAAAATTTTGACAAGCAATATGACTGGTTTGCAGAGGATTCTCGCAATGTTCGACTAGGTCTTGCAAGTGATGGTTTTAATCCATTTGGTAATATAAGTAGCTCGTACAGTATGTGGCCAGTGGTACTTATGTCCTACAATTTACCTCCTTGGGGGTGTATGAAGGAGTCATTTTTCATGATGTCATTGCTTATTCCTGGACCCAAGTCACCTGGAAATGACATTGATGTGTATCTGTGATCGTTAGTAGATGATTTAAATGAGTTATGGAGTCAAGGTGTAGAAATGTATGATACATTTGTAAGACAGATATTTCGATTACACGCAGCGGTCTTGTGGACAATAAATGACTTTCCTGCGTATGGAATTTGTCTGGGTGGAGCACGAAGGGCAAGTTGGCTTGTCCTACATGTGGTATTGAGACTTGTTCATTGTCATTGAAGTATGATAGAAAAACGTGTTATATGGGCCATCGTCGCTTCCTTCCTAGCGATCATAGTTGGAGCAGGAAGACGATGATCTTTGATGGCAAACAAGATCATAGGCCACCCCCGAAAGAACTATCTGGAGAAGATGTGATACAACAACTAAGTAACATTGGAGAAGTTACATTTGGTAAGGCGTTGCACTTGAAGAAGAAGAAACGTACAGTACTGGAATATAACTGGAGGAAGAAGAGCATCTTTTTTGATTTGCCCTATTGGAGTGATCTGAAATTGTAACACAACTTAGATGTTATGCATATTGAGAAAAATATATGTAATAATGTCTTCGGAACATTGATGAACATAGAAAAGAAAATAAAAGACAGTGTCAAGGCTCGATTAGATCTACAAGAAATGAGTTTAAAGAAAGAGTTACGCTTGCAACCACATAAAAATTCATATACTATACCAGCAGCCTGCTATACGTTGACAAAACTAGAGAGAAAGCATTTATATGAAATGTTAAGATCGGTGAAGTTTTTCGATGGGTATGCGTCAAACATATCCCGGCGCGTAAACATTACGAATTGTAAGGTAACAGGCCTGAAAAGTCATGATTATCATGTCCTTCTGCAACGCCTACTGCCGGTTACAATTTAAGGATTCCTGAGCAAGGATATCAGTGCTGCATTGATTGAGTTGGGGATATTCTTTAAGGATTTGTATTCGAAATCGTTAAATGTAGATGTTATTAAACAACTGGAGAGGGACATTACTGTAATCCTTTGTAAACTTGAAAGAATATTTTCACCTGTATTTTTTGATGTCATGGTACACCTAACGATTCATTTACCACACGAGATAAAGCCTGCAGGCCCAGTACAATATCGTTGGATGTATCCGATCGAAAGGTGGTAGAACCTATTAATTTTTTTTTTCATTCCATAAACTACATATATCCATATTTTCATGCTCTTAACATATTATTTTTACGAAAAGATACCTTCATACACTTAAACGATTTGTGAGGAACAGGGCACGCCCAGAGGGATCCATAGCTGAGGCGTACATTGATAATGAGTGCCTTACTTTTTACTCCTTGTATCTTCATGGTATTGAGACTCAATTTAACCGAGAAGATCGGAATGCCGATGAAGGGCAGGAGTATGAACAAGGACTCGTATCTGTGTTTGCACATAACGTTCATCCTTTAGGATCCCCAATGTTTCAAGATATGGATGTTGGGGATCTAGCAAAGGCGAGGTGGTATGTGTTGCATAATTGTGAAGAAATAGAATCGTACTTGGAGTAAGTCTTCCACCTGATTATTGTTTTCTCTGTAAACTCAGAACCTTAATGTTTTCTTGCTGATGATATGTCATTTATGTGTAGCGAACACCTAGACAAGATGAAGTCCAAATTCCCCACAAGTTATAATCGAATGCATCAGGATCAGTTTCCACAATGGTTTGAAAAATGTGTAAGATTTCACATTATATCTCTCCACACTTAGAATTTTTATTGTATTGCACATTATTTGAACCTAAGAAAATCTCTAAATAATTATATTCTGTATATGATAATAGATGAAGACGTTGCGCACAAGCAACTCTGCGGATGCGTCTGATGCACTATACTTGCTGGCATGTGGCCTTGATAGACGTGTATCTAGATATACAGGTTGTATTGTAAACAAGATTCGATTCCACACTAAAGAACGTGACAAGTATAGGTCCACACAAAATAGTGGGGTGGTTGTGAAGAGAATGAATGAGGAGGATAAAATTGACATTTATGACATTTTGATGGATATTATTGAGCTGAATTATTGTATGAGAAAGTAGGTGTACTTATTTAGATGCAATTGGTGGGACGTTAAAAATAAGAAGTTAGGAATACAGACTGATAACTAATTTACGAGCATAAATTTATCTCGAAAGTGATTTAAGGACGACCCATTTGTCCTCGCCAGCTAAGCCGAACAAGTATTTTACCTCGCTGACACTAAGTTAGGCGGCTCTTGGCACGTGGTGCAGAAAATAAAGCCCAGAAACGTATTTAACATTCTCTGTAACATCCCGAAAATCGGGGGGTCGAGCAAAAACCCAACTCCCGAGTTCCAAAATGTTATTTATGCAACATAGATATGTATGATTGAATGTTGTCTGTGATAATGTATTGAACATGAGTGAGATTAAGCTAGAACAGCATATCATACTCCAGAGACAGTTAAATTAACAAGCGGAAGATTGTGATAGTATGTATAACATATATAAACTGTTTTATGTCTCCAGAGTGTGAACATGTTACCAGGTTATATACATACATGTATACTCCAAAAGTAGACAAAACGAATATACATGAGTGCGCTAAAAATAAAAATGACAAGTATCAAAGTATCTAATCAACCTCCCTGTAATCCCGTCAATCAGATCATGCATAAAGGAGGGATCCTCATCATCATCATCAAGTCCAGCACCGCCTCGCAGGCCACGCCATCATCTGCAATCACAAAAGGGACTGGTGGGTGTCCGGAAACACCATCCCGTAACGTGGGAGTGAGTAGCTAACTCAGTGGAATAATAGAGCAAAGATTAACATGTTATCAAATCAATCATGCGATAATAGTAAAGTAATAATTCAAACATTCTTAATACTGTTGTTAATGCAATTATGACATGACGTGATGTATGCCCTCACCGACAATCACCCTCATGCGGCAACATCTTATGACCGCGGCATGCCACACTCCCTAGAGTGCTCCACATCTTCCAGGCACATGCAATGCTATGGTGATATGATTTTCGAGTTGTTATTAGTCCATTCAAACAGCAAGATTGGGAAACTAAGGTACTTCCCTTGTATCAATCCCAACACAGATCCTGTCTAGGGTCGTCACTCCTAGTAATCTCATACGATGTATATTTTGTAGGTCGCTGCAAGGGCTGTCAGGGCTGTTGCACGCACTCGTTGCACCGCTCCCCCATCACCTTATCAATACAGGCCTACCGTACTCTACTGCAACGGAAGGGTCGTCGCCTCCCGTGGACTCAGAATACGCTCGCGGTCACTACAAAGGACTCGTCGCCTGATCAGTGTAGGCCGACAGCTAGAATATAGTGTCCCATACCACCATAATCTGCTCACGAGTCTAGGTGCTCACTGGTCACTATGGGGAGGTTTGTGGCCCCAGCGTAGGCCGACAGCTCGACCACGGTGTCCCATACCACCATGCCCGGCTCATGAGTCTTCGTGGATCAAGGTACCATGGTTAACAGGGTTTTCAGTGGTAAGTTCAGTACCCTAGGTTCAAGCAGATATGACTCATGCAGGGTGAACATACAACGGTCAGTCGGGTTACTTGACGAGTTCGACTAGCACGAGCGCATCGCAAGTCGAACGATATGAAGTGCGTAAAACACTTCGCGTGGCCTAACCACTGCCGCCAACTCTAAACACGACTCGTGTTCATCGACACGTCCTTCGTGGCCAAGATAAGCTAACCATGAATTCTTTCGGTTACCGACTGCCTGGACTAGGCATAGTCCCAAACAATCATAGAATCACATCAGCAGTTGTGTAAGGGTAATGGAAATGAAATGCAACCATGTGAGCATGTTAACACATGTTATTATATACAACTTAAGCGAGTCTTCAAACACATGCCTTTCATACATATAATGAAATTATACATATCGCCAACATATAGAAAATCATCACCATCAGCGTATTAATTGAGAATTCAATCTCCAACTAAGTCATAAGAAAATCATCAAGCACATGTTATAACATACCACTTAAATGAATCATTAAGCACATGTATTTCATACATATAATGAAATCGTACATATGGCTAACATGTAGGAAATCATTCACATCAACATATTAATTGAGAAATCAATCTCAAACTAATCCATAACACCATTTAAGCCAATACATACTAATACAAGCATTTATACAAATACTTACACTACACACTTAAGTCTACATATAGTATGTCGATCCGACGTGCGCATTTAGGCGAATATCTTCGCCAAACTAATTATGCACGCATTCCTAATTCCTAATGTGACAACAAACCATGTCAATCACATCAGCAAAATAAGAATGTAAACTGTACTTCCTACAAATGACTAAAATGCCCTAAATCTCATATTCTTCGTTAATTTACGAAACAGGAAACGGAGAGCATGTTGTACATGTCAAACGGCGTTGCCGTCAAGAATCTACTATTAAACGACATTGAAAGCTTTGGAAACAGTCAATCAAAGCGTCTAAAATCCGCACCTTTTCCCTTTTAGGGATGAGAATTCGAACGGAGCGTATACGCTTCGTCTACGGCGAATAGAGAACCTGATTTACGAGATTTATCAACTAACAAGCTATGGAACTAAATAAGCATCAAATCAGTAACTTTCTAGGGTTATTTCTTACCTAGAAACGTGGAGAAATCACCGGCAAAGTGATTGGAATACGCCGCTTAAGCATGTGCAGCAGCAGCAGGAAAAGCTCTCCCACCTTCTCTCATAAACTCTCACTTTCTCTCTCACTCTAGCTAGGGTTTCTAGCAAATTCGGATGGGTGAGAGAAGTGAGGGTTTCAACCCCTTTTATAAGCTCAAATGTGCCCAAAACAGGCTTGGGAACAAAGTATACTTGAGGTATATCCAAATCGGGGCTGTTTCGGTCCAAAAGGGCATTTCTGGTGGTCCCCTGGTCGAATGCGATCGGACTTAAGCTCATGCGTACCAGATATAGCACGTATTAAGTTTTCAGTCCGGCAGGGTTCGCAGATCGCGCATGGCGGACCAGTTTCAGTTCAGCGGTCACCACACGTAGATCAGGGCTGGAAGTCTCATAATAATAAATAGAAATTTTTCCTGATCTGAGGGTGTAATCTGGATGAATTCTGACAGTCAGAACGCTTAATACTGACGTGTCAAGTCGTGTGCCAGATTTGAATTTGAAATTCCAATTCTGTCCCTATTCGCGGTCTCTTCAGTCCGGGCTCAATGAAATAGTCTGTGATTATCGGTTTGACTTGATTTTTGAAATGAGTGTCAAGTCCAGCTAGGCGGTTCTAACGGTCTAAGATAGGAGGTATCGGACTTTCGATGCGCGGTCTAAATCCAATACAAGAATTCAAAGTGGTCCAGAGAACAAACCCGCTTAGAGTTTGATCTGAGGTTATAGAGTATTATGGAGTCATACGTTCTACTCGATTTGGGTCTTGTAGAACGTATTTAAAGTGATCAGGGACTGTTTCCCAGCTACTCCAGCGTTGCGCTAGCTAACTTACGCTAAATTTCCATAGGAATTAATCCTAAGTGGTTTCTTTGGCTATGAAATAGGGTTCTGAGCGATTTTTCAGGTGTTTTAGTTGACCCATAGCCTAAGGACGTTAAATCCCAGATTGGCCAAAATTCGGGGTGTTACATTCTCGAACCAGAAGTTGACGATAGCGAGGACGGGGGAAATGACACGTCTAGGGTTGAATAAGCATATCAAGAAGACGTGCCGTCTGCGGATACAAGGATTGATTCAAGTGTTGATATTGATATGGTGCAACTAGACTGAGATGATGTGCCACCTGATCATGTTGATGCCTCAATAGTATGAGACATTGTTAGAGATGATAGCGGTTTCATTGAGGGATCCATTGCAGACGATGAAGAGAAAATACTGATCAGCGATAGTGATGGTGAAGAAGAAATAGTCCTAAGCGATAGTGATACAGACGACGATTATCAAATGTACACATGATTTACATGTCATTTTTCAATTCGAATATGTATATTTAATATAAAATGACAATGTGTAATGGAATTTAATAGGGTTATAGATTAAAGTTTACAGTTTTAATATATTCTTCTTACATTATAGTATAATGGTCTAATCATATTTTAATCATCTCTCTAAGCATAAGCATAAATGCATTGTACCGTGAACACTACTTGTATAATGTTTTAGTATATTTCACTTGTATTAACATTGTTTAAATTTATAAGTTCGTAGCTCGCACATTTTCAGTGATGGCACCAGGTGGGAGAGTACGTCATTCGCGCACTGGATCTACCCCTTCTACCCGTGATGGGACGGAGCCAGCATCACCGCCACATGTTGCATCGCAGTCCTCGGATCCCTCAGTCATGCATACACAGGGCACTGCATGTAAGTCTATATATATATTTCTTTTAATGACTTTGGTTTATGTTTATACTTACATATTTCTTTTGCAGCAGCGTCGTCGACCAGCTGACGAGGACGTGGACCCACGCGTGGGTTGCTTTTACAGCGACTTACACGCGAGGGTAGGGTGACGGTAGAGTTCCCACAGGACTGTATTAGACCTGTTGGGAATAATGCCAGATTGTTTACGTCGGAGGTCGGTGTCTTATGCCGATCTATGATCCCCACCATCACCTCCCATTGGGGAGACGTGACAGATGATGTGCGGTAGCACATCCGTCAGTGCCTTCAGGTAAATTTATATGTTATGTGTTTTATTTATATATGTATTGCTCGAAATTAATGGAGCAAACCCAGATATGCGTCAGAGCTATCCGAAAGAGCGGGGGTCCCTGGAAGGTGGGAACCGCTGTTATGACCATGATAAAGCTGTCCATTTTCTATGGACGGCATTGGAGGGGCCAGGCCATTTGGACAGGCCGTGCTTATGTAATTGCTCGAAATTAATGGAGAAGACCTGGATGTGCGTCGGAGCTATCTGGAAGAGCGGGGGTCCCTGAAAGGTGGAAACCGCTGTTATGACTATGATGAAGCTGTCCATTTCCTATGGACAACATTGGAAGGGCCTGGCCATTTAGATAGGCCATGTTTATATTTGTATTTATATTTGCAGGGCCCACACCCTTAACCTAAACCCGAACCGATTATCAAATCTAAAAACCTATAACCTAAACCAAAACCAAAACCTGTAACCTAAACCTGAACCCAGTCTCAAATTCCAAAACCTATAACCTAAACCTAACTTATAACCTAAACCTATAACCTAAACCAAAACCAAAAACTATAAACTAAACCCGAACCCATTCTCAAATTCCAAAACCTATAACCTAACCTAAACCTACACTTATAACCTATAACTTAAACCTAACCTTAACCTAAACCTAAACCTATAACCTATAACCTTAACCAAAACCTATAACCTAAACCAAAACCAAAACCTATAACCTAAACTTGAACCCATTCTCAAATCCCAAAACCTATAACCTAAACCACAACCAAAACCTATGACCTAAACCCGAACCCATTCTAAAATCCCAAAACCTATAACCTAAACCTAACCTTAACCTATAACCTAAACCAAAACCTATAACCTAAACCCGCACCCATTCTTAAATCCCAAAACCTATAACCTAAACTAATACCAAAACCTATGACCTAAACCCGAACCCATTCTCAAATCCCAAAACCTATAACCTATCCCTAAACCTTAACCTATAACCTAACCTAAACCTATACTTATAACCTAAAACTATTCCCAAATCCCAAAACCTATAACCTAAACCTAACCTTAACCTAAACCTAAACCTATAACCTATAACCTTAACCAAAACCAAAACCTATAACCCAAACCCGAACCCATTCCCAAATCCCAAATCCCAAAACCTATAACCTAAACCAAAACCTATAACCTAAACCCGAACCCATTCTCAAATCCCAAAATCAATAACCTATCCCTAAACCTTAACCTATAACCTAAAACTATTTCTAAATCCCAAAACCTATAACCTAAACCTAACCTTAACCTAAACCTAAACCTATAACCTATAACTTTAACCAAAACCTATAACCTAAACCAAAACCAAAACCTATAACCTAAACCCGAACCCATTCTCAAATAACAAAACTTATAACCTAAATAAAAACCAAAACCTATAACCAAAACCCGAAACCATACTCAAATCCCAAAACCTATAACCTAAACCCGAACCCATTCTCAAATCCCAAAACTTATAACCTAAACCAATACCAAAACCTATGACCTAAACCCGAACCCATTCTCAAATCCCAAAACCTATAACCTAAACCTAAACCTAAACCTTATCCTAAACCTATAAACTATAACCTAAAATAAAACTTATAACCTAAACCAAAACCAAAACCAAAACCTATAACCTAAACCCGAACCCATTCTCAAATCCCAAAACCTATAACCTTAACTAAAACCAAAACCTATAACCTAAACCCGAACCCATTTCCAAATCCCAAATCCCAAAACCTATAACCTAAACAAAAACCTATAACCTACACCCGAACCCATTCTCAAATCCCAAAACTAATAACCTATCCCTAAAGCTTAACCTATAACCTAACCTAAACCTATACCTATAACCTAAACTATTTCCAAATCCCAAAACCTATAACCTAAACCTAACCTTAACCTAAACCTAAACCTATAACCTATAACTTTAACCAAAACCTATAACCTAAACTAAAATCAAAACCTATAACCTAAACGCGAACCCATTCTCAAATACCAAAACCTATAACCTAAACCAAAACCAAAACCTATAACCTAAACTCGAAACCATACTCAAATCCCAAAATCGATAACCTAAACCCGAATCCATTCTCAAATCCCAAAACCTATAACCTAAACCAATACCAAAACCTATGACCTAAACCCGAACCCATTCTCAAATCCCAAAACCTATAACCTAAACCTAAACCTAAACCTTATCCTAAACCTATAAACTATAACCTAAAACAAAACCTATAACCTAAACCAAAACCAAAACCTATAACCTAAACCCGAACCCATTCTCAAATCCCAAAACCTATAACCTTAACCAAAACCAAAACCTATAACCTAAACTCGAACCCATTCTCAAATCTCAAAACCTATAACCTAAACCTAAACCTAAACCTTATCCTAAACCTATAACCTATAACCTAAAACAAATCCTATAACCAAAACCTATAACCTAAACCCGAACCCATTCTCAAATCCCAAAATCAATAACCTAAACCAAAACCAAAACCTATAACCTAAACCCAAACCCATTCTCAAATCCCAAAACCTATAACCTAAACGGAAACCAAAACCTATAACCTAAACCCGAACCCATTCTCAAATCTCAAAACCTATAACCTAAACCTAAACCTTATCCTAAACCTATAACCTAAACCAGAACCTATAACCTAAACCAAAACCAAAACCTATAACCTAAACCCGAACCCATTATCAAATCCCAAAACCTATAACCTAATCTAAACCTATACTTATAACCTAAAACCTATAACCTAAACAAAAACCTATAACCTAAACCAAATCCAAAGCCTATAACCTAAACCTGAACCCATTATCAAATCCCAAAACCTATAACCTAACCTAAACCTATACTTATAACCTAAAACTATACCCAAATCCCTAAACGTATAACCTAAACCTAACCTTAACCTAAACCTAAACCTATAACCTATAACCTAAACCTAAACCAAAACCTATAACCTAAACCCGAACCCATTCTCAATTCCCAAAACCTATAACCTAACCCAAAGCTATACTTATAACCTAAAACTATTGCCAAATCCCAAAACCTATAACCTAAACCTAAGCTTAACCTAAACCTAAACCTATAACCTATAACCTTAACCAAAACCAAAACCTATAACCTAAACCCGAACCCATTCTCAAATTCCAAAACCTATAACCTAAACCAATACCAAAACCTATGACCTAAACCCGAACCCATTCTCAAATCCCAAAAACTAAAACCTATCCCTAAACCTTAACCTATAACCTAACCTAAACCTATACTTATAATCTAAAACTATTCCCAAATCCCAAAACCTATAACCTAAACCTAAGCTTAACCTAAACTTAAACCTATAACCTATAACCTTAACCAAAACCTATAACCTAAACCAAAACCAAAACCTATAACCTATCCCAAACCTATACTTATAACCTAAAACTATTGCCAAATCCCAAAACCTATAGCCTAAACCTAAGCTTAACATAAATCTAAACCTATAACCTATAACCTAAACCAAAACCAAAACCAAAACCCGAACCTATTCTCAATTCCCAAAACCTATAACCTAACCCAAAGCTATACTTATAACCTAAAACTATTGTCAAATCCCAAAACCTATAACCTAAACCTAAGCTTAACCTAAACCTAAACCTATAACCTATAACCTATACCAAAACCTATAACCTAAACCAAAACCAAAACTTATAACCTAAACCCAAACCCATTCTCAAATCCAAAAAACCTATAACCTAAACCAAAACCAAAACCTATAACCTAAACCCGAACCCATTCTCAAATCCTAAAACCTATAACCTAAACCTAAACCTAAACCTTATCCTAAACCAATAACTTATAACATAAACCAAAACCTATAACCTAAACCAAAATCAAAACCTATGACATAAACCTGAACCCATTATCAAATCCCAAAACCTATAACCTAACCTAAATCTATACTTATAACCTAAAACTATTTTCAAATCCCAAAACCTATAACCTAAACCTAAACCTAAACCTAAACCTTATCCTAAACCTATGACCTATAACCAAAACCAAAACCATAACCTAAGCCTAAATCTAAGAGCTAAATGTATTCTCAAATTCCTAAACCTAAACCTACACCTAATCCTAATCTCAACTACTTAACCTAAACCTAAACTTGAAAACTCAAAACTAAACCCGATCCCAAACCCAAACCTGATTTCCTAAACCTAAACCTTAACCTATTCTCAATTCCCTAAACCTTAACCTATAACGTAACTTAAATCTAAACCTATAACATACACTTATAACCTATAATCTAAACCTAAACCTAAAACCTGAATTTATTCTCAAATCCCTAAACCAAAACCTACACCTAATCTCAACTCCCTAACCTAAACCTAAACTTGAAAACCCAAGCCTAATCCTAATCCCGAATCCGAACCCCATTTCCTAAACCTAAACCTTAACCT
Source organism: Magnolia kwangsiensis (assembly GCA_037074715.1). Taxonomy (NCBI): domain Eukaryota; kingdom Viridiplantae; phylum Streptophyta; class Magnoliopsida; order Magnoliales; family Magnoliaceae; genus Magnolia; species Magnolia kwangsiensis. The sequence continues at coordinate 125,420,511 of CM073578.1, read as the reverse complement.
ATTCTCAAATCCCTAAACCTAAACCTACACCAAATCTTAATCTCAACTCCCTAACCTAAACCTAAACCTAAACTTGAAAACCCAAACTTAGACCCAAACCCGAACTCGATTTCATAAACCTAAAACCTTAACCTATTCTCAATTCCCTATAGCTATAACCTATAACCTAAACCTAAACCATAACTTTAACCTAAACCTTATCCTAAACCTAAACCTTATCCTAAACCTAAACCTTATCCTTAACTTAAACCTTAACCTTAACCTTAACCTTATGAACTCTAATTTACTTTATTAAAGTTCATTTACGACTAAGTTATTTTTTTAATAAGTTTATTGCCTTAATCTATTATTTACGAAACTGCAGGATAAATTTTACTTGGATTTCAGTGTTCGGCACATCTCCTATGCCGTTGATGACATGATGAAGGAGTGGTTCAAGGCTTACCGCGGTAAGTTATACCAGCAGTACAAGCGGTCCTCAAGCCACGAGGAGCCCGCACAGTCCGTACCGCTTCACGTGACCCGTGAGGACTGGCAAATACTCTGCGATAGGTTTTCGTCTGATTCTTTCCAGGTAATATTTTCATATTTATGATATCTTAACGTAATAATTAAATTCACAATTAATAACAATGCATTATGTATAATGTATTCAGAAGAGGAGTAAAATAAATTCTGACAACAGGAGAAAGTTAGAAGTGAACCACGTAGCTGGTTCAAAGTCATTTGTACGACTTCGTCATGACATGGTAAGAAATTACTGGTAATTTTTATATTCTTTCCATGCATTTATATTAACTCTATTTTCCTTTCGATTGCGCAGTGAGATTTCGTCACTGGCCAGGAGCCCGGACCAGTAGACTTCTACAAAGGGACTCACTGTCAGCAGGTGAGTAGATCTTGGGTACATTCTAAAGCCAGCGAGATTTGGATAAAAATCATTACATTGTAAAATTTAATTACATTAAATTATAATAATGTCATTCATTATGAAAATTTATATGTTTTCATTACAGGAGGAGATGAACACCTTACGCAGTTAGCCCACTCCCAATGGTATTTAGCGGAGTGAGCCAGAGATCCTGAGTCAGGTGCTTGGCACGCGTTCTAGATATGTGCGTGGGCTTGGCCATGGTGCCAAGCTCATGGCACCCGCTAGAGCTACCTCCAGCCGATCCGTCTTCGTTGGCGACAGCGCCGTACACCGAGCTGATACCGTAGAGAGAGAGGTTCAACAACTACGAGTTGTCGTCGATGACATCAAAGATCAATTCGACAGGCAGAGGGAGGAGCAGGAGAGGAAGATGATGGAGGAGCTGACGTGGCAGAGGGAGGAGCAAGAGAGAAAGATGGAGGATCAGCCAGCGAGGTAAAAGGAGGAGCTGGAGAGGAAGATGGAGGATTAGTTGGCAAGGTAGAAGGAGGAGTAGGAGAGGAAAATAGAAGAGATGCGGGTGGAGCATGAGCGACGGATGACGGAGATGTTTCAAGCTTTCACTGCACGCTTGCCTACCGATGCCCCACCACATTCGCCTTCAGCTTTATGATTTTATCTTTTTTATTTATGATGTTAAACTTTTATGTATTTATGCGTGAATGAATGTAATGCGTATAAGATTGGTTGTGTTTGAATGTATGTAGTTTATGTATGAAAGGATTTACTAGTTTGGGTTAGATGGATCTGAATGTGAATATGATGAAATTTGACAGGTGTATTATGATATAACAGGTGTATATCAGGATGTGAATATGAATATGATAATATAACAGGTATATCAAGATGAATATGATGAAATATATTGCAACAGGTGTCTATCAGGTATTTTGCACGAAATTTTCTATTGGATATTGTTAAAAAAATATACTTTTAGCAACGAAATTTTTCGCCGCTATAGGTTTTTAGAGACGAAAAGTTTCGTTGCTAAAAGTTTTTTAAAAATATTTTATGGACGAAATTTTCGTTGCTAAAAGTTTTTTAAAATATTATAGGGACGAAAAGTTTTGTTGCTAAAAGTTTTTGAAAATATTATAGGGACGAAATTTTCATTGCTAAAAGGTTTTTACAATATTATAGGGACGAAACTTTTCGTTGCTAAAAGTTTTTGAAAATATTATAGGGACGAAAGTTTCCTTGCTAAAAAATTTTAAAAATATTATAGGGACGAAACTTTTCGTTGCTAAAAGTTTTTGAAAATATTATAGGCACGAAATTTTCGTTGCTAAAAGTTTTTTAAAATATTATAGGGACGAAACTTTTCATTGCTAAACGTTTTTTAAAATATTATAGGGACGGAATTTTCGTTGCTAAAAGTTTTAAAAATATTATAGGGATGAAATTTTCATTGCTAAAAGTTTTTTAAAATATTATATGGACGAAATTTTCGTTGCTAAAAGTCTTGTAAAGCATTTTTCACTGCGAAAAATAAAAATATATTTTTTGCAGCAAAACTTTTCTTTGTAAATAGTCTTGTAATATTTTTTTCGTGATGAAAAGTGGCGCTGCAGAAAGATGATTGAATATTTTTAGCAGCGAAAATTTGCGCTGTTAAAAGTTTTCCAAAGATTTTTTAGTAACGAAAGTTTTCGTTGCTAAAAGTGGAATAATAATTTTTTGCAGCGAAAATTTTCGTTGCTAAAAGTCTTGTACAGTTTTGTAGGGACGAAAGTTTTCGCTGCTAAAAGTCCTCCACAGATTTTTTAGTAGTGAAAGTGGTACAATTATTTTTTGCATCGAAACGTTTTGCTACTAAAAGTCCTCTACAGTTTTTGTTGCGATGAAATTTTTGTCGCTAAAAAGCTTACATTTAGCAATGACTTCAACTTTTTGGCCGCTGAAAGTTTATAGTGACGGTGTATTAGCAACGAAATTAGCGACAAAAATTTTCGTCGCTAAAAACCTTTAGCTACGAAATGTTGACGTTTAGAGACGAAAATTTCCGTTGCTAAAAGTAGGAATTCTTATAGTGCCTTCTGATGGATGGCTTGGATATTACACCTGTCTGTCATGCTAGCATGTGGTAGTGTGTGCATTATCTCACTTGTACATGCATGTGAGCTTAGCAAACCTCTTTTCCTTCCTCAGGTGGGCTCTACCTAGAAGGTGCACATTTCTAGCAAGTGGTGAACCTGCTTCTGAACATCATTAGATTAGTTTTTGATGGTGATCTTTTCTCTATACAACGTGATGCACTGTATACCTTAGAAACTATTTAGAACTCAAGGCATTGCCACTAATCACTGGCATGTCCTACTTGTAACAAGCAAATGGAGATTTTTTTTTTCATGATGGTCAGCTCTGCTTGCACATTTTTTAGGTCATTGATACTCGTGGTCAATATCTATTCCACTTGGGAAGTGGGTACTTGTGACCACTGATGGTCCTTGCGGAAATCGTCCAGACATTTATTTTGGCCCTACAAACCATATGGTGAGACCATTCATTATGTCAATTTCATTCTTCTTTGAGTTTTTATTAATTAATTAAGGAAAAAAAGAAAATGGTCATACATGATGCACTTCTTTCACTGTCTTTTTTCAAGGTGAAGTCGAGCAAATTTCTCTAATGAAGCCAAAGGCTAGGATGAAGGATGTACCTTGCCATATGCGAGTTCACACAGACTCACCAAGTTTTGTATTTTCAGCATTATTTAAATGAAGGATTGTAATTGATTGAATGAAGGATTATAATTGAGTGAATGATTAATTATGCAGGTGGTAATTGAATGAACAAATGATTGTAATTGAATGAATGAATGATTGTAATTTTGACCGAATGATTATGTAGGTGGTAATTGAATGCATGAATGAATGATTGTAAAAAAAAATTTAATGTAGGCAATAACTACGGATATTAACCGTAGCTGTTAATCTGACAACCGTAGCTGTTACAGAATTCAGCATATTGTTATGGATCCAACACTACTTTTAGCTACTAATAATATCCGTAGTTGTAGGTGCTTTTGGCTATAGAAATATTTGTTATAGATTATATCTGTAGCTATTATAAAATATGGCTACGGATTAAATTCGTAGCCATAGGTTTTGGACCAATTGGCTCGGCACCTACGACGACGGTCATGCTACGGATTTAATCCGTAACCATAGGTCTATGGCTACGGATTAAATCCGTAGCCTTTGCCCATTTTTTTGGTAGTGATGGTACTGTTTAATAACCCGATTTAATTGTGTTTGTGATGCATGGGGTATTTACGAGCTTAGATTGAAATAGGATGTTAAAAGCATGGATTTTATGCTCATGAGTCACCAAAGCATGGGACGGACCCCAGGGGACCAAGATCGACGGATTTACACGCCAAAGATCTAAGAAAATTGAGAAACTGAAGCTCAAGTGGCCTGAAAGTCTGCCAGAATGAAAGATCACAGGGTTTTCATCATCTGTTCATCTTGAAACTTCATATATGGACTGAGGACCATAAATTAACCGTACATGTCAAATTTTAGCCGCTGGACCCTTTTAAAAATGGCCTAACAGACAGATCAGCCCATAAATCGTCAAACTGGGGCTCACCTGATCGCTGGACATACTTTAGTTTTGGTTACAACCCCTTAATCTACATTGCGAAAGGAATGGACGGAGCGGATTCGTCGTATACATCAAGGAAGGACCTCGCTGTGCACTGGACGGGTAGCCCGATCAAAGACAGGCTGACCCGTCTTTCTTCGTGCACAGGGACAGCGGATGAACGACCGTCTACCATTTTTTATTTGTAGGCCCCACCTATCACCCATTCGGATGATCTGAGACCTCCATTCACTCCAGAGTGTAGGCGTGACCATCACCTAGGTGGTGGAATCCCGAAAGACAACGTATATCTGATTTCAGCCATTAAAATGGAAGATCGACGGTGCAACGAAAAAATCCATGGGCCACATCGAATTTGATCCGAAACCAGTCATTCCCACCTGGTTTTTCGAGATGCAACAAGTAGACAGACTGGATTTCCTTGACATCATCGATCATGGACCCCACCATCATGACAGTGTAACAATTACACAGGCTCTGTTCGCGTCTGGACGCTGTTCGAGTTTTACAGACGATTGCATGAATGTGGTGATGATTGGATGGGTAATCCAGACCGTCCATCGTGTAGGCCATCCCAAAACGTCCCAGGGGACGTTGTTTCTTTGGAAAGAAAGGGAAGTGGCAGTTTCGGCGTTGTTTTTGTGGCTGTGTAAACAGGACCTAAGCAAATCAGCTGTTGCTACGAAATCTCTCCACGCACGCCGACTCCAGCACTCCATCGACCATATCTGCTATAAAAGGAGAAGGAGAGAGGATGTGTAGGGGATCTAGCGAGGGCTGGACGTGGAGCAGAGAGACAGAGAGAGTAGAGTTTTTTTTTTTTTTTTAATTTCTTTTTGTTTATTTTTTTTTTTTTTAAGGATTTAGCCTAATCATGTTGCTAGGCTAAACCTCTTAGCTAGGGCTAAGAGGTGAAGCTTGTAGCATGATTAGGATGGTAGCTTTGCTTTGATTCAGGGTTATTAAACTATTTTGGATTCTAGTTCAATTATAAGGAGTATTCTTAGTTTTTAATGGTTTGTTGTGACTCGAATTACAATGGATCTGCGATAGCTTGAGATATCCTCTTTTCATGTATTGAGATTGTAAACTTGGGAACACTGTTGTTCACCATCGTCTCATGGGCATAGTTGGGTGATGGAACCCTTCCTAACTTTCACAATTCTCTTATGATTAGTTGTGAGATTGGTAAATTGTTATTTTTGGCCATGGGGCATGGTTTGGTGATGGAATCACTTCTAAATCTTCACCAATCTTAACTTTTGATGATTAGATCCATGAGAAGTTCAGAGATCTAACAAATCTCTTCTTACCAATTGGATAGGATATGACCTGATTCCAGTTGTGTCCTTGAATCAATGCAAGGTAGCTTCTTAATTGCTATAAGTGAATTCTCTGAATCCCTAGTTTCCTACCACTGAATTCTTTAAGTTTTATATTAATATTTCACCATTATTCTCTCACTATCATTTAATTTAGATTTCATCTTAATCTAGTTCTAGTTCTACTTAATTTCAGATTATATACAGGTTTCAATCCATTGGGATTCGACCTCGGTCTTATCAAGTTTATTACTACATCACAACCCTATACTTGGGGTGTCAACAATGGTAGGCATTGTATCGGTGCACATCAAGATGTTTGATAGTAATGAGCGTATCTTGACTAACGTGAGACGTTCTTGATTTCAGGAAGAGTCTAATATCTTTATGAGCACTTGAAGCGCTTTGGAGCAAATTCACTGGGTTTGATCATGTCCTTAAAGTTTCAAAGGGGACACTTGTAATCATGAAGGCATAGAGGAATGGAAACATTAATAAGTTGATCAGGAGTATTTTATCGAGTGGAGCTACAGTGTCTATCACGGACTTCACGCCTGCATATATGACATGCATGCTTAGGTCACATGAGCGAGCGGGGCATAAAGGTACTTTCTGACTGACGTTTAATTCCAGTTTTTAGTATATGAGAGAATTTTACATATGATAAATAGTCAATGTTGTCTTTTAAGTCTGAAAAACATGTTTGTAAGGGGATTCTAAATTATGTACATTTTGATGTATGTTGGCCGGTGCCCATTATTTTTGGTAGAGGATCGTCATGGTTTGTTACGTTGATTAATGACTATTCTAGAAAAGTGTGGGTTTATTTTATGAAAAATAAATCAGATGTTTTCACCAACTTCAAATAGTGGAAGGTGATGGTTGAAAAATAGTCAGGGAGAAAGGTTGTATTAAGGACATATAATGGTGGGGAATTCAATTGGCATTGTAAAAATAAGGGGATTGTAAGGCACAACGTAGTGTGCCACACACCAAAGAAAAATGGTTTGGCTGAGTGAATGAATCAGATTCTCTTTGAGAGGGCTCAATACATGATTAATAACGTTGGGGTGACAAGGAATTATGAACTAGAGTCATTAACATGACTTGTTACTTAGTAAATCAGTCCCCTTCTACGAGTATTGAATATAAAATTCTATAAAAATTATGGAGTAATCAGCAGATAGACTACTCAGGATTACATGTATATGGTTGTGATGCTTACTCTCATGTACCATCAGTTAAGAGAGATAAGTTCGATCAAAGATCTAAAAAGTACATCTGTGTCGGCTATGTGGTGGTGTGGAGTACATGTCGGCTATGTGGAGTACATGTTATATGATTGGGTCACACGAAAAATTATCCTTAGTTGCGACGTCAAATTCGATTAAGGATACTTATTCCGTAAGTGTCATGCCCCAAACCTGAAAATCGGATTCACACGAATCTCGATTGTCAAATCCGGTGCCGACAGCCTCCGTAGTGCCCCATTCTCGGCCCCTGACAATCAAATGCCAGATTCCGATCCTAGGATCCTACAAGGAGGATTTTCAGAATAAAAATTTTTTTCGTAATGGAGCATAACCACAAGCATAACCAAGTCACGAAACAACATCACCACATATCCACTATATCAAAAATTTTAAGTACAATTCGGAAAGGGAAATACAAGGTGATCAAAAATCTCCAAAAGGTCCTGGTACGCGCTCCTGCCTCAGCGCTGCTGCTGTCCAACGCTACCTGCACGCAACTATCGTGCATAAGTTTACAAAAGCTTAGAGGGTGGTGTAAGTGGGTGCGTAAGGCAAACGCCGAGTGTACAATATCAAGGTAATGCAGAAGCATGCTGTAAGTCCATGAATAAAACCAACCATACCAATGCTATATGATGCAAGTCATGAATGTCATCGGCCATACCGATGCAATGCGAGGCCTACATAGCCGAATGTCATATGTGAAATGCAATCCAAGTAAGTCGGTACTCATCCAGTACACATATCAGTATAGTTCCTCTTTGGATATCACCTGAGTCTAATACACTTCGCAGTGACTGCCACCTCCCTAGCTGCACAGTCAAGCAAGTAGAATAGACCTCACTATCGGCCTGACCAGTAGTCTGTCAATATCTACCCGGATCGTCGATAGCGGACTCATTTGTGAGCTGGTCAAACTCAGCCTAGCTTATAGCCCCCTCACTCAGGAGGATAAGGCCACACCCCCTTCCAACCTACCACGACACAATGGGAGACGTGGCCTACTGGTATTCAGCACTCGGGCGCTCATGTATCCATTCGGTCTCAACGTTGGAGCATCTCCTGGTACCAAAAAGGTTCTGGAACTTTCACCCAATGACATCCTAAGTGCCCACAGTGCTGTAACCAAATATTTTCGGTATCTGATACGGCCATCCACGATGTACCTGTGGAGCCACGGCCCTGATGTCGCTAGGGCGTGTAGTGATTAAGTCACACGTATGTGAGATGCATGAATCATGCCGTCAAATCATGTAGAAATCCAGCGCGTACTGCGCGATCATGTGGGGCATTCTGTCTCATAACAGGTCCCATAAGTGGTCTGCCCAATGGCATATGCTATGATCAGTCACTACTCAAATCAAGCATACATATGATGCATATGGGCATGAGTCATGGGATTATACTAAGCATGTTATAAAGCGACGAATAGTAATGAGTATGGGCCTATCAATGGGCCCTAAGGAGAGTTACAATGCGGACATTTAACCAACATTGTACGTACAATGTGGACGTCAAACCATCATTGTTCCCTAGGCACGGCCCGCCATAAATGTTATTACATGAACTATGGGAATTCATACATTACAATGGACTCTAAGGACATCCCGTTGGGCTTCGACCCATGGGCCTTAGATACATCAAATGGGTCGTGTCACATGGCCTTACATTCATCTAATGGGTTGCATTAATGGGCCTCACTAATGAGCCTTATGTACATTGCAATGGTCCATGACTCATGGGCCATGAAATACATCAAAAGTGGGCCTACAAACATGAGCTTTAAATATATCAAATGGGTCACTCCATTTGTGCCCCATGCACATCAAATGGGCTTGATCCCATGGGCTTTAATATATAATAAATGGGCCGGATCCCATGGGCATTGCATATGTCAAATGGGCCCAAACCCATGGATTTTACATACGTCAAATGAGCTTAATCCCATGACCTTAGATGTGCACCAAGGTGGTCCTAATCATTTGGGCTTGAGATTTATACTAAGGTGGCCTCAATGGATGGCCACGATTACGTCAATCATGGGCCCTAAACACATACCAAGGTGGGCCCATTTGCATCGTAGATCTACCTCATTTTAGCTGTTAAAATGGATGGACGGTTAGGATACAACTTATGCACCATGGTGGGTCCCACACCTGGATGGTGTGAATAAAACACATACACCACAGTGGGCATCCACACCGTCCGCTGGACAGTGTGAAGAGAGCACATGCAGCAAGGTGGGCTCCACCGTCCACAGGGCTCCACCGTCCACGGCTGTGGACGGTGTTGTAAAACACATACATCAATGGTGGGATCCACGTGTGTGGCCCACCATCAGGTTTGCATGCCATCCAAACCGTTGGTAAGGTCACGTAGACCTGAATGAAGAGTAAAAACAAATTTCAGTTTGATTCAAAACTTCTGTGGGCCTATAAAATTTTCAATGGTAAAGTTCAATTCACACTTTTGCGTGTGGTGTGGGCCACCTGAGATCTGGATTGAGCTGATACTTGGAGGGGGCCCACTTCAGAAAGTGGCCCACCTTATGAATGGGTTAGATGACATATATACACCATGGTGGGGCCCACGGCTGGAGCCGTGGGTCCTCCCAACCGTCCAGCCGTGGGTCCTCCCAACCGTCCGCCAGCCGCTGACGCAGCCAGCATCTGACACAGCAGCAGTTGTTGCTGTGTAGTGTTTTTTTTTTTTTTTGAAAATCCGTTTTCTAGGGTTTTTCTCGTGTGGGCCCCACGTTTGAAGAATCCACTCCTGCCATTGGATTATACAACCCACAACGAATCCAACGAGTTCAATATCGGGCCTCTTTCATCGTGTAAAAAGAAATCTGGAAGGATTTCAATAGTATTGATGCTATTTTCAACACCATGGCCCACTAGAAAGTTGGATCAGCTTCATATTTTGGCTTAACGCCTAAAATAATATGAGGAAAGGGATGGACGGCATGGATTGAATACATACATCAAGGTGGGGCCTATATGGGTGGCCCACCCCATGAGCTTAAGAATCCAAGCTCATATTTGTGTTTTCTCCCAACAATGTCCAGACGCTGGACGTTTTTGGACGTCACAAGCATTCAAGGTGGGCCACCATATGATGGATGGTGTGAGTGCAATGCTTATAAGATGGGCCCCACTTTTAGATGGCTTGGGTCAATACATACCTAGTGGTGGGGTCCATCCAAGTGGGTCATACGGCCATTACATCACACATACACAACAAAATAAATAATAAATGATAGAGAGGGAGAGAGAGATAGAGAAATAGAGTGGGACACGCGTGATGGAGGGACCCCGACACTATGGGCCCTCCCTTGCATTCTATTGTACATCGAGTGGGCCCTAATACAAGTGGACTCACCAATTCGAAGATCAACAGTGGAGATCTTTCTCCACTAAAAATGGACAGTCTAGATGACCTCTTTAATGCAAGGAAAGTAAACATCATGATGGGGTCCATGGAGAATGGCCCCATCATGGAATGATTTGATGATCAAGATGGGTCATCGGCCACATCTTAGGGTCCCAAGTGGCAAACCATTGATCGGTTGGCCTCACTTGGCCCTTCTTAAAAATATGAAAATTAGACTATGGAGGCACCCACCACTTGATCTTCTTAGTCCGTCGGGATGCCGGTCTCCTAGAGCTTCACTTTAATGGTGGAGATGGGAAATGGATGACTACGATGAGAGCTTTTGGGGATGGGAAGGTGGGCCTCACAAATGTATTTTTCTCTCATGGGAAGGCTTGGACGTGGGAGCCTCTTTCTCTTGCTTGGAGTTGTGTTGAGAAATGAGATAGAGAGGTGAGATGTAAGAGGGATGTGAGTGATGGATGTGAGTGATGTGGTACTTGACAAGTATGAGTGGTGTAAGAGAGAGGGTGAGAAAGAGTTGACTTTAGGGGTTGCTTGGGAATGGGGTGAAAGGTGATGTGTACTTGACATAAAGTGATTGATGGGACACATTGTAGAGATTCTCTTAGGAATGTAAACGTACAGCGTTTTCTCGAAATAAATGCCGACCCACATCTCTTAGTCAGGGTATCAGATCGGTACATGAGTCGCGGTGTTGGAACCGCAGCGACGGTGCGGTCGCAATGATACAAGTCTTGGATTAAGCCGACTCAAATATATAAGATACGTCTTACGATCGTGCGCAACCTCGACTACAGGTCGCAGATTGTCGAGATTTGACGAGAAGGATCGTGAGAAGTGACGGAACAGTACGGATTGAGATACGAGTCTTACAGTAAGGATGAGCACAAAGAAGTTAAGAAGTTAATTGTGGATGTCCAGTTAGACAGAGATGAAATATAGGCTATGTTGAGGGTCAAATATTGCATACTAGACTCCGGTTATTGCCTAGATTTACGAACATGGTACTGTTTAACAGCTCAATTTAATCGTGTTTGTGATGTAAGGTATATTTATAAGCTTAGACTGCAAAAGGGTGCTGCTAAAAGCATATATTTAATGCTCTAAAGATACTAAGGCAAGGGACGGACTGCAGGGGATCGAGATCGAAGAATTTACATGTCAGAGACTCAGAAAAATCATGCCACTCACGTTAAATGGGCCCAAAAATCATCCAAAATGCAAGATCCTAAGGTTCCCACCATCCGTTTAGCTCGAAACTTTAGATATGGCCCGAGGGCCATAAATTAACCGTACACATCAAATTTCAGCCATTAGATCTCTATGAAAGTGGCCCAACGGACAGATCAACCCATAAACCGTTGATTTGAGGCCCACCTGATACCTGGATAGGCTTCAATTCACGTATCAACCCCTTATATTAACTGAGAAAATGGATGAACAGAACGGATTATCTTCATTAGTATCACAAATGGTCCCCACTTGCAGGAGCGTGTGGACATGTATCGTGCACTGGCGAAACACCAAACGAGCAAGAGTCGGTCAGCATGCGCTGACCCGACTCCTACTCAAATTCAAATTCCATTCTCTATTTTAAATAGAGCCTTACAGTCAGGTGCAGGGGGCCACCATCATCATCCAGGTGGATGATCCGAACCATTCATTACCTTCACAGGATCAAACCGACCGTACCTTGGCCTGTTTCCTGATTTTCTCGAATGTTGTATCTACATGAAGGTTTCGACGTAGGTTGGATGGCGCCAAGCAAACCTCTGTGAGTCACCATGAACCCGACCCAAAACTTATCACGACCGACCGGTTTTTCATGGGCAATTCAATGGACGGAGTGGATTTCCTTTCCAACTTCAATCATGGGCCCCACCAATCATTACAGCACAAGAGACGTGCACAAGCCCGTACTTTTGCATGACCGTTCCGGACATTTTGGAATCCTGTGGGCCATCGCCTTTGTACGGTTGGCAAATCCAAACCATCAAAATGGAAGCCCAGTCAGAGCAGATCCCATCCAAGGAAGCAAAATAGAGATTGAGACGTTTCTCATCTCAAAATCACATATCAAATGCAAATAGTTACGTTGTTCTCTCGCATGTAAGTTGGTTGATGCGTAACTCCTTAGGCAAACCATGCATGCCGACACCGAGCCTTCCACCGCCCTTTGCTTTCTATAAGAAAGAAAGAGAGAAAACGTGAAGCATCATTCAATTTGCAGCCGGGACAATAGGCAGCTGTGGAGCAGAGAGAGAAAGTAATATTTATTTTTATTTCTACTGTTTCTTTTTATGTTTAACTTAATCATGTCGAGCTAAACCTCTTAGCTAGGGCTAAGAGGTGAAGCTTGTAGCGTGATGGGAGACTCTTTGCTTGTGCCTTTTTGTTTAGATTGAACTGATATTGATGTTAGTATAATTAAGGGAATGTTTTCAGTTTTTAATGGTCTGCTGTGATTAAAATTACAATGGGTTTGAGATAGCTTTGAGCATGTTCCTTTCCTTATTATGATTATGATGTCAGGAAGCCTTGTTGCTCACCATCGTCTCCTAAGCATGGTCGGATGAAGGTACCCTTCCTGACCTTCATACATTATTGATTGGTTGGTAATTAGTTTAATTATGTTGTTTACTTTGTCTCTTGGGCATGGTTTGGTGATGGAATCCATTCTAATTCATATACCTTTTATCTCTTGAAAACTATATCAAAGGAAGTTCAATTTTAATTTTCATGATTACACCCTTCACTGGATGAAGATGGGACTCTAAGTCTAGTTGAGTTCATGAATTAAGCGTAGATCTCCCTGATCTCTACAAGTGGATCCTCTGAATCCCTAGTTTCCTTCGTCTGATCTCTCTAAATTTATATAAATATTTCACCATTACTCCTTGAATTTATTTGATTTAGATTTCGTTTTAGTCTAGTTCTAATTCTACTTAGTTTCAGATAACGTACAAGTATCAGTCCCTTGATATTTGACCTCAGTCTCACCGACTTTATTACTACATCACAACCCTATACTTGGGGAGTGAACAGGTTGACACTAAGATGCAACTAGAGGTACAAGAGTAGGTGAAGTAGTTACCTATAAGAAAGAATCCACCAAAGGATCGCAAGTCACCGGTGAGATATAGGATGACTCAAATGTTACATTTGCCATCATTACGGATGATGAGATTTGTATATTTACCAAGATGCTTTTGATGAGCCATATGAAGAAAGTGCAAAGCAATGATAAATGATGAGATGGATTCCTTATACAAGAATGAGACATGGGAGCTAATGGAGCTTTTCGTCGTTCATATAGTCATCGGGTGCAAGTGAATCTTTAAGAAGAAACATGATAGGTACAAGCAAGGTTGGTAGCGAAGGGATATGCTTAGAGAGAAGATGTAGACTTTATTTAGGGCCTGTTTGGTCAGATGGATTGGAAGGGATTGGATGGTATTGGAAAAGATTGGAAGTTAAATCCTGGAATTGGTCGGGCGTGCCAAAGAGACTGAGTGATCTGATCCCGAGATATAGCAATCCCATGGATCGTAAAACAATCCACTGACAACACCATCATTACCTTTAAATCCCATCTAATCCATCCTAATCCGTTCAAATTTTCCCAAGATGTGTTTGGTTCAAGGGATTGGAAGGGATGGGAAGGTTTAATCCCGGGATTGGCCGGGCGTGCCAAATAGACTCGATATAGCAATTTCGGGATATAGCAATCCCTTGGATCTTGCACCAATCCACTGACGCAGCCATCATTACCTTGAAATCTATGTTATCCACCCTAATACCATTCAATCCCTTCCAATCCCCTTGGCCAAACACTCCCTTAGATATTTACGCCGATAGTAAAGCAAGTGTCTATTAGATTCGTATTGACATTGGTTGCCCAATACAATCTCAATTTGGAACAGATGGATGTGAATACTGTCTTCCTACATGAAAAATTGAAAAAATAGATTTACATGAAGCAACCAGTAGGTTTCAGAATACAAGGAGTTGAGAACAAGGTGTGTATGTTGAAGAGGTTATTATATGGCCTAAAACAGACGTACAGACAGTGATACAAGAAATTTGATTCTTTCATGATGAGTCAAAGGTTTAACAGAAATGAGTATGATCATTGTGTCCATTACAAGACACTAAGTGATGGGACATTCATTAGCTTGGTTTTGTACGTTAATGACATGTTTATCGCCAGTCATAACATGTCTGATATCGACATACTGAAGACTCAACTATCAGAAACATTCGAGATGAAAGATCTAGGAGCTACAAAGAGGGTTATCGGCATTGACATACATAGAGATAGGAAAAGGAACAGGCTATGGTTATTTCAAACTGAATGCCTTAAAAAGGTATTAATGAAGTATGGGATGCATAAGGTAAAGCCAGTCAGCGTTCCCTACGTGGCTCATTTTAAGTTACCTTCAGAACAATGCTATAAAATAGCTGATGAAGAAAAGTAGGATATCTCTCGTGTGTCTTATTCGAGTGTATTTGATAGTATGATTTATGCCATGGTCTGTACAAGACCAGATGTTTTACATGCAGTTGATATTGTTAACAGATATATGTCTAACCCCGATAAGCAACACTGAGAGGAAGTGAAAGGGTTACTTCGATATATTCGAGGTACACAACTCTACATTTTAACATTTGAAAAATTATGGGACAAGTTAATAGACTATGTAGATTTTTATTACACAGGTAATGTGGACAATAGAAGGTTGACTTCTGGTTACTCATTTGTGCTAATAGGTGAAGCTATCAGTTGGATGTTGAAGCTTCAGTCTGTCGTAACTCTTTTCACAACCGAAGTTGAGTATATGGTGGTAACAGAAGCGTTCAATGAAGGTGTTTGGTTAAGAGGAATGATCATCAATTAGGGCATCAACAGGAGGCCATACCAGTTAATCGTGACAACAAAAATGCGATCAATTTGGAGAATTTTTTTATTTATCACTTATGTACTAAACATATATACTGATGTGTGTCGCCATTTTATCTAATAGGTGCTTGAGGAAGGAGGCATGACTTTAGAAAAGATTCACGCAAGCGTGAATCTGATTGATATGCTTACTAAGGTGATTCTCATAGAGAAGTTCAATTTATGTGTAACTTCTTTAAGCTCAGCGAATGTGTAAATGGATGACAAATTGTACTTAAGAAGTGATGGTGGAGCTATATATGATGGAGGCAAAATTAGAGATAGAAATTGATAAGGAGATATGATGAATGGAGATTGAAGATATGGTGGATATTATTGTTAATGTCTTAAATTTGTGAGCAATAGGGTCTGTCGATGCCATCGACAGACCAATCGATGCCATCGAGCAGAGGTCGATGCCATCAACAAATGCTTAATCCCATCAAGAAAATCTAAAAAATTCCATGTTGGTTGCTGAAACATTTTAGTATTGCTACTCGATGTCATTGAAGTAAGTTCTATAACATCGAGGGTCGTCAATGGCATTAAAGGTTTCATCGTAGATGCATGTAAAATTACGTAAGTGTGGAATTTGTTTCCTATTCTGGTTGTAACACTATATACATCAACTGTAATAGGGATTTGAGATAGAGGTATATTAGAGCTCTCTAAATCGTTCCTAAGGCTTGTGAAGTAGATTTGAGGCTTGTTCGAATTAGTAAGGCTCTGTCTCTTATAATTTCTGCTTTCATAGTGCATTATTCATCACTTTGTGCCGTGAGTTTTTATTTATTTATTTATAAAAAATTTTCCACATAAAATTTGAATTGTTCTTATTTCAACTTGGTTGTGTGATTGTGTGTACTTTGCTTAATTAGTCTCTGCGTGTCACTGTGATTTCCAATAAAGACATGATAGGCTCCCTAGTTTTTGGGTGGGAGCTCCAAAGCTTGTCTAATCTATATAATGTTCGTTTCTGGTTGAATATAATCTATTTCATTAAATAAATAAATAAATAAAATTCCTGTCATGTAATTCCAGCACCCATTTTTGACTTATTGGCCACCATCAAATGAAACAATTTAGAAAGACAATTACAGTGGGACCCATGATTGGAACCTTCCCATTGACGTGCATGAATGAATCCATTCATTCCCTTTGTACTTATCTAATAATTCCACAGCACATGAGAATGGATTTTTTTTATTTTTTATTTTTAATATTTTACAAGGGGCGGCTAGTTAGTGCGTACAAGGGTCTCCAACTCGTCCTTTCATCAACATCATCCTGTAGGCTGAAACCAACGTTTGGGAACCATTGTGTCGGATGGAGACAAGGGTATTGACTCTAAATCCTTCTTTAAATGGTATGTCCAAACATGCCCTTAGCCCACCACAAATCAAGCTTCATACTCAATGTACAGATGGGGCCCACCAAATAATTGATTGTCATCATCTCATACAATAGCTTAAAATTTGAAAAAAAAAAAAAAAAAAAAGGACCTTCGCTCGACTAGAGTTTATCAAGGCTCGAGAAAAACTCAATTGGGACATGACTCAGTAAAAAATTGAGAAAAACCCAGCTGAACTTAAAGAAACTTGTGAAAATTCAACAAAATTAAACTTAAAAATAAAAATTTTTTTAAAAAAAAAAAAAAAAACACCAAGTGATCATCCTAGTGTGTAGAACTGGGCATTCGGTCGATTTGGACCAAGTTAGGGTTGACTGACTCAATCCAGTTTTGAAATAGACCTGACCAGAACTCGTCCTAACTCAGTACTGAGGCTAGTATACCTGATGCAATCTGAGTCCAGGTCTGGCCTGGACTAATCCGGACCGGGTCCGATCTAGTCACAAGTTCCAAGTTGGGTCGGGTGAAGCGGGTATCCACGATCTGAAATCACAACTCAAAACCTAGGTGCACATGCTAGAATTGCAGCCTCTCTATTAACTACACGGTATCTCAGATAAGAAATGCCAAATATGGAGTTACACACACATACGCGCGCGCGCGTGTGCACACACACTCAAGAGTCAGGTTTTGGATTGAGTCGAGTCAGTACCGAGTTGGATTTCGGGCTGAGTTGAGTTGAGTTACTTGGTGATCTGAACTCGGCTCGATTTGAGTTTGGATTGGGCGAAGTCTACTCGATTCGGATTGAATCACCCACTCAGTTTGGATCAAGTCATGTCTGAATGATTTGGACGTGCCGAGTCTACCGAGTCAAGTCATCCTATGCCCAACTCTAATGGTGTGGCCCACTATTCGCACCGGATTGTATATTTTATATGTAATGATCCATTGAGGGAAAGAAATGGTTGTATTGAAAAGTTCACATACAGCCTAAATTTCAATCAGTGCACTATATAACATCAAAGGAATATAGTTACACTGAAACAAAGGCCTATTTGATACACCCTGATCCATAGCTCAATTGGCAGACTGAGTGGAGATACCTCGTTTCAACACTTGAGGTCTTGGCATCGATCCCTAGTGGGGGTGGCTAACATGGAGTGTGTACTGACATGGGTGTGTACTAACAAGATAACTCAGAAAAAAAAAGGCCTATTTGATCACATACATCTTGTTGTAGCTTGCCATAGAATGAAAATACAAATGAAATATGATAAGAAAAGAGGCATTACAATGACATGATAAGATCAACCAAACTCTCTAATGACTCATATGAAGAACCTCCTTTTGCCATACAACGCATTGCATTTTCCTTCAGAGCACTTACCCTCTCTCTCATCTCCTTCCCTTCAATCTCCACCATCAATCTTCTTATGGCCCATTCTATCTCACTTCTATAGAACCCATTCTCAAGTTGTATTCCCACCTTCCAAACATGGCTCACATACCTAGCATTCAAATTTTGGTCCCATAAATAAGGAGAACATAACATGGGGACCCCTTCACATATGCCCTCCAATGTAGAATTCCAACCATTGTGTGTCCAATAACCTCCCACTGATGGGTGGGCTAGCACTTCTTGTTGTGGGGCCCACTTAACGATCCGGCCCCTCTCCCATGTCTTCTCTTCAAACCCTTCTGGTAGTTTGACCAAATCATGGCCGTGGATGGAGCCAGGCCGGAGAACCCACAAGAAGGGCTGGTCACTATTGGCTAGCCCCCAGGCTATCTCCACCACATCTTTTTCATTAAAGGAACCTGAGCTCCCGAAGCTGATGTAAATCACGGTCTCTGGCGCCTGCTTGTCTAGCCATGCCATGCAACTGTAGTCTTGTGTTAGTATGCTGTTTGATGATCCCGGTGAGAATTTATAGAGAGGGCCCACTTCAAACAATGGCATGGGATGAATATCTTGTCTAATTTTTGTCAACTCAGTTGATTCAAGACCATCAAATGTGTTCATGATATAACCCAAAGCAGACCTCATTGCATTATGAATCCCGACCCCAATAAGCTCACAGGTTTCAGGATCTGCCGTGCCCATGTCTGGAATGTCCTTGATCCTGAGGGGTGGAATTTCAGGAATAAGTGTGTTTGGCTCCCCATCTGGTAAAGACGGATTAATTAGTATGTCAACTTGTTTGTAGAGTTATATGTATTTTTGTAACCCCACTGTATGTTTTGTGAAATATGTAGCGAAGTTTCATGGTGGGGCCCACCAAATGAATGTTCACGATCACTAAATGGTCCCAACAAAAGTTCCCCCAGACATGTTATTTGCTGTATTTTACTTCATAAAGAATAAATCGTATTGGTTTCCTTGTATTTCATTTTTCTAATAGGATTTATACATACTTGGGGGTTGGAAATGAGCCTGAGTTGAGGGGATGGGCTAGAGACTTGACCCATGTGCTCATCCGAGTCAACTCGGACTCAGTTCAGTTGAGTCCATTCTGACTTGGGATAACGAGTCACCCTCCACCAACTCAGGTGAGTCGTGAGTCGAATCGAGACCAGATAGGCTCTGGCCCATTTACCCTACTCAAGGAAAATTTTCAAATTATGGTCTCTCATCACGGACGCAGATTTCCTGCTAAAAGGCTTTTGTAGGAAGTTCCTGCCGTTGGGATGCTACGTGGGACCCACTATGATGCTTCTGAAAAATCTACCCGTCCACCCGTTTTTTCATATCATATTAGGCCATGAGATCAAAAATCAGGTGGATCAAAAATTCAAGTGGGCCGCACAAGAGCAAACAGTTGAGATTCAGTGACCACCGTTTAAATATTTGTATGGCTACAAAAGTTTAGTATAAGGTTAATAGTTTTGTGTTTTCACTTCAATCCGATTGAAATTATAAACAGTTGGATGGTATATAAACATCAAGATAGAGCTAAGTGAGGTTTCAACGGTGGAAAACTCTTTCCTCAGTTTTCCCTCTCCTATGGCAGCCTTTAATTTTGGATCCACCTGATTTTTGCTCTCAATTCCTAAAATGATCTGAAAAAACAGATGGACGGGATGGATTTTTCAGAAACATCACGGTGAGCCCCAAGTAGCATATAGAGAAGGAACTTCATGGGACAGGCTTTTCAAGAAATCCGCCTCCATGGAGCGTAGCTTAAGAATTGATAAGATCAAATGATCCTGATCATCCAACTGGTGGATAACGAATGGATACTTTAAAAAGGAAGAAGAAGAAGATCAGCTGCCCTAGTTCAACTAGAAAATCAGATTATTAAGGTTGTCCGAAAAGTGTATATATAGAGGCAATTCGGATACTCTGGATTGCTTATAGCAGTGTATCAAGTTTCCGATGATTGCTTTTGTTGGCCATGAAGAGAGAGAGAGAGAGAGTGTGTGTCTATATATATATATATATATATATATATATAAAGTTAATTGTCAGATGTGGTACATCTGAGATGCTTGATATACATGGTGTGTTTGGCTGTAGCATCAAACCAAGGTTTGTAAAGATGCATACCACAATTTAAGAAGTTTCTTGCCTGCGTATTAAGATTAATAGGTTTCAAAAACATCATGAGGGGAGCCAATCAAAATTTGGGAGACACCCAAACGAGCCTCTAACAGGAGACGAACCTGAGATGGAAATGAGTCCATTTTGCTGTAGAAGTTTCAAAGACGACATGGTGGCGACACAAGAGGCGCTGCTGGTGCCTAACAAAATTCTCGGGAGCTTCAACTGATCCGCAGCGTCTTTCGTGCAGTAAAAAGCCTGATCAGTGATGATGCACGTAACCGGGCCATGTGGGCCATCTGATAGCAATCGAGACAAGCAATCACGGAATGGTTCTTGGCATGACTCGTTGAGAACGTACACCGCAGATACGGGGTCCTCGGTCCATATCTTACCATCTGATAAGCCATCAGCTATAAATTCGAAATGGAAGTTGGGGAAGTTGGATGGATTGGGAGACTGGAAGTTTGTGTGAATTATGGTGATAGAGAATCCTTTGGAGTGTAAGAGATTGGCCAGTTGAAACATGGGATTTACGTGGCCTTGAAATGGAATTGGCAAAATAATCAAATGAGGGACTTTCTTTTCTTGGATTTGTAGCTCTTTCGATTCTTCCATTGATTTTCAGGATTTGATCGGCTGCGGTGGATATGGATCACTGACTTTGGGATCTCTCTGTATGGATAAAGGAAGTTATATGATACTCTGGTAGAGTATGATGTTTGATACACGTGCAATGAAAAGTCAACCACGTGGTATACATTCAGTTAAATTAAATTATTTACTAGACCCCACTGTTGATATAAGTCACAGTTTGGAAATCAAACTAGTTGGATGATCCTAACCTCTGATTAGTGGACAATTTGATTGTTGCATCAGCATAGTCAGACATTCTTAACCGCTGCGAATTCAATAATAAGATAATCAATGAAGTGTAACTTCTTATTTTAGATACATTTCAGTGGAGATCTATTATTTGGACAGTTTAAATTGGATTACTTGTATTGCTGCCTGCAATTTTTAAATGAATAAATGCCTATCATAAGGTTTTGTCTTTGGTATTTGCATGGGGACACCAAATGAGTACCAGACGGATGGTCCTGGCAGGAGCTTTGTGGGCCCCCACCTTGATGTATGGATTTTATCTATCTATATTGGTAGATCATTTTATGAAATTAACCCAAAAAGAGGCTGATTTAAGTTTCGAGTGGATCACACCACAGAAAACAGCGGGGATGAAATACCTATTGTTGAAAACCTCTCGGGGACACATAGGTTGTGAGTCAAGTTGGTATTTATGTTTACCCTTCATCAACGACCGTCTGACCTTATGAACAGGTTGGGTGGAAATAAAAATTATGGTGGGCTATAAGAAGGTTTCAACCGTAAGTGTCATTGTCCCAACTGCTTCTTGTGGTGTGGTCCACCCAAGCGTTCCATCTCTCTTTTCTGGGTTTATGCTCTAAAATGATCTATGGATGGCATAGACAATACAAATACAGTGGACGCGGATTGAGTCCTACCCCGCCTGTGTCCGGCTGGGAACGGGCAGGAGCTTTGAGTGGTCACCGAAGTGATGTATGGGCCTTATCCACACCGTCCAAGGCTCAGGTGGACCACACCACAGGAGGCAGTGGTGATAATGATTCTCACAGTTGAAACTTTTCTAGGGCCCACCGTGTAGTTTATTTTCCATCCAACCTATTCATAAAGTTACGTACACCTGAATGAAGAGAAAACACAAATATTAGGTCCATCCAAAACTTCTGTGGCCCCCAAGAAGTTTTCAAGAGTTTAATCCCCATTGTGTAGTCCCATCTGTCTTGAATTTATTTCAATTTTGGGATTATATCTTAAAATAATACAAAAAAGTGGATGAACGGTGTGGATAAGACCCATACATCACGGTAGCCACTCAAAGCTCTGCCTTTTCCTAGCTGGAGACAGCGGAGGTAGCGCGCAATTCGCATTCGTCCTGATGGGGATAGTACCTAATCCGCGTCCGTCAGCAATGACGTAAGAATAGTAGGGGTGCGACTTCCTGTATCAGACGCCAGCTGTCTTTAGCAAAATTTTCAAAGATAGTTTTATTATTATTTTTCTTTTTTCTTTTTCTCCCGAGCCTTCTATTTGTGGGCCACTACTAATGTAATGGTTAGGATCCTCCAATCTGTAAAATTTTTAGGGTACCCTCCATAGACAATGGAGGCTGTTGTATAAAAAGTCTGTTTTAGTGATCCTTAGGCCCCACATGCAATAAGTTGGTGCATGTGTTGGACACTTGACATGAACCCTTACCCTTCACCAAAAACAGATGGTACCAACAAAGATCAGATTCGTCCATCCAGTAGGCCCCATAGTGGATTAGGCAGTAAGGAAAATTTGCCAGGATTTACCTATTCAGTGGGGCATGAATGTCGCTAGACTTTGGTTGATGCAGTCTCTTTGCAAGCCATCGTAGGACCATTGGACCGTGCGGTACCCATGATTTTTTTGAAGTTGGCTGTCATTCTGGGACTACTTTTGAATTATTGGCTACCATCTAATGAAACAATTCAGAAAGAAAATTACAGTGGGACTCATGATTGAACCCTTCCTATTGAAGTGCAAGAATGAACCATGCATTCCCTTTGGGCTAGAAGCGGATTGACTGTGACCCTGGACCCATGATTGAAACCTTCCTATTGAAGTACATGAATGAATCCATGCATTCCCATAGGGATGCCTGTGACAAATCAACTATAATCTATTTTGAAAGGCCCTGATTCTAAAAATCAGGAAATCAAAAACTCATGTGGGCTATACCACAAGAAACGGTGGGGATTGAACGCCGGACCATGATAGAAGTTTTCGTATCAGGATTATATTTATTCCTACAATTTATCTGAGTGGTAATAATTCTAATAGCGGTTTAAATGGCATATAAACATCATGGTCAGCTTTAATGGTTCATTCCACTGTTTGCACTGGATTATATATTCTATCTGTGTTGATCCATTTACGTGAAAGGAGTGGGAGAAAATGACCACTGTAGGCAAAACCTTTTATCCAGCGGTTTTAATCGCGGAATACAAACTTAAGTTACCAACTTAGACTAGCACGTGGGGACAGCGACTTTGAGGACGAAACTACCGCTTCTTTTCACGGCGAAGATGAGAGCCGACGCTCCTCCAACTGAGAGTTGTACGATCGGCTTAGGAGAGATCAAAGTTACATGGCCCCACAGCTATGTATTTATCATATCCACAACGTTCATCCATATTTCAAAATCATTTCGGAGCATTATCCAAAAAAAGAAAAATCATATCCATAAATCAATAGACCACACCACAAAGAGCAGCGGAGAAATTGATTTTCACCATTAAAAATTTTGTAAGGCCCATCATAGCATTTATTTTCCATCCAATCTATTCATAAGGTCACAAAGGCCCGGATGAAGAGGAAAAACAAATTCCATAATGATTCAAAACTTCTGTAACCCCTAAAAGGGTTTCAATGGTAGACATTCAATTCCCCATTACCTTTTACTATGTGGTCCACTGATAGCTAGATCTGTCGTATTTTTCATCTCAAGCCTTAATATGAGTTCGCCGAATAGATGGACGGTTTGGATATAACATATACCTCATAATGGGACTCACAAAAATCGGTGGAAATTACAACAGGGAAAAGGGAAAAAAAAAAAAAAAAAACAAGCCAGGGAGTTGGGGTCTACCGGGTCAACCTAGTCGATGGGGTTATAGCTTGGCCTATTGCTACGAATTATAACCATAGCCATAATTATAATGCACTTTTTTTTCTTTTTTCTTTTTTATTTTTTACATGGAAAACTTTATTATACCTATATTTTTCTTTAATACATGTTTATATAAATATGTGTATATGTGTGTGTGTGTGTATAAATTTTTCTCTTTTTTTTTTTTCATTTCTTTTTTTATTCATTTAACAAGAATATCTTCTAAACTAAAATTAGTTACTTGACATACCACATATGATTTTGGGGTAGGAGAAGCTACTTTAGCCAACCAACCTAGTTATTTTCCAAGATTCCATTAGGTCGATGGTCGAAAATACATTTCATTCACTTCACGATCAATTTCAATCACTTCATGGTCAAACTAGAAATTAAGCGAGGCAAATATGAAATTGAGCGAGGTAGCATAGGAGTTCAGCGAGGGAATCTAGAAATTGAGAGAGGGAAGCTAGAAATTAAGCGAGGCAATGTAGAAAATGAGCGAGGGAACCTAGAAATTGAGTAAGAGAACCATCAATTTGATCTAGGCAACTTAGGAATTGACCGAGGGAAGCTAGAATTTAAGCAAGGGGACCTAAAACTTTAACAAGACAACTTGAAATTTGAGCGAGGGAAACTACAAATTGTGCGAGGGAACCTAGAAATTGAGCGAGGGAACTTAGGATTTGAGCGAGGGAACCTAGGAAATGAGTGAGGCAACGTAGAAATTCAGTAAGGAATCCTAGGAATTGAGTGAGGGAAGCTACAAATTAAGCGAGGGAACCTAAAAATTCAGCGAAGCAACCTAGAAATTGAGCGAGGGAACCTAGGAAATGAGCGAGACAACGTAAAAATTCAGCGAGAAAATCTAAGATTTGAGCAAGGCAACTTAGGAATTGAGCGAGGGAAGTTAGAAATTGAGTGAGGGAACCTAGAAATTCAGCAAGGGAACCTAGAAAATCGCTCAATTTCTAACTTCCCTCGCTCAATTCCTAGGTTGCCTTACTCAAATCATAGGTTTCCTCACTGAATTTTTACCTTGCCTCACTCAATTTCTAAGTTCCCTCGCTCAATTTGTACCTTCCCTCGCTCAAATCCTAAGTTGCCTCGCTCAATTTTTAGTTTCCCTCGCTCAATTCCTAGGTTGTCTCGGTCAATTCATAGGTTGTCTCGCTGAATTTTTACGTTGCCTTGCTCAATTGCTAGGTTGTTTACCTCAATTCCTAGGTTTCTTTGCTGAATTTCTGGCTTCCCTCGTTCAATTTCTAGCTTCCCTCTCTCAATTTCTAGCTTCCATTGCTCAATTTCTAGCTTCCCTCGCTCAATTCTTAGGTTTTTCGTTCAATTTTTAGGTTGCCTCGCTGAATTTCTAGCTTCCCTCGCTCAATTCCTAGGCTGTCTCGCTCAATTCATAGGTTCCCTCGCTGAATTTCTAGCTTCCCTTGCTCAATTTCTAGCTTTCCTCGCTCAATTCGTAGGTTTCCTCGCTGAATTTCTACGTTGCCTCGCTCAATTGCTAGGTTGCCTCGCTCAATTCCTATGTTCCTTCGCTCAATTTATATATTGCCTCACTGGATTTCTAGCTTCCCACGCACAATTCGTAGGTTGTCTCGCTCAATTCATATATTTTTTCAAATTATTTTATGGTATGAGACCAAAAATGAGATATATCCAGTTCTCAAGTGTACCACATTACAGGAAACAATATTGAATGAGCGTCAACCATTAGAAACCTTTAGGGGGCCCACTGTGATGTTTGTGAGAAATCCTCCCCGTCTAAGTTCATTTATAGGGTTAAAAAGACCGGGATGAAGAGGGAAAAAAATTTCATAATGATCCAAAATATCTGTAACTCCTAAAAGGGTTTCAATGGTAGACGTTCAATTCCCCACTGCCTTTTACAGTGTGGTCCACTTAATAGTTAGATCTATCTTATTTTTCGTCTCAAGCCTTAATATGAGCTCGTAAAATATATGGACAGTTTGGATATAACACATACAGCATGATGGGACCTACAAAAGCAAAAATAAATAAATAATTCAGTTTGTCCCGCTCAATTTCTAGTTTGCCCCACTCGATTTTTTTATTTTTTATTTTTTTATTTTTTATTTTTTTGTGCCGAATGGATGGTTGGTTAGGAAGAAATCTAACCAACAGTCAGCATTCAACATGCAGAAGGCCTCCATTCTGCAGCTAAGATCATCTGAATTGGGTTTTACATGGCATGGCATGATAGATGAGTGGTCTGGATCCCATGCATGAGTTCCACATGTATGAAGATGGGTTGCTTTATATCTGACACAGATAAGGGACTTAAGCAGCCAATCTTTGCCCTCAGAAGGTGATCAACGATATAGCTGATAAACAAGCACAGACAAAGAACACGATTACAAGTCGTATGTGGTCGTATGTGCATGTATCATTAGTTGCATGGACCACCTTTTTAGAACCTAAAGACTTTTGTATGTTTTGGGCTGCTGAACATGTAACCCTAGATTTGGCGATTGAGTTGATCAATCACAACAGACGAGAACTTGGACAGGTCATATTAAAGCTTTTTTCACTTACAGAATATAAGGCCTTAGGACTTTTGGAGAGAAAAGGATTACTAAGCTGACTCCAAATAGCAATAAAAGACAATGGTGACGACGATGACAAACTGCCACAGCAGACTCCTCTTTTGAATGTGACCGCTAGTCAATACAGTGCATGAATTGAATTTGTCACAATTTTTTGGTGAATGTAAAAGCAGGGTTATTTCCAGATAAGTGGAGGGTCCGAAGTGCAAGAAAAACATTATTCTTGTAGCTTTCTTTCCTAATAATTTTCTTTGAACTTGGTCACAAAAAGACGTGTATGAGAGTAAACTCCAATCCCAGTTGCAGATAAGGTTTCACAGTGACAAAGAATGGCTTATCAAAGAAAATAAGTCACAATTTCTCAGTGATGCATTGCTGTTAGCAGTCTTGATCTTACATAAGAAATGAAAGAGGCAACACATACATAAGAAATGGATACAAAATAACCACAACTATCGAAATTACAGTAAATAAAATTTGACCAAAAGAGTCTATCGATGCAAAATGCTGGCGGCAATGCCAGAGTCCAATATCTCCCACTTGGCCCAAATTTTACACGTTTTCTTTGATGAAGGCGATTTATACATGACGAAGCTCCACCCCTTTAGAAAGCAACACAAAAGCCACCCAGAAACAAAGTGGAATTAATCATTCACTTGTGGGTAGATGACTCATGACCCTCATTTTCTCATCAATGTAGTGGTAACTCAGTTCCAATATGCTTTGGTCAAATACAACCTTAGGATCTTCAATAGTTTCAAGGACAAATGTAACCGTCACAAAATGGACCGACTGAATCACTTGCACATGTTGAATGTTGGATTTCTCAAAATTTTGAAAAGAGAATAATCTCCTGGGCTACTTCAAGCATGCAATATATATCACCCCAAGATCACACTTCCTTCAAATTTGGAACTATCGAATCTGGACCAACGTATTATGAAATGGTATCAGCCAGCTTACCGGCCTGAGCATTGGTGATTTTATTTTATTTTTTGGTGGGAGTGGGGGGGATCTTAAAAATTATTGGTAAAACTATACTTTTTTTAAAAAAAGTTTTTGGACGTGTATTTGATGGTTTAATGGGCCATTATTTGGTAAGAATGCAGTTTGTTGGGCAGTATCAGCTTGACCTGCTGAAAGTTGACCAAACAGGCCCTACTAAAAAACAAGTCAAGCAGGATTTGGTGGATTAAGGTCCATTACATAAATACAGCAACAACAAAAAAAAAAAAAAAAAAAGAAAGAAAGAAAGATGAAAAAAAAAAAACAAACGATGGTTTACCTCCGATATTTACCAAAATGGTCCACTTCACTTTCATTCATTGAATCCCACTTAAAAATTTGTGTTTTGATCCTCAAAATAGGCCTATATACTAGTCTAAAATTTGTCTCTAAGACAAACATGCACACGTGCGTGTAACAGCCGTTATGGCTGTAACGATAACTATATTTCGGCAAGAAACACAAGGGAAGTTTGTCCCTTCTACTCCACCATGTGGTGATCCAAACAATTCATCTAGACGGTTCCACAGTAGATGGGCCTCATGGAAGACATCTCGCTAAACAGAGATCCTCGCCATCCCGTGCAAAGGTTGGTTAGACACTGGTCCAGGTTTCAACAGATGTATGGATGATGAAGATCTCTAACCAGCGGGATTTTCGCCATGCCATCCATGGTGGGACTACTACATGAACTGGGGGGAGCTCTACTTGAGCCTCTATTTCAAGATAGAATATGGATATTAATACATAATATACTTGGCAGGCATATCGAACTAGCAGGCCTCCGCAATTGCCATGTCTAGCACCGAGACATGTGGTGGACTAATTGATAAACCATATCTAAGAAGTAAACTCACTTAAAAAGAGATATCAATAAACCATTTTTTGCAAAAGCCTATGGACTATTTGTGAGACATGTAGACAAATAAATATCAATATGGCAAAATCTTGCCAATTTTATTAACCAACAGGCTAAATCTCAATGTGTCCTTACATAAATTTAAAAAGGAATTCTATTTTCTAAACTCTTGAGCTACAAAGTCATTAACCAACATGCTAACAATGTGTCCTTAAAAAGAAGAATACATTTAAGAACAGACCCGATAATGACAGTGGTTCCTGCAGTGGCAACACATGCTGCAATGCTGACACTTCCAGAATTGACGATCTTTTTCATCTCTTCACGGTCAACATGATAATTTCTTTTCATCTGCTAGCAAAACAAGAACATAGTTAATTCAGGTCATGAAAAACTATAAAAGATATGGTTAGAACAGCATACAACAATACACAAGGGTAAAGAGACTTAAGGTTATGATTTCACAACAAAAAATCCAATAAATATTGTCATAATAGATACAATGACAGCAAAAGAGGTTTACATTAAATAATGTCTTCAGTGATAAACCATTTAGTGAGGATAATCATTATCAGAGAAGATGCGATTAGTCAACTGTTTAATTTCAAATGATAATGGCTAAGACCAAATAAAATACAGAATCTTACCATTGAAGTAGCATAGAGGTGGCCTTGGCAAATCATATGAGAAACATGAAGAAAAACTTGAAAGCTATTCTACAAGGTTTTACAGGCAATAAAACCACACAAACAAGACATGGGACATGGGCGGACCCTATATTAAAGTAAGCACATGAGTTTCGTTTCACTACTAAATTGTTGATTGCTCTTTAAAAGAAGAAAAAAAGGGGGGAAAAGAAAAGAAGAAAAAAGAGAAAACATGGATATACCAATGCCTTGACTGCTCCATAATAGAATGTCTCATAATCACTTTTAAATAATAATAATAAAAAAGAAGAAAAAGAAAGAGTTTAAAGCACGGCAGAAAAGTTGAGTGGTGCAACCCGATTATCAAGTCAACGAGATCTCACCACACAAATCGCAAGAAATGGATAGGAGTACACACACATGAATAATGGAGTAAAGAGGGAGAAATAATTCTATCAATATCGAACTTGTTATAATAGTTAAGAAAACTCACAGTTAGAAACCCCCCTTATAGATCCTAATTGATCTTCAATGAGAATCTCCCAACAACTAAGATGATAAAATCTTAATATTAGCAAAAGTAAATCTAGAAAATAATCATCCAATTTTTTAATCACATCTTTAAATTAGCCCCTATATCTTCAACACATCTCCCCATATTTCTCATCACATTTTTAAATCAGCTCCCATGTTTTTGACAAATAGTAAATTACAAATCTTGATATGTAAGCTCCAAGTTTATAAATAAAGAGTCCAAAATCAACACATGTTAGGCCCTCCCATGGGTCATGGCCCTACATCAATTCTCCCTGGCTTTTTACAATTTTACAATACATAAGAAATCTCACACTTTAAAAAAATTGGAATGCTACCTCCTACATTTAGAAAATTTTGAAATCCTTCCTCCTACAATTCGAGTATGGGTGAAAGAGGACACCTATCATGTTCTTGAGTATTTGAGTATCAAAGTCAAGTATATGGAAGGTGTATAAAAAGGGAGAAAACAACTTAACGAAAGAAGCATAACCCGTAGACATGTGATATGTACAATATCCAGAATGGATCAAAGATACAATAGATTCCTTTTTCTATATGACCTGTGATGATTTGGTAGCGATTTTATGGCATTGGATGACACTGTTGTCGAGCTGAATGTTAATCCACAACAAACGAACATGCCTACTTCCGTAGCTACTAACAGTACCAGAAGGAATCCTTTCACATGTTTAAATTGCACTTTTCTATATAATATATTTGCAATTTACAACCGCAAAATTAATATTGTTGAAAACTGAAAGTTTTCTTATCCATGTAGAGGTGATAGTCAAGACTCAAGGTAACAGTAACAGTGGCAAACGAATAAAATGAGATTACCAAAAAATAAATAAAAATACTGGTGATTACAATGCTGATAACCAAAACTGAAGAGCCATGACTCCAACAATAATCTCAGCAATGAGGGCAACTAGACCAAGAGCCACAAGAGGGGAGTATTCTGTTTTTTGCCATTGAGATCTTCCAATGCAAAACCACCAGTTGGCATGGTCATACAATTTCGAACCAAACCACCAAGAAAAAGTACTAATGGAGAACCATTTTGCCTGTAAGCCTTCCATTTCAAACTGAAGATGCTTGATCATCATCATCTAAGCCTTATCCCAACTAACTAGGGTCGGCTACATGAATCATTTTCTGCCATTCCAATCTATGAAGGGCAAGATCTTCGGTTAGTCAGTTCATAGGTCATCAAGTATTTTCTTATTACCTCCATCGACGTCCTTTTGGCCTTCCGCTTGCCATTTTAGAGACTTAAACTTGCACCAACTTACTCCTAACCAGTGTAGTTCTTGGTCTCCATTGCAAATGACCAAATTGAAGATGCTTGATGAAATTCTTATATCCTACAGGTTATCCGGAAATTCCAAAGGCGTTTCATGAGGAGGGTGTTATTGTATAATCATCTGTTAGCATATAGGATTAACAGGAGAGAGTTATTTTCTTTAACTTTATTCGGGTCATTCTTCAGTCAATGCTATAACATTGATTCAATTCAATCACTGTAATTGTAATGCAGAACATAACAAAAACAAGGAAAGTGGTACACAGTTTTAAAATTTAAAGACTGATACGTAGTGCTGAGAGCGAATATGGATGAGATGAGGAAATCACAAACACAAGTGCAAAAAAATTGGTATGGAAAAGAATATCAATACAATAAACACTCATAGCATTCTCAATGGATTCAAGCCTCTCTTCAACTTTTGTTTGATGAAGGTAGGGCAAAGAATAACCTGTCCCAGCAAGACATAGTTAGGAAGCACAATGGTAGACAAGGCATGTTTCAACATTGAAGCTTCGGGTTCAAACCCAAATTACCTATCAAAAAGTATGTAATTGTTAGGAAGTAATTTAATGCACCCATCTTAACCATTCATATTTGTTTATGTGTGTGTGAGAACATGTGTGTGTTTAAGACATGGCATGCAGAGAGATAAAAGGACATGTCCTAGATGATTCTCTCTTTTTGTTTTGAAGCTTGATTTCTCTGTTTATTTTCTTCCTCCTTTTTCTGTTGATAGCATCGAAGCATAAGAGTTACCTTAAAGGTGCAACTATCACAGTAGGACTTGTAAGTGAGATAAACAATCCAAAGTGAACTACTTATAAGCTTCTCTTATCTTGCAGAAATTCAATGCCTAAATCAAAGCATCAATGTCTCTCAAGTGAAGTTTTCAAATCATCAATGTTTGAAACCCATTTTAAGTAAAACTCTAAGCACCACTCTTTTCACAGAGTAAACAGATTCCTGATCCAGCGAACATTTGTAGCTTCCCTCGCTCAAATCCTAGGTTGCCTCGCTGAATTTCTAGGTTCCCTTGCTCAAATTCTAGCTTCCCTCGCTCAATTCCTAGGTTGCCTCGCTCAAATCTCTGGTTCCCTCGCTGAATTTCTACATTCCCTCGCTCAATTTCTAACTTCCCTCGCTCAATTTCTAACTTTCCTCACTCAATTTCTAGGTTGTCTCGCTCAAATCTTAGATTTCCTCACTGAATTTCTACCTTGCCTTGCTCAATTTTTAGGTTCCCTCGCTCAATTTCTAGCTTCCCTCGCTCAAATCCTAATTTGTCTCGCTGAATTTCTAGGTTCCCTCGCTTAATTTCTAGCTTCCCTAACTCAATTCCTAAGATTCCTCGCTAAATTTATACGTTGCCTCGCTCATTTCCTAGGTTCCTTCGCTCAATTCCTACGTTGCCTCGCTCAAATCCTAGGTTGCTTCGCTCAATTTATAGGTTCCCTCGTACAATTTGTAGCTTCTCTCGCTCAAATCCTAAGTTGCCTCGCTGAATTTCTAGGTTTCCTCGCTCAAATTCTAGGTTCTCTCTCTCAATTCCTAGGTTGTCTCGCTCAAATCCTAGATTTCCTTGCTGAATTTCTACCTTGCTTCGCTCAAATTCTAGGTTCCCTCGCTCAAATCCTACGTTGTCTCGCTGATTTTCTAGGTTCCCTTGCTTAATTTTTAACTTCCCTCACTCAATTCCTAAGATTTCTCGCTGAATTTCTACGTTGCCTCGCTCAATTTCTAGGTTCTCTCGCACAATTTGTAACTTCCCTCACTCAAATTTTAAGTTGCCTCGCTGAATTTCTAGGTTCCCTCACTCAAATTCTAGCTTCCCTAGCTCAATTTCTAACTTCTCTCACTCAATTCCTAGGTTGCCTAGCTCAAATCGTAGGTTCCCTCGCTCAATTTATAAGTTCCCTCACTCATTTTCTACGTTGCCTCGCTCAATTTCTAGGTTGCCTCGCTCAATTTCTAGGTTCCCTCGCTTAATTCATACCTTGCCTCCGCTTAATTTTCAACTTGCCCACTCAATTTCATGTTTGCCCAGCTCAATTTCTAGTTTGACCGCGAAGTGATTGAAATTGACCGCGAAGTGAATGAAATGTATTCTCAACCATCGACCTGATGGAATCTTGTAAAATAATTAGGTTGGTTGGCTAAAGTAGCTTCTCTTACACCAAAGAATTGAACGAGGCAACCTACGGATTGAGTGAGGCAACCTAATTGAGCGAGGGAAGCTATGAATTGAGCAAAGGAAGCTAGAAATTCAGCGAGGGAACCTACGGATTGAGCGAGGCAACTTAAGAATTGAACTAGGGAAGCTAAGAATTGAGCAAGGGAACCTACGGATTGAGCGAGGCAACCTACGAATTGAGCGAGGGAAGATAGGAATTGTGCGAGGCAACCTAGAAATTGAGTGAGAGAACATAGGAATTGAGCGAGGGAACCTAGGAATTGAGCAAGGGAAGCTAGAAATTGAGCGAGGCAACCTACAAATCAAGCGAGACAACCTAGAAAATGAGCGAGGGAACATAGGATTTGAGCGAGGGAACTAGAAACTTAGCGAGGCAACCTAAAAATTGAGCGAGACAACCTACAAATTGAGCGAGGGAAGCTAGGAATTGAACGAGGGAACCTAAAAATTAAGCGAGAGAACCTAGGAATTGAGTGAGGGAACCTAGGAATTAAACGAGGGAACATACGAATTGAGCGAGGGAAGCTAGGAATTAAGCGAGGCAACCTATGAATTGAGCGAGACATCCTCGTGCTTATTGGTGTCAACTAATTTATTAAACACATCTAATAAATGCTTCTTAAAAATTGGATATTCTCTGAAGTATTTGTCTATTAATGTACAACTCATGGGATGCTTTTTTGGTATTGTAAGCTCCCCAGTCTTAAGCCCTGTTATGAGGGCGAAGTCCATCTCCGTGAATTGCAACCGTATCCCCCGTATCTCAAATATGATCACCTTTTATATCTTACAAGAAGAAGGTGAAATAGAACCCCTATAAATCGAAAGGATGAGAGGTGCAACAAGAAAAAAAATGGGGATTGCTTGAATAAACGTAGTCGAGTATCATGCTTCTCTAATCCACCCTTCACCGTGTTGAACCACCATCTCAATGAACACTTAGAGGATGGGTTTGGGAATTGAGAACAAGAATCCTCACCTACAAACATGTAATGAAAAATATATTAAAACCAAATTTCACTACTTAGAGAATCATAACGAAAAAAAAAAATAAACATAGTTGAAATTGAGCGAAGCAGACTAAAAATTAAGAGAGACAAATTAGAAAATGAATGAGGGAAACATGAAATTCAGCAAGGCAAACATTAAATTCAACGAGGCAAGATGAAACTGAGCGAGGCATCCTAAAAAATTGAGTGAGGCAATGTGAAATTGAGTGAAAAACCTAGCAATTAAGCGAGGCAACCAAGAAATTCAGCGATGGAACCAAGACAATGAGCGAGGGAACCTAAAAATTCAGCGAGGCAACCTAAGAATTGAGCGAGGAAAGCTAGAAATTGAGCGAGGGAACCTACGACTTGAGCGAGACAACCTAGAAATTGAGTGAGGGAACCTAGAAATTGAGCAAGGCAACGTAGGAATTCAGCGAGGTAACCTAGGAATTCAGCGAGGGAAGGTAGAAATTGAGCGAGGCAACCTAGGAATTTAGCGAGGAAAGCTAGAAATTAAGCGAGGGAAGCTAGAAATTAAGCGAGGGAAGCTAGGAATTGAGCGAGGCAACCTAGGATTTGAGTGAGGGAACCTATAAATTGAGCGAGGGAAGGTAGAAACTGAGCGAGGGAATCTAGGAATTGAGCGAGACAACCTAAGAATTGAGCGAGGCAACGTAGGAATTCAGCGAGGTAACCCAGGAATTGAGCGAGGGAAGGTAGAAATTGAGCGAGGCAACCTATAAATTGAGCGAGGAAAGCTAGAAATTAAGCGAGGGAAGGTAGAAATTGAGCGAGGAAAGCTAGGAATTGAGCGAGGTAGGATTTGAGCTAGGAAAGCTAGAAATCGAGCGAGGGAAGCTAGGAATTGAGTGAGGGAAGCTAGGAATTGAGCGAGGCGACCTAGAAATTGAGCAAGACAACGTAGGGATTGAGTGAGGGAAGCTAGGAATTGAACGAGACAGCCTACGAATTGAGCGAGGGAAGCTAGAAATTCAGCTAGGAAACCTATGAATTGAGTAACGAAAGGAAAAAATTGAGCAAGGCAACATAGGATTTGAGCGACGAAAGCTAGAAATTGAGTGAGGGGACCTAGAAATTGAGCTAGACAACATAGGAATTGAGCGAGTCAATTTAGGAATTCAGCGAGGTAACCTACGAATCGAGCAAGGGGAGGTAGAAACTGAGCGAGGGAAGCTAGGAATTAAGCGAGGCAACCTCGGATTTAAGCGAGGGAACCTAGAAATTGAGCGAGGCAACGTAGGAATTGAGCGAAGAAACCTAGGAATTGAGTAGGGCAACGTAGGAATTCAGCGAGGCAACCTAGGATTTGAGCGAGGCAACCTAGAAATTTAGCGAGGCAACCTAGGAATTGAGTAAGGCAACGTAGGAATTTAGCGAGGTAACCTAGGAATTGAGCAAGGGAAGCTAAAAATTGAGCGAGAAAATCTAAGATTTGAGCGAGGCAACGTAGGAATTGAGCGAGGCAACCTAGGAATTAAGCGAGGCAACCTAGGAATTTAACGAGGTAACCTAGGAATTGAGCGAGAGAAGCTAGAAATTGAGCGAGACAACCTAGGATTTGAGCGAAGAATGCTAGAAATTGAGTAAGGGAACCTAGAAATTGAGCATAATAACGTAGGAATTAAGCAAGGCAACGTAGGAATTGAGCGAGGAATCCTAGGAATTGAGCAAGGGAAGCTAGAAATTGAGCAAGGGAACCTAGGATTTGATTGATTCGACCTAGAAATTGAGCGAGGCAACATAGGGATTGAGCAAAAGAAGCTAGGAATTGAGCGAGGCAACGTAGAAATTCAGGAAAAAATTCTAGGAATTGAGTAAGGGAACCAAGAAATTCAGCGAGGCAACCTAGGATTTGAGCGAGGCGAGGGAAGCTACAAATTATGCGAGGGAACATAGAAATTGAGCGAGACAACTTACGAATTGAGCGAGGAAGCTAGAAATTGAGCTAGGCAACTTAGGATTTAAGCCAGGGAACATAGAAATTGGAGCAAGGCAACCTACGAATTGAGCGAGGGAACCTAGAAATTGAGCGAGGCAACCTAAGAATTGAGCAAGGGAAGTTAGAAATTGAGCGAGGCAACCTAGGATTTGAGCGAGGGAAGCTAGAAATTGAGCAAGGGAACCTAGAAATTGAGCGAGGCGAGTGAGGCAACGTAGAAATTGGAGCGAGGATTGAGCGAGGGAACCTATGAGTTGAGCAAGGCAACATAAAAATTTAACGAGGCAACCGAGAAATTGAGCAAGGGAAACATGAATTTGAGCGAGGCAAACTTGAAATTGGGTGAGGCTAACATGAATTGGAATGAACTTTAAATGTAATTGACCTATCCTAACAATTTGCTCTTTGTTGAATTTGACCGATCAGTTAATGAAATTGACCGAGATTTACATGAAATTCTCTTCGGTGAATTTGACTGAGCAATTAATGAAATTGACCGAGCGGTTCATAAAATTTTCAGTATGCACTTATAGTCTTGAGTTAACTAAGTTGGGCACACCCAGATCCATAGCTCAATTAGCAGACTAAGTAGAGATACCTCGTGTCAACACTTGAGGTCCTGGTATCGATTCCTAGCGGGGGTGGCTAACATGGAGTGTGTGTATTGACATGGGTGTGTACTAACAAGCTAACCCAAAAAAACAAAAAAAAATAAAATAATAGTAAAATATAAAAAATAATAAAAAATAAAAAATATTGAGTTGGGCCTGCCTTGAATGTATGTGGACTATCCATGACGTTCATCCATTTTTCCATCTAAAGCAAGGGTTTTAGCCCAAAATGGTGGCATATTGAAATATCAAGTGGATCACACCACAGGAAACAGTGGTTCCACCGTAGAAACCTTGTTATGCCCTCACAATGATGTTTTACTTGTAATCCATCATGTTCATAGGATGTTTTTTGCATGGATGAACTGAAAACCAAGATGCGAGCTTCGTTCGGCATTTTAATGGCCCACAAAAAATTTACGCCGTTTAGGTAAATGTATATCATACCTGCCGTGCATACTTTCTTCCGTGGAGGGACTATTTTCAGAAAAAGCGAGATAATGTTGATGAATAGAGAGGGTAG
Source organism: Magnolia kwangsiensis (assembly GCA_037074715.1). NCBI lineage: Eukaryota > Viridiplantae > Streptophyta > Magnoliopsida > Magnoliales > Magnoliaceae > Magnolia > Magnolia kwangsiensis. The sequence goes on along the minus strand of CM073578.1, from coordinate 125,383,220 downwards.
GATCCAGCTAGAGCGTGGTGCGATCTAAGCAACAGATGTAGTGGTGGAGTTTTCGTCTTCTTCTTTTTTTGGAAAATGGAGCGAGGGAAGGGAGGGAGAGGAAAAGCAACGGCAGTAAAAAGGAGGGGTAGTTTCGTCCTCAAAGTCGTTGTCCGCACGTGCTAGTCTAAGTTGGTAACCTAAGTTTGTATTCCTTGATAAAAACCGCTGGACAAAAGGTTTTGTCTACAGTGGTCATTTTCTCAAGAAATGGTTGTATTGAAAGTTCACATACAGCCTAAATTTCAACCGGTGCACTATTTAACATCAAAGGAATATAGTTACACTGAAACAAAGGCCTATTTGATCTTGTTGTAGCTTGCCATAGAATGAAAATACAAATGAAATACGATAAGAAAAGAGGCATTACAATGACATGATAAGATCAACCAAACCCTCTAGCGACTCATACGAAGAACCTCCTTTCTCTATACAATGCATTGCATTTTCCTTTAGATCTCGTACTCTCTCTCTTATCTCCTTCCCTTCAATCTCCACCATCAATCTTCTTATGGCCCACTCTATCTCACTTCTATCGAACCCATTCTCAAGTTGTATTCCCACCTTCCAAACATGGCTCACATACCTAGCATTCAAATTTTGGTCCCATAAATAAGGAGAACATAACATAGGAACCCCTTCACATATGCTCTTCACTGTAGAATTCCAACCATTGTGAGTCCAGTAAACTCCCACTGATGGTTGGGCCAACACTTCTTGTTGTGGGGCCCAGTTAACTATCCGGCCCCTCTCCCGTGTCTTCTCTTTGAACCCTTCCAGTAGTTGGACCGAATCATGGCCATGGATGGAGCTGGGCCGGAGAACCCACAAGAAGGGCTGGTCACTGTTGGTTAGCCCCCAGGCTATCTCCACCACGGCTTTTTTTTTTATCAAGGGAACCGGACCTCCCGAAGCTGATGTAAATCACGGTCTCTGGCACCTGCTTGTCTAGCCATGCCATGCAACTGTAGTCTTGTGTTAGTATGCTGTTTGATGATCCCGGTAAGAATTTATAGAGCGGGCCCACTTCAAACAATGGCATGGGATGAATATCTTGTCTAATTTTTGCCAACTCAGTTGATTCAAGACCATCAAATGTGTTCATGATGTAACCCAAAGCGGACCTCATTGCATTGTGAGTCTTAGCCTCCATATGCTCAAAGATTTCAGGATCTGCCGTGCCAATGTCCGGAATGTCCTTGATCCTGAGGGGTGGAATTTCAGGAATAAGTGTGTTTGGCTCTCCATCTGGTAAAGACGATTCATTAATGTGTCTACTTGTTCGTAGAGTTAAATGTATTTTTGTAACCCCACTGTATGTTTTCTGAAATATGTAGGGAAGTTTCACAGTGGGGCCCACCAAATGAATGTTCATGATCACTAAATGGTCCCAACAAAAGTTCCCCCAGCCATGTTATTTGTTGTTTTTCTTCAATAAAGAATAAATCGTATATGTTTCCTTGTATTTCATTTTTCTAATAGGATTTATACATACTTGGGATTGGAAATGAGCCTGAGTTGAGGGGATGGGCTAGATACTTGACCCATGTGCTCATCCGAGTCAACTCGGACTCAGTTCAGTTGAGTCCATTCTGGCTTGGGATAACGAGTCACCCTCCCCCAACTCAGGTGAGTCATGAGTCAATCGAGACCAGATAGAATCTGGCCCATTAACCCTACTCAAGAAAAATTTTCAAATTATGGTTTCTCTTTTGCAGGCAGTTCTTGCGCTGGGATGATACGTGGGACTGACTATGATGTTTCAGAAAAATCCACCCGTCCATCTATTTTTTTCAGATCATATTAGGGCATGAGATCAAAAATCAGGTGGACCAAAAATTCAAGTGGGCCGCATGAGAAGAAAAAGTTGAGATTCAGTGACCACCGTTTATGTATTTGTATGGCTACAAAAGTTTAGTATAAGGTTAATAGTTTTGTGTTTTCACTTCGTTCCAGTGGGATTGAAATTATAAACAGTTTGGATGGCATATAAAAATCAAGATAGAGCTAAGTGAGGTTTCAATGGTGGAAAACTCGGGAAAGAGTTTTCCCTCTCCTATGGAAAGAGTTTTGTGTTTTCACTCGTTCCAGTGGGATTGAAATTATAAACAGTTTGGATGGCATATAAAAATCAAGATAGAGCTAAGTGAGGTTTCAATGGTGGAAAACTCGGGAAAGAGTTTTCCCTCTCCTATGGAAAGAGTTTTGTGTTTTCACTCGTTCCAGTGGGACTGAAATTATAAACAGTTTGGATGGCATATAAAAATCAAGATAGAGCTAAGTGAGGTTTCAATGGTGGAAAACTCGGGAAAGAGTTTTCCCTCTCCTATGGCAGTCTTTAATTTTGGATCCACCTGATTTTTTCTCTCATGCCCTAAAATGATCTCAAAAAACGGATGGACAAGTTGGATTTTTCAGAACCATCACGATGAGCCCCAAGTAGCATCAGGCGAAGGAGCTCCATGGGAAAGGCTTTTCGAGAAATCCGCTTCCATGGAGCATAGCTTAAGAATTGATAAGATCAAATGATCCTGACCATCCAACTGGTGGATACCGAATGGATACCTTAAAAAGGAAGAAGAAGATCAGCTGTCCTAGTTCAACTAGAAAATCAGACTATTAAGATTGTCCGAAAAGTGTATATATAGAGGCAATTCGGATACTCTGGATTGCTTATATCAGTGTATCAAGTGTCCGATGATTGCTTCTATTGCTCATGAAGATTATATATATATATATAGAAATTAAGTTAATTGTCGGATGTGGCACATCTGAGATGCTTGATATACATGGTCTGAGATGCTTGATGTTATTATTTATTTATTTTTAACACGCGCACTCATGCCATAGTACCTAGGGGTGCACATGGGTTGGTTTGGTCCGGTTCTGGGGTGAAACCAGAATCGAACCGTTCCTAACGGTTCTAGGATATTTGGAACCAGAATTGAAACCAGACTGTTGGCACCCTAGAACCAAACCGGAACTGAACCGTTAAAACCTCTTCGGTTCCACGGTTCTGGGCATTTTATAATCCAGCCCAATTGCATGTATAATTTTATTATCTAGCCCATGTCCATCCATGTTATGATCCATTTGATGAATGGTTTAGCTATTGTATAAGATGTGCAAAAATACATTTATGAAAATAATTAAACGGTGCATTATAAACCATAAATCATGAGTCAAATATGAAAACAATCAAAGGGCTCTTGGTTCGGTTCCAAGTTCAGTTTCACGGTTTGGTTCTACAGACCGGATCCACAGTTTGGTTCTATGGATCAGTTCACAGTTCGATTCGGTTCTACATACCCCCAAACTGAGAACCGAACCGATATAACTGGTTCTTTGATTTTCAGAACCAAAACCGATGCACTCTAGAACCGGACGAAACCGGACCATTTGGTCGGTTCCGGTCTGGTTCCACAGTTCTACTGGTTCAATGTGCAGCCCTAATAGTACCTAATCTGCGTCCGTCAGCAGTGACTAAGAACAGCAGGGATGTGACTTCCCTGCATGGTAGCAGACTCTAGGTGTCTTTAGCAAAATTTTCAAAGATAGTTTTATTATTATTTTTCTTTTTTCTTTTTCTCCCAAGCCTTCTATTTGTGGGCCACTAATGTAATGGTTAGGATCCTCCAATCTGTAAAATTTTTAGGGTATCCTCCATGGAGGCTGTTGTATAAAAAGTCTGTTTTAGTGATCCATAGGCCCCACATGCAATGAGTTGGTGTGTTGGACACTTGACATGAACCCTTACCTTTCACCAAAAACAGATGCTACTAACAAAGATCAGATTCGCCCATCCAGTGGGTCCCATGGTGGATTAGGCAGTAAGGAAAAATTGCCAAGATTTGCAATCCAGTGGGGCATGAATGTAGCTAGACTTTGGTTGAAACAGCCATCGTAGGACCATTGGGCCGTGCGGTCCCCATGATTTTTGTGAAATTGGCTGTCAATCTGGGATCACTTTTGAATTATTGGCTACCATGATTGGACCTTCCTATTGAAGTGCATGAATGAATCCATGCATTCCCATAGGGATGCCTGTGACAAATAAACAATAGTCTATTTTGAAAGGCCATGATTCTAAAAATCAGGAAATCATAAACTCATGTGGGCCATGCCACAGGAAACGGTGGGGATTGAACGCAGGCCATGATAGAGGTTTTGTATCAGGATTATATTTGTTCCTACAATTTATCTGAGTGGTAATAATTCGGTTTAAATGGCATATGAACGTCATGGTCAGCTCCAGGAAGGTATCAACGGTGGACATTGTTGTTCGCACTGTTTTGTTAATGTGGCCCACTTGATTTTTGGATCTTCCTGGTTTTCAGAATTTCAGAATTTTAATTGAGTTCATTTTTAAAAGTAATTATTTAGAAATTTTTCTTATTAGAATGTAAAAGCTTTTTACTCATTTTTTAATAAAATAGTTTTTGTCTTTTAATCTTTTTCTATGTTATCTACTATCTGCACTCTTTTTTTTTTCTTTTTTTCTTTGATATATATATATATATATATATATATATATATATATATATATATATATATGGAAATGGTTCTATGACATTATGGGAACTTCCCATGAGGTCGAGCTGTGTGGGCCCATCGTGATGTGTCGAGAATCTACCCGCATCAGTCAGATGCCCCATTCCACGGTGGGACTTGGGCTTAAAAATCAAGTTATTCATGACTTTTGTGGGCCACACCACATACAGAAGTTGAGATGGGTCACCCTGCCATTAAAACATTCATAATAATTTGTTAGGCCCATCAAGATGTGGTTCACAAATTCAGACCATCCATTATTTGTGTTCCACTTGGATGAAGGATCAGACAAAGTTTCATACGCATCCAAATTTTATGTGGGCCCCACCAAGTGCTTTTATATGTTTTAGGCATGTCTTCACATGATTTAGATGGTATGTCCCACCTGAGTTTCGTATACAGCTGATTTTTGGAATAACCCATATTTAAAGGGGACCCATCAAATGCACGGCGTTCATGTTCAACACGCATCACGGTGGGGCCCACACAGCTCGACCTCATGGGAAGTTCATTCTCTGGTTTTCAATTAGCCCTTAATCCACCATCCCATGCCAATTTGAATCCTCTGTCAGACGCCACTTGATTAAAGATATATGGGAATTACCTTTAATGTGGAAATTAACAATGTGAAGCTTTGCTGCCATGCAAATGTGAACATTTGTTGTATAGTCACACTTCTTGTTTGGGTACTTACTCATGCTTCAGTGGTAGACTCACAAGAGTTTCAACATGAGTTCATGGGTTTGAGCATCCATTGTGGTGAAAATCTACTATGGCAAGAGTGCGTGTGTTGAAAATAAATAAATAATAATACAATATGGTTGAGAGGCTGGTTATGTAGGTACCTGTTTGTAAGAATGCATAGAATTAAATAGCTTTTCAAGGTGAGTAAAAAATAATAGCTTTTCAAGGTGTAAAAGGCCTTTTGCCAAATTGTGTAACTCTTTGGCATGCAAAGCCAATATGCCATTTTGCAGGTCTTACTATATAAAATAGATCACGCTAGGCTCTTGCATATGGGTGGACCTTTCTTTTTTGAGAGGTGGGTGGGTTGAAATGGCAAAAAAGACTCTACATTATTTCAGTGAGCCCCACAGAAAGAAACGGGCTGCACCTATCACGTGATTTTGTTTAAAAACAGAAAATAAAAGACGGAGGCAACCGTGAGAAAGGCTAATAACAGACATCAAAACAGGGCCAGAACAGAGTACATCAAAACAGGGCCACAGCAGAGTACTAGAAAAAGGCTTTTAGCCTCGCTACACAATCATGGCTAAAAAGTTCAAAAATTGTGTCTAAAGCTTTTAGCTCAGTTTCACCTCAGTTACCCAAATCGATGTTGAAAGTCTTGTGGTTAAAAACTTTACCCACATTTTCGGCAACCAATGCCTTAAAAAGCCTTTTAGTCTTGTTTGTTCAACTGAGGTTAAAAATACATTTTAGCCTCAGTTTTGGCAACTGAGGTTAAAAGTTGGCTTAAATTTGTAACCTTGGTTCCTTGGCATTAGAGACCAAAAGCAGACTTTTAACAACAGTTCCTACTCAACCGTGGCTAAAAATTGATTAGGTTATTTGGCAACCATAGCTAAAAAGCTGACATTAGCCCAAATTCTTTGGAAATCATGGCTAAAAGCTGTCTTTTAGCCTAGGTTCCATGGCAACTGAGGTTAAAAGTGGACTTTTTTAGTCTCAATTCCCCCACAACCACGGCTACAAGCGGACTTTTCGCCTTCGTTCCTTAGCAACTGTAGTTAGAAGCTAACTTTTAGTCTCAAATTTTCAGCAATTGAGACTAAAAGTCAATTCCAAACAGACTTGTTGAGGAGAAGCCTTCAATCTTCAAGTTTTCATGTTTCTCGACCGGTTGTGGGAGGTGCTCGACCGGTCGTAGGTTCGAGCCCTGGCACGACTCGAAGTCCAGCGAGTTGTGCTGTTTTTTTCCGGGGTTTAGGACCGGTCGTAGGAAGTTTAGGACCGGTCGTAGGTTACGCAGTTTGTTCCGCGATTTTGCGCGAAACTGCAGATTTGAGTCCTTTCGCAACTGGGATGTGGAAGGGAAGTTACCTAAACTATAAATAGGTGTTCCTAGGGCTTTTTTAAGTATGACAAAAGCTTTCTAAAGGGGTTCTAGGGTTTCTAAAGGGTGTAGCAAGGGTGAGATTCGAGGTTGTTCGAATCGGGTAAGTCCTCTCTCTTTGTAATTGATGCTTTCATAGTAGAGATCTGTCGCTTTGTGCCGTGGTTTTTTTCCGAAAGGATTTTCCACGTTAAATCTGTGTTCTCTTGTGTGCTTGGTGCCATTGGATTACTATCCTAGATCTAGATCTGTGTGATTCCGCAGGTCCAAAATCCCCCCCAACAAGACTTTTACCCTCAATTCCTGGCAACTGTGGCAGAAAGCTAACTTTTAACCTTGGTTATTAGATAAAAATAGCTAAAAAGCTAATTTTTAGCCTTAGTTTCTTTGTAACCATGCCTAAAAAGATGACTTTTGTTAAAATGCTGACTTTTAGTATCAGTTCTTTAACAACAGTAGCTAAAAGTTAACCTTTAATCTCGGATACTTTGAAACCGTTGGTAGGTTTCTTAGAAACTATGGCTAAGAATGAACTTTTACTCTCAGTTCTTTAGCAACCGATGCTTAAAAAAACACATTTTTAATCTCGCTTTATAAGCAATTGATGCTAAAATATGACTTTTAGCCTCGGTTACTTAGTAGTCGTGGCTAAAAGCTGACTTTTACCATTGATTACTTGGTAATTGTGGCTAAAAGTTGAATTTTACCCTTGGTTCCTTAGCAACTGTGGCTAAATAAATAAATAAATTTTAGCCTTTGGTTGTAACCAATCGTGGTTGAAAAAATAACTTTTAACCTCAGTTCTTTACTAACTATGGCTAAGAGCTCACTTTTACCCTAAGTTTCTTAGCAACCATGGCTAAAAGCTCACTTTTTACCCCAGGTTCCTTAGCAACCAAAGCTAAATTAATAGCACATTTAGCCTTAATTTTTTAGATTGTGAGTGAGGTTAGGGTCTCACCTAAACCTCTCCCCTGTGCCATGGTGCAAGCAATGGATTTTCTCGAGGTGTGAAATTTACGTGAGCCCCACGATGACGCATTTCTTAGATCCACACTGTCGATCTATTTTTTCATATAAAAAAACCTTAAAAAATTACAAATCCAAAGCTCACGCCACTGAAGGCACTAGCAATTGATAGTACTATTGAAAACTTCTTGGGGCCACATAAGGCTTTGATCAAGGTGATATTTGTATTTTAACTTTATTCATGATCTTATGAACAGGTCAGATGGAAAATAATCATCCTGTTCAATCCCCACTACTTTCTATGGTGTGTTCCACTTAAGCTTTGGATGTACCTCATTTTTGGGCCTATGCTCTAGAATTATCCAGTAAAATTGATGGATGGCGTAGATCTAACACAAAAATCATGATTGGACCCAAAAATATTCCACACATTAAAAATTGTGTTGTGTAGTCAGCTAAAAATTCGTGAGAGAGAAATCCAGCCTATCTTTTTAACTAGAGTCATTAGAAATGACTTGGACCAGTGAGTAGCCACAACGCTTGGATTTCGTGTGCTTTCAGCAAATACTATCAACACTCAGAAAGAATATATATATATATATATATATATATATATATATATATATATATATATATATATATAGCGGAACGGTCACCTGTGAACACGGACTACCTACGAACTTTTTTGAGAACTCATCATACGTGATGATTCTCGAAAATCTGAACGGTCCACATGAAGCAGAGCCTCGGGAAACCCCCTAGTACGAATTTTTACTTTGAACCAAAACTTCGGTGGGCCATGGAAAATGCAAATAGTTTCTTCCCTTGATTTGCATTTCTCTTTCCTATGGCCCACCAGAATCTTAGATTAGGGTGAAAATTCACCTTATGGGGTTTTATGAGATTCCGCATCATATGGACCATTCGGATTCGACTCCCATGACACGTGTGCAAAGGTGCGCACGTGCATAGGTGCGTAGGGGAGCATGCCTATATATATATATATATAACCTCTTATCGGACCATGATCATTTCTACAGCTTGTAATCGCACTGTAGTCATTCCATAGATCTATAATCATACTATAATTGTTTTCAGGATCTGTAATTACACCGTAATTATTTCCGAGACTTATAATGGGACTATAATTGTTAGTAGGACCTATAATAATCCTATAATCATTCATTAGACTTACAATCAGATTGCAATCATTCCTAAGACTTATAATCGAATTGTAATCGATCTTGAGACCTATAATTGCTTGGTAAATGTTCCTATGACGTATAGTCATATTTTTATTGTTCTGGAACTTATAATTGGACTGTAATTATTCTTGGGACCTATAATTGGACCGTAATCATTCTTATGACCCCTAATTGGATTGTAATCGTTATCGAGACCTATAATTGCACCGTAATTGTTCTCAGGACCTATAATCATACCATAATCATTTCCAGGACATATTCGGACTTAATCATTCTTAAGACTTACAATTGAATTGTAATATAATTCCTGAGACTTAAAATCGGACCGATAAAACTTGACTCAACTCAGCACACATAAACAGTATTTATATATTAATTATACTTTTTAAATGTCATAATCTACTAGAAACAACTCCAAAAAACTCCTATCAGTTGGAGAAACTAGTCCTAGTATATTTAGACTATGCTTCATGCAAAGTGATTATCATGGTGTGGCCCACTTTTTGCATTGCATTGTATATTCTATCTGCATCGACCCTTTGATGGGAAAGAAATGGTTGTATCGAAAATTCACATACAGCCTAAATTTCAATCAGTACACTGTTTAACATCAAAGGACTATAGTTACACGGAGACAGACCTATTTGATTACACACATATTGTTTTAGCTTGCCATAGAACGAAAATACAAATGAAATATAATAAGAAAAGAGGCACTAAAAAGACATGATAAGATCAACCAAACCCTCGAGTGACTCATATGAGGAACCTCCTTTCACAATACAACGCATTGCATTTTCCTTTAGAGCACTTACCCTTTGTCTTATTTCCTTCCCTTCAATCCCCACCATCAATCTTCTTATGGCCCACTCTATCTCAATTCTATCAAACCCATTCTCAAGTTGCATTCCCACCCTCCAAACATGACTGGCATACCTAGCAATCACCATTTGGTCCCATAAATAAGGACAACATAACATGGGGACCCCTTCACATATGCTCTCCAATGTAGAATTCCAACCATTGTGTGTCCAAAATCCTCCCACTGATGGGTGGGCCAGCACTTCTTGTTGTGGAGCCCACTTAATGATCCGGCCCCTCTCCCGTGTCTTCTCTTTGAACCCTTCTGGTAGTTCGACCCAATCATAGCTGTGGATGGAGCCAGGCCGGACCACCCACAAGAAGGGCTGGTCACTATTGGCTAGCCCCCAGGCTATCTCCACCAAGTCTCTTTTATCAAAGGAAGCTAAGCTCCCAAAGCTGACGTAAATTACGGTCTGTGGCGCCTGCTTGTCTAGCCATGCCATGCAACTGTAGTCTTGTGTTAGTAAGCTATTTGATGATCTTGGTGAGAATTTATAGAGTGGACCCACTGCAAACAGTGACACGGGATGAATATCTTGTCTAATTTTTACCAATGCAGTTGATTCAAGACCATCAAATGTGTTCATGATGTAACCCAAAGCGGACCTCATTGCATTGTGAACATTGGCCCCCAATTGCTCAAATGTATCAGGATCTATCGTGCCAATGCCTAGAATGTCCTTGATCTTGAGCGGCAGAATCTCAGGAATGAGTGTGTTTGGCTGACCATCTAGTAAAGACAGATTGGTTAATACATTTACTATAATGAGTTTGTTGCATTTATTTCTTTATGAAGGATCAATCATATGTTTCCTTGTATTTCATTTTTTTGATAGATATTTTATACCTACTAGGGTTTGTAAATGGACCTAATTGAGCCAGGCCGATGGGCTGCATATGTAGAGCGGGTCACGGACACTTTCATGTCCAAGATGAACCAAAGAAGACTTGATCAGAGGCAAAAGTCATCAAGACCGTCATAACCTTAAAACATGCATATCTCGCAAACTGGAATGAGTTACTCGACGTACCATAGATGATTTTGGGGTAGGACAAGCTACTTTAGCCAGTCGGGTTGCCATGTTGAATTTACGAGATTTCGTCATGTTGATGGTCGAATTCCATGTTTATTTCCGTTTTTACTGTTTTTAGTAAGTTTTAGTTTGATTATAACTCTTCAACCATTGGGCTTTAGGAGTTGTGCCCAACATGAAAATTGTTTTTAAAAATTAGGAGAATAACGTGGTTAAGCCACATAGGACACTTAGTATAAATAATTTTTTTTACTATTTATAGTAAGTTGCAAATTCTAGGAGTTTTAGTTGTAGTTTAATTCCGAAATTTCTCTCATTGCTTAGTATCCCTATTTAAAGGGTTTTAAACTTGTTTATTTCATCAATCAATCAAATTATGAATTTTATAGAATTCATTTTTATTTTTCTTATTTTTTTTCTCGTGGATTCGAGAAGTCTCTGTGAGGAGTTCAGAGAAGCTCCGTGGATTTGGAGTAGTTATCCTTGAGGAAGACGGTAATCGACCTCATCACGTTCATTCTTGAGTTAATTAGTATCAGAGTGAGAACTCCCCTCGGGCCGATGACAAACAACGAAGGTATGAACCAAAATCTTGTGAACGGTGATCTAGGGATTTATTATCTTTCAGAAAGAATTAAATCTTTCCACCAGGAGAGTCAGTTGACCATGCAAAGGCTACAGACTGAAGTTGTTAATCGCACGTTGGGAAATCTCCTTTGGTATATTTCTGATGACAAACTGAAGTATTGAAATTTGACATTATCTCAAGTGGAGTTCGCATTCAACAACATGGTAAACTGCTCGATAGGGAAGTCCCTGTTCCAAATTGTTTATGGTCGAGTGCCCCGCCATGCACTTGACTTGGTCATTTTCCCAAGCTCTCGGGTATCAGAACATATGACGGACCAAATCGTTGGCTTTCATGTGAAAATGCAAGCCAAGTTGCATGACTCGAACGACAAGTATAAGGAGTAAGTTGACAAGCATCGACGACAAAAGGTGTTCGATGTCGGTGACCTTGTTATGGTCTATCTATGCAAGGAGATATTTTTGACAAGGACTTACAAAAAGTTAAAGAATAAGAAAATTGGACAGATATTAATCATTCAAACGATCAACGACAACGCTTATGTTGTTGATCTTCCGGATGATATGGAGATCTCACGCAGTGTCAACGTTGCAAACCTAACTGAGTATTATGAACCGAAGCAGGATGAGAACTTAAAGACAATTTTTTTTAAAGTGGAGTGGACTGATGTAGAACAAGTCACAGAAAGTTTCATGCCTAAGGACCAAAGAAGGCCTGATCAGATGCAAAAGTGATTAGGACCATTAGAACCTTAAAACAGTCGTATCTTGCAAACCGGATTGAGGTTTTTGACAAATCGTGTATGATTTTGGGATAAGAGAAGCTACAATTTAGCCAACCAATCCGCTATACAAGGTTGCCCATGCCAGATTTGCGAGATTCCATCAAATCGACAGTCAAAAGTCCATTTTATTTTCATTTTTACTATAAATATTAAGTTTTAATTCAATCATAACTTTTGATCCTTTAAGTTTTAAGAGCCGTACCCAACATGAAAAGGGCTTAGAAAGATTAGAAAAATAACCTAGTTAGGCCAAATTGGGCACTTACTATTTTTGGCCGAAAACCATGAAATCTAGTAGGAATCATGGTTGTCTATAAATAGTGAGTATATTATTTATAGTAAGTCATGTTTTAAGGGAGTTTGAGTTTAAAACTTCATCCTAGGTTTGAGTTCACCATTTAAAGAATTGTAATTACATTTTTATCATCAATCAATTTATTTTGAATTTATTAGAAATTATTTTCTATATTCATCCTTCGTGGATTCAGGGAATCTCTATGAAGAGTCTAAAGAGCTAGGGGGGATTCAGAGTAGTTATTCATGAGGAAGATGGTGATCAACCTCTACACGTCCTTCCTTGCATCAACCAAGGGTTTATACTTATGTGCAGCCAATGTATTCCCTAAAATCAATGTGGAAAGTGACTTGAAAGCTATGATTGATATGGTGAATAACCAGAGGTTCCACATTGAGTATCTTCTACATCAGGCTGACATTAGAGTGAGGCACATCCTTAGAGAGGCCAATGGGGTGGCGGATGGCATAGTCAATGATGTAGAGCGGGTCGCAGACAATTTCATGGCTAAGATGGATTAGAAAAGGCTCGGTCGACGACAGAAGTGATCCAGATCGTCGAACCTTAGATCAGGCGTATCTCACAATCCATGATGAATTATTGGGCATAAAATATATGATTTTGGGGTAGAACGAGCTACTTTAGCCACCTAACTCACTACGCTAGGTTGTACAAGCCGGATTTGCGAAATACCCCTGGATTGACGGTCATTTCCCTATTTTAATTTCATTTTTACTACAAATAGTAAGTTTTAGTTTGATTATAGCTCTTCATCTGTTGGGATTTTGGAGTTGCGCCCAACGTGAAAAGAGCTTAGAATAATTAGGAAAACAGCTTGGTGAAGCCAAATAGGACACTTACTATTTTTGGCTGAAAACCTTGCATGCTAGTAGACATCGTGACTGTAAATTCTAGGAGTTTTAGATGTAGTTTGCTTCTGATTTCTCTCGCATTGCTTGGTATCCCTATTTAAGGGCTATGAACTAGTTTATTTCATTCATTAATCAATTTTAAATTTTATAGAATTTTTTTCTATTTCGCCTGCTTTCTTTCTCGTGGATTTGAGAAGTCTCTGTGAAGAGTCTAAAGAAGTTCAGTGGATTCAGAACGATTATCCTCTTGAGGAAGTCGGTGCTCAACCTCATCACGTTCATCCATGTGTCAGTCAAGCCAGGGAGTAGGTTCCAATTTGTTTGGCTTTTTCATGAAGTGTAAAGCTCCCACAGAATATTCGAGGGACCCTTTTCCTTGATAGTGTGGCCCCGGGAAGCATGTGTCAGGGGTTAGAGCTGTGGTTAAGTTTTTCTTCTTGGGTATATGATAGGCGGTCCTCAGTATTTTGGGGCCGGGGATGCCCGAATGTATGCAGCATTTATTGTTTTTTTCTGGAATATGAAAATTTTAGTAGCTTAAAAAATAAATAAATCGAAGTTCAACTCTATTATTTTTTTTTACTATTTGTGTGTACCTTGATCAATCTCTGGAAAGATTTTATATCAGGTTGTAAAACAAAAAACAATCAAGATTTGGGAGAAACCCAAACGGGCCTCTAAAAGGCACACGTACCTGTGATGGAAAGGAGTCCATTTTTCTGTAGAAGCTTCAAAGACACCATGGTGGTGGCACACGTGGCACTGCTGGTGCCTAACAAAATTCTCGGGAGCTTCAACTGGTCTGCAACGGCTTTAGTGAAGTAAAAAAGTTCATCAGTGATGATGCATGTAACCGGGCCATCTGATAGCAATCGGGACAAGCGATCATGGAACGGTGCTTGGCAAAAGTCGTTGATGATGAACACAAGGGTTATGGGGTCCTCAGTCCAGAGCTGACCCTCGGATAACCCGTCAGGTATGGGCTCGAAGTTGAAGTTGGGGAAGTTGGATGGATTGGGAGAATTGGAGTGAGTGTGAATTACGGTGATAAAGAATCCTTTAGAGTGTAGGAGATTGGCCAGTTGAAGCATGGGATTGATGTGTCCTTGAAATGGGAGTGGCAAAATAACCAAATGACGGACTTTTGTTGCTTGGATTTGAATATCTCTCGATGCTTCCATTGGTTTTGAGATGTGATCGGCTGCGGTGGAAATGGGTCGCTGGCTTCTCGGCTAAGCACGGAACTCCACACATATATAGCATATATATATATAGGAAGTTATATGATACTCTTGCAAAGTATCACACTTGATACACAGGCACTCGGTAGTTATGCATGTTGCATGTATTAACTCAGATTAAACCAACTAAATTGTACTGGAACCCACTCTTGAAAAGTCAATCCCGAAATCAGATTGGTTGAATGATCTTAACTACTAATTAGTGGGACACTTGATTGTTAAAATATGATCATTATATATTTTTAACCGTCCAATAAATGTCCGCCAATCTAATAATAAGATTATCAATTAATTTTAACTTTTTATTCACGATGCATGTCAACCAAGTTCTATAATTTGGACACTTTAATTTGGATTATTTGCATGCTGTTCCTACAATTTCTAATTGTTAAGTTCCTGTCATCCACCTCACTGCTGAAGTACCGAAAGTTTTCTCATTGGCCTTTGCATATGTCACTAGTGACTAGGAATAGTGGGATACGACTCCCCTGCTGGTTTAAAGACTCAGGAACTCAGACCAACTTAGTTGGGCCTTGGGTTGAGTTGACCCTAGCAAGTCATTCTCAGTCCTCCCCTATTTACCAATGAAGTAGATCCAAAATTCAAGTGACCACAACATAGGAAACAGTGGGGTTATTGACACCCACAGTTGAAACCTTTTTAGGGCCCACCGTAATGTTTATTTGTCATCCAACCTATTGACAAGGTCACTCAGACTTGGATGAAGGAAAAACACATACATGATGTTGGCCCCATAGGGCCCAACACATTGACACATCACCTCTAAGGGGTGGTGACCTGATCCGCGTGGACTTTTTTTTTTTTTCCAAAATTGGTGCTTCATTGATATGAGAAGATGATTACAAAAACTCTGATTCGGTATTCTCGGGAGAAAAAAGATCAGGGGTAGCCTATCATATCTCTAAACAACTAACAGACGCTAGGCCGCTAACCGCGGGCGAACTCGCAAGCCTCTCTAACGCTCTCTAATCGCCCCCAACCCTACCTTATTCAGAAAAAGGAGACCAAGAATCTGGGACAGGAGATCAGCAAAAAGGTCAATGGAGGAAATCTAAGTCTCGCTTCCTTGGCGAGCCAAGGTGTCCACTGGGGCGTTCCCTGTTGAGGAGAAGCCTTCAATCTTCAAGTTTTCATGTTGCTCGACCAGTCGTGGGGGAGCCACGACCGGTCGTTGGAGGTGCTCGACCGGTCGTAGGTTCGAGCCCTGGCACGACTTGAAGTCCAACGAGTTGTGCTGTTTTTTTTTTCTCAATCTAGGACCAGTCCTGGAATTTCCAAGACCAGTCTTAGGGGTCTAGGACCGGTCGTAGGATAACTAGGACCGGTCGTAGGTTACGCAGTTTGTTCCGCGATTTTGCGCAAAACTACGGATTTGAGTCCTTTCGCAACTAGGATGCGGAAGGGAAGTTGCCTAAACTATAAATAGGTGTTCCTAGGGCTTTTTAGAAGAATGAGAAAGTTTTCTAAAGGAGTTTCAGAAAAATTAAAGGGTGTAGCAAGGGTGAGATTCGAGGTTGTTCGAATCGGGTAAGTCCTTTCTCTTTATAATTGATGCTTTCATAGTGAAAATCTGTCACTTTGTGCCGTGGTTTTTTTTCGCAAGGGTTTTCTACGTTAAACCTGGGTGTTCTTTGTGTTCTCTTGTGTGCTTGGTGCCATTGGATTGCTATCCTAGATCTAGATCTGTGTGATTCCTAAGGTCAAAAAACCCCCAACAACTGGTATCAGAGCTAAAGTTGGGGCACAGATCTGAATCTGAGGGATTAGTAATAATGTCGAGTGCCAGGTATGAGATTGAGAAGTACTCAGGAAAAAATAATTTTAAGTTATAGAAGGTTAAGATGATTAGCCTGTTAACCAAGCAAGGCGAAGATGGTGCTCTTGAGGAGCGGAAGTCTACTATGAATGATGCTGATTGGAATGCTCTTGATAGAAAGCTTTTTCATCGATCCGTTTATATCTCACGGATGGGAAGCACTTCAAAAGGTGGAGCTACGGTGGATGTAGCAGATTTCACCTCTGCACGTGTGTGGCATGTTGGGCATGGCTACATGAGCGAGCAAGGTAGGAAGGCTGAACTGTGCGGACAGGGATACGGAGCAGGTGGAGCAGCCACTTGTGTGAAGAATCACACGGCATGATCGCAAGACATCGGCGAGGTACATGGACGACTCCAATATCGCGGGAGGATTCATCTTCTATTCAGATGGCTCTAGGTGAGCCTGTTACTGAAAAGTGAAAGGTAACTGTGGGCGATGTGATGGATTCGTTGTACCAGATCGACATTTGGGAGCAGGTGGAGCTTCCAGTGGACCGGAAAGTGGTTAGATGCAGGTGGATCTTCAGGAGGATACAATATAGATACAGAACGAAGTTGGTGGCGATGGGTTATGCTCAGGGAGAAGGGATCGGCTTCTCAGAGATATTCGCGTCGGCGGTATAGCAAGTGTCTATTAGATCAGTGATTGGCGTTGGTTGGCCAATGTGATCTTGAGCTGGAAGGAAGGATGTAGAGTCTGCACTTCTGTAAGGGATAGTGAAGAGCAGATTTACATGAAGCAAACAGAGCGGTTCGAAGTGAAAGGGGCTGAGAAAAGACTTTGCAAGAGGTCGTTGTTCAGCCTGTCGCCTAGGCAGTGGTTTGATTCCTTCATGGTGAGTCAGGTATTATATGTTGATGACATGTGGATCGCCAATTGTGACATGTCTGAAATCAATGTACTGAAGACTCGGGACATCCAGGATGAAGGATCGGGGGGTCTGCAAAGATGGTTCTCGGCGTTGAGACTGAAGGAGTAGTAGGCTTTGGTAATCACAGGAGGAATACCTTGTGTGTAGGTATTGATCCAGGATGTGATGGGCCATGTAAAGCTGGAGAGCGTTCTCTACGTTTCTCTCCTCAAGTTTTCCTCAGGATTTGTCCCAAAAACAGATGAGAAAAAGCAGGATATCTCATGAGCCTTATTCGAATGCGCTGGGCAGTGTATGCCATGGTCTGGATTAGATCGGTTATTTCACAGGCTATCAGTGTTGTGAGCAAGTACCCCGGCAAGCAATATTGGGTAGTGGTGAGATGGTAAGAAGACTACGTTTTTTTTTCTTTTTAAGAAGACAGGAGCAAAGGTGGTTGAGCACATGGATCTTTGTCTGTGAAACTTCTCTGGGCTTGGCGATGACGGAAAAGAAAGACGAAGTGTGCACAAGGAGCTATGATGAGATGCAGAAATAAGAGAAGAGGTCACGTAGCTAAACGGTTGAAGAATGAAGACTTGGTGGAGATTGTTGAGGAGAAGCATTCAATCTTCAAGTTTTCATGTTTCTCGACCGGTCGTAGGGGAGCCACGACCGGTCGTGGGAGGTGCTCGACCGGTCGTAGGTTCGAGCCCTGGCACGACTCGAAGTCCAACGAGTTGTGCTGTTTTTTTTTCTCAATCTAGGACCAGTCCTGAAATTTTCAAGACCAGTCTTAGGGGTCTAGGACCGGTCATAGGAGGGCTACGACCGGTCGTAGGATATCTAGGACCGGTCGTAGGTTACGCAGTTTGTTCCGCGATTTTGCGAAAACTATGGATTTGAGTCCTTTCGCAACTGAGATGCGGAAGGGAAGTTGCCTAAACTATAAATAGGTGTTCCTAGGGCTTTTTAGAAGAATGAGAAAGTTTTCTAAAGGAGTTCCAGGAAAATTAAAGGGTGTAGCAAGGGTGAGATTCGAGGTTGTTCGAATCGGGTAAGTCTTTTCTCTTTGTAATTGATGCTTTCATAGTGGAGATCTGTCGCTTTGTGCCGTGATTTTTTCCCGTAAGGGTTTTTCACGTTAAACCTGGGTGTTCTCTATATTCTCTTGTGTGCTTGGTGTCATTGGATTGCTATCCTAGATCTAGATCTGTGTGATTCCGCAGGTCAAAAAATCCCCAACATTCCCTTCCCATGCAAGGGCCTTGCATATGAGTGGACCTGACTTGCACATCAGTCTACCACGTTCGGTTGAGAGATGGTTCTACCATATTATGCTTGCATCTTCGGTATGTGAATGAAATTAAGGAATGATTATAGCATTAGAATGTATGGTAATTACCGTAAGTTTGAGCAGTGTGGGGTAACATAATTTATGACGGTCATCTAACCCATCCATTAGATCCGCCCCTCTCAGTTATTTTTGTATCCCAAAAATTATCATGATGCAGAACATATATGGTGACACTATATGGAATAGTTGGGATGAGGACGTGCACCATTAAGACATTTTATCTTATATGTAGACCCGGCCCATTGTGTTTTTATATGATGCATGGTGTGTTAGGATCAATGGAACTTGATAATCACAGGTGTACCGTACATCCAGCCAGTACTTTCGTAGGACGAGCTCACTGGGGTCATAGGATACCCTTTGCAGGGGGTCTGATGGCGTGCCCGTTGTCCATAGGGAAATTTCATAAATTCACATGGATTTTTTTATGTAAACCGTAATTCGTTTGGGATAATATATATTATGTCATGAGAGAGAGAGAGAGAGAGAGAGAGAGAGAGACAGAGAGAGAGAGAGCCATTGTTGTACTGAGTGTTAATTCTTCATTTTTTTTTTTCCTTTGAGAATTGGTATGAATTCACAGGTGTAATGAAAGGAAACTACATAAATATTAGTGTTGTAGTTTGCCTATTTTTTCTTCTTTCCTTTGATTTCAATATTATTGTGTATGGCCAAGAAGGAATCTTTCTCCCAACTTGGTATATTTATAAGATGCTCCCTACCATGATCAATGGACACCTCAAAAGATAAGTCCATTACAAAACTATGGTGGGGCTCACTAAGGTTATCAACACAATGGGCCTAGGTTAGCTTCCTCCTAGATTTTGAAGTATGAAATTATGCCTGTGGCGTAATTAGATTACCATGGTTGTGCTTGCGGAAGCTTGACAAAGCTAAAGAATGAGGGCTATATCTTGGGGGTGGGGGGGGGGGATTAAGACCTATTTAAAAATATATATCTTTTAAAAACTAAATGTCTAACTTAAACTAAGTAAGACAATTTAACTTTAGGACTTCCAAGCTAATAGAGGGTCCAATCACATAGACTACAACAGATTTGTAAATAGACAACTATTATATAATAGTGTATATATGTATGTTGGATGTGTTAACTATCAACACTAAACATTTATCTAATCATGCATACATAATTCAATATTCAAACACATAAGAATAATTAAAATAGTATGAAAATGAAAATCCCAAACATAATCATATATAGTTGTCCAGCTACTTGCCTACTCCACTCATGACGAATACACTCAACACATGAGTGTACCAAATTTCACTATTGAAGGTTTTAAATCAGATTAACCTCTAATATTTTACAGCCCTACACAAGGACTCTAGATTTAAGCTCTACGCAAGAGCCAATGTCCTAAACAAGAATTCGGGGTTTTAGGACTTACGAAAAAGCCAATATCCTATACAGGAATCTGAATATTTATGCCCTACATAAAAGCTAAGGTCCTACATAAAAACTTAGATTTATGTTCTACACAAGAGCCAATATCCTACAAAAGAACCTAAGAGTTGTAGGCTTTACCCAATAGCCAAAGTCCTACACAAGAACCTAAGGGTTGTAAGTTCTACCCAAGAGCCAATGTCCTATACAAGAACCTGGGATGAGTTTGGATCACAAACTCCTACCCATAAGAAAAGAGAATAATAATGAAATTCTAAATATGACAACTTACTTTGATTTCAATATTATGAGTTTGGATCACAAAAACTTAGATTTATGTTCTACACAAGAGCCAATATCCTACAAAAGAACCTAAGAGTTGTAGGCTTTACCCAATAGCCAAAGTCCTACACAAGAACCTAAGGGTTGTAAGTTCTACCCAAGAGCCAATGTCCTATACAAGAACCTGGGATGAGTTTGGATCACAAACTCCTACCCATAAGAAAAGAGAATAATAATGAAATTCTAAATATGACAACTTACTTGTCGGATTGAGACCTTTTTGTAACGCCTTCTTGGGTTACTTGATCGTCGCTTTCCCGTGCTTCAATTAATTCCCCAATGCTCCCTCAATCATGATGTCATTGCTTTGCCAAGGCATTAGCTCTAAAGATCAAACACCTTGCATTTGATACTCTTCCGAGGTGACTAAGATGATAAGAGGTTAGTTAAATCTCCTACAACTAGTGGGAGGTTGTTTTTCTTAGGGGATTCACTTAGATGGGTCTTCTAGATGATTTGGGTAATGGTATGCCAAGGCAACTTAAGTCCAATCTCCAAAAAAATATAAGAGTTCAAGCATATCTTCAATGTAGAGGTTGAAATCCTCATAAGAGTATTAACCTCAAGGAAACTTGCTTATAACTCGATGGAATAGAGACTTGAGATGAGGAATATGAACATGCATTCACCTAAGCTTCTATTGCACCAAAAATCCATACAAAAACTTAAAAACCGAATGCCCTTTATAAAAAATTTGAGTTCCAATGGTAAAAAATGGGCACAAAATGGCTTTGGGTGACTTCGATAGTATCAAAGGCTAATTTAATGTCATCAAGAAAATTAGATAATGTTGCTGGACATATCTAACTCCCTGGTTTGATGGCATCGATGGACCTTCGATGTCATCGAAAAAAATAGAATAAATATCATTTTCTTATTGGACAATTCATATCCTAGAGCACTTCACATAAACATAAGAGATTATCACCTTATCTGGAGCATCGTGGATACCCAACCACCATGGTTAACATTTGATCGGAGGTAGTGAGCACCACTGTGGACAGAAAAGACGCCGAGAATACCCAAATCTTCCCTCCCTAGATGGTGTTAGAACATGATGAATAGTACCCCAATTTCAATGCAGTACGAATCCACTTTTCATCTCAGAGCATTGGTTTCAGAATTGTCAGGATAGCTGGACGAAATTCACTAATTAGCCTTTTAATGGTTCTAATCGTGAGAGAATTCTTGTTGCACAACACAATTAAAAATGAATACTAAATAAATTGTATTACTTTACAATGAAAATCGTATAATATTTACAATAACATGTTAAAAATGTTCTGAATACATATAAAAGAAATCCCTCCATCTAGCCATCATTTGTCTCTGCCTGCAACCTGCAAGACAATAATAAAAATAAATTGATTACATTTCAACAATTTTCTGTGATTTAGATAGCAAATCCTATGACTTTCAATGGCCCAGTAAGAATGCGTTCCTTCTCATACAAGTCAATGAAAGAAGGGGCCCACTCACTATAAGCAACAGGGTCAAACTCCAATCCAAAAGTTACATGGGGTGTATCTCATGACTTTCAATGGTCCACCTACATGAACTGGGATTTAAAATTTCATGGACGTCTCATGTGTGTGCCGTCATGAAAACTCTTCCAATTCCTAGAATTCATGCAAGGTCAATGCAAACTCTTCCAATTCCCATCATGAGCAAGACATCAGTGTTGAAATTTCAGTCCATAGGTAGATATATAATGAGTGGTGAAAACAACTTTTCATAATATCTTTTAATAATAGCTTTATCTATTATTCACTAACAAATTTACTAACTAGTCTAGGTACATATGAATACAGATTATATATATGTCGAATTAATCCCTTTATCTCATAGCCCAGGCCCCACACCTCATGGGTTAGGACCTCGGCCCAACCCCTTTTGTGGGCTCCAAATCACATGGGTCGCCCACCCCGAGTGTGTCCCCACATCCCACGGGCTACCCCACTCAAACCTAATGTGAAATGCGCATTAATCACCCCTAGTAAGGAGTCTTGAACACGAGACCTCTCCCGTGGGCCCCAAATAGCATGGGTCACCTACCCAGAGTGTGCCCCTGCATCCAACAGGCAACCCCACTCAAGCCCAGTGTGAGAATGCCCCTGCATTAATCACCTCCGGTGAGGAGTCTCAAACATGAGACCTCCCGCTCTGATACCAATTTGATGCAGAACAATTAACCACTTGCTCTAAAAGCTCAAACTATTAGAGTATGGCGAATTAATCCATTTATCTCATAGCCCAAGCCCCACATCTCATGTGTTAGGACCTCGGCTGAACCCCCTTTATAAGCCCCAAATCACATGGGCCACCCACCCAGAGTGTATCCTCGCATCCCACGGGCTACCCCACTCGAGTCCGGTGTGAAATGCGCATTAATCACCCCTGGTAAGGAGTCTCGAACACGAGACCTCCCCCATGGGCTCCAAATCGCATGGGTCACCAACTCCAAGTGTGCCCCGGCATCCAATAGGCGAACCCACTCGAGCCCAGTGTGAAAATGCTCTTGCATTAGTGCATGTTGGCCACACATACCTTGATTGGTTCATAGAGGTTGTGGAGCCCAGGGCATGACACCCTTCAACATTCCTAATAGTTTCAAACCCATTACAGCATATGGGTACCATTTTAGCATTCCTCTTTGCTGGATTCCAACACAACCATGTCCCAACTATTAATATTACAAAATAATGCTTATTTTCTAAAGATAGTGTTCAACCATTCAAATCGAAAGAAGGGGGCAGCCATTCTCTTTGGGGTATTGAAAATTCGATAGCTAAAGGATAGTGGATCAGAATCTAAAGATGGGGATTAGCAACCCATTTCAATATACTAAAGAAAATACAAGAAAAATCCTACCATTAGGAAAAGCATACCACCAAATAGATTCCTAGCCTCACAACACTTTGCTCATCATTTTTGGACACCAATTGACCATGCTGATTGATGTTAGTTTCAGTGTTGTAAGTAAGAATGCATTTTGCATAGACCATGAAGAAAACAATTCGCAATTCTTTGGAAATTCTACTCCTGTTAGAAGTTTCAAAAATCATAAATCGATGTTGCCACAGATATGAAAGAACTCCTTTCTAAAACAACATAAACAAGCCCCAATTCTCATTTTTTGTTTTTGTGAGTTGTTTTAAGAGTAAAAATTCATAAATCATAAACTATTTTTCTCTACTCCAGAAATGGTCATGAGCCATACTCAGCCCCTCAATATCAAAGCATTTTCCAGAGAAATGGAACAAGGCAAGAGAGATAACTCTCTTGATTCCCATCTTGGCAAAGACAAGTTCACATTGGAATGATTTTCCCTAACCTTTACCTCCCCAAATACCCAGAATGAGTGGAACCTGTTACGATTCACTGAAACCATTCAAATTTCAAGAAATCAATCACGGGACCCACTTCGGAAGCAGCCCAACAGAAGAGAGTGGAACATCTGAGCTGTGCAGCAGGTTAGCCCCACAATGTACATGACCTGGCCCAAAAATGAGACTGGCCACTATCCATGTAGACCACTCCATCACTTTGTGTGGCCCACCTAAAGACCCGATGCACGGTTCGTATGTTGCAGCTGCATACCACAGTGAAGCTCATACATAGCAATTAACATACCTTAATGTTAGGCAAGGTCATGAAATTCTTGTTGATGTGGACAACAAGCTTGTCCATGAAAGCTGGGGCGATGTAGAAACCATGAATGGTGTTGTCTAAGTTGTACCTGGAAACGGTTTCCGAATGCACAAAATCAAAATCAGTGGCCTGTTTGGGTGACTAGAATTCAAACAATTCAAGAACTGAAAGAAGAGTAGAGCTTTGGCATTTCTTTTCATTTTACTAATTGGCGGAGCCCGGTGCTGATGTATTTGTAGGAGTTCACGGGAATCATTTCCCAATTGTCAAGTTCGTTTGCATTAGCTTACCACTCCATACATTAATATATTCATCAGGGATTCTTTTCCTTAAAGGCACTCAATCAACAATCTCCATCGTGTCTTTAATCTCCAGCTCCACTCTTCCAAGTCGCTATCAGTATCTCTAAACTTCAATATGGCACCACCATCGCTTCTTGTGCACACTCCGTCTTCATTTCTTTGTCAAGCCTAGAAAAGTTGAGTACAACCTGAACTTTTTTGCAGGAACAACTTTCGTAATCATATACATCGGATTCTCGCTAGTGTGAATCTTCTCTAGAGTGACATTGCTTTCCTCTAGCATCTACTTGATAAAATGATAATGCACATCAATATATTTAGTCTGAGAATGATACACCAAGTTCTTCGCCAAATTGATTGCGCTTTCGTTGTCATAATACACAGACACAACTTCCTACTAAAACCCCAACTCATTCATTTCAACCAAACCGCTTCCTTGAATGCTTTTGTCATCGTCGTATATTTAGTTATGGTTGTGGAAAGAGTAACTACAAACCGAAGCTTCGACATCCAACTGATAGCTCTACCCGCTAACACAAACGAGTAATCGAAAGTTGATTTTCTACTATCCACATTCCTTGCATAATCGACATCCACATAGCCTACCATTTTCTCCTCAGAATTACTGAAAGCGAAGACGTAGTCAGTTGTACCTTGTATGTGACGAAGTAACCATTTCACTGCTTCTTAGTATTGCTTATCGGGGTTTGACATATATTTACTCACAAGACCCCCGTCGCATGTAAAATATTCAATCTAGTATAGACCATGACGTATATAAGATTGTCAATTGTGTTCGAGTGGGGCACATGAGGCATATACCGCTTATCTTCACTAACAGAGGACATAACTTTGAAGAAAGCCGAAAGTGAGTAGCGTGGGGTGTGTTAACCGATTTAGCCTTTTTCAATCCAAACTTAACTAAGACCTTCTCAAGATATTCCTCCTAAGACAATCATAGCCTGCTCCTTTCCCTATTCCCGTGTAAATTAATGTTGAGAATCCTCTTTGCATCCCTCAGATCTTTTATCTCAAATGTCTTGGATAATTAAGCCTTCAATATGTTAATTTCAGACATGCTATGGTTGGCGATAAGAATATCATTAACATACAACTCCAGACTAATGAATTTCTCGTCACTCAGTTATATGAAATAAACACAGTGATTGAATTCGCTTATGATAAATCGCTGACTCAACATGAAAGTGTCAAACTTCTTGAGCCACTGCTTAGTCGACTGTTTCAGGCCATACAACAACCTCTTCAACCTGTAAACCATGTTCTTCTTTGCCTGTACCTCGAACCCTTCAGGTTACTTCATGTAGATTCGCTCTTGTAGTTTCTCATGTAGATCATCAAGCTCATAATCAAGAAACAATTGTTCCCTAACTAATACATGTTAGAACTATAGAATGCAACTTCAACTTCATATGCAACTATAAACAAAGGAATGGTATCACAGACAAAATAAGGAAGATCATACCGTTGCCTGGTTGTTGCCGGCAGAACCATAAAATTCCTCTGTTAGAAAGACCGGTTAATAGTGAGCAAGATAGGAAAATATTTTATTAGTTGAATAATAAGCGCACACTGGATGGTAACGCAATTGAATTCTCTTCTTCTCTTTTAAATGTGACAGAAATTGGTGATTATCAATGGATAGAGATATCATGCGAAAACAAAGAGTGATGCTTAAAATAAGTATAGCAAGCATTTCAGAGCAAAGCTCAACAAAGATATATAAGTAAAGGAAAATTCAAAGTAAAAAAGCAATGTTCATAAATAATAATAATAATAAATGAAGATATTATCGGATGTTGGAAAAAAAAATAAAAATCAGTAGTGCAATTAGACTTGATTCAAAAATTTTGAAAGAAATTCAGGATTCTTAAGAAAAATAAATAAATAAATCTTTAAACAAGTGTTTTCCTTTTTTCCTTTTTTCTTTTTTGACTTTTCAGAAACTATAGAATCATTCATGAATAAGTTGTGAATTAATCAATCATCATTGTATCCTTGTCCCAGCTTTTAGGAATCCTCTTCCAACAATCATTCAGATCAAATGCCCTATCTTTGCCCAAAAAACCTGCAGTTGGTATTGGATTATGACCCCACTAGATTTTTTAAAGAACATCTTTCTCCAAAATACAACATCCAAGTCCATGCAAGTACAAAGATCAAACCACAGTTCTTCAAAAGCCATGATATTAGTGTCAAGACCATCATCTCATAAAGGCTTTATTGCCCTTATGAGATGAAATTACAGCATTCAGGGTATAGACTGATTGAGCAAAAGATGTATGCTTTGATCTGCAAAAGAAACGGAATTTGATGTGAACCAATGCAAGCATGTGAGTATTTATGCCTATGAATAGAAGTCCATTGGGAATGAAATACTCAACGCAACTAACTCCAATTACTAAAGAATAAAGAAAAAGGAATGGCTTATTGAAAGGTTGGGTCACTCTTTCTATTACAATTACTGATGCAAACTCACTACAAGGTGACCATCTCAGTCACCTATCACTAAGCCTAAACCCCTCTCTATAGATGCTAGCCAGGTTGGAGCATATCCAAATGGTCTAGTACATCAATCCAAACAATTGATGGAGCATAGCCAACATTTAAACATAATAAATCCAAATGGTATAGTACAGCCAATCAAATCCAAACAGTCTAGTACATCAATCCAGACCATCCAAATCATGGGCCTGTTTTGCATGGAGCATAGCCAAAATTTATACTGATCAGACGATCGAATTTATTTGGTGTTGGCCATTGAATTTGGACCGCTATCCATTTTCTTTTAACTAACCATTTGAAGGCTAAAACTAGATGTTTCTTAATTAGTGTGATTTTCAAGGTAGGCTCCATCCACAATGGGACCTCCAAATTAGAAGGTCTGGATTAGTGCCACATGTATGGTGGATGAGTCACCACCATTTGGGAAGTTACAACGTACACACATCAGAGGGTAGCCCATGTTACATAATGCATCAAGTGGTAAGAAATTGTAGTACCTATTTCACTCTTTGCAACACATCTATTGCAGGAACGGCTAAGTAGCCAGGAAGATGATGTCGGAACCATGGATGTTGACGAATCTCAGGAACTGTCATTAGCTTAATTGGATCCACAACAAGGATCTGGGTGATCAAATCACTTGCTCCAACAGGCAAATGGCTAGGAAGGGTGCATTTTCCACTCTGATGACAAAGAAGGTAACAAGCATATAAAACAACTTGCATCTAAAATTACTGCATGTATTAAAACAACAAGCATTTTCCAATCATGTTTCTTTCTCAGCATGTTGCATATCTGCATAGACAATATCAGCATCCTCCACAGATATTTAACTACATCTTAGCAACAGTACCCACAGATTTTCTAGTTTCAGTACTAAAGAATTCAGTTTAGCCAAGAGGAAGTGACAAAAAATAATGATGTAACCTTAGCATTCACAGCGAGAAGTAGCTGGCAAATATCACCACGAGGGATATTTGCATTAACTCAATACAACTCCAGTATTATTTCACCACTCAAAAATAAAAGCTTGTAGTAAAAATGATAAGAAAAATGCTTATGGAAACCAAATCAAATCCCCTATTCATACAGCAAATGCATAAAATAAAATAATAATAATAATAATAATAAATCCCCTGTTATACATGCAATTCTGCAATCCAAGAGTGCTACAAATTGATGGTCACAATTTTTTTTCAAAGGAGAGGCAAGATTCTAGAGGGCTTCCCTATTCATTCTTGCTGCTGCTGCAAAGACAGACAAAGGCAAAGGCAAAGGCAATGGCAGAATCGGCTTGTCTTATGCAACAAAACTGCTGCTCTCATTCTACTGACAATTCCCTTCATCACCACAGTCAACAGGTGGATCCAGCCCCTGTATTGGAAGGATCCATCTCCTTTGGAAGGTTTGTATCAGAATCTCTAGATTGGGGAATGGTCATCCTTCTCTCATAACAGGCACTTGGAAGAGGTGCAGAAATACTCCACCTCGGGCTCTGTTGCTTAGAAGAAAGCTTACTTTGAGGCCCATTACAAGAGAATTGCCACTCAAAAGGCGGCAGAATTGCTTGAGCAAGCAAATGCTGAAGCGAATAGTCTCTCAGAACACGAAGAGAATGACAGAGTTCAGAAGGGCAATGCACAAGATTCGGCCACTGGAGAAATTGCTGATAACAACTTTGACGTTGTAGATAAGAAGGACAAGTTGGTGGAATCAAATAGCAATGCAAGTGGTGATAAACCAGATGGAGTCAAATCACCTGAAATTAACACAGGGTTCTTGATTGAAGCAAAAGGGTCGAACCTGAATGAAAAAATGGATAGTTTCGAAACAACGAAGGTTGAAGAAGATGCAGTTTTTTCATATTAAAATGAGGAATATGTATACCATAGGAGATGTAATGAGAAGAATAGCTCCCTCTAGCGCCCCTACCTCCACGACCCTGCATGCCAGGTCTCCACCTAGTAGTCTCAGCAGGCTCCCTGTTGCTAGGATTCTAGCAAAGAAGAATATACTTGTTAATAATGTCAGTCCCTGAAAAGGTCAAAAAATAGCCAAGCTACTATGCTGCTTTTGCATTATCAACTGAAGGACTCAATGCCGAGTGTATTTTACACATTTTTGTTTCTGTCTCTTATTATGTATCACAGCATTTCCTGAACTTCTCCATGTATGAATTTGTGTCTAGGATGCCTAACTGTTCAGAAACTTCTACAAGTCAAAGCAGTAAACTTACCTTTGTGAGTAGCTCAGCCCCAATAAGCGTGGACTTCTCCGAGCACCAAAAGTATGAGACTTTCCCTTCAGGGAGCTATACTAGAAACGAGCGACTGGAACTGTCAGCAGAAATTTCTTCAATTACCACTGCTGAGCCCTCCGAAATTGTACTCAAGACTGCCAGTCTTTCAGTGCAGCCATCATCACCAGTGACTGAGATATGCAAATCAGATGAAGGCAAGAGGGTGAGGTTCAGATGTCCCCTGCACCATGGAAAAAACATAACATGAAGAGACAGTTAAAATAGTCCAAGGCATCAAAAGCAAAATACAAAAGTTACCAAAACAGTGAATTTAAAAAAATATATAGGCTGCTGTAGAGCATATTTGTGGACCACTATATTGCTACATTGATAGGATCGTTTGAGAGTATAGCCATGCAAAGAGGAGTGGTATTTAGTGTAGAAGATCCAGCTTTATGCAACCAGAGAAAGAATGTAACAAGTATGATCAAGATCACTGACCAAAAAGCAGAGCAAAATTAGTTCTTCCTTAGATATTCACATTTGATGATGTACATAACAAGTATTTGGAAGAAACGGTGATAAATGGAGATGCAGCAAAACTTTGGAAATAGCCTTACAACCAGCAAAACTGTACCAATATGAAAACGATATGATCTTGGAATCTGTTTTGGCCCATATAGAGCCTTTAATATCCTTCTTATTGGTGAATTTATGCTTCTTGATGAAGATCACTATGTAGAAAGGGATTGGTGGCTTCCATTTCATAAAGAGGCCATTAATGGGAAGCAACTAGCAAAAATAACATGAATGGTAGAGGACATAATCAATTAACCAATGTTGCAATCCATATACTTCTAAAGGCTGACAAGCTGCTAATTGTGTCTTCTAATGCTGAATAACATAGTCAGAGGCATACCTGAGAGTGCAAACCCATTGAACGTGATGACCCTTTTGTTATTAGATTGAGATGAAGGACCAATATGCTTTTGCTCGTTGCACTACTTCGTGCACCCTAGAAACATTCTTTTGCCAATCCTATAGAACTTGTGCTATTCCACTCTATTCCCTATTCCAAGGCTACTGGAATGATTCCTCTACTTCTCAGTATTTTGGTCTACTCACAGACTTCAGGGGCTCCCCTCTGGTACCTAACCAATGAGTCAATTTTGTATCAAGAATGATGAATATCTCCCAAGTTTTATCAGTGCTACTGTCATAAAAGATGTTGCTGCTCAAGTTGGTGGTGTATAGAGACTACAGTATTCTTTAATGCTTGGCTCACCTTTACACATTCTTTTCCCAATCCTATAGAGCTTGTGCTATTCAACTCAAGTCACAACTCGAAAACTACAAGCATGATTCCTCTACTATAATTGTTTTGGTCCAATTAAGAGTTAATGTGATGCATTGGCTTCTATTCAACAATTGATTTTAGATGAGAAACTTTTTAGTTCTCCCAATGGGCTTGGACCCAACTATGACCTTTCGTTAGTTCTGTCAGTATGTGAGTGCCAACATCCATTTTGAGTTCCCTTTCTTATTTTTAATGAGCTTTGGGCCCCCGCACTTAACCAGGATGCTCATGTGGCTCCTCTTTCCTCATTACAAGGTACATTGTCCTCTTCTTCCTTTGTTGCTTAATGTGATGGAGGTTCTCATGGTGCTCTTTCCAGTTATGGTGCTCTTGGAGCGCATTTGGTCATGGTGATCAAGTGTTTGTTCACCAAGCTGATGTTACACATGGCCATGCTCCTCTTAACACAGTTTATTGGGCCTCATCCCAAACATGGAGTGCCATATTGGACATGCTTCTCAATCACCTCATTCTTCTGCCCGTGATCAGGTCATTCATTTGATTCGTAAACGACAGGGATGCATTGCTCTTACTTGCTATATTGCATCCCACAGGCCCTAACAGACCAATTATCTCCCACAAGTAATGACTGCCATTACTCTGATTATCTGGATGACCTGAATCGGTATCCCAACACTGGAACTGGGTTGCCATTTGATCTTTGACGCAGGTAGTCTGACTTGGCCTGTTTCCTATTATGGCCCTAAATCATGGTTGGTGGTGGTACTCCATTATGAACTACCAATAGTGGTGATGTGACTTCTTTGGGTTCTCTATTGCTTGATCCTATCCTTCAATATATATATATATATATATATATATATATATATGGGAAAAGGTACTATGCGCTCGAGCTCACGATAAGCTTATCGTGAGGTCGAGCTGTGTGGGCCCCACCATGATGCGTGTCGACCATCAACACCGTGCATTTGATGAGTCCCCTTTAAATTATGGGATATCCCAAAAATCAGCCGTAAATGGAACTCAGGTGGGCCATACCATCTAAAATCATGTGAAGACACCATTAAAACATATAAAAGCACTTAGTGGGGCCCACCTGAGTTTTGAATGCTGCTGAAACTTGGTATGACCTCTAATCCTAGTGGGACACACATAATGGATGGGCTGGATTTGCAAACCACATCTCGGTGGGATCCAAAAAATGATTATGAATGTTTTAATGGTGCACAACCCCTCTCCACTTCTGTATGTGGTGTGGCTCACACAGGTCACGGATTGACTTGATTTTTGAGATCTAGGTCCACGATGAAATGGTGCATCTGACTGATGGGGTAGATTTTCGAAACGCATCACAGTGGGGCCCACACAGCTCGACCGCATGGGACGGAGCCGTGAGCTCGAGCGCATAGTACCTTTTCCATATATATATATATATATATATATCAGCAATCTTACATGGGATAACAACTGCTTTTTACACCCTGGGGTTTCTTCATGACAAATTGATATAGAAGTAACATATAGAATAACAAAAATGAAAAAACGCTTCACCTCATTTCAAACAGCTCAAAAAAAAAAAAAAAAAAAAAAAACTCAGCAAAACAATAACAAATGGCAACCAATAAATGCCCACCAATCAGATAATCAAATAATCAAATGAGCATAGCTTTTTGTCATGATACCTCTACAATGGAATCTGTGGACAGTCTAATTTGATCCATGTTTTGATACACATCAGAAACAGAACGAGGCAAACTTCTTTTAAAAAAAATGGAGGGTCCACCTGTGGAATAACTCTTACTGGTTTTCAAGATAAGCCTATTTTAAGGTTATGAGGTCCGAGTCCACCTGTGGAATAACTCTTTC
Source organism: Magnolia kwangsiensis (assembly GCA_037074715.1). Classification (NCBI taxonomy): domain Eukaryota; kingdom Viridiplantae; phylum Streptophyta; class Magnoliopsida; order Magnoliales; family Magnoliaceae; genus Magnolia; species Magnolia kwangsiensis. The sequence continues at coordinate 125,351,006 of CM073578.1, read as the reverse complement.
TGGTTTTCAAGATGAGCCTATTTTAAGGTTATGAGGTCCGAATCACTTCCGCCTCCGATTGGGCCTTATATGGTCCATCTTGGACATGAAAGTGTCCGCAACCCGATCTACAACACATTTAAAGTAGAAAAGTTCGTTAATGCAATGGCAGCATCTTATTAAGCTCACCAGATGGACAGCTAGAATTCACTGGCTCTACAACCATGTAATTGTTAGTTCATTGCGCCATGGACGGTGGAAGGTCCTCCAACTCGAATGTCTTATAACACTTGGTGCAGGGAGCCCGTGCCATGAAAAGCTCTGTCGGGCCCACCATGATATTGTTTGGCATCCACTCCATCCATCAGCTGCACCATCTCATGTTCTGATATGAATCCAAAAATCAGGTAGATCTAAAACTCAAGTGGACCTTCCACCGACATGAAGGAACTGGATCCTGTTCAGCAACAAACTAACATGGCTGAAGCATTTCTTCAAACAATTAAAATACACATGTAGGCAGCCATGGACAGCAGCGGATATAGCTGCCACTGCCATGGCTGCTGCCCAATTTCTGGCCTTCAAAAGAGGAAATGAGAGAGAAAGAGAGAGTACCTTCGACTTCCTCATCTGATTTCTTCTATTCTCTTCAACTGTTGGAGAGAGATTGATGAAATTGTGCATCGAAGAGAACGAGGGAGAGAGACATCGAGAGAGGGAGGCAAATCAAGGAGATCCAGAAAGGGAGATGGAGAAGCGAGATGGGAGAGAGATTGAGGAAGGAAGAGCGAGAAGAGAGGGAAAGAGAACAGGAAATGAAGGGCGCGCGGATAGATCGGGGAAGGGAGAGCGAGAAAAGAGGGAAAGAGAGGGAAATGAAATGAAATGCACCCGGTTTTTTTATTTTATTTTATTTTATTTTATTTTATTTTTTAAATAAAAAAAAATAAAACTAAGTAAAACCTTTCACCGGCGCTCACCTATCAAAATCAGGGGCGATTTTTGATGGCTGCAGGTGATTCTCATTATCACCGGCAGATAGAGATGGCAGCTGGTAAAAAAATGCACCAGTAAAATGGTATTTTCTTGTAGTGGCTGCTATCTCGTTGAGGAATACTTGAAGGACTGCTTTGCAGCTCATTGTTAGATGCCCCTGTCCTAAAGTATGCTGACGACGCTTGTTGAGACATGACCAGGGAGAGTTTGGGTTCTGAGCTTATTGGGACTATTTGGGGTGAGCCTGGAAGGGTGTGAGTTGGAGAGACAGGTTTTAAGTATGGGGAGAGGTCTACAGCCAGCAGCCCCCCACCACCTAATACCCTTCTTTCTTTCACTGCATTCTATGCCTCTATTTGAGCATCCTCCGGGTCTTCCTCAAAGTTTTCCCCTATCTTTAGTGGGCTAGTCCCTTCTGAGAGGGCTTTCTGAGGCGATGTAGGAAATTTGAATTGGAGGGCCATGTGTATCTGCTGACTTTTGGGGCTGGTATTTGGGTCGGACGCAGCTCAGACTGCATAGTTGGGGAGGAGCTGGGTGTGTGGGATCGAATGGGGGGTGGGCAAAAGGCCAATTTGGTCGCTGAGGTTAAGGGTGTCCTCAAAGCATCTTCCTTTGGATTTTCATCATGCTTCGTGGAGGATTGTATGAGTTGCTCCTGGACAGGGGAATGGGGGAGACCATGGTGGAATGATAATGGTTGGGAAGTAAAGGGGATGGTTGACATTTCTATTGTCCCCTAGGAGGGCTGGGTAGTAAAATGCTTTCTCCGCCCATTGCCTAGTGGATTCCCTGTCCTTCTTCTGCGTTCCTGGGTGACTCATATCTGTCGCGATAACGGCGTGAGGTGTTTCAACTGTCGGCCATATTGGAAAAGTTTTCCCTGCCAGCTCCAGACCTCTTGGCGTATGAGTATCTGTACCCGGTTGGATAATTACTCTGATTCTAGCTGCAACTTGGACTAGACCCAGAAGCGAACACCTGTCCACCTCTACAACCTTGCTGAATGTTTTTCCCAGAGCCATAAACATTGACTCCATCCAGGCATGTGCCGGGATGCCATGGAGCCGAATCCATACTCCCTTGCCCTCAGGGACGTACTTCGGTGACCACACCTCTACCTTCCCAAGGCCCATCTTCTTGTGGAGGTAAGAATCTGTGAAGAAAGAAATGAGTTCCATCCTCGTCTTGAAGACCATAAGGAATCTGTCTTGGCCAATTCTCGAGACATCAATGGCGTAGGAAACATACTTGGAGAGTTTAATTTCCTGAATTAATCTGATAATAGGCACGTCTATGTTCACTGCGTGGGCCACCAGAGCTAAGCTCAGCTCCCTTAGCTTCAAAGCCACACTTTTGTTATCCGCCTTGACTGTGAACTTCTCTGTAATATTTTGTCGAGCACCTTCTGTGTGTTCGATGCCCGCCCCATTTTATCGAACACCTTCTGTGCGTCTGATGTCCGCCCCCTTCACCGTTTCGACGAAAGACCTACCTTCCTTCTCAGGCACTTTATGGACTGTTGTAGGGGGGTTTGAGGCATCCCTAATTGGCGGTGGCTGGGTTTTGGGTGATTGGGCCGAACGGGCCTTTGCCATTTCTACCGTCAGAATTCGACCATACACCAGCTTCTCAGTGAGGATATCCAATACTGCTTTTGCATCATCTGGGTATTGGAATCTTATGAAGGCGTCTCTTAAGATTGAAGTTCCAAGGTATGAAGGTGTCTGAAATCTTACCATATCGCCCAAATATTTTGGTTATGTCCTCTACCGTCGTGCCGAAGGAGATGCTTCCTGCAAAGAGGGTGAAGGGTTATTGCGGGTTACCTTAGGTCGGATCTGCTGCCATTCACCTGAACTAGCTTTCATGTTGTTCTTCTTTCAGTCAGTAGAAGTCAACATGTTCTGTTCAGGTGTTGGCTTCTAGCAGGGTTGCAGTTGTTAGGCTATATGGCTTGGGCTTGGGCTGCTGTCCCTCTTTCAGTCAGGGGAAGGCAACATGTTCTGCTCAGGTGTTGGCTTCTAGCAGGGTCGCAATTGTTGCGGTTTGCCTTTTCTGGTGGTCTTTTGGTAGAAGTGCTTGATGGTCCGATGGGATGCTGCTTTTTGTAAATAGCTTGCTGGATGTATGTTGAGCAGTTGATGGGGGTGAAGAACTCAAACGGTCAGCAGTGTGACTGCAGGGTAGCTGTACATTGCTCCCTATTTTTCTAAATGTGGCTGATGTGCACTGATTTGGCTGCAGTCCAGCTGTTGGTGCGTAAGCTCCTAAGTGCTGGAATAGTCGTTGGGCTGCTGTGGCGCTGTTATTGCCGGTGCAGCTGTTTAGTGTGGGGTGGCTGGTAGTGCTGCCATTTTGGTTTTGGATGGTGGCTGTCAGTTTGCTGGTTGCATGCAGCTTGCGGCCCTTTTTAGCTGGCTGTTTTGGTAGTGAGGTTCGGAGGCCACAGTGGCAGGTTGATGTTGGTATTTTTTGTTTGTCTAGATGTGGGCCCGGCTTTCTGGTGAGGACTGTTTCGAGGGAGCAGATGCGGCTGTTGAGGTAAGCAGTCCACCGTGATTTCAAAAGGAATGCTGCGGTGCTCTAAGTTGCTGCCCTACTTGGAAGCTAGGGTTCATGATGTTTACTGGCCTATTTGAATGTACAACTAATTTTCCAATCAAAAAAGAAAAGGAAAAAAAAAAGAAGATAGATGTCGTTGAAAAATAAATTTAACAAAAAAAAAAAGGAAAAAAAGAAAAAAAAAAGAAAAAGAAAAAACCTCCTATCAGTTTTTGAAGAAACTAGTAATTTTCGAGTCGACTCGACTCTACTGTGTTTCTAATCAAGATATCTTTTCATATTTTTAGAACATGCTTTATGCAAAGTGATCATCATGGTGTGGCTCACTTTTTGCACTGGATTATATATTCTGTGCCGATGGGAAAGAAGTGGTTGTATCGAAAGTTCAATATACAGCCTAAATTTCAATCAGTGTAGTATTTAAGTTCAAAGGAATATATATATATATATATATATATATATATATATATATATATATATATATATATATATAAGGAATATACTTACACTGAAACAAAGGCCTATTTGATCACAAACTTCTTGTTATAGCTTGCCATAGAATGAAAATATAAATGAAATATGATAAGAAAACAGGTATTACAATGACATGATTAGATCAACCAAACTCTCTAATGCCTCATATGAAGAACCTCCTTTCTCTATACAATGCATTGCATTTTCCTTTAGATCACGTACCCTATCTCTCATTTCCTTCCCTTCATTCTCCACCATCAATTTCCTTACAGCCAACTCTATCTCACTCCTATCAAACCCATTCTCAAGTTGAATTCCCACCCTCCAAACATGGCTTACATACCTAGCATGCACATTTTGGTCCCATAAATAAGGAGAGCATAACATGGGCACCCCTTCACATATGCTCTCCAACGTAGAATTCCAACCATTGTGTGTCCAAAAACCTCCCACTGATGGGTGGGCCAGCACTTCTTGTTGTGGGGCCCAATTAACAATGTGGAACCTCTCCCATGTCTTCTCTTTGAACCCTTCCAGTAGTTCAACCCATTCATGGCCATGGATGGAGCCGGGCCGGATCACCCACAAGAAATGCTGGTCACTATTGGCTAGGCCCCAGGCTATCTCCACCCCGTCTCTTTTATCAAAGGAAGCTGAGCTCCAGAAGCTAACGTAAATCACTGTCGTGGTGCCTTCTTGTCTAGCCATGCCATGCAACTGTAGTCTTGTGTCAGTAAGTTGTTTGATGATCCGGGTGAGAATTTATAGAGCGGCCCCACCGCAAACAATGGCATGAGATGAATATCCTGTCTAATTTTTGCCAACACAGTTGATTCAAGACCACCAAATGTGTTCATGATATAATCCAAAGCGGACCTCATTGCATTAACAACATTGGCCCCCAATTGCTCAAATATACCTGGATCTGTTGAGCCAATGTCTGGAATGTCCTTGATCCTGAGCGGAGGAATCTCAGGAATGAGTGTGTTTGGCTGACCATCTGGTAAAAACGACAACAGATTGGTTAATATGTTTACTATATAATCTAATCATGGCTTGTTTTTAGAGTTAAATGTGTTTGTGACAAAGGTTGGTCCCAACAGAAGCGGCCCGAGCCTTGTTATTTGCTGCATTTTCTTCATAAAGGATCAATAAGATGTTTCCTTGTATTTCATTTTTCTGATAGATTTTATAACTAATAAGGTTTGTAAATGGGCCTAACTGATGAGTCAGGCAAATGGACTGCATACTTGACCCATGTGCTTATCTGAGTCGACTCGGTATCAGTTCAGCTGAGTTCATTCCAGCTTGGTACGTACCACGAGTCTCCTCACCCCCAACTCAGGAGAGTCGTTACCCTGAATCTCGACCAGAAAGGTTGGGCTGAATAACTAAGTCTGGCCAATCTAGCTCACTGACATCCATATATCTACGGTCTCTCATCACCCGTATACGTGGCAAAGATACACCTCAATATGCAACTCGTGAACTGTCCAAATCATAGGGTCCGGTGTAAATGGAGTATAGCTAAATAATTATACTGATCAAATGCTCCTGCCCATCCAGCTAGTGGATGCCAGATTTTTTTATTTTTATTTTTCAAAATGTTGGAGCTAGTAGATGCCAGATGGATACTTTAAAAAAGGAAGAAAAAAGATCACCGTCCAAGTTCAACTAGAGAATCAGACGATGAAGATTGTCCCAAAAGTGTGTGTATATAAAAGGCATGCTCCATCCACATCCAAGTTCAACTAGAGAATCAGACGATGTAAATAATTCGGATACTTTAGATTGTTATACAGGTGCACCAAGTGTACGGTAGGTGATAGACCAAAACTCCTAAAACGGTGGTGAACTATCGTTGTAACTTACGCCACTTAATGATTGCTTGGATTCCTCTTCAAAATACCCTCAGCCACAAAATCTCCATGCAAGACAACGATCACCAGAGAGCTTTTTGGATGCATGCATGCCACCATGAAAAGACAACGATCAGGAGAGAGCCGTGATGCATGCGTGCCACCATGAAAAGACAACTATCACCATAGAGCTGTTTGGATGCATGCATATCAAGTCGTTGCCGCACATGTTGTCTTGCACATGCGATGACGGGATGGAGTGGTGGAACGTACAAGACCTTAGGATGGTTGATAACACATGTGGCAAATGTGAGGGGAAGCAGATTGCATACTGCCTCGCCTAGACAGAAATATGTCCAGACAGGTGCTTTATGGGAGCCCACCATAATATATGTATTTTATCCACACCGTTCATCCATTTTTTCAGGCCATTTTAGTTTTTGTGTTTAAAAATGAGGTAGATCCAATGCTCACATGGACCACAACATAGGAAGCATTGGCGATAATGATGCCCACTGTTGAAACCTTCCTAGGGCCCAGTGTGATGTATATTTTCCATCCATTCACTCTTCAGGTCACCGAGACCTGGATGAAGGGAAAACACAAATGTGGGGCTGGATGGTGGTATACATGTACGTAAGCTCGTGATGGGAGTTTGTTTCTCCATGGCCAAGCCCGTATGGTGGGTGAGTTGTACAGGCTTTTTACTGATCAATATACAACCAGGTTTTTTTTTTTTTTTTTTTTAAAAAGACAAAAAATAAGGGTAAAAACACAAATGTCTCGGATCTCTCCTTCCACACGAGGGATCTCCCTCTTCTTGGATAAAGTGGTTTGGAGCTATCAAGCATTGCTCCAGTGGAGACTATATCAGTGAGTCGGGCTAGAGTCCCTTGAGATTTGCCTCAGCTGATGTTTCTTCATTTATTTATTTTCTCTTTTCCTCTTTTGTTATGATAGGCTTTACCCTGGTCCTTTTTCTCCCCAGGAGCCCGAAAGTCTCTTCTGATGTAAAGTTTATCCCATGGAATGAAATGCAGTAGAGTTTTTAAAATTAAAATTTTAATAATTTAAAAGAAAAATAAAAAATCAAAGAAAACACAAATGTCAGCTTGACTCAAGACTTATGTAGCCCTTGACGTAGGGATGAACATGATGAGGTCGATCACCGTCTTCCTCAAGGATAACTACTCCAAATCCACAGAGCTTCTTTGGACTCCTCACAGAGACTTCTCGAATCCACGAGAAAAGAAAGCAGAAAAATAGAAATAAACTCTAATAAATTTGAAATTAATTGTTGAATGACTAAAAACGAGTTTACACCCCTTTAAATAAGGGAACCAAGCAATAGGAAAGAAATCAGACTCAAACTACAACTAAAACTCCTAGAATCGGCAACTTACTATACATAGTAAACTTACTATTTATAGACGGTCGTGATGTCTACTAGTGCGCAAGGTTTTCGGCCAAATATAGTAAGTGTCCTATTTGGCTTCACCAAACCGTTCTCCTAATTATCCTAAGCACTTTTCATGTTAGACACAACTCCTAAAGCCCAACGGATGAAGAGCTATAAGAAAACTAAAACTTACTATATATAGTAAAAACGAAATTAAAACGAGGAAACGACCATCGATCAGGGGATTTCTCACAAATTCAGGCTGCGCAACCTGGCATAGCTGGGTTGGTTGGCTAAAGTAGCTCGTTCTACCCCAAAATCATATATTTTACGTCAGATAACTCATTTCGAATTGCGAGATACGCCCGATCTAAGGTCCAACGGTCCGGATCACTTATGTCGTCGACCGTGCCTTTTCTGATCCATCTTGGCCATGAAATTGTTTGCAACTCGCTCTACATTAGCCCTCAAAAAGTTTTTAATGATGAGCTATCAATCCCCACTGTGTGGCTCATTTGGACCTTGGATTTGCCTCGATTTAGGGTTCATACCCTATAATGATATGGAAAAATAGATTAATGGGCCACCAAGTGCCCTTCCTAAGACTCATTCTATATAGGCGGCGCAGAACACAATCTGCTTTCCGCATGAGATATTTGAAAAACACAATATGCATTCCATGTGAAGTGTTGGAAAATTGATGGTGAAAATTTGAAGCTCGAAAATTGAAAGTTCTAATTAAAATAACCTTACTGGTACATTCCTGGCATGATTACAATTGATCTGTGAAAAAAGATGGAAATCTAAAACTCATAATATATATAGATAAAATCCAAATTACTTAAAATACTAATTTATTTATTTTTCTAAATTTTCAATTTTGATTTGAAAGTGTGTATTTTCTCACCAGAATGGATGGATGCGACCCACTTAGCAAGCTTGTAAGCTTCTCTGTCTCAAATTTTACATTTGATCCCCTTGATGTTATGTTTTTAGATGCAATCTAAAATTTCAACCTTAGCTTTGATACCACTTATTGAGCGCAGAAGAAACCTCAGGTCAAATTAAACAATACATCAAAGGACAAAAATCCAAGAAACCATACAAAACACATATTTTACAATTTATTATTATTATTATTATTTAAAAAAAAAAAAAAAACTTTTGTCAGAAAAAATTCATGGCACAAATTGACGATCAATCCACTATTAATCAGAAGAATACAAGAGATGGAATAATTTACAGATTAAAAGCCCTAGTCTCCCCCTTAAAACCCATGACTTCATGCTAGCTTTATTAATCTTACCCATAATGCCTAATTAGGAGTTGTATTTATACACTTTGTTCAGAATTAAAAACAAAACTCACACTTACACATATCGTTCAGTTGAATCGTGTAACCTTTGGTTGCACCGAATCGAACTGATTCGCAAACATTCAGTCAAACTGAAAACATGAAAAACATCAAATATGAAATTTTCGGTCAAATAGAGACAGGCACATGCTTCGATGGAGACAAAAATTACCTTCTTTGCACTAGATTAAAGGCACTCGATCAACAGGGCTTATACATTACATCGTAAAGTGAGCTTATGCCACAGGCATTGCACAGGATCAATTACCTTTATACCCAATGGAATTGGAGAAGGAATTTGGTTCCTCTACATATCCTTGTAGCAAATGCTCATTGCACTAGGCATTGCGCCACAAATCATGTGTATGATATCCAACTATCCATCAGAGAAGGCACCCCACGGAAGTTGGATACTTCAAAAATCAGGCTGATCAACCACCATGTAGACCACAATCTTAATTTAAAAGTTTTTGTATATTTATTCAATATTTCCTGTATTACATCGTGCCTAATTAAATTTTTAGGGTTGATTTTTAGTAAATACCATCGTCGTGGTGAGGGGGGCTTAATGCATGCACAAGTTGGCTGACATATGTGCAATATACGCACTCAGGTAGCCCAACATTCAAATGATAGTTTTGCATGCTATCAAAAGTTGGAAGAGACCATGTTTAATGCTAAAGGCTATCCACAATAATCATTTCATGCATCTCAATCATCGGTAGGGTTAAAACTAACTTTTGCGGAAACCCATGTCACGGATCAAGACATGAGTATATATTGGCTACGGACCATGCTTTAGATGGTGATGTAGAGTGGGTCGCCAACACTTTCATGTCCAAGATGGATCAGAGAAGCCCCGATCAAAGACAAAAGTCATCAAGACTGTCAGGACCTTAAAATAGGCATATCTCGCAAACCGGAATGAGTTACTCGACCTACCATTTATGATTTTGGGGTAGGACGAGCTACTTTAGCCAACCAACCCCACTATCCCAGGTTGCCCACGTTGAATTTGCGAGATTCCATCATATTGACGGCCGAATTCCATGTTTAATTCTGTTTTTACTATAAATAATAAGTTTTAGTTTAATTATAATTCTTCATCCATTGGGCTTTAGGAGTTGTGTCCAACATGAAAAGTTCTTAGAGTAATTAGGAGAATAATGTGGTTAAGCTATATAGGAAACTTACTATAAAAAGTAAATTTACTATTTATAGTAAGTTACGAATTTTTAAGAACTTTAGTTATAGTTTGCTTTTGATTTCTCTCTTATTGCTTGGTATCCCTATTTAAAGGGTTGTGAACTCGTTTATTTCATTAATCAATTAAATTTTAAATTTATTAGAATTTATTTCTATTTTCCTGCTTTCTTTTCTCATGGATTCGAGAAGTCTCTGTAAGGAGTCTAGAGAAGCACCGTGGATTTAGAGTATTTATCCTTGAAGAAAACTGTGATCAACCTCAACACATTCATCCTTGCGCCAATTGGTATCAAAGTAAGGACTCCCCTCGAGCCGATGACAAACAACGAAGGTATAAACAAAAATTCTATGGACGGTGATTAAGGAATTTGTTATCTTTTAGAAAGAATGAAAGCTTTCCACTGGAAGAGTCATTTGACCATGTAAGGGCTGCAGGCAACCCTCAACCATATTGTGGATGCGCTAATTCCGCCCTAAGCTCAAAGTGATGCTTAACCGTCCGTGGTCGCTCTACGACACAACCCCAATTTCTATAGAGCACTATTAGATGATAATAAATCACAGGTCACCACTTTGATCGTGAGGAAGTCGTTATACATGGTAGAAATAGAATTATAGCAAGACAATATCTTTCGAATGAGGTGCACTGTATACCAAAAGGTCTGTAATATGATCATTGATGTTAGGAGCAATGAGAATCTGGTGTCAAAAATAATGGTGGAAAAGCTGCAATTGAAAACAGAAAGCATCCATTTTCGCACACGATTGGATAGATCAAGGAGATCAACAAAACAGAGGTAACCAAATAAGAATCAAGTACTTTGTGAAGTAGTCAACATGGAAGTTTGTCACACTACAAGAAAAGGAGACTTCAGCCTCAGCTCAAAATTGTGGATAAAAAGGTTAAAAACTGAGGCTAAAGCCTTTAGTCTCAGTTTTGCCTCAATTATCCAAACCGAGGTTGAAACCCTCGTGGCTAAAAGCTTTAGCATCAGTTTTAGCAACCGAGGCTAAAGTGACTTTTTTTAACCTTGGTTCTTTAAGTGAAGCTAAAAGAATCTTTTTAGCTTCAGTTTTCTCAAAATAAGGCTAAATCAAAATTTTAGCCTCCATTGTTTCCAACTAAGACTAAATCCAAATTTAGCCTCAATTGCCTCCAACCAAAGCTAAAATTTTGATTGAAGCTGTACATATTTCACCCATTTAACATTCATCAAGACAATAATCAACACAATATTAACAAAACAATTAATTTACCAAAACAAACTACAAATGTCTTCCTTTCCCAACCTTCCACCCACGACATGTTTGAGAGAGTAGTATGAATTTTCTTTTTTTTTAAAAAAAAAAAAAAAAAAGAAGAAGAAAAAGAAAAAAAAAAAAAGAGTATAAGCAATCGTGATGAACTAATAATATTGGATATAAAATGCCAACGGACTTATATGCTCCGGCGACACATCAGCAAAGTAGGTCTCAACAATAACCTTAAGTCCAGATAAGGATTCTTCCATCTGTAAATGCTTTCAGTTGATGAAAGTCCAAATCCAACACAAGCGTTGGCTCATCAAACTGCACCCATGTAGCCCCAGCTGCATTCAAGTTAGCCAAAACCTCTCTACATTGATCAGTAGAAAAAAAAAAAAAGAATCAATTGCCTAAATCTAACAAATTTATTGCCTTCACTCAAAACACCACAGCTACTTCGAGGAGAGAGCTAACTTGTAAACTGGAATGATCTTCCCAAGCAAAGACAGGAGAATGATTTCTCCACACCCTTCGCCAGCTTTGAAAGCAGTAGGTACGAAACAGGACAACAATAACCGGGACAATCTCAACTCCAATCTGCAGAATGGCCACGGAACATCAGCATATCACTGAGGTGTCTAGAATTTGACTGAAAAAAGTTGTCATACGCTGGTAGCCTGGTAGTAATTGCACATAATCTTCCTCCTTAGCTTCCTTATATTCAGAAACCACCCTTCTGCTTGCATGAGGGCCTTCAGATGTGTCATGCAACACTGCCCTCCATTGCATGGTGACCGCGATTTCCTGAATTTCTTCAATGATGGATATAGTGTCAAGAATGTAGTCACACCTACTGGGTCTCAGCATCTAATCCATCTCAAGCATGATGGATCACTATTTCCTGAATTTCTTCAACACTTAAGGTCTTGGAATCGATCCCTAGTGGGGGTGGCTAACATGGAGTGTGTACTAACATGGTCGTGTACTAACACGCTAACCCAAAAAAAAATAAAATCACGCCAGCATCTTTTCCGTGGTGGTCCCATCAGATCAACGTTTCTTATCATTTAAACATAAGTCACTCATGAACCTATTCCGATGGCTGATGCAAACTTTAATCTCAGCAAAATGGTAGATTTTTGGCTTCAATTTTTCACCAATCAAGTCAAAAGGATAGACTTTTGGCCTAAATTTCTCACCAATGAAACAAAAGAGAAGACTTTTTGGACTCAGTTTCTCACCAACCGAAACAAAAGGGTACACTTTTGGCCTCAATTTCTTACCAACCGAAGAAAAATAGTAAATTTTTACCAGAATTTCTCACCAACCGAGGCAAAAGGGAAAAATTTAGACCTCAATTTCTTACCAACCGAGGTAAAAAGGCAGACTTTTGGCCTCAGTTTCTCACCAACCGAGGAAAAAGAACAGACCTTTGGCCTCAGTTTCTCACCAACCGAGGCAAAATAACAAACTTTTAGGCTCAATTTCTCACCAACCAAGGCAAAAAGGTAGACTTTTTGACTTAGTTTCTCACAACTGAGGTAAAATGGCAAACTTTTGGCCTTAGTTTCTCATCAACCGAGACAAAAGGGAAGACTTTTGGCCTCTTTTTCTCATCAACCGAGGCAAAATGGAAGACTTTTGGCCTCAGTTTCTCATCAACTAAGGCAAAAAGGTAGACTTTTGACCTTAGTTTTTCACCAACGGAGGCAAAATGATAGACTTTTGACCTCGGTTTCTCACCAACCGAGGAAAAATGGATGACTTTTGGCCTAAGTGTCTCACCAATCAAGGCAAAAGGGAAGACTTTTGGCATCAAGTTCTCATCAAATGAGGCAAAAGGATAGACTTTTGGCCTCAGTTTCTTACCAACTGAGGCAAAAAATGAACTTTTAACGTCAGTTTCTTTACAACCGAGGCTAAAAAGCACATTCAGCCTCATTTTTTTAAACCGAGGCTAAAAGCTTACTTTCTTGTAGTGTCACATGTTATTTGGTCGACCATGACAAAATAATATTGATTCTATTGCTACGCATAGAGGTCAGGATAACGTATTTAAATTTACTAAAGATGGTAGAAAGATTGACCTCGTCTCTATGAGAACGGAGAACTAACCCAAGACTTTTAAAGTTGAGGAACAGTCTCTCACAACTGAAAAGATTTTTCTTAAACAATTTGAGGAAATAAGTGATATATATGCATTAGTTGAAAAAAAGAAGAATATATAGAGCTTGTGATCACCCCAGGAGATTTGAAATCAGTGTTGCAGGAGTTCAAGGCCATTGTGCTCTATGAACTCCCTAATAAATTGCCTTCTATACGAGAAATATGTTCACTCCCCAAGTGCAGGGTTGTGATGTAGTAATAACTCGGTAAGACCGAGGTCGAATCCCAAGGGACTGAAACTTGTACGTTATCTAAAACTAACCAGAACTAGAACTAGATTAAGATGAAATCTAAACTGAATGTAATTTGAGAAATAATGGTGAAATAATTATATAAACTTGAAAGAAATCAAAAGAAGGGAACTAGGGATTCAGAGGATCCACTTGTAGAGATCAGGGAGATCTTATGCATGTTTCATGGAAATTAACTGAACTGACATTGATCTAGTTTTCAAAGAGATGAAAGGTGTATGAATTAGAATGGATTCCATTACCAAACCATGCCCAAAAGACTATGGCAAACAACAGAATTAAACTAATTACCACCCAATCACATGCATGAAAGTTAGGAAGGGTACCGTCATCCAACCATGCCCAGGAGACTATGGTGAACAACAGGACGTCCTGACGTCATAAACATGAAAAGAAAATAGAAATATTCAAAGCATCGCAGACCCATTGTAATTTCAGTCACAACAGACCATTAAGAACTAAAAATATTCCCATAATAATTAACTAAAATCAAAGTCAATTCATGCATTAAAATTAAAATAAAATCAAATCTCCCATCTCACTACAAGCTTCACCTCTTAGCCCTAGCTAGGAGGTTTTAGCCTGCCATGGATGGGCTCAATCCAAATAAATAAAGAGAAAAAGAAAAGGAAAAGAAAAGGGAAAGAAAAAAACCAAGCTCCTCTCTCTCTCCTCTGCCCACGTTGAAACCCAAGCTCGAGCCCTCTATTCTTCCTCCCAAGACCTTGAATGAATGCTCCCCACATCCAAAAACCTCCTTTTATAGCTGCTGGAAGGCTGGAGTCAGTGACAGAGTTGTAGCAGGACACGGAGTGCAATTTTCGCAGCCAAGTTCGGCACCATGAAACACGCCACTTTTCTCGCTCAAATTCCAAAGAAATACCGTCTCTTAGTACTTTCTTTGGTCCTCTACATGATAGACGGTTCAGATCTGCCATATGATCAAAGATGGTGGGCCAACACTGTCTGAAAAAGTCAGTTTTCGTGGATGTGCGAAACCTTTCGCACCATTTCGCTGTTGTGATCGGTGGGCCCCACAAAAACATTTTCTGGAAAATCCACCCCGTCCATTGGATTCAGAACGAAATTTCAGTCAAGAATGGGTGGTTTTGAACGTCCATTGACGTGTCCCAGAGAAGAAATAACTAAAAGATCAGATTTGAACGCTACCGGGCAGCCCTTTTGTGGCCCCTGTATCGCTCACGTGTGTATGCATGGGTACAAAAATTTAGCATGTTTTTGTAGTATTCGAGCCCCTCTAGACGGTGAACGGGTCAGATTTTCCATATGGTCAATGGGTAGGGCCCACAAACGTCCGCAAAAACGGCCAGCGGCCTGCGTTATGCGGTGCGAATTTTTTTTATTTATTTACTTTTTTTAAAGAAGAAAGTCGGTCACCGTCTTGCTGACCGACTTAACTCGTTTGGTGCACGACGAGTGCACATGTGCACTGTACACACTCATCTCATATGGGGTCCATTGCACTGTTTTGGAGAAATCTGCACCGTCCATCTATTTTGACTCCTCATTTAAGGCGTCAATAATAATTTTGAGGCAGTTCCAGATATCAGGTGGGCCCAGAATCAACGGTTTATGGTCTGATCTGTCAATTGGGGCACTTCTCGAGATCTTCAATGGCTGAAATTTTATATGTACGGTTAATTTATGGTCCTCAGGCGACGTATGAAGTTTCGAGCCGAATGGATGGTGGGAACCTCGTGATCTTGCATTCTGGACGTCCTTCAGGCCACTTGAGCTTCAATTTCTAACTTTTCTCAGATTTCTGACCGTGTATATTTGTCAATCTTGGTCCCCTGGAGTGTGTCCCTTGCCTTTGGCGTCATCAGATCGTTAAATCTCAACTTTTAACGTCCTTTTTCCATCCATGCTCATAAAATCACTTTGTCACACAAGAATGAGAAAACGAGCCATTAGATAGCATTATATTCGTAAATCCAGACAATATCTGGGGTCTAATATACAATATTTGACCCTCAACACAACCCCCAACCAGCATTTTGCTAGTCCCAAGCAAAGTATGCGAAAAATAAGTTGAGAATTATAGGAGAACTTTCTATGAAATCGAGTGAGATTTTGAACAAAATACGAGAAATTTAATATTCATGAATGTTAGAAATTGTATTCTCCTGAGCTCAAGCGCACCGTAGACTTCATAATCAAGTGTAAAGCATTAATCCATCAATTAGAAAAATTTTAAACATTGAGATCTATGGATGTATAGTGTAATCTCAGCTAATCACATTAAGATTGAATTTGTTATTTCAGGATCTCATTGGTAACCAGCAAGAGAATTCATGATAACCAAACTTAATCCAAAACTTGCCTCATAGATTAGCCTATTAACTTGTAATTTTTCTATTCAAAGTAATGCCAAGGAAGGGGAATCAAATCCTCACTGTAGGGAGCAAACCTATGGTGAAGATCGTACACCTGGAATTAACTCCACACCTATAGGGAGCAAACCTATGGTGAAGATTAATTATCCACTTTTCCAATTTTTATACCATGATGGCAAGATATTTCAGGCTGGTTCCTTTCGTGCTTAGTGATTACCAAATTAACCCTTCAATATCAGACTAAAGTCTTAACGTGAAAGCGAGATGTGACATGTGAAATCCTGATGCGATCAATGTTTAAAACTTCTAATCATGGCTTAGCAACTCGATCTTAACTATGAAATCTAACAGATACGGAATCCAAGAGTCATAAATCCACCATTATGTACCTTGAAAATCTAAATTAGGGATATCTGTCAAAATCACTTCGAATTTGTAGAAATTTTCAGAAAATTTTTAAAAAAAATTTCACAATTTTTGCTCAAGACCAAGAAAATACTGATTAGGAAACCTAATCTCCCACCCCCAACCTAAAATCTACATTGTCCTCAATGTAAAAGATATGAGCATGGAACAACAAAAGTAAAGTGATGGGAAGATAGTACCTGAATAACGAATTAAGAGAGCTTTCAATAGATCACGACATGGAAGCTTGTCAGCATGAGAGAGAAAGCAGAACAAAAATAATGAAAATAAAATCCTACCTATACCACTTTCGCAGGTGCTCTCGATTGCATTTAGCGTATGCAACAAGCCTTTAAACCCCTAGGTTACCCCTAGTGGACGAGTTGTAGTCTCATGAGGGTTTGCAGTAATGTTACCCACAAACATTGAACTAACTAACCTATGAAAGCGACTATCCTAAACCTATGAAAGCGATAAACCTACCTATACCTCCATCAGACTAGGAGATCAGTCCTGGTAAACAGGAGCAATCAGAGGCATGGACATGTCCTGTGAATCAAATGTCTCAACAAATGGCTTTAATCGATGTCCATTAACTTTAAACTCCTTGCCATTGTCGGGTTCTCTTATCTCGATGGCCCCATGAGGATAAGCAGTAACAACAATGTAAGGGCCGGTCCAACGAGATCGAAGCTTACCCAGAAAGAGATGTAGTCGAGAGTCATACAAGAGGACTTTCTGACCTGGCGTGAATGATTTCCGTAGAATATGTTGATCATGAAACGCCTTCATCCTGTCCTTGTAAATTCTCGAGTTTTCATACGCATCGTTCCGAATTTCTTCAAGTTCATTTAACTGAAGTTTGCATAGCAAGCCAGCGTTGTCCAGATTGAAATTCAGATTTTTGATCGCCCAGTATGCTTTATGTTCCAATTCCACAGGCAAGTGACAGGCTTTCCCATAGAAAAGTCTAAAGGGAGATGTTCCAATAGGAGTTTTGAAAGCAGTACGGTATGCCCATAAGGCATCGGTCAATCGGATTGACCAGTCCTTACGATCAGGGTTAACCGTTTTCTCTAGGATATGTTTGATCTCCTTATTGGAAATCTCAGCTTGTCCACTTGTTTGTGGATGGTATGGGGTGCTCACCTTATGAGAGATACCGTATTTCTTCATTAAGCTCTCAAATGGTCTATTGCAGAAGTGTGAGCCCCCGTCACTAATGATGGCTCGAGGTGTTCCGAACCGCGACAGGATATTTTCTTTCAAAAATTTAATGACCGTGCGATGGTCATTTTTACGGCACGGAATTGCTTCGACCCATTTAGTGACATAGTTTACGGCGAGCAAAATATACAGATTTCCAAATGATTGGGGGAATGGTCCCATGAAATTAATGCCCTAACAATCAAATGCTTCTATAATAAGGATGGGATTCAAAGGCATCATATTTCGACGGGACAATGCTCCCAATTTTTAACAATGCTCACAAGCTTTGTAAAACTCATGAGTGTCCCTGAACATAGTGGGCCAGTAAAAGCCACACTGTAAAATCTTAGCCGTGGTCTTTTTAGCAAAAAAGTGACCACCACAGGCCTGTGAGTGACAGAAGGAGATGACACTCTGATGTTCATCGTCTGGTACACATCTCCTTAAGATTTGGTCTGGGCAATATTTAAACAAATATGGATCGTCCCAAAAAAAGTTACGCACCTTGGTAAAGAATTTTTTCTTATCTTGTGACGTCCAGTGTGTCGGTATGGCATCTGTAGCAAGATAATTAGCAATATCAGCGAACCAAGGTGAATGGGAGACTCTAAACAGTTGTTCATCAGGGAACATGTCATTGATATGGGTCGCCTCAAGGGAATCAGAGGTATTAAGGCGAGAAAGATGATCGGCCACTACGTTCTCTACTCCCTTTTTATTTTTAATTTTCAAATCAAATTCTTGGAGTAGAAGGATCCATCGTAGCAGGCGGAGCTTAGAATCATTCTTAGAAAGAAGATACTTAAGTGCCGCGTGATCTGTGTAGATGATGATCTTGGATCTGATCAGGTAGGACCTAAATTTGTCCAAAGCGAACACTACAGCTAAGAGTTCCTTTTCGGTAGCCGAGTAGTTCACTTGGGCAGGATTTAGAGTCCTACTTGCGTAGCGAATAATGTAAGGCCGCTTATCTTTTCTCTGGCCTAGAACCGCTCCAAGAGCATAATCAGAGGCGTCGCACATAAGTTCAAAAGGAAGACTCCAGTCAGGTGGCTGCATGATAGGTGCAGTGGTTAGCATGCCCTTAAGCTTAGTGAAAGCTTCTTGGCACTGCTCAGTCCACTCGTATGGTGTATCCTTTTGAAAAAGATTACATAAAGGACGAGAGAGGAGACTAAAGTCCTTTATGAATCGTCTGTAAAAGCCTGCGTGTCCTAAGAAGGATCGCACATCCCTGATATTCTTGGGTGGAGGTAGGTTAGAGATAAGATCAATTTTTGCCTTATCTACCTCGATTCCTTTGGACGAGATGATATGCCCAAGGACAATTCCCTTTTGAACCATAAAATGACACTTCTCCTAGTTAAGTACCAAATTTTTTTCTTCACATCTTTTCAGCACACATTTAAGACTTGCTAAGCACTCGCTGAAAGATGAACCGAAAACAGAGAAATCGTCCATGAAGACCTCTAGATATTTCCCCACCATGTCAAAAAAGATACTCGTCATGCATCGCTGAAAGGTGGCAGGGGCATTACATAGCCCGAATGGCATCCTTCTGTAAGCAAAGGTACCATAGGGACATGTAAATGTGGTCTTTTCCTGATCCTCAGGGGCGATTTCAATCTGATTATAACCTGAATACCTGTCAAGGAAACAATAATAGGAATGACCAGCTAACCTTTCTAGGATTTGATCAATGAAGGGCAAAGGAAAGTGGTCTTTCCTTGTGACGGTATTCAGCTTTCTGTAGTCAATGCACATTCTCCAACCAGTGGTAACTCTAGTCGGCACGAGTTCATTATTGGCATTGGCTACGATGGTGATCTCGGACTTCTTAGGAACTACCTGAGTTGGACTCACCCATTGACTATCGGATATGGGGTAAATGATCCCCACTTCCAATAGTTTGAGAACCTCGGCCTTAACCACTTCCTTCATGTTTGGATTTAGTCTACGTTGTGATTGCCGAACAGCCTTTCCATTATCCTCAAGATATATACGGTGAGTACAAATCGATGGGTTAATTCCCTTGAGGTCCGCTATCGTCCATCCAAGAGCTCCCTTATGCTCAATGAGAGTAGATATCAGCATACTCTCCTGTTCTTTCTCCAGGTGGGCAGAGATCACCACCGGGTATGTCTCATCTTGACCTAAATAGATATATTTTAAATCAGAGGGCAAAGGTTTTAGGTCAAGCTTCGGTGGCTTGAGGTTAGACGGTAGAGGCACTACATAAGTTTGGGGCAATTCTTCAATGTGTGGCCTCTACCGGGTAACTTCAAGTACCGGTGCAGTATCAAGCATGACACACATCTCTCTAATTATATCATCATCAAGATCATGGGAGTGGGCTAGGCACGTCTCTAGAGGATCAGAGGATAAGGTGAGAGGTGTTCTATCTTCCACAAAAGAATCAATCATGTTAACATCGTGGAAATCGTCATCATCCTCTGAGTTGCTGCCGTTATTGAAAAAGATATTCGATTCCAATGTCAAATTTCCAAAGGACATAGTCATGACACCATTCCTGCAATTGATAATTGCATTTGAAGTAGACAGGAATGGGCGACCAAGAATGACAGGAATCTGAGTGCTCATGTCATTGATGGGTTCAGTGTCCAAGATGATAAAATCAACAGGGTAGTAGAATCTATCCACCTGGACCAACACATCATCGATGATCCCTCTTGGTATACGAACAGAACGATCCGCAAGTTGTAGTGTGGTTCGAGTGGGTTTTAATTCACCCAAACCTAACTGTTAGTATACCAAGTAAGGAATCAGATTGACGCTTGCTCCTAAGTCAAGAAGTGCGTGATCAATTCGATAGTTCCCGATCACACATGATATGGTTGGGCAACCGGGATCTTTGAATTTTTGCGGCACATCTTATTTCAGGATGGCACTCACTTTTTCAGTCAAGGAGATCTTCTTTTGAACACTTTTCCGTCGTTTGGTAGTACATAAGTCCTTTAAAAATTTAGCATATGAAGGAATCTGTTTTACAACGTCAAGAAGAGGAATGTTGACTTTCACTTGTTTCAACACCTCTAGGATATCCTGAGAGTTAGATAGACGTTTTGGTTCAACCAACCGTTGGGGAAACGGAGCAACTGACTTTTCTAGAGGTTTCGGTTCAAATTTTTGTGGGGAGCCACTAGATCCATCATTGTTGTCCTCTTCTGGTTCTTGAGGCTTTTCGGGCCTCACAGGAAGGGTTTTATCAATAACCTTCCCACTCCTAAGAGTGGTGATGGATTTAGAGTGCCCCATTTGATTTGAAGAGCTGGGATCACCTGTCTCGTATTGCGGTTTCGGATTAGGGAGTGATTGTGTAGGGAGCATCCCTTTTTCCATAGCCGTCATACGTGAATCTATTTTTTGCATAAAATCTGAAATTCCTTGCATTGTCCGCGCCAGCTCTTGTATGAAAATTTGAACCGATTCTTCTTGAGGTTTCCCCTGATTTGAATTTTGATTGAAGAAACCTTGAGGGGTAGCAGTTTGTCCGTTCCTCCAACTAAAATTCGGATGATTTTTCCAGCTAGGATTGTATGTATTAGAGGGTGGTCCATTGAAAGGTCTTTGATAGTTATTTACGGCATTAGATTGTTCATTCAATACATCTCGAAAGGCAGGTATTGAAGGATAATTTTCAGTAGTATGAATGTTGCAATCACAGATGCCGCAAATACTTTCATTAACCTTTTCCTTCCTTCCTTCCATGGCCTCAAATTTTCTGGTGAGATTGGCCACCTTAGCGTTAAGATCATTATCTTCTTTCAGGAGATATATTCCTCCTTTTTCCCTTGAATGAGTTGGCCTAGACGTGGTGTTCGTTCTTGGGTAATAGTCCCATGATTGTGTTTTTTCCGCGAGACTATCGAGGTAATCCCATACCTCGTCGATATTTTTATTAATAAAATCTCCGTTACACATTGTCTCGACCATTTGGTGTATGGAAGATGTTAGCCCATCATAGAAAAAATTCGTAATGCGCCATATTTCAAAGCCATGTTGTGGGCATGCATTAACCAGATCCTTGAACCTTTCCCAACATTGGAAGAATGTTTCATCTTCCTTTTGGGCAAAGTTCATGATTGCTCTTCTGAGGGTAATTGTCTTATGATGTGGGAAAAATTTCTTTATAAATTCCCTCTGCAAATCATTCCATGTGCCAATGGACCTAGGACGCAGTGAATGTAACCATGTCTTGGCTTTTTCTTTCAAGGAAAATGGAAAGAGTTTCAGCCTAATAGTATCCTCAGATACATTAGGAAAGTATAAGGTGCCTATGATTTCATCAAACTCTTTCAGATGCAAATATGGTTCTTCAGACTCAAGCCCATGGAACTTAGGAAGGAGTTGGATAACCCCTGGCTTGATGTCCATATGTCCTGTATTCTCAGGAAAAATCATACATGAGGGCGTACTCACCCCCGCCGGTTGTAAATAATCTCGTAAAGTACGAGGTGGGGGTGCCTGATGCACCTTATTCTCATCATGTACTTCCTCAACCCTTGGTTGGGGTAGTGCTTGAGGTTGATTTTCAGTCATAATGTCTTCTAACTCAGGAGAATTCAAGTGGTGTCTAGTCCTGCGATGGACAGTCAACCCCTCAACTAATCCTCCTTCAGTCACGAGACGTCGAGTGTTGTCGCGTGCCCAATGGGGCATAAAACACACTCGGCCCTCAAATTCTAACTTAAACCTAAGAGAAAGAAAGAAGAAATTTAGAAAAAGGGAAAGATGGAAAGAAGTTACCAAATTTGGAGGCCTAGGTTAAGAATCTGCAAAACAAAACAAAATAAGTTAGTTTCTAAGAGTAGAAAGTCCTAATTAAAAGTAAACTAATTTCTAGGGAAAAGAAGAAATTCCAAAGAAAGAAGAATTAGAAAGAGCTTACTAAATTAGAAGCTTCCTACAAAACAAAAAAATTGAATTAGTTCTAAAAATCAGATAGAAGGAAGAATAGAAAGTTTCTAAAGTTAAGAAAATTTTCTAATAAGGAAAATAACTAAGCTTCTAAACCTAGAATTAAAAATTTCTAAAAAGAAAATCTAATCCTAAAACTAATTAATTTCAGAAAAACGTAGCCAACAGTCCCCGGCAACGGCGCCAAAAACTTGTTCACTCCCCAAGTGCAGGGTTGTGATGTAGTAATAACTCGATAAGACCGAGGTCGAATCCCAAGGGACTGAAACTTGTACGTTATCTAAAACTAACCAGAACTAGAACTAGATTAAGATGAAATCTAAACTGAATGTAATTTGAGAAATAATGGTGAAATAATTATATAAACTTGAGAGAAATCAGAAGAAGGGAACTAGGGACTCAGAGGATCCACTTGTAGAGATCAGGGAGATCTTATGCATGTTTCATGGAAATTAACTGAACTGACATTGATCTAGTTTTCAAAGAAATGAAAGGTGTATGAATTAGAATGGATTCCATCACCAAACCATGCCCACAAGACTATGGCAAACAACAGAATTAAACTAATTACCACCCAATCACATGCATGAAAGTTAGGAAGGGTACCGTCATCCAACCATGCCCAGGAGACTATGGTGAACAACAGGACGTCCTGACGTCATAAACATGAAAAGAAAATAGAAATATTCAAAGCATCGCAGACCCATTGTAATTTCAGTCACAACAGACCATTAAGAACTAAAAATATTCCCATAATAATTAACTAAAATCAAAGTCAATTCATGCATTAAAATTAAAATAAAATCAAATCTCCCATCTCACTACAAGCTTCACCTCTTAGCCCTAGCTAGGGGGTTTTAGCCTGCCATGGATGGGCTCAATCCAAATAAATAAAGAGAAAAAGAAAAGGAAAAGAAAAGGGAAAGAAAAAAACCAAGCTCCTCTCTCTCTCCTCTGCCCACGTTGAAACCCAAGCTCGAGCCCTCTATTCTTCCTCCCAAGACCTTGAATGAATGCTCCCCACGTCCAAAAACCACCTTTTATAGCTGCTGGAAGGCTGGAGTCAGTGACAGAGTTGTAGCAGGACACGGAGTGTAATTTTTACAGCCAAGTTCGGCACCATGAAACACACCACTTTCCTCGCTCAAATTCCAAAGAAATACCGTCCCTTAGTACTTTCTTTGGTCCTCTACATGATAGACGGTTCAGATCTGCCATATGATCAAAGATGGTGGGCTAAAACTGTCCGAAAAAGTCAGTTTTCGCGGATGTACGAAACCTTTCGCACCATTTCGCTGTTGTGATCGGTGGGCCCCACAAAAGCATTTTCTAAAAAATCCACCCCGTCCATTGGATTCAGAACGAAATTTCAGTCAAGAATGGGTAGTTTTGAATGTCCATTGACGTGTCTCAGAGAAGAAATAACTAAAAGATCAGATTTGAACGCTACCGGGCAGTCCTTTTGTGGCCCCTGTATCGCTCACATGTGTACGCATGGGTACAAAAAGTCAGCATATTTTTGTAGTATTCGAGCCCCTCTACACGGTGAACGGGTTAGATTTTCCATATGGTCAATGGGTAGGGCCCACAAACGTCCGCAAAAACGGCCAGCGGCCTGCGTTATGCGGTGTGAAATTATTTTTTTTTTATTTTTTATTTTTAAGAAGAAAGTCGGTCAGCGTCTTGCTGACCGACTTAACTCGTTTGGTGCACGACGAGTGCACATGTGCACTGTACACACTCATCTCATATGGGGTCCATTGCACTGTTTTGGAGAAATCTGCACCGTCCATCTATTTTGACTCATCATTTAAGGCGTCAATAATAATTTTGAGGCAGTTCCAGATATCAGGTGGGCCCAGAATCAACGGTTTATGGGCTGATCTGTCAGTTGGGGCACTTCCCGAGATCTTCAATGGCTGAAATTTTATATGTACGGTTAATTTATGGTCCTCAGGCGACGTATGAAGTTTCGAGCCGAACGGATGGTGGGAACCTCGTGATCTTGCATTCTGGACGTCCTTCAGGCCACTTGAGCTTCAATTTCTAACTTTTCTCGAATTTCTGACCGTGTATATTTGTCAATCTTGGTCCCCTGGAGTGTGTCCCTTGCCTTTGGCGTCATCAGATCGTTAAATCTCAACTTTTAACGTCCTTTTTCCATCCATGCTCATAAAATCACTTTGCCACACAAGAATGAGAAAACGAGCCATTAGACAGCATTATATTCGTAAATCCAGACAATATCTGGGGTCTAATATGCAATATTTGACCCTCAACAATATACAAAACTACATTGATCTTGTCACATGGATAAGTCTGTCTAATTGCTCACATTATCAGAAGAAATGTGACATCTTGAAGGTAGAAGTGAAAGAACTAATTTATACTAGCCAAGTCAAGGAGACCATGAATACATGTATTGTGTCAGATCAAGAGCCTAATGTTAAATACAAGAAAATAACTAATAAACATCAACATTAAAAGTTATCTCAGAATCATGAACCAAGTCCCTTGAGTAACTCGATGATGAGTTTTTTCCAAGTAGAGGATTCTGATGTAGAATGTGTTGCAGATACATTCCTAGCATGGTTGGATCAAAAGAAGGTGGACCATAAATTGATCATAACTTTTGATCCGGGTATCATTATGACGCACCAGAAGAAGTATAATGAATTGAAACACCATGAGAACTTGAGGACGAGTTCTTTTAAAGTGGAGGGGATTAATGTAGAGTAGCTCACAGACACTTTCATATCCAAGATGGATCAGAGAAGGCCAAATCAAAGGCAGAAGACATCAAGATCGTCAGAACCTTAAAACGGGCATATCTCGCAAACCGAAATGAGTTACTTGACATATCATATATGATTTTGGGGTAGGACAAGCTACTATAGCCCAAAAACCCGATTGAGTTGGGTTGCCCACACCGAATTTGCAAGATTCCATTATATCAATGACCGGATTCCATGTTTAATTCCGTTTTTACTATAAATAGTAAGTTTTAGTTTGATTATAACTCTTCATCCGTTGGGCTTCAGGAGTTGTATCCTATATGAAAAGTGCTTAGAATAATTAGAAGAATAACGTGATTAACCCACATAGGAAGCTTACTATAAAAAGTAAATTTACTATTTATAGTAAGTTATGCATTTCTAAGAGTTTTAGTTATAGTTTTCTTCTGATTTCTTTCTCATTGCTTGGTACCTCTATTTAAAGGGTCATGAACTCGTTTATGTCATTAATCAATTAAAATTTAAATTTATTAGAATTTATTTATATTGTCTTACTTTTTTTCCTCGTGGATTCATGAAGTCTCTGTGAGGAGTCTAGAGAAGCTTTGCGATTTCGGAGTAGTTATCCTTGAGGAAGACGGTGATCAACATCATCACATTCATCCCCGCATTAGATGGTGTGTCCAAATAGGCCCTTAGCCTCGAACAAATGGAGCTTAAGCCCTATACCCATGCCCATCTACTCGTATAGTAGGAAACAAAATTAGACCATTGGATAACTGATGATATGACTCAATATTCTGATGAGGTCCACCTTTTCTTTGTTTTTGTTTTTTTTTTTTAAAAAAAATTTTTGGAAACTACAATATTTTTTTTTCATCAAAGGAGGAGCACAAAGTTGTATAGCAAAGCTGTTTTGGGCAAGGCCTACAACAAAAGGCAATCGCCCCCCCTATCATTTACAAAAAGAAAAACAAAAAACAGAGGAAAATGAGAGATTAGGCCTCTCGGAGGTAGCCTAAGCCCACTCTGTCCAGGAAGAGCTGGCCCATGGAGAGTGATGGGAGAGATTGAGGTGAGTCGAAAACCAAGTTGGTTTGATTCAAGCTGCCTGGGCAAGTTAGGTCATCCGCCACAGCGTTGGCTTTCCTTGGAGTGTAGGTGAATTTGACTTCCATAGTCCTATTAAAGTATTCGATTATATTCCTCTAGTACCACAGAGTCTAGGAGTCGAAAGACAAGGCCGTGACAGCCAAGTTGAAGTCGCTAGCTATCTCTACTCTTAGAAAACCGAAATGGGCTGCTTGGGTCAGACCATCTAGAACTGCCCTCATTTCCGCCCTCGTGTTTGAACCGAATCCATACCCGAAGGTGAAGGAGAAAAGCAAATCTCCATTGCACAATCTACCCATGCCTCCTCCCCCCGATTGGCCTAGGTTCCCTCTGGTCGAGCCATCGACATTCACCTTGATCCAGCCCATATGGGGTCAAGCTGGCCCATTTCACAACCGAGGCCTTTGGTAGCTTAGGAAGAGGGACTTCTATCCCTAAAAGGTTGAGCGTAAGAGAAAGGGCAGTTGTATCTTAATTCATTGTCCTGATCTTCATACTGTATCATTGTCTTGATCTTCATACTATATCTTAAAAAGTGGGAAAAAAAAGGACCTTGACTCAACTAGATTTCACCTGGGCTCGACAAAAACTCGATTTAGTGAGGACTTTGTCAAAAATTAAGAAAAACCCACCTGAACTTGAAAAAACTCACTAAATGATCTCAACAAAAGCTGGAAAAAAAAATGATAAAACTTGACTAACTTAGCACAACTAAACACTATTTACATATTATTTATACTTTTTAAATGTTATAATTTACAGGAAAGACCTCCATAAAATTCTTATCAGTTCAGACGAACTAGTAGTTTTCGAGTCGACTCGACTCCACTCCACTGTGTTTCTAGTCGAGCTAAATTTTCATATTTTTAGACCATTCTTCGTGCAAAGTAATCATCATGGTGTGGCCCACTTTTTGCACTAGATTGTATATTCTATCTGTGTCGATGGGAAAGAAATGGTTGCATTGAAAGTTCAATATACAGCCTAAATTTCAATCAGTGCAGTATTTAATTTCAAAGAAATATAATTACACTGAAACAAAGGCCTATTTGATCACATATTTCTTGTTGTAGCTTGCCATATAATGAAAATACAAATGAAATATAATAAGAAAAGAGGCATTACAATGACATGATAATATCAACCAAATTGTCTAATGATTCATATGAAGAACCTCCTTTCTCTATATAATACATTGCATTTTTCTTTAGGGCCTGTTTGGATTCGTGTATAAGAGGGCATTGTATTGTATTATTACTGAATATTCCCGAATATTCTCATTATGCAGCGTTTGGATAGGAGCGTACAAGCATCGTATCATATGCGCATGATTTCATACCGTTTTCAAAAAATCAAAAGCGCGATAGAGTATTGTGAGTGGGTTCTATTGCTGTCAATACTTCGTATTCATTGCGCTGTATTCACAGCAGATGAAAGTTTGAAATTTGTACGAATACAAGATATCTGGTACCTATGCAGTGTAAGATCGGGACCAGTTCCATACGTCAAATAGGTCACCCGACCTAATTAATATTGTACAATACGCAGACATAGTATGTCCTATCTAAACATTGATCTGTATAACGTATTGTATACTATGCCAAATAATATCTCCTATCCAAACATTGATTAGTATCTGATTGATTTGAATGTATTTTGAAAACCGTCCAATGTATACATGAACAGTACCCAAATACAATACAATACAATACTATACGCGAATCCAAACAGGCCCTTAGATCACTTACTCTCTGTCTTATCTCCTTCCCTTCAATCTCCACCATCAATCTTCTGATGGCCCACTCTACCTCACTTCTATCAAACCCATTCTCAAGTTGAATTCCCACCCTCCAAACCTGGCTCACATACCTAGCATTCAAATTTTGGTCCCACAAATAAGGAGAACATAACATGGGGACCCCTTCACATATGCTTTCCAATGTAGAATTCCAACCATTGTGTGTCCAAAAACCTCCCACTGATGGGTGGGCTAGCACTTCTTGTTGTGGGGCCCAGTTAACAAGCTGGCCCCTCTCCCGTGTCTTCTCTTCGAACCCTTCTGGTAGTTCGACCTGATCATGGCCATGGATGGAGCCTCGCCGGATCACCCACAAGAAAGGCTTGTCACTATTGGCTAGCCCCAGGCTATCTCCACCACGTTTCTTTTATCAAAGGAAGCTGTGCTCCCAAAGCTGACGTAAATCACGGTCTGTGGCGCCTGCTTGTCTAGCCATGCCATGCAAGTGTAGTCTTGTGTTAGTAAGCTGTTTGATGATCCCGGTGAGAATTTACAGAGCGGGCCCACTGCAAACAATGGCATGGGATGAATATCTTGTCTAATTTTGGCCAACGCAGTTGATTCAAGATCATCAAATGTGTTCATAATGTAACCCAAAGCGGACCTCATTGCATTGAGAACATTGGCCCCCAATTGCTCAAATGTATCAGGATCTGTGGTGCCGATGTCTAGAATGTCCTTGATCCTGAGCGGTGGAATCTCAGGAATGAGTGTGTTTGGCTGACCATCTGGTAAAGAAAGATATTGGTTAATATGTTTACTTTAATCTATGCATGGCTTGTTTTTAGAGTTGAATGTGTTTGTGACAAAGGTTGGTCCCAACAGAAGTGGTCCGAGCCTTGTTATTTGCTGCATTTTCTTCATAAAGTATCAATCAAATGTTTCCTTGCATTTCATTTTTCTGATAGATTTTATACCTACTAGGGTTTGTAAATGGGCCTAACTGAGCTAGGCCGATGGTCTACATACTTGACACATGGGCTCGTCTGAGTCGACTCGGTCTCAATTTAGCTGAGTCCATTCTAGCTTGGTACCACGAGTCACCCCACCCCCAACTCAGGAGAGTCGTGACTCTGTAATAACTAGACCAGATAGGTTTGGGCTGGATGACGGAGTACTCTGGCAAATCTGGCTCATTTACATTCATAGACCTACCCAAGGAAAATTTTCATGTCATGGTCTCTCATCACCCATACACGTGGCAAAGATACACCTCAATGCAACTTGTGAACTGTCCAAATCAATGGGTCCGGTGTAGATGGAGTATACATAAAGAATTGCGCTGATCAAATGCTCCTGACCATCTAACTGATGGATGCCAAATGAATACTTTAATAAAAAAGGAAGAAGATGAAGATCACTGTCCAAGTTCAACTAAAGAAAGTAGTTTTAGCTTTTTCCATATTCCGCCAGAGGCCAATGGGCCGGCTGATGGCCTGGCGAAGGAAGGTAGTTCGAAGCAAAGTCATGACTTAGAAATCTGACGGGTCTTCCTCGGCTAGCGAGAGGAAGTTTGTTTCTGGACAGAGTTGGGATCGAATCCATTAGGAAGAGTATTA
Organism: Magnolia kwangsiensis; assembly: GCA_037074715.1. Classification (NCBI taxonomy): domain Eukaryota; kingdom Viridiplantae; phylum Streptophyta; class Magnoliopsida; order Magnoliales; family Magnoliaceae; genus Magnolia; species Magnolia kwangsiensis. Next base: position 125,321,398 of record CM073578.1, on the reverse strand, counting down.
GTAAAGTTGTATAGCACATGATAGATGGGGCCTCTGATTTTTGGGCTGGCCCCATACGAAGAGTTTTGTTCCTCTGTTCTGTTCCTTTGGACTGTCAGTTTGTTGGTGGTGAGGCCCGTTCTGTGTGGTGCCCCCCGCCCTTTTGTTTCGGTTTTTTCGATCAATGAACTCTGGTGGTCCGTTTAAAAAAAAAAAAAAAAAAAAAAAAAAAAAAAGTTCGACTTGAGAATCAATGATTAAGATCGTCCAAAAAGTGTGTGTATATAAAAGCATGCTCCATCCACATGGCCCTACAACTTGGATACTTTGGATTGTTATACACGTGCACCAAGTTTACGGTGGGTGATAGACCAAAACTACAAAAACGGTGGTGAACTATCGTTGTAACTTGGCCACTTGGATTCCTCTTCAAAATACCCACAGCCACACAATCCCTCCTGGAATGGACAACGATCACCAGAGAGTTGTTTGGATGGATGCATGCATGCCAGCATGAAAGGACAACGATCACCAGAGTGCTGTTGATGGATGCATGCATGCCAACATGAAAGGACAACGATCACCATAGAGCTGTTTGGATGCATGCATGCCCAGTCCTCGCCGCACATGTGATGCAGGGATGGAGTGGTGGAACTTACGAGATCTTAGGATGGTTGATAACATATGCGGTACTGTACTATGTTAATTGGCACATGTGGCACATGTTAGGTGAAGCCGATTGCATACTGCTCCGCCTGGACATAAATATGTCCAGCCAAGGGCATTATGGGGCCCACCATAATTTATGTATTTTATCCACACAGTCCATCCATTTTTAAAGGCCATTGTAGGTTATGAGCCCAAAGATGAGGTAGATCTAATCCTCACATGGACCACACTATAGGAAGCAATGGTGATAAAGATGCCTATCGTTGAAACCTTTCTAAGGACCACTGTGATTTATATTTTCCATCCAACTGTTCATCGGGTCACGTACATAGATGAAGGGAAAACACAAATATCAGCTTGATTTAAGACTTATGTGGCCCTCAAAAAGTTTTTAATGACGAGGGTTCAATCCATACTGTGTGACCCATTTAGACATTGGATTTGCCTCAATTTTGAGTTCATAACATATAATGATATGAAAAAAATAGATTAAAGGGCCACCAAATGCCCCTCCTAGGACTGATTCTATATAGGCGGGGCAGAACACAATCTGCTTCCCCCCCCCCCCCCCCCCCCCCCCCGGAGGTATTTGAAAAACACAATCTGCCGTGCAGTGTTTGAAATTTGATGAAGGCACGTGTGACAGTTCTTAAACATAAATAACCGTACAAGCTCTTAATATAGGCGGGCCCAAATCGCTAGCCTGCCCAAATCTTCTGCTGTAAAGTTCTTGATATATATATATAGTCTAAAACCTAGCTTCTTGTTGGCGTGTGGCTGCAGCCACTATAAAAAAAACTGAAACTTTTAAAAGAGAAAGAGAGAATTGCTGCTGTATTGGAATGAATAAAAATGTATAACACTGCTGCCTTTTATAGGCTTTTTTATTCTGCGAAATGTCTAATTTATCCCTATCTAGATTCATCATAGGGGCAGTTAAAGAAAGAAAAAAATCCAAAGAGAAAATTCAGAAAATATCTACCATTATCTTCACCCGGCTAATACTCTAAATTTAGAAAAAAAAAAATCCAACAGCACAGCTAGCATACACGGTTCTCACACGTTATGTACAGCTGGCTCATAAGATCACGGTTTTGGATTTGCACAAATCTACCACCGTGTCCAACACTCTCCTTCAAACCAAAACTAGCTTCATTCCGAGCATTATTCTGAGTCGTTTGAATGCATCTGTCGGCAATGCATTTGTGAAAATATCCGCCACCTGTTCCGTAGTATGACAATAATCTAATTTCATCATTTTCTGCTTCACATGATCTCTCAGAAAATGGTATCGGATATCAATGTGTTTGCTTCTTCCATGTTGCACAGGATTTTTGGCTAGCTCAATTGCCGACTTGTTATCCACATATATGACTGTGGATTTTTTTTATGGATGCTTTAACTCCTTTATCAGGTTTTTCAACCAAATTTTCTCACAGACGGTGGATGATGCTGCCATGTACTTTGCTTCACATGTAGACATGGCGACCACACTTTGCTTCTTCGAATTCCATGTGAAAGCAGTCATTCCGAGATAGAATATATAACCAGTGGTACTATTTCTCTCATCTTGGTCACCTCCCCAATTACTGTCTGAGTATCTATACAGCATTGCTTCATCATCGTATGGATAAAAGAGACCGAATTTAATTGTCCATTTGATATACCTCAGTACTCGTTTTGCAGCTAGCCGGTGTTACTCTTTTTGGGCTTCCATATAACGGCTTAGAAGCCCAATATTGTAGAATATATCTGGCCTAGTGATTGTGAGATACCTTAAGCTTCCGATTAGGCCCTTGAATAAGATTGAGTCAACATTTTTCCTTGATTTTTGAGGGATATTTTTTGATTTGATAATATGGAATTGAACATCAGAGGTTTTTCTTGGTGTTTTTGGGCGATTCTCGTGTTCTTCATTGTGAATTATCTGTTGAAACTAGCCTACAGAATAATCGTTATTCTGTCCGGTGTCACTAAGCTCCTGAAACTGATGTAAATGACCGACTGCAGCGCCTGCATGTCTAGCCATGCCATGCAGCTGTAGTCTTGTGTTAGTAAGCTGTTTGATGATCCTAGAGAGAATTTATAGAGGGGGCCAACCACAAAGAGTGGTGCGGGATGACGATCTTGTCTAACTTTTTCCAATGCAGTTGGTTCAAGATCATCGAATGTGTTCACGATGCAACCCAAAGCAGACCTTATTGCATTGAGAATGTTGGCCTCCAATTGCTGATGCGTGACAGGATCTGAGGTGCCGATGTCGGGAATGTCCTTGATCCTTAGAGGTGGAATCTCAGGAATAAGTGTGTTTGGCTGACCATCTGGTAAAGATCGATTCATTAGTATGTTTACAATAATCTAGGCATTGCTTGTTTGTAGAGTTAAATGTGTTTTTAACCCCACTGTTATCTCTTGTGACATGTAGGTAAGTTTCATGTGGGGCCCACCAAATGAATGTTCATGATCACTAAAGGGTGGTCCTAACAAAAGCTTCCCAAGCTATGTTATATGTTGCATTATTTTCATAGAGGATTAATCATATGTTTCCTTGAATTTTATTTTTCTAATAGGCTCTAGACCTACACAGGGGTGTAAATGGGCCTAACAGAGCCAGGCCGATGGGCTGGATAGGCTAGATACTTAACCCATGTGCTCGTCCGAGTGACTTGGACTCAGTTTAGTTGAGTCCATTCAAGCATGGTATCACGAGTCACCTTCACCGACTCAGGTGAGTCATGACACGAATTGAGACCAGATAGGTCGTGCCGAATCACTGCGTCTGATGGTTGCCAATAATAATAATAATAAAATATATCACTGCGTCTGGCCAGTCTGTCCCACTTCCAAGAGTAGACCTACTCAAGGGATTTTATTTTATTTTATTTTATTTATTATTATTTTTTAAAGTTATGGTCTCTCATTACCCCTATGTGCACAGATACACCTCAATGCAACTTGTCTGTCCAAATCATAGCGTCCAGTAGTGTAGATGGAGTACTAGTATAGCTGAAGAATCAAACTGATTGAATAATCCTGACCATCCAACTTGTGGATGCCAAATGGATACTTTAAAAAAGGAAGAAGCTAGAAGAAGAAGATATCCAAATTCAATTAGAGAATCAGACGATTAAGATTGTTCAAAAAGTGTGTGGATATAAAGGCATGCTCCATCCACATTGGCCTGCAATTCGGATACTCTAGATTGATATACAGGTGCATCAAGTCCAGTGGGTGATAGACCAAAACTCCAAAAATGGTGATGAACTGTCGGTGTAACATAACCCACTTGATGATTGCTTGGATTCCTCTTTGAAATATCCTCAGCCACACCTCTGCATGCAAGGACAACGGTCACTGGAAGGGTTGTTATGATGCTTCCAAATTCGTTGCTCGATATGTTGTCCTGCATATGCCAGGTGGGACATGAAATGTAGGAGTACTGCAGGTATAATGTCCATCCCCAGCCCTGCCTCGCAGAAAAACAATTTTGACGTAGGGATGAATATGATGAGGTTGATCACGGTCTTCCTTAAGGACAATTACATCGAGCATACGAAGCTTTTTTGGACTCCCCGCAGAGACTTCTTGAATTACGAGTAAAAAATAAGAAAATAGAAATAGTATTCATGAAAATTTACAAATTATTTAATATCTGAAGTAAATAAGCCTACAACCTTTTAAACAGAGATACGAAAACTTGGAATAAATTTAAGAATTAAATTAAAACTAAAAATCTCTAAAATTTGTTACTTACTATAAATAGTTAATTTCTATTTATAGTAAGTATCCTATGTGGCTTAACCACATTGTTCTCTTATTTTTTCTAAACACTATTCATGTTTGGTACAACTCTTAAAACATAACGGATGAAGAATTATAATCAAACTAAAACTTATTAAAAATAGTAAAAATGGAAATAAACATGGCATTTGACAGTCGATCCAATGGAATCTCGCAAATTCGGCATGGGCAATCCGGCTATGCCAGGTTAGTTGGCTAAAGTAGCTCATCCTACTTCATAATTAAATATGGTACGTTGAGTAACTCATTCCGATTTGTGAGATATGTCCGTTTTAAGGTTCTGACAGTCTTGATGACTTCTGTTATTGACTAAGCCTTTTCTTATCCATCTTGGCCATGAAACTGTCTGCGACCCGCTTTACATCAGTCCTTTCCACTTCAAAAGAACTCGTCCCACTTTGATTCATGATACTAAGTTAGGTCCGTGACGTTCAAAGTCCTTGAGATCGCCATGTCATATGGAAGATTAATAACATAAGCATTATCAGTGATCTTTCAGATGATTAGTACTAGTCCAATCTTCGTATTCTTCAATTTTTTATGTCTTGGTCATAAATCTTTTTTTTTTTTTCACAGATGGACCATAATGTAGTTACCTACTTCGAACACTTTTTATCGCCGATGCTTGTCCATTTGCTCCTCTTACTTCTCATTCGAGTTATGTGGCTTAGTCTGCACCTTTGCATGATGCTCATGATCCTGTCTGCCACATGCTCTGCTGCAATGCCCATGCCTAGGAGTTTGGGCAAAGGGACCAAGTCAAGTGTATGACGAGGCACTCATCCATAAATAATCTGGAACGGAGATTTTTCTGCTTTAGTTTTTCTCCTGAAATATATTAAAAGAGGTTTCCCAACGTGCGATTTACAACCTCGGTCTGCCCATCAGTTTGTGGGTGATAGGTGTTGATATATTTCATATATGGAAAATCATGTTCAGCCCGTAAAACTACATTTTGAGCTACTTGAGGGGGAAAAAAACCATAGGGGAAGCCTATCATATAGAAAACCTGAGAATCTGCAGAAGCGACAGGACCTAGGCATGCACTAAACCTCTCTAATGTTTCCTAGGCCCACTTTATCTATGAAGATTAGCCCCCTGATGTGGATGGGGAGGTCGGCTAAGTTCTTGGAAAGAAGGAAGATCTGATGATCAACCCCCATTCTGGCTAGACCATCGGCTACACAATTCCCTCCCCTTGGCACATGAGCAAAATAGACCTGGCCATCGACTTTTAAACTCTCAATCCTCCTTAACCAATACATCTAACGCCGGCTCGGATGAAGGGACCCATTTAAGAGCCCCACCACAACCTTAGAGTTCGATTCTACACGTGGTAGGTGTTGTTAAACTGAAGTCGTGTATTGAATCGAGTCCACAAAGTTTACCAAAAGTGGATAATGAACTTCGTGTCATGGCCAAAAGTAATAGTCTTGAGAACCTTTTGTAGCTGCACAACCTCTCTGAAGAATAGATTTGCTACGTGTGTTGCATCAAGAGTTTTCTTGCATGGGATAAAGTGTGCCATCTTGGAGAAATGATGTACCATCATGAACACCAAATCCATGCCACATTGTGTTTGTGAGAGACTAAGCACGAAGTCTATAGATAAAACCTTTCAAGGGCCGTCAGGCACAGGTAATAGGGTTTAGAAGCCCGTATTCTAAGATTGTCCCTTGAAAGTCTGACAAACATGACAACGTTGTACTATTTTTTCCCACATCACATACTAATTACGGCCAGTAATATCACTTTTTCATAAGAGCTCGCGTTTTGTCTCTCCCAAGGTGTCTACCAAGGCCACCTCCATTTAACTCGTTAATAATTTGCTCCCTTAAAGAACTTTGGGGGATATACAATTGATTTTCTTTGAGGATGAAACCATCATATATATATATATATATATATATATATATATATATATATATATATATATATAGGTCATTGGGATGACCTTCTTGACACTTCATTCAAGAATCCTTGAAGTCCTCGTCCTCGACATACAACTCCTTGAGACAAACAAAGCTAGATAAACTTGCTCGAAGATAGTTAGCTACCTAAAAAGCTAAGATCTTGCCTCAGGCTGGGAGACTGACACTAATCAACCATGTGAAGGGTGAGGGACATGCCGATTGGCATCCTGAGGGATCTTAAAAAAGCCTTCGCTGATTTCTTGTCGGGTTGGGTGGGGACCAAGTGTAAATGCCACTAGTGTAGTTGACAATCGATCGCTCTTCCTATGGCTGAAGGTGGGCTGGGACTCAGTAGCTTTACTGCTGTTATGAAAGCATTCCGCCTGTAGATGGCATGGACCCTTAACTTCAGGAGAGAGTCCAACTGCTGGAGACAATTTATCCACGCCAAGTATGCTACGGGCAGTCAGGATGCTGGAGGTGCGTCTGCGCAGGCCTCTGCATCTACTCCAGCCTACGCATCACCGTTGTGGAAGAAGATTTGTAAAATGAGCCCGTTACTGGATCCCCATACACGTTGGCTGATCGGGAAGGGGGAATGTAACATTTGGAGATGCGACTGGATAGGGCTGGGTCCACTTATCAATTGGGCCAATCGCCCCATCCCATTGATTTTTCTGTTGGATGAAGTTATGGACTTGCTCGGTCTAAATAGCTGTCGGGCTAACTCCCTGCTACTTGCATTTCTACCGCGTGTCATCATTGACCACATAGAGGAGGAAGGTATCTATACCTCCTCCATAGATGATAGGTGCATTTGGATGGACTCGACCACGGGGGAACTCTCAGTTCAATTGGCAGGAAAGCTTTTTAAATCTCACGCCAACAAGAAGACTTGGTCCAAATGGTTCTGGCATGCAAAGCTTCCACCAAAGATGTCTATACTATCCTAGAAGATCCTTCACAAAGCCATCCCAACGAACACTAGGCCATCTAACGTAAAGGGGTTTCCCTTACCTCCAAATGCAACTGTTGCTCCTCTTCATTTACGATTCAAGCAGAATCCATCGATCGCAACTTTCTCTTGGAGACCAAGGCGAGGGAGGTTTGGGCCTACTATGGCAGAATCCTAAACATGAACAGGCCTTCCCAATCATCTGCGTTGGGAATGGCCTCCTTCTGGTGGTCTGACGCCTCTTCCTCCCTCCATAGATTTCCCTCAAGGGTCTCATTCCCTCCATCATGTTTTGGGAACTATGGAGAACGAGAAATACAGCCTGCTAAGATGGTGTAGACATTCCAGTTGCTAGTATCATCACCAACATTAAGTGCTGGATCGCGTAGTTAGCCCCGCTCTTGCCCCCTCCCAAATCTATTTACATGTCCATATCAGCTTCCCTCTCTACACTGGGTATCCCGGCTCCTCCTGCTCTGCATCGTACTACTCGCATCGTCAAATGTCTAGACCGCAGTCTGGCTAGACCAAGCTCAACATTGATGGTTCGGCCTTTCGCAATCTTGGCCCATCGAGGGGGGGGATCCATGCCAGGGACGGTGCTGGGAAGGTTCTCGTTGCCTTCTCTCAAGCCTATGGCCCCAGATCTAACACATGGGCTGAAGTGAGAGCCATTCTTGATGGCCTAATCTTGTGTGCGAGATTCAGGCTCAACAAAGTGGAGGTGGTCAGCAACTCGAAATGTTTCATTTCTACCCTATCAAATCCCTCTACCCTCTCTTGGACCATGTGGTACTGGATGATGAGGATCAGGGCCATCACTTGATCATTCGAAATTCACTTTGCCCATTGTCATAGAGAGGCTAATTTCCCCCACTGATGAGTACTTGGCCAGCATGGGGAGTGGAGGCCAAATGGATCGCTTCTTCCTGACGCTGTAAGATCTATTAGCCAAGATTAGAGGCCTCCTTTTCTCAGATAGAACCGGCTTGGGTAGCATCCGTGTAGGCTAGCTGGCGGCCCTATCCAGCCTCACCTGCTTCTTGTACATTTTATGATAAGCGGGCCCAAATTGTTGGTATGCCTGAATCCACTTCTGTAAAGATTTTGCTACATGAATATATCAGATGGAATTTTGCAAAAAAAAAAAAAGAAAAAGAAAAAAGAAAAAGAAAAGAAAAGAAAAAAGAGCCTAAATCTCCATCGGTGCAGTATTTAAGTTCAAAGGAATCCACCTACACTGAAACAAAAGCCTATTTGATCACATACATCTTGTTGTAGCTTGCCATGGAATGAAAATAATGAAATGTGATAAGAAAAGAGGCATTACAATGACATGATAAGATAAATCAAACTCTCTAATGACTCATATGAAGAACCTCCTTTCGCCATACAACGCATTGCATTTTCCTTCAGAGCACCTGCGCTCTCTCTCATCTCCTTCCCTTCAATCTCCACCATTAATTTTCTTACTGCCCACTCTATCTCACTCCTATCGAACCCATTCTCAAGTTGCATTCCTACCCTCCAAACATGGCTCACATACCTAGCATGCACATTTTGGTCCAAAAAATAAGGACAGCATAACATGGGAACCCCCCTTCACATATGCTCTCCAATGTAGAATTCCAACCATTGTGTGTCCAAAATCCTCCCACTGATGGGTGGGCTAGTACTTCTTGTTGCGGGGCCCACTTAACGATATGGCCCCTTTCCCGTGTCTTCTCTTCGAACCCTTCTGGTAGTTCAACCCAATCATGGCCGTGGATGGAGCCAGGCGGGACCACCCACAAGAAGGGCTGTTTACTATTGGTTAGACCCCAGGCTATCTCCACCGCGTCTCTTTTATCAAAGGAAGCTAAGCTCCCGAAGCTGACGTAAATCACGGTCTGTGCTGCCTGCTTGTCTAGCCATGCCATGCAATTGTAGTCTTGTGTTAGTAGGCTCTTTGACGATCCCAGTGAGAATTTATAGAGTGGGCCCACGGCAAAGAGTAGAATGGGATGAATATCTTGTCTAATTTTTACCAACGCAGTTGATTCAAGAGCATCAAATGTGTTCATGATGTAATCCAAAGCTGACCTCATTGCATTGAGAACATCAGCCCCCAATTGCTCAAATGAATCAGGATCTATCATGCCGATGTCTGGAATGTCCTTGATCCTGAAAGGTGGAATCTCAGGAATGAGTGTGTTTGGCTGACCATCTGGTAAAGACAGACTGGTTAATATATTTACTATAATCTAATTAAGCACGGCTTATTTTTAGACTTAAATGTCTTTATAAAGGATCAATCAAATGTTTGCTTGTATTTCATTTTTCTGATAGATATTTTATACCTACTGGGCGTTGTAAATGGGCCTAACCGAGCCAGGCCGATGGGCTATGCACTTGACCCATTTCCTCGTCCGAGTTGATTCAGTCTCAGTTCAGCTGAGTCCATTCTATCTTGGTACCACGAGTCAACCTCCCCCCAACTCAGGAGAGTCGTGAGTCTGATCAATCTAGACCAGAAAGGTTGAGCCGAATAAATGAGTCTGGCCAATCTGGCTGATCACTTCCATCCATCAACCTACCCAAGGATAATTTTCTTGTTATGGTCTCTCATCACTCGTATACGTGTCACAGATACACTTCAATGCAACTCGTGAACTCTCCAAATCATGGGGTCCGGTGTAGATGGAGTATAGCAAAAGAACTGATAAAATGCTCCTGACCATCCAACTGGGTGGTGCATGCCAAATGGATACTTTAAAAAAGGAAGAAGAAGAAGATCAGATGTCCAAGTTCAACTAGAGAATCAGACGATTAAGATTGTCCAAAAAGTGTGTGTACGTATATAGAGGCGTCCTCCATCCACACGGGCCTACAACTAGGATAGTTTGGATTGTTATACAGGTGCACCAAGTGTACGTTGGTGATTGACCAAAACTCCAAAAACGGTGGTGAACTATCTTTGTAACTTCTACCGCTTTAACAAATTAAAATAAAATAATAAATAAAAAAAATCTTAGCCCACTTAACAATTGCTTCGATTCCTCATCAAAATAACCTCAGCCACACAACCTCTGCGTGAAAGGACAACGATCACCAGAGAGCTGTTTGGATGCATGCATGTCATGTTGTTGCCGTACATGTTGTCTTTAACATGCGATGCGGGGATGGAGTGGTGGAACGTACGAGACCCTGGGATGGTTGATGACATATGTTATGGTGTGTTAATTGACACATGTGGCAAATGTGAGGGGAGGCGGATTGCATACGGCCTTGATCAGACAGAAATATGTCCAGACAGGGGCATGCACCAGTTGGATGGCCATCCATTTCTACCTGCCATTTTAAAATATGACACCAAAAATGTATGTATTTTATCCATAATTTTCATCCATTTTTACCTGCCATTTTAGAATATGAGACCAAAAATGAGGTAGATCTTGTTGTATTTGTTGTCTTAAATTAAATATACAGGGTTTGTTGATGTCATCGACTAACTGTTCGATGTTATATTCAATGGCATCGAATGGTGCTTGATCCCATCGAGATTTTTCGGTTTTTCTCTAATTAGTCTCTGCATTATTTGGACGTCTTTCAATGCCATTGGTATGTGTTTGATGACATCGAACAAGGCTCGATGCAAGTAGAGAAAATCAGATTTTTTAATTTTATTTGTGGACAGTTTGGGTGTTAGTTTAATGCCATCGACAAAGCTTTGATGTCATCGAAGGATAAGTTTCGATAGCATTAAAGTGTTTGCAATGCTATCGAACTATTTGACGCAGATTTATGCAGAGATACGATTTTATGGGATTTGTTTCCGATTTGGCTTCGGATCCTTCTGTAAGTTATATATATTGGTGGAAGTGAAATTAAAAGGTAATTCTAGGGTTTTTAATTTGTCCAAGGGTTTTAAAGGGTGTAGTAAGGGTGAGATTCGAGGTTGTTGGAATCGGGTTAGCTCTTTCTCTTTGTAATTTTTACTTTCATAATCATCTTTTGTCATTTTGTGCTGTAATATTTTTTTTTTCCCGAAAGGGTTTTTCCACGTTAAGTTCATTGTGTTCTCTTAGTGGTCAATTTTTACAATTGGTTTACTACTCTTGATTCTACTCTATGTGCTTCTGTGGTCCTTCCACATATCCAGTGCTCACATGGACCACACCATAGGAAACAATGGTGATAATGATACTCACTGTTCAAACCTTTATAGGGCCTACTGTAACATCCCGAAAATCGGAGGGTCGAGCAAAAATCCAACTCCCGAAAGTGATCAGAGTGCGTTGCTTAGGCACTTGCAGCAGGTGGCACGAGCAGCAAGAAATTCTCTCCTACTCTCTCTCACAAACTCTCACCTTTTCTCTTTCCCAATCTAGGGATTTTTACAAATTCGGATGGGAGAGAGGAGTGAGGGTTTCAACCCCTTTTATAAGCTTAAAAACGCCGAAAATAGGCTCCGGAACAAGGTTCACTTAGTGCATATCCAAATCGGGGCTGTTTCGGTCCAAAAGATGCTTTCTAGTGGTCCCCTAGCCGAATGCGATCGGACTTAAGCTCATGCGTACCAGATCTAGCACATATTAAGTTTTCAGTCCAGCAGGGTTCGCAGATCGTGCGTGGCGGACCAGTTTCAGTTCAGCGGTCACCGCACGTAGATCAGGGCTGCAAGTCTCATGATATGAAATAGAAATTTTTCCTGATCCGAGGGTGTAATCTGACTGAATTCTGACGGTCAGAACGCTTAATACTGACACGTCAAGTCGTGTGCCAGATTTGAATTTGAAATTCCAATTCTGTCCCTATTCGCACTCTCTTCAGTCCGGGCTCAATGAAATAGCTTGTGATTATCGGTTTGACTTGATTTTCGAAATGATTGTCAAGTCCAGCTAGGCGGTCCTAACGGTCTAAGATAGGAGGTATCGGACTTTTGACGCGCGGTATAGATTCAATACAAAATTTCAAAGTGGTCTAGAGAACAAACCTGCTTAGAGTTTGATCCGAGGTTATAGAGTATTATAGAGTCATTGGTTCTACTCGATTTGGATCTTGTAGAACGTATTTAAAGTGATCAGGGACTATTTCCCAGCTACTCCAGCGTTGCGCTAGCTAACTTATGCTTAGTTTCTAAAGGAATTAATCCTAAGTGGTTTCTTTAGCTATGAAATTGGGTTCTAAGCGATTTTCCAGGTGTTTTAATTGACCCACTACCTAAGGACGTCAAATCCCAGATTAGCCAAAATCCGGGGTGTTACACCTACTGTGATGTATATTTTCCATCCAACCGTTCATTAGGTCAATGACGTGGATGAAGGGAAAATACAAATGTCAGCTAGATTTAAGACTTACGTGGCTCTCGATAAGTTTTTAATAATGAGGGTTCAATCTCCGTTGGGTGGCCCATTTGGACCTTTGCTTTGCCTCAAATTTGGGCTCGTACCCTTTAATGATATGGAAAAATAGATTAATAGGCCCCAAAGTGCCCCTCACAAGATAATATAGAAAAATAGATTAATAGAATCCCCACTAATTCTATATAGGCCAGGCAGAACATAATATGCTTTACACATTAGGTGTTTGAAAAAACATAATCTGCTTTCCATATGAGGCATTTGAAAATCGACGGTGTCACATGTGACAGTTCTTAAACATAAATAGCCATACAGGAAGAACATCAGGCACATGTGATGCATATGTATTGAGTATTGTATTCCTCTATCCACCATACAAGATTGGTAGCACTGTACATGATGTCGTTAATTTTTTCTTGTGTGTGAAAGGTGCTTCACAAACATACACCTTGTCAACGCAAGATATATAGAAGCATCCAAACAGCACCTAAAGATTGTAATTGTGTTTTGGGCTGTACCCTTAACCAAGGCTTGTAAGGATGCATAACACAATTTAAGAACTTTCTTTACTGCATATCAGGATCGATTCATTTCAAGAATTTCTCGAGTCGAACCAATCAAGATTTGGGAGACGCACCTAAATAAGGCACTAACATGCACACGTACCTGTAATGGAAAGGAGTCCATTTTGCTGTAGAAGCTTCAAAGACGCCATGGTAGTAGCATATGTGGCACTGCTGGTGCCTAACAAAATTCTTGGGAGCTTCAACTGATCGGCAACGGCTTTAGTGAAGTATTAAAGCTCATCAGTGATGATGCATGTAACCGGGCCATCCGAGAGTAATCGGGACAAGCGATCATGGAACGGTGCTTGGCATGAGTCGTTGAGGATGCAAAAAATGGTTACAAGGTCCTTAGTCCGGACCTGACCATCCGATAAGCCGCCAGGTATGGGCTCGAAGTTGAAGTTGGGGTAGTTGGATGGATTGGGAGAGTTGTAGTCGGTGTGAATTATGGTGATTGAGAATCCTTTGGACTGTAGGAGAGTGGCCAGTTGAAGCATGGGATTGATATGTCCTTGTAATGAGATTGGCAAAATAACCAAATGAGGGACTTTCGGTGCTTGGATTTGCATGTCTCTCGACACTTCCATTGGTCTTGAGATGTGATGAACTGCGGTTGAAATGGGCCACTGGCTTTTCGGCTTAGGACCTCCATACATATAAGGATATATACAGGGAGTTATATGATACTCTTGCGGAGTACGACACTTGATAAGCAGGCGCTCAGTAGTTTTGCATGCGTCATATATTAAGCCAAATTAAACCAACAAAAATGTGGAACCCACTCTTGATAAGTCACAGTCAAAAAATCAGACTGGTTGAATGACCCTAAACTCTGGTTAGTAGACACTTGATTGTTAAAATATGATCATTGGATATTTTAAACTGTCCACTAACGTCCGCCAATCCCATAGTAAGATTATTAATTAAGTGTAACTTTTTAGTCATGGTACATCTCAACAAAGTTCCATAATTTGGACACTTAATTCAGATTACTTCCGTTCCTGTAATTTCTACTTGTTAAGTGTCCGTCATCCACAAAAAATAAAAATAAATAAATAAATAAATCCACCACATTGCCAAAGTATTAAAAGTTTTCTCTTTGGCCTGTGCATATGCAACATAAGGAAGAGAGTGAAATAATAAGAGAAAAATTATCATTTTCCCTGGGTTGTTAAAATCTTGATTTCATGAGGTAGTTTCTTAAATTCATAATAAAAAAGATATAAAACTCAAATATTTTATTGATTATTGTCTAATGTGTATAATTTCTTATTTAAACTACCAATAAAAAAAATAAAATTCTAATTCAAAATTATGCAAAATAGTAAAATTTTAATCTTAATAAACATCCTAATTTAATTAAAATAGAACTTACTCAATGGTGTAGAGTGGGTCGCGGATAGTTTCATGGCTAAGATGGATCAGAAAAGGCCCGGTCAATGACAGAAGTGATCCGGACCGTCGGACCTTAGATTGGGTGTATCTCGCAATCCGAAATGAGTTATCTGACGTAAAATACATAATTTTGAAGTAGAATGAGCTACTTTAATGTTTCTCGGTCGACAGGTTGCGCGGCTCGGATTTGCGAAATTCCCCTGGATCAACGGTCGTTTCCCTATTTTATTTTTGTTTTTATTATAAATAGTAAGTTTTAGTTTGATTATAACTCTTCATCCGTTGGGCTTTAGGAGTTGTGTCCAACATGAAAAGTGCTTAGAATAATTAGAAGAATGGTTTGGTGAAGCCAAATAGGACACTTACTATTTTTGGCCGAAAACCTTGCGCACTCATAGACATCACTACCGTTTATAAATAGTAAGTTTACTACTTATAGTAAGTCGCGATTCTAGGAGTTTTAGTTGTAGTTTGATTCTGATTTCTTTTCGATTACTTGGTACCCTTATTTAAAGGGTTGTGAACTCTTTATATTCATTAATTAATTAATTTCGAATTTACTAGAATTTATTTCTATTTTTCTGCTTTCTTTCCTCGTGGAATCGAGAAGTCTCTGTGAGGAGTCTAGAGAAGTTCTGTGGATTCAAAATAATTTTCCTCTTGAGGAAGATGGTGCTCGACCTCATGTCCTCTCCTGCGTCAGTTTGGTATCAAAGCGAGGTTTCTCCTCAGATCGATGGCTTCTAACGATGGGTCGGGCAACAATCTCATGAGCGGTGCTTCAGGGAATTTACCTTTAACGGCAACAGCTTTCGAAGCAGCGTAATGAGTAAATCGGCAAGCCATGCAAGGGCTGCAGGCTTCCTTTGACCGCATAACGAATCTCTTAGCGGAAAACTATAACGTCCCAGAAAAATCCTTACAAAGACCCAAGTACCACCTCAGGCAGAAATCACTAAGGACTAAGTCCTTTAGAAATTAGACGAGAATTAACTAAGTGCTAAACTAGATTACCTGTGAAATTAGCACTAATCACTTTAAATACGAACTGCAAAATCCAAAATGAGTAGAATTGATAACGCTACGTTACTTAGAAACCTAGGATCAATCTCAAAACCCAGTTGCTCTCAGGAGCACATTGAAACTCCGTATCGAAACTGGACCGCACGTCGAACGTTTGATTACTAGGAAACTATATGGTTATGACTGCCTTTCTGGACTTGACACCCATCTCGGAAATCAAGTCCTAATAGTACCCATAAACGCACAACTTGAGCCGAGAGCGAAGTGTGTAAGAAATGCGAATATCTTTAGGCAACGAACTGAAACTTAAGTGAATTGAGTCTGTTCGCTTGCAGGCTGAATCTAAGGATTTCAACCTTCAGAATTTGACCCAATTACACCCTCAGACCAGGGAAAATTTCCAACACATGTTAGTATACTTGTGGCCCTGATCGAGTACTGGTGACCGTTGAACTGAAACAGGTCTCCCGTGACCGATCCACTAATCCGATCAGACTGAAAACTTAACTCGACTTAGATCCAATGTCAGGGAGCTTAAGTCCGACCGCACATAGAAAAGGGGCCTCTAGAAGTGCTCTATTAGATCGAAATAGCCACCCTTTGGTTATAAACTAAGTATGCCATGACCCTGGAGCTATTCCTATCACTTTTGGGCCTAGGCCTAAAACCCTCTCTCACCCTTCACATACGAATTTCTAACCCTAGGTGAGAGAAGAGAAAAGAAATAGAAGGAAAGAGAGAGAAAGTGTGAGGGAAGCTAGGGTTTTACTGCAGAGATTCTTCTTTGTCGTTCTACGTACCGTATCACCGCTACCGTATCACTATACCAGTGATTCTGTTTCTATTTTCGGGTAAGAAATCCTAACTCTAATTTGTTTTAGGGTTTCAAATAGAGTAAAGTATGAAATGACTAACCTGTTTCATGCTATAGGTTATCGTTGTCTCGTAGATGAAGACGTAGTGTTCAAACTGAGCTCGTTACGAGTCTATCAGTGAAAGGTGCAGACTATAAATATTTAGGTTATGGTTTTCAAGGCTTTCAATGTCTATTAATGGTTTATGACTGACTTGATTACTATCACATGCTTAGATACGATGTTTTCTGTGCTTTACACATATATATGAACTATGTTGAATATAGTGTATTCTATATGTTTGTTGATATGATGGAATGAGTATGAAATTTGGATTCGTACTTGCTATGATTATTCGTCGTGAATATATGGTTGTCATACGTGTGACAACTCCTTGGTGAAAGGATTTTCCCTAACACCTGTAATAACCAACATACGTCACGTACGTTGAAATGTGTAGTCTAAGTGCTTGTAAAAATATTTGAATGAATATGGAATTTGGATCTGTTCTTGCCATGATTATTAACTATGAATATATGCTTGTTATGTATGTGGCAACTCCTTTGAAAAAGGGCTTACCAGGATATATATTATAACTAGTCTAATACATATATGTTGAAATGTACAGTCTAAGTGTTTGATAAAATGACTGAATAAGGAAATGCTTGTTGGAATGTATTTAATGAGGGTGTTGAGATAGGATTCTCAATCCCCCTCTCTAATTACAGTTCCATTTATGTAACCTATCTTACTACTATGTGTTGTACAAATGAAATGCCTATGTAAGATGACATGTGTAGTATATGTTTGTTGAAATGCTCGAATGAGATTTATGTTTAGATTTGGTTGTCATACGCTGTCTTGGATTATCACATATGAATGCCTATTGTACTTAAAGTATGTTTGGGGCTATAATGTAGTCTAGGCAATTGGTAACAACTCCTGTTTGAGTGGCTGAGCTAGTTTCACCACAGTTGATGCGTTCGGTGAATCTGAGTCGTACGATGATTGTCGATAGTGGTTAGCGCTCCTTGTCGATTAATTCAACATACGCTTGTATCGATTGAACTTGTCAAGTAATCCGATTGGCCTATTATGTGTTCGCCATGTATGAACGCTACTGCTTAAATCTAAAGTACCAACTAACCAGTGAAAATTTCGTTTAACCTTGGTACCTCGATCCGCTAAGACTCATGAGCTGGGCATGGTGGTATGGGACACTGTGGTCGGGCTATCGGCTTACGCTGGGGCGACGAGCCTCCCCGTAGTGACCAGTAAGTAACCTAAACTCGTGAGTTGAATATGGTAGTATGGGACATTGTATTCGAGCTGTCGGCCTACCCTTGCGCAGCCTGACTATGGTCCCCAGTCGGGTTGGTGACGAGCTTTCGAAAATAAAATGTCAGTTGGTAGGGCATTGGTGGAGTGACCTCGAGTGTACTCCAAGACTGCGTTAAGGCGACGAGCCTTTCCGTAACAAACTAGGCCTACACTGATCAGGTAACGAACCCTTTGTAGTAACCTAGAACCACAATATTGTATGACATTTACTAGGATTAACAACCCTAGAATAGATCATTATTTGAGAATTGATATATGGGAGGTATCTTAGCTTCCCAATCCTACTGTATGAATAAACCTAAGTAAGAACTTGGCTAATCACGTGCATGCACCATATTATGTGTGCATTTGGCGTAACAGGTCAAGCACTGAGGAAGTGTTTCATGCCGCGATCGTGAAATGAAGTCGTTGAGGGAGAGCAGGTGAGGGCATGCATCATTATTTCACATCATTCTTGCATTAACAAGAGTACTTAGGACCTGATTGTTGTATTGCATTATCATTACTGCTTAGACTGAATTGATAACATGTTAACCTTTACTTTATTATTCTACTGAGTTGATCACTCACTCCCACGTTACGAGATGGTGTTTTAAACACCAACCAGACCCTATTTTAGTTTCAGATGATAGTGATACTTGCGAAGCGGAGCTGAATTTTTACGATGATGAGGAGAGTTTCTCCTATATGCAGCTATCAGGCGGGTCTATGTAGACCATGTTCTGATCGACGGGGTTACAGGGATGCTGATTAGATGTCATTTACACTTGTTATTTTATACTTTTGGAACACCCATGTATATTCATTTTGTTCATTTTGGGAGTATATATGTACATATTTAACCTGGTAACATGTTCACACTCTGGAGACTTACAACAGTTTATATATTTTATATATCTACTGTAGTCTTCCGTTGCAAAACTTAACTGTCTCTGGAGTATGATATACTTTTTTGGTATAATCCCACTCATGTTTAATACACTAATATAGGAAAAATTCAATCATCATCATCTATATTGCATAATTGATGTGTTGGAACTCGGGAGTGGAGCTTATGCTCGATCCTCAATTTTCAGGGCATTACAAGTTGGTATCAGAGCAGGATTTGGATTAAACTGGACCTGGGTAATTGTCACACGACATGCATGCTGATGTATTTGACATAGGTGGGGGCGATAAAATGCAAAAATAGTCATAGGATGCCCAATTTCACCAATTGGAGAAAGTCACCGAAATTGATAGTTGAAACTGGGCTCATAGGCCTCGGTGGTCATGTGAGATGACCTCAAATCCTTTTCCAGACTGTCAATTAATAAGTTTAGATAAGAATTAGTGCATTTTTCACTCTAAGAACCTGAAAAGTGTGAATATACGCCTGATGGGACCCGAAAACGCTTCAAACAAGCTCGGGGGCCCAAACGATGCAAAACGGAGGGATCCGAGGTGGGTCCCATGCACATCTGATGTCCCTGGGGGGGATAGCATCCCCGGATTGGGGAGGCATCCCCCAATTGTCTAGCGATCGGGGATGACATCCCCGAATTGGCTAGCAGGCCTGTCGGGGCGTGACCGGGCCGGGCGGGCTAACGGTTGTAAGTGGCTGTGGAGCCCACGAATCACGTGGGACCTCTCCTATATCCATTTTTTGCTTCGTCTCCCTCCCTCACACTACTCCAAGCTCTCCAAATATCTCAAAACCTTGCCCTTCTCCCTCAAATCCCCCTCCATTCTACCATCTTCTTCATTTTTTTTCACCACCTACTCTCATTTCATCATCCTCTTCAAAATAAAACAAAAACCTATCTTCTACTACTCCCATTTTTCCCTATTCCCTACATATTTGGGGCACAAAGGTCATAGCTTGGTGTCTCATCTTTCAAAAACCTCTAAATTCACCTTTATCATAAGGCTATTTGGTTCTCATGGCTCTTTTTGAGCTTGTCTCTCTCCACAATTCTTTCCCTCATGGGAAAGAAGAGAGCTCCTACGAATGAAGCCGGGCCTAGCCACCCAACCCGTCCAAGAAAGAAATCGGGCGCAGAGCCAAGTATGAGCCCCACACAAGAGCTAAGGACAAAGCGGGAGCTCGATCCCCAGGCTTCTCTCAAGAGAGATCTACTAATGGGCCTGTCACATGGAAGATTTGAAGGTCGTAAGATTCTCTTCGAAGCACATGTAGATGAGAGGCTGTTCGGGCTTTATCCGTTGATGGAACACCTGTTTGATGCTGGATGAGGGCCTGTATTTGAAGAAAAGTCTTGTGCAAATGAGAGCACTATTTGAACCTTTTACGCCCATATATGGGAGCTAGAGCTGGAGCCTTTGCAGTTTAAAATTTTTGTGGGAAGGCGAGAAGCCACAATCGATGTTGGCTGAATAGCCCAAATCATGGGAATGATGCTTGGCGAGGTCCATGCTAGTGAGAAGAGTCTTGGGAGTGCGCGTGAAAGAGATCGTCGCATGAGATTCCTTTGTGGCCGATTGACCCACTGGAATCCAGCCTCCTAGCGCCCAATACGACCGACGACTTTTGCCTGCTCCACTACATCTTCACGTACAATGTGTATCCCAGGTGGAGCAATCGCAGTGAGTGCATATGTCTGATGGTAGACTTTTGTACCGAGCTGGGGAGAGAGACGAACTGTGCCTGCCTATGTATGTACTACTACAGATAGTTCAGACCGCACGCTAGTCTAGTATTTAGTGTCTATTTAGGAATTATTTATAATTATACTATGAATTATCCTATGATTAAATTTGATTATACGTAAAGATATATATATTTTTAGTTATTTTTGTACAATTACATTAGGACCCTCGTGTGGGTTTAAGTTTTATAGTTTAATATTCTGTAAGCTCATGTTAGAGGTGGACTACAGTAAAATGTTATAAGTTACTGATTCCCTTATAAATTCCAAATTCATACCGTGTCGAGGAGATATCTCTCTTCTTTCCTTTCCCACGGCTTTATGTCGATAACATTCCAAACTTCTAAAATATTTTAGAACTCTTGACTCTTCCTTTCCTCCTAAAGTTAACGAAACTGATGTGCAATCTGCCCTTAACCCTCTAGCCGTATGATCGATATGGTGACATATAAATATAATTTTTGGAGATTGAAAACCCTTAGCTTTTTTACTATGAGCATCATAGAAGAACTTATTATCCACCATGTTAAACATAGGTTAAACAAGAGCTCTCATTGAACAAGATCCAAAGGACAATCTTATAAACATGAGGTGTAAACCTCCTAATGAATTATAATACCCCTTAAATACTTAGGATGAGTAGATCTCAAAATTTCAGAACCATATCTCTACAAGGCATTCACAGCTTAACTTAATTCTCAATCCTGGGTGATTATCAAAGGACTCATTGCTTTGACTGAGTAGAAGACCAGGATCCATCAGGATTAGGAAGGGATGCAACATTGTTTGTCTTAGCCAGATAGGCAATCGACGTATCAGATTTGAGCCTACCACAACTGTCTTTCCGTATTAGCCCAATCATAACGAGTAGATTATATCACCCTTAGGTAAACTTTATCATCCAACACTTAGTATGATAATAATGATTTAGACATTTATCTTCAAACATCCAAGGAAGAAACTTTTACGGGGGGTAGACCAATATGAGTTAGGCTAATATAGTTATTATATACCTTAACATATATATAAACTTGAAACCAACGGAACTAGCAAATGAAATAATAAAAATCTTTACTTATTATTCTTAGCCAATTTCGAGGAAGAAATTTTTCTTTAAGGGGGGTAGATTGTAACGTCTCGAAAAAATCCTTACAAAGACTCGAGTTTCACCTTAGGCAGAAATCACTAAGGACCAAATCCTTTAGAAATTAGATGAGAATTAACTAAGTGTTAAACTAGATTACCTATGAAATTAGCACTAATCACTTTAAATACGAACTATAAGACCCAAAATGAGTAGAACCGCTAATGTTACGTTACTTAGAAACCTAGGATCAATCTCAAAACCCAGTTGCTCTCAGGAGCACATTGAAACTTCGTATCGGACCTGGATCACATGTCGAAAGTCTGATTACTAAGAAACTATACAATTATAACCGCCTTGCTGGACTTGACACCCATTTCAAAAATTAAGTCCTAATAGTACATAAAAATGCACAACTTGAGCCCAGATCGAAGTGTGTGAGAAACGCGAATATTTTTAGAAAACGAACTGAAACTTAAGTGAATTGAGTCGGTTCGCTTGCAGGCTGAATCTAAGGAATTCAATCGTTAGAATCTGACCTAATTATATCCTTAGATCAGAAAAAATTTCTAACACATGTTAGTATACTTGTGGCCCTGATCGAGTATCGGTGACCGTTGAACTGAAATAGGTCTCCTGCGATCGATCCACTGATCCAATTAGACTTAAAACTTAACTCGACCTAGATCCAATGTCAGGAAGCTTAAGTCCGACCGTACGCAGAAAAGGGGCCTCCAGAAGTGCTCCGTTGGATCGAAACAGCCACCCTTTGGCTATAACCTAAGTGTACCATGGCCCTGGAGCCATTCCCATCACTTCTGAGCCTATATAAAGGCCTAAAATCCTCTCTCACCCTTCACATACAAATTTCTAACCCTAGGTAAGAGAAGAGAAAAGAAAGAGAAGGAAAGAGAGAGAAAGTGTGAGGGAAGCTAGGGTTTTGCTGCATAGATTCTTCTATGCCATTCTACGTACTGTATTACCACTACTGTATCACTATAGCACCGATTCTGGTTCCATTTTCGGGTAAGAAATCCTAACCCTAATTTATTTTAGACTTTCAAATAGAGTAAAGTATGAAATGGCTAACCCGTTTCATGCTATAGGTTGTCGTTGTGTCGTAGATAAAGACGTAGTGTTCAAACTGAGCTCGTTACGGTCTACCGGCGACAGGTGTAGACTATAAATGTTTAGGTTATGGTTTTCAAGGCTTTCAATGTCAGTTAATGATTTATGACTGACTGGATTGCTATCACATGCTTAGATACGATGTTTCCCGCGCTTTACACATATATATGAACTATGTTGAATATAGAGTATTCCATGTGTTTGTTGATATGAGGGAATGGGTATGGAATTTGGATTTGCACTTGTCATGATTATTCGTTGTGAATATATGGTTGTCATACGTGTGACAAGTCCTTGGTGAAAGGATTTGCCCTAATACCTGTAATAACCAACATACGTCATGTACGTTAAAATGTGTAGTCTAAGTGCTTGTAAAAATGTCTGAATGAATATGGAATTTGGATCTGTGCTTGCCATGATTATTAACTATGAATATATGCTTGTTGTGTATGTAGCAACTCCTTTGAAAAAGGGCTTGCCAGGATATATATTATAACTAGTCTAATACATATATGTTGAAATGTACAGTCTAAGTGTTTGATAAAATGCCTTAATAAGGAAATGCTTGTTGGAATGTATTTAATGAGGGTGTTGAGATATGATTCTCAATCCCCTTCTCTAATTACAGTTCCTTTTATGTAACCTATCTTACTACTATGTGTTGCACGGATGAAATGCTTATGTAAGTGACATATGTAGTATATGTTTGTTGAAATGCTCGAATGAGATTTATGTTTAGATTTGGTTGTCATACGCTGTCTTGGATTATTACATGTGAATTCCTATTGTACTTGAAGTGTGTTTGGGGCTACGACATAATCTAGGCAATTGATAACAACTTCTGTTTGAGTGGCCGAGCTAGTCTCACCACAATTGATGCGTTCTGTGAATCTGAGTCGTGCGATGATTGTCGACAGTGATTAGCGCTCTCTGTCGATTAATTCAACGTACGCTTGTACTAATTGAACTTATTAAGTAACCTAATTGGCCTATTGTGTGTTCGCCATATATGGAAGCTACTGCTTGAATTTAAGGTACCAACTTATCAGTGAAAATTCCATTTAACCTTGTTACCTCGATCCGCTAAGACTCATAAGCCGGGCATAGTGGTATGAGACATTGTGGTCTGGCTGTCGGCCTACGCTGGGGCGACGAGCCTCCCCGTAGTGACCAGTGAGCAACCTAAATTCGTAAGCCGAATACGGTGGTATGAGATACTATATCTGAGCTGTCGGCCTACCCTTGAGCAGCCTAGCTGTAGTCCCCAGTCGGGTTGGTGACGAGCCTTCGAAAATATACTGCCAGTTGGTAGGACATTGGTGGAGTGACCTCGAGTGTACTCTGAGACTGCGTTGAGGCGACGAGCCTTTCCATAGCAACTAGAGTATAAACTAGGCTTACACTGATCAGTTGATGAGCCCTTTGTAGTGACCTAGAATCGCAACATCATATGAGATTCACTACGACTGACGACTCTAGAATGGATCATTATTTTGGAATTGATATAAGGGAAGTACCTTAACTTTCCAATCCTACTATATGAATAAACTTAAGTAAGAACCTGGCTAATCACGTGCATGCACCACATTATGTGTACGTTTGGCGTAGCAGGTCAAGCGCTAAGGAAGTGTTTCATGCCTCGATCGTGAGATGAAGTCGCTGAGGGACCGCAGACGAGGGCACACATCATTATTTCATATCATTCTTGCATTAACAAGAGTACTTAGGACTTGATTGTTGTATTGCATTATCATTACTGCTTTCCTGAATTGATAACATGTTAACTTTTGCTTTATTGTTCCACTGAGTTGATCACTCACTCCCACGTTACAGGATGATGTTTTAAACACCAACCAAACCCTGTTTTAGTTTTAGATAATGGCGATGCTTGCGAAGTGAAGTCAAATTTTTATGATGATGAGGGTTTTCCCTATATGCAGCTATCAGGCGGGTCTATGTAGACCATGTTCTGATCGACGGGGTTACATGGATGCTGATTAGATGTCATTTACACTTTTGAAACACCCATGTATATTCATTTTGTTCATGTTTAGAGTATACATTTATATATTTAACCTGGTAACATGTTCACACTCTGGAGCTTACAATAGTTTATATATTTTATATATCTACCGCAGTCTTCCACTTGCGAAACTTAACTGTCTCTGGAGTATGATATGTTGTTTTGGTATAGTCTCACTCATGTTTAATGCACTAATATGGACAATATGTAATCATCATCATATATGTTGCATAAGTGATGCGTTGGAACTCGGGAGTGGAGCTTATGCTCGACCTCCAATTTTCAGGGCGTTATAAAAACCTAGGGCAACTCTGTGTTCCTGGTGGTAATCCTTCACAGCCAATTGCTGAAACTCGTAATCTCCCTGTTCGTAAGATAGTACCAGCAGTGCATCCAAGGGTCATTCCTGAGGAAGGGGACTCCAGTGAAAAGGAAATTGTTGACATAATCTTCCAACACCCTAGACAAGGTGGCGATTGAGTAGATCGAACAGATCAAGAATTCAAGATGTAGGTTGATATTCCTAGCTTTAATGACCAACTACACATTAAGGATTTTCTCAATTGGTTTTCTGAAGTTGAGGGATTTTTCGACTATATGGACATCCCTGAAGCAAAGAAGGTCAAGCTTGTGGCTTACAAATTGAAAGGAGGAGCTTCAGCTTGGTGGGAACAATTGCAACTCACACGAACCAGGCAGATGAAAGCACCAATTCGCACGTGGCAGCAGATGAAGCAGCTACTATGTGCCCGATTCCTCCATAGAGATTTTGATCAGGTATTATTCCAACAATACCAAAATTGTCGACAGAGTATTCGGTCGGTGAGAGAATACACAGAAGAATTTTACCACCTGGCGGCATGTAACGATTTGGTCAAGAATGAATCACAGTAAGTCGTCCGATTCAACGGTGGATTGCGTTTGACTATCCGGGATCGGGTCTAAATGCAGTCCATTTAGATGATGAATGATACGATCAAGTTGGCTACTCGGGCGGAAGCACAACTTGAACGTCCTAACACACGGACCTATCCTACTGCAAGGATCCCTGTGGAAAGTCCACCCCAAGGAGCTCCACAGCCCAAGGGAAAAGAGCCTATAGGAGCATGCACTCAATCTCTTACGTCTGAGAACCGAGATCAAGGAAGTGGGTAAGCTAGACCCCAAAGGAGTGTATTGATTGCTGCTGGTCCAAGTAGAATCCCGAACCCCTATGCTCAACCAAGGCCCAATAACTGCTATTGTTATGGCCAACCGAGCCACCTATCAAATACTTATTCCTAGCGAAAAGTGGCAAACCTTACCATCAATGATGGTAGTGCTAATAACACTAATGAAGATCCAAATATTAAAGAACAGGAGCATACCCCTGAGGAAGAGGTAGTTGATTCAGGTTGGGTTCAGCAAGATCACGTCGAGTCGCTCGTCATGAAGTTGTTATTATATGCGCCAAGAAAAGAAGTGCATCCACAACAGCATAACATCTTCCGCACTAGGTGTACAGTGAATCGAAAGATTTGTGACGTGATCATTGACAGTGGGAGCAGCGAGAACATCATCTCCAAAGTCATGGTGGAAAAATTACAATTGAAGACGGAGCGTCATCCCTCTCCATATACAATAGGTTGGATCAAGAAGGTCAGTGAAACAAAGGTAACTGAACGGTACACCATCTCCTTTTTAAATGGTAAACATTATAAGGATGAAGTAGTATGCGATGTGGTTGACATGGAAGTATGTCACATACTACTCAGTCGACCCTGACAATCTGACCGTGATGCCACTCATAAAGGGCGAGATAACATATATATTTTTGTCAAGGATGGTTGGAAGACCATATTGGCCCCTATGGATCTGGAGGGACCACGTGAAACTTCTAAAGTGGAGGGCCATTTTCTCTTAACCATACGGGACTTCGTGGAAGAATCTAAAGAAACAGGACAAGCTTATGCATTAATTATAAAAGGGGAAGAACTGAAGCTTACCATCATCCCTGAAAGACTAATGCCATTACTACATGAATTCAAAGAAATCTGGCCTGATGACCTTCCCGATGGGTTACTCCCCATGCAGGATATCCAACGCCATATCGACTTTGTCCCTGGGTCCAGTTTACCTATTTATCCTCATTATCGAATGAGTCTAAATGAGTGTGATATTCTGTACGAACAAGTTGAGGAGTTGATCCGTAAGGGTCTTATTCGAGAAAGAATGAGTCCATGTGCTGTACTAGCTCTATTAATTCCATAGAAAGATGGGAGTTGGCGCATGTGTGTCGACAGCCGAGCCATCAACAAAATCACCATAAAATATAGGTTTCCTATACCACGGTTGGACGATACGCTAGACATGTTAGAGGGTGCAAAAATATTCTCTAAATTAGACCTAAGGAGCAGCTACCATCAGATTCGAATTCAGCCTGGGGATGAGTGAAAAACGGCCTTTAAGACTAAGGAAGGGTTGTATGAATGGATGGTCATGCCCTTCGGTCTTTTGAATGCGCCTAGCACATTTATGAGATTGATGAACCAAGTTCTGAAACCTTTTATTGGGCAGTTCGTTGTAGTTTATTTCGATGATATTTTGATATACAGTTAAGATGAAACCACACATATGGAACACCTCAAGAAGGTCCTTCAAGTGCTCACTAAAAATAAATTGTATTTCAATTTTAAAAAATGCAGCTTCATGATTGATAGTCTATTATTTATGGGTTTTGTAGTAACATTCACGGGCATTCGGGTCGATGAGGAAAAAGTGAAAGCAATCAGAGAATGACCGGTTCCTACAAATATTTATGAAGTGCGAAGTTTTCATGGACTGACGACATTCTATCGTTTGTTCATAAGAAATTTAAGTACTATTATGTCACGAATCACAGATTGCATGAAGAAAGGGCAGTTCAGTAGACTAACAAAGCCGACAGGAGTTTTGCCAAAATCAAGCGCAGATTATCCACGACCCTAGTTCTTGTACTTCTCAACTTTGATAAACTGTTTGAAGTCGAATGTGATGCCTCATATGTTGGGATTGGGGGAGTTTTGTCTTAAGAAGGTAGGTCGGTAGCCTTCTACAGTGAGAAACTTAGCGATGCACGCAAGAAGTGATCTACATATGAGATCGAGTTAACATGGTGGTCCAAGCACTACGACATTGGTGACATTATTTAATTCAAAGGGAATTCATACTTTATATGGACCATCAAGCTCTCAAATTCATTAATAGTCAAGCTAACATTAACTGTGTGCATGCTAGATAGATCTCGTTTTTGTGGAAATTCACGTTCGTATCAAAACACAAGTCAGAGCAACAGAACAAGGTCACTGATGCGCTGAGTCGCCATGTAACTTTGTTAATCACTATGAACAGTGAGGTTGTCGGGTTCGAGCGCCTCAAGGACACATATGCCAATGACAATGACTTTAAAGAAGCATGGGTTAGATGCCAAGAAGGTCACACCGGTGACTTACATATGCAAGACGGGTTCCTTTTCAAGGAAAATCGACTGTGCATCCCGAACAGTTCACTAAGGGAGCAGATAATCCAAGAGCTACATGGAGGTGGCCTCAGTGGACACTTTGGGTGAGACAAGACGCGGGCTCTTTTGGAAGAATGGTATTACTAGCCGCAATTGGTACGTGATGTAAGAAGGGCAGTCTAACGTTGTTATATTTGTTAGATCTCCAAGGGACAATCTCATAATACGGGCCTCTATACCCCGTTACCCGTGCCTGACGACCCTTGGGAGGATTTTTCTATGGACTTCGTGCTTAGTCTCCCACGAACACAACACGACATGGATTCAGTGTTCGTGTTAGTAGATCGTTTCTCCAAGATGACGCACTTTATTCCATACAAAAAAGACTCTCGATACAACACACGTGTCAAATCTATTCTTCAGAGAAATTGTGCGGCTATACGGGGTTTCCAAGACTATTACTTCTGACTGTGACACGAAGTTCATAAGCCACTTTTGGTGGACTTTATAGACTCAATTCGATACACGACTTCAGTTCAACAGCGCCTACCACGCACATACTGATGATCAAATTGAGGTTATGAATGGCACGTTGGGAAACTTCCTTCGATGTATTTCAGGAGAAAAACAGAAGTAGTGGGATTTGGCCTTGTCTCAAGCAGAGTTTGCATTCAATAACATGGCGAACCACTTGACAGGAAAATCCCCATTCCAGGTTATTTATGGACGAGTATCTCGTCACACACTAGACTTAGTCCCTCTGCCCAAGCTCCCAGGCATGAGTATTGCAGCAGAACATATGACAGACAAGACTATGGGTATTCATGCGAAGGTGCAGGTCAAGGTACATACCTCGAACGAAAAGTACAAAGAGCAAGCGAATAAACATCGACGACAAAAGGTGTTCGAGGTGGGCGACCAAGTAATGGTCCATTTACGTAAAGAAAGATTTGCAATCGAAATGTACAAGTTGAAGAATAAAAAGATTGGACCGGTACCAATCATTCGAAATATCAATGACAACGCTTATGTTGTTAATCTTCCAAATGACATAATGATCTCATGGACTTTCAACGTCGCGGACTTGACTGAGTATCATGAACTAAAGAAGGATGAGAACTCGAGGACAAGTTCTTTTGAAGTGGAGGGGACTGATGTAGAGCGGGTCGTGGACAGTTCATGGCCAAGATGGATTAGAAAAGGCCCGGTCGACAATAGAAGTGATCTGGATCGTCGGACCTTAGATCGGGCGTATCTTACAATCTGGAATAAGTTATCTGACGTAAAATATATAATTTTGGGGTAGAATGAGCTACTTTAGCCAACCAACCCGCTATGCTGAGTTACGCAGCCCGGATTTGTGAAATAACCCTGGATCGACGGTCGTTTCCTGCTTTATTTTTGTTTTTACTATAAATAGTAAGTTTTAGTTTGATTATAACTCTTCATCCGTTGGGCTTTAGGAGTTGTGTTCAACATTAAAAGTTCTTAGAATAATTAGGAGAATGGTTTGGTGAAGCCAAATAGGACACTTACTATTTTTGGCCGAAAACCTTGCGTACTAATAGACATCACGACCGTCTATAAATAGTAAGTTTACTATTTATAGTAAGTCGCGGATTCTAGGAGTTTTAGTTGTAGTTTGATTCTGATTTCTTTTCTATTTCTTGGTACCTTTATTTAAAGGGTTGTGAACTCGTTTTTATTCATTCATTAATCAATTTTGAATTTACAGAATTTATTTCTATTTTTTTACTTTCTTTCCTCGTGGATTCGAGAAGTCTCTATGAGGAGTCCGGAGAAGTTTCGTGGATTCGGAATAATTATCCTCTTGAGGAAGATGGTGCACAACCTCACGTCCTCCCTTGCGTCACTCAAAATAGTATGTTTTGTCAAAAATAGAAAGTCCCAATTAAAGTAACCTTATTGGCGGATTCCTGCCATGATTCTAATCAATCTCTAAAAAAATATGTAATTCTAAAACTCTAAAAAAATGTGATAAAAAATCAGAATTACTAAAAATAATAATTTTTTCTTAAAATTCAGATTTTAAATTGGAAGTGTGCGTTTTCTTACCAAAACTGACAAACGCGATCCGTTAAATAAGTTGGTTGACCTCGAATGGCCCACTACATAAAGATCACTTGGTATTGCATCCTATAACGATACCCGGATCAAAAGTTATGGTTGATTTACCGTTCACATTTAGAAAAGTAATTTCTTTCTATCATGAATGAATTTCTTTGAACTAGATGTTCGTAGGTCTTTCTTTTTTAATTTTTTTTAAATATATGCTGTTATGGGGAAATTCGAGCCTATGAAAGAACATCAATCTTACTGTAAGTCTAAACCGACTCGATGCCGTTACGTCCGAGGCGCCCGAGGCATGACCCATCTGACCTGATTCCTGCATCACAACAACGACATGCGAGTCTTTGGGTGCAACTCAGCTCGGAGGCCGGCCGCATCCGATCCGACTCAACGGGACTGGTCAGACGTCATTTAACTTGGAGATTGTCCTTTATTTTGAGGTCGGACGAGCCAAGCCGAGTCGAGCAAATAATCAGGGGGGGGGGGGGGACATCCCATCTGGCTGACATGGAAACTGTCATATCTGAGCGTGGCCGATAACTTCACTCGCAGATGCGCACGATTCACTAGATACGCTGCACAATCAGTAGATTGCGGACAGTATCTCCATGATCTTAGAATCCCTCTGATCGTGCCGAGATTATCAGACCCAGACCATTCCACAGGCAAGTAAAAATATTACCTGACGCAATATCTACAGGTACGTGATATCAAGCTCTCTTCTCCTCTACTCTCTACCTAGACCCCGATTCCCTTGTCCTGACTTAGGCATCGGAGGGTCCCCCGGCTTAGCCAGGGTCACCTTTGCCCGTTTTCTTGGTGCGAGCTTCAAGGACGACACGTAGAGGGCGACGTGGAGAGAGGGTCGACCAGATTTTGACCTCAATATTTTTTGGCGCCGTTTGTGGGAACCTGAAACTAGAAGTCAGGTTCTCATTTTCTCAAGTAATGACGAGGAAGAAGAAAACTGCAGTGGCGTAGCCGCAACCTAATGAGCAGACTCGGTCGTCATCACCGCTTCATGCCGAGTCCACACCAGGACCTTCTCAACGTTCACGCAATCGGTCAAGCAAGTATCGCGCTATGCAGAACGAGATCCAGGCCCTGCGTGACGAGATAAACCGAATGAAATAGTAGAGAGAGCCAGAGCCACGTCCGGCTCAGGAACGACCCATTCTTGAGCCGGTGGGGTTGTTCTTGAAAACTTACTCTGTACCGAGGAGTGTGAGACCTGAAGCCCCCCAACACTCGGGGGTGCCGCATTCGAGTCAAAATTCTCATGCGGTACACGCCGAGGTATCCGCGCGGAACGCCACCACTCGGGCCCCCACAACCATTCATTCAGCCACATCCGCCCTACTGCCTACGGACTTTCGTCATCAGTTAGAACGGAGGAGAAAAAGGAGAATGCCGGAGGTCGAGGATGCCTTAGAGGTCGTCATGGAAAATAGGGACCCATGGGAGGCACGATTTGTGGAGTTAAAAGACCCGTTCTTGACATTGGAGAAAAAGTAGTAATAATCGACAGTTCCAGCTACGATCCAGACGATGATGGAAGAGACCGAGCCTCCCTTCACCCCAGCCATCATGGCTGAAGTGATGCCGCAGAGGTTTTGGATGCCTCCCGTCATCCAGTATTCAGGATCTAGGGATCCATCCAAACACCTGGAATCCTACCGATCATGGATGCAGATCCAGACTGCAACGGACACAATGATGTGTAGGGGGTTTTCTATCACCCTCATAGGTTCTGCTCGGATTTGGTATCGCTAGCTCAAACCCAACTCCATGGGTTCTTTCATGGAACTAAGTCGGGTATTCCTTACGCAGTTTATAAGCGGTAAGAGAAGTCAGAAACCCAACACTCACCTGCTCACCATCAAGCAGGCCCCAAAAGAGTCGTTAAAGTATTACATTACCGCTTTAATGAAGAAGCATTACATGTCAAGGACTACGATGACAAGATGACTCTCTCTGCCATTCTGAGCGGATTGAAGGAAGGAAATTCGCCTTCTCTATCGGAAAGAATCCGCCAAAGACGCTAGTAGACTTCATGGCGAAAGTCCAGAAGTATACTAACGCCGATGAGTTCACTAATGCTCGAAAAGGCAAATAAGTATCCGACTCGACGAATAAAGGGAAGAGACCTCGGAACGAAGACTCTCATCCGACTGACAAAGGGGCGGATGACTGCGCTTCCCACGATGGTAGACTGAGCCGCAGGTCGGAAGGAAAATTCCATTCCTATACCCCACTTAATACATCTGCCGAACAGATTCTGCTGGATATCCAAAGAGACAGGCTACTTAATTGGCCGGTCTGCATGAGGGCTGACCCAGAGCACCGGGACAAGCAAAAATTCTGCCGTTTCCACTGGGACCATAGTCACAACACGGACGACTGCATGGATCTGAAAGATGAGATTAAGTCCCTCATCCGCAAGGGACATCTACGTTGTTACACCAAAAAAGAGAAGTCCACTCGGAGAAAGGAATGGCCACGAGAACAGCCGAACAACTCCTCAGAGGAACCTGCAGAAATTCGCACCATCTTCGGGGGTTTAGCTGGGGGAGGGGATTCAAACAGGGCTCGAAAAGCCAATTCTCAGAGATTCGAGCTAGTACAGCACGTTCACCTGACGGAACGTCCCAGCAAGGAACTCCAAGTTGCTCCGTGCAGCCTGACTTTCATGGAAGATAATGCGCACGAGATCGAGCATCCGCACGATGACGCGATAGTGGTTACCATGACTATAGCAAATTAGAAAGTGTATCGCATTTTGGTCTACACCGGGAGTTCAACTGATGTTATGTATTCTGAAGCATTCGAAAAGATGAGAATTCCACGGTCCCGGCTCCGACCCGTGAAGACTCCCTTGCACGGCTTTGCCGGAGAGAGAGTCATCTCCGAAGGAACCATCTCCCTCCCAGTAACAGCAAGAGAAGGGAAACATCAAGTCACACTTTTGGTAAACTTTTTAGTTGTCAATGTTCCATCTGTCCACAATGTGATCCTAGGCTGACCCTCCCTCAACGTAATGAGAGCGGTCGTATCAACTTACCATCTGATGATGAAGTTTCCAGCTGAAAGTGAGATTGGTTATTTTCGAGGCGATCAACGCGAGGCCCGAAAGTGTTATGCGTTAGCCGTGAGAAAAAGAGCTACCAAACAAATGCTCGTAATGAACGCCTTGGATCCTTTAGGACCGACGGAAAGCTCCTCAGTCGAAAATCTGGTAAGAGTACTGCTCGATGAATCAGACTCGAGAAAAACTATTCAGCTCGGATCATCACTGAATCCCAAGCGGAGGAACAAGTTATTGGCCTTTTTGAAGCAACACCGACACATCTTCGCATGGTCGCACACAGATATTCCGGGGATCTCACCTGATGTGCTGGTTCACAGGCTGAACGTGGACCCAGATCACCGGCCAGTTAAGCAAAAAAAGAAGACCGTTCAATGCCGAATGATATGAAGCCATTGCTGAGGAGGTCTCAGTCCTGCTCGATGAGGGTTTCATAGAAGAAGTGTACTATCCTAACTGGATAGCAAATGTTGTGCTCATCAAGAAATCCAATGGAAAGTGACGGGTCTGCGTAGACTATTCTGATATGAATAAACCATGTCCCAAAGACAGCTTCCCGTTACTTCGGATCGACTAACTAGTGGACAACACGGCCGGACATGAGTTATTTTCGTTTCTGAACGCTTATTCCAGATACAACCAGATTGCTATGTAACCCCCAGACAGGCAGAAGACTACCTTTGTCACTGACAGAGGGCTCTTCTGTTACTAGGTCATGCCATTTGGCTTGAAAAATGCTGGGACAACATATCAAAGGCTGGTGAATCAGGTGTTTGCTAACCAGATTGGGCGCACCATGGAGGTGTACATGGACGACATATTAGTAAAAAGTACCCAAGCCTCCAACCACCTTGCCGACCTCGGAGAAACATTTAGCGTCCTCCGAAAATATTAGATGAAATTGAATCCCGCTAAGTGTGCATTCGGGGTTGAGTCAGGGAAGTTTCTTGGCTTTCAAGTCAGTCAACGAGGTATCGAGGCCAACCCGGATAATATCAAGGCTCTCCTCGACATGAACTTGCCTCAGACTCTTAAGGAGATACAGTGTCTCACGGGAAGAGTTGTCGCCATCGAACGCTTCATATCTAGGGCTACAGATAAATGCCTTCCCTTCTTCCAGTAGCTAAAGGGCCATTAGAAAGCGGAGTGGACGCCAGGGTGTGAGCATACCTTCCAGCAATTAAAACAATACTTAGATTCACCGCCTCTATTGTCCAAGCCTAAAGAAGAGGAGTCTTTGTTCCTCTACCTCGCAGTCTCGGCTTCAGCTGTCAGTTCGGCTCTGATCAGAGAGGTCGGAAGCAAGTAGTACCCCGTGTACTATTTAAGTAAAGCCATGGTATCAACTGAAACAAGGTACCAGTCCTTGAAAAAACTGGCGCTCTGCCTCGTCGTCTCAGCCAGAAGATTGCGACCATACTTCCAGGCCCACTCCATAGTTGTGCTAACAGACTCTCCTCTGAGGCAGGTCCTCCAAAGACCTGAAGTGTCGGGTCGGATCACCAAGTGGGCCGTAGAGCTCGGAGAGTTTGACATTCAATTCCACCCCAGGACGGCACTCAAGGGTCAAGCTGTAGCCAACTTTATTGCCGAGTTCATAACTTCAGATGAGGAGCAAGTCAGTAAGGAAGTCAAAATGACACTACCTGTCCCGTTGAGCAACCAAGAGGCAGCATCGGATCCGGGGTGGGTCCTTTATGTTGATGGGTCTTCCAATATTAAAGGAGCAGGAGCCGGTGTTGTCCTGGTTGCACCTGATTCAATGACAATTTACCCAATTAGACTCGGATTCAAAGCTTCAAACAACAAAGCCAAGTACGAAGCGTTGTTAGTTGGGCTCATGCTGGCAGCGAGCCTAGGCGTTCAGACCCTACAAGTCCGTTGCGACTCGCAGCTGGTAGTGAACCACATCTCTTCGGAGTACGAAGCTAAAGAAGTCAGAATGATCGCCTACCTCGAGAAAACAAGAAAATTGATTGAGAGATTTTGGAGTTGCACCATCCGACAGATCCCTAGAGCCGAGAACTCATGAGTCGATGCCTTAGCAAGACTCGCCTCGGCCTCCGAGAAAAAGATCCCACGTTTCGTTCCTGTCGAGTTCATTGAACACCTGAGTATGAGCCAGTCGGAGAAAGTCAATCTCGTCCAGTCCATTCCTAGTTGGATGGACCCGATCTTCAATTATCTGTCATCTGGCGAAATCCCCTCGGACAAACTAGAGGCGAGTCGACTTATGGTTAGAGCGGCCCGGTACACTATATTGGATGGAGTGTTGTACAAGAAGGGGCATTCTCAGCCTTACCTTAGATGCCTCCGACCGGACGAGGCCGACTATGTGATTCGGGAGATTTACGAGGGAATCTGTGGGAACCATTCTGGCAGTCGCGCCTTGGCCATGAAGATACTTCGTTAAGGGTATTTCTGGCCGACTCTTAAGCAAGACTCTAAGAACTTTGTTCGGAAGCGTGACAAGTGTCAACGTTTTGCTGTCATGCCGAGGCAACCGGCAAAAGAAATGACCCCCATGAGTGGGCCGTGGCCGTTCGCCCAATGGGGGATCGACATCATCGGTCCCTTGCCCACTGGGAAGAGACAAGTCAAATTCGCTATAGTTGCAGTCGGCTACTTCACTAAGTGGGCTGAGGCCGAGCCAATCATGAAGATCACTAAGCAAAAAGTAATCGACTTTCTGTGGAAAAATATCATCTGCCGGTTTGAAATTTCACGAACCATCGTTTCTGATAACGACCGCCAATTCGATAATGACAAGTTCCGTAGTATGTGTCAAGGGCTTGGCATTGTGAATGCTTACTCATTGCCTCGGCACCCGCAGTCGAATGGACAGGTAGAGGCAGTCAACAAGATCATTAAGCACCATCTCAAGACAAAGCTGAAAAAAGTTAAAGAAAATTGAGCCGAGGAGCTCTCCTTCATCCTCTGGGCTTATAGGACCACAACCCAGACTTCGACAGGAGAAACTCCATTTTCGTTGTCCTATGGCTCGGAGGCAATGGTGCCAGTGAAAATTGGACTCCCAACGGAGCGGGTAAGAAGCTTCGAAGAAAATCAAAACTCTGAGCAGATCGCTGCTAATTTAGATTTTCTCGAAGAACTCAGAGAGGTTTTCAAGCTTCGAACGGCGGCTCAGCATCAGCAGGTAGCGCGTTTCTACAATTCAAAGGTCAAAGTCAGGCGCTTCCGCCCAGGGAACTTAGTCCTTCGACGGGTCTTCCAGAACACGGCTGAGCTAGGGGCAGGAGCGCTCAGACCCAATTGGGAAGGACCATATCGTGTGGTCAGGCCTGTCAAACCAGGCTCGTATCACCTGGAAGACCTCGAAGGCCATCATCTCCCTCATCCTTGGAACGCCGAGCACTTGAAGATCTACTATCCATGAGGAACTAGCCTTTAAGGCTCATAATAAAATGTACGCCTCCGAGCGGCTAGCCTTTAAGGCTCTTAATAAAAGTTCAATTCTACTTTGGATGCTTGCCCGATTGTCTTATCAACATAAGCACGAATTAAATGGTCCGATCCTTTAAGGGATCGGAGCCTAATCTTACGAAAGATCGACAAGGCATCCTGTCGAGGGAAAAAGCCTAATAATGACCCGACCCTCCATTGGAGTACTCGGCTCAAAAATATGACGGAATGAAGGGGCTAGGCCCGTAAAGAGGCCTGCTCGACTACATCTCAAAACGAGTTAACGCAATACCAAAGAAATATTTTTCATTGAATCCCCTCGGAGGGGCAAAAAATACATTTACAGTATAAAGAAAAATGATAAAATGTCTTTATGTTAGAGGAGGAGCCTGGGCATCAGGGGTTTGGTCCAAGTGGGCAACTTCAGTAGGGGCATCTTCGGGATCCTCAGGTAGAAGAGGGTTAAGATTGAGGACGGGGTACAAACCCAGGACTGCCTCGAGACAAGCATCGAAGCCGCGGATGTAAAATGTCGCAGCTTCGGTGTCTCTTTCCTTGGAGGTCTTTAAATCTTCAACCGCGGTGGCAACCGCTGCCGCGAGAGAGGCCTCATCTTTGGCTCGCTGAGACTCCACGGCCTGATCCACAGCTTGGGTCCGCTGTTCAGCAGCCTCGGTCTTGATACGATTCAGGGCTTCACCCAGTCGAGTAGTCTCCATGGCCAAAGAATCTCCATGAGCCTTGACGTGGCTCAACTCGGCTGTCGCTGCATCACCGCTGACCTTGAGATTATCCGCCCTTTCCTGTAGCTGTAGCTCCCTGGCCTCTAGGTTGATGATGACTCCCTGCAGTCGAATCACTCTGGCCTTCTCGTCCGAAAGCTGCCTGCGCAGCTCACCCTGCTGGGACTTCAAAAGGGCAGATTCATCACGTAAAGCCGTCGTCTCGCCCTGGAGAGTCTCGAACTCCATCTCCCTCCTCCGATGTTCCCGTGCTCTCTCCCGAATTGAGAGCAACACCGGGACAGCCTGAATAGAGAAAAAGGATCGAAACTTTGAGAAAATATATACGATAATTATACAACACGAAGGAAAATGGAGAATCCTCTTGAAGACGTACCATGTAACATACGACTGCTAGGTCCTTCAGAAAGCCAACTTTTGATCTACCAATGTTCCGAGCAATGTCCTCCTCGGGGGCATGCTTGGTGGCCCACGGAGCCAAGAAGGCCATATGATAGCCCGGCTCAAATCTCTCACTGCTCGTACCCGCCTGGGGAGAGGCCACAGCCTCCTCGGCCCCTACCTTGCTGTCGGCCGAGTTTTAACCCTCGGTGCGGACATCTCCCCCGATCTTCGTGTGGGGGGGGGGGGGGAAATCATATTGTCTGCCATTCTAATGGTCTTCTCCCATTCGGAGGAAGATGGTATAACGATGGAGGGCTCGAGGGCTGCGGAAGGAGCCTCCGCGGTGGGGGGAACAGCGATAGCAGCAGCACGAGGAGCAACAGGGCTCGGAACGACTGGAGTGTCGGCCATGGTCGTTCGGACTAGCCCCGGAGGAGGAGATACCATTGGGCGCAAAACTACCGAAGGAGCCGCGACAGTACTAGGGCGCGCCGGGGTCGGCACGGCTGGGGCAGAGCCGACTGGTCTCGGAGCTGGGGGTGATAAGGTCGGCCCAACAGAAGATTCCTCCGCGTGAGGGAGGACTGACTTCTTCCGAGTAATCTTCACCCGGGGGGCTTCCTTCAGCAACTCCACCGCTGTAGGAGCCGCTTTTCTCTTTCGAGCTCTAGACGCCGGTATCAGCTACTAAGTGACCGAAAGGAAGCCCATCGAAGAGATTAGGGCAGCTTACTGAGGGACGTGGGCAAAGGCTGAGACTTACAAAGCCCAGACAGTAAAGATTGACCGCGGTGATCAGATCAGCCCAGGAACGAAGCGTCTCCGATCGTGCTCTGGCCTTCGTAATACAATTTTTCTGGTCTGAGTCAAGGAGCAACACCCCTTTGGGAAAGCTGCAAAAGAAAAAGGAGAAATTTTACTTCAATTGAAATAGGTAAAAACTAAGGCAACAATCTGGATGCCAGATGAAGTCCGACCTGGTTTCGTAAAGTGGGTCAGAATACGAGCCGTTGAGGTCCTAAGCTCAGCTGCTGGTGCCCCTCATTCACCTGCCGCCCAGAACCACTTATTTTTTTAGTCCTTATTAGAGGACGACAGGTGCATCACCAATCCCGACCCCTTGCTCCCTCGAGTCACAAAATAGTACCATGGATCGTTGCTGTCATGCTTGACTAGGTACAGACTCAGCAGTTCCTCTGAGGTCAGCTCGAAGTTTCTAACTTGTCTCCAAATAATGTAGGCGAAAATCATCACTCTCCAAGCATTCGGAGTAAATTGCCAGGGAGCCAATCCAAGGTAAGCCGCAACCTTCCTGATAAAGGGGTGTAGTGGGAGCCGGACCCCACACTGCAGCATACAAAGGAAGATGACAACTTCCCCCTTGGCGGGAGCACCAGCCACGTCCATAGGCCCAGGGACCCTTATCTGAAGGGAGTTAGGGATTTGAAACTCCGAACGGATCCACTCCATCTGAGGTTTCGATATAACAGAACCTCCTAGAACTACCTCCGCGGCTCACAAACTCGCGGGCATTTCAGTGGTGGCAGTGGTCTCGACTCGGCGGGTTCGGGTGGCTCTCTTCTTGCTGAGCTGCTTGGTCTTAGAGCCCAATGTCTTTTACCTCCGAGGCGAGGGGTATGGGAGAGTGGTCTCGAAAGGGCCTTCGGAAGCCCCACTTCCACTTTCAGAACTCGCCAGTTCGGAGTCATCGGCGTATTCATGAACCATCTCAAGGTCGGAAGACATGGTAGGAAGAAGGATGAAGATCCACAGGACTTATTGGGTGACTACCGGAAATCGCCTTCTACTGAAAACTTTGAACTCGGCTGGAATCGCCTCGTCAAAAATTGCCTCCTTCGGTATGCTCTTCTGATTCAGAATATAAAGTGACGAATGAAAATTCGAGGTGCCTTATATAGGCAATGAAGAAATTCTACATTGATGACGAGCCTTAATGGCCGCAGCCGAATCGGCACAAGGTGATCTCCGAACACACATGGCCACACCTCATTGGAGGAATTCTAAATCGTCAGTACGGCTCTGACATCGGGCAGTGTACTTCGGTATGCAAAGAGATGTCCGAATAGTCGGAACTGTTATGTACACGTCTCCTCATGCCTGCGTGGCAACCTCTCATAGGCTGGAAGGAGATTCAGAATCGTAATCGTCGCAACGCGTTAACCGAAGCGACTAGTACATGCGCAATTCGAAACCTATCATTATTGTAGTGAGGGCGAGAGATTTCTTACATGAGTACTCTCCGAGCCTGCATGCAAACTCGAAGAGTAGGGGGCTTCTGTTATGGGGTGATCCGAGCCTATGAATGAACATCAATCTGAATGTAAGTCTGAGCCGACTCGATGCCGTTACGTCCGAGGCGCCCGAGGCACGACCCATCTGACTTGATTCCTGCATCACAACAACGACACGCGAGTCTTTGGGTGCGACTCGGCTCGGAGGCCGGCCGCATCCGATCCAACTCGACGGGACTGGTCAGACGCCGTTTAACTTGGAGATTGTCCTTTATTCTGAGGTCGAACGAACTAAGCCGAGCCGAGCAAATAATCAGGGGGAGACATCCCATCTGGCTGACATGGAAATTGTCATATCTGAGCGTGGCCGATAACTTCGCTCGCAGATGCGCACGATTCACTAGATACGCTGCGCAATCAGTAGATTGCGGGCAGTATCTCCATGATCCTAGAATCCTTCTGATCGTGCCGAGATTATCGGACCCAGACCATTCCACAGGCAAGTATAAATATTACCCCACGCAATATCTACAGGTACGAGATATCAAGCTCTCTTCTCCTTTACTCTCTACCTAGACCTTGATTCCATTGTCCTGACTTAGGCATCAGAGGGTCCCCCGGCTTAGCCAGGGTTACCTTTGTCCGTTTTCTTGGTGCAGGCTTTAGGACAACACGTAGAGGGCGACGTGGAGAGAGGGCCGACCAGATTTTGACATCAACATATGCCATGTGTACGATTTCTCACTGCATGCGTATTAAGTATAATACACTGCCAGAATATCATATAACTCTTTTTTTATTTTTTATTTTTTTCAAAAAACTGATTTCATTAGAAGAGAAAATACTTACAGAACCTGGTTTCGGGAAACCCAGAAAAAAAGACCTGGAGAAACCTATCATATCACGAAGAAAAACAAAAAAAAACTTGCTGAAGGACATCCGAGCTAAAGAAGAAATAAACCCAGAACCTCACGGAACGACTCTGATTGATCCCAGTCCCACATTGTCCAAGAAGAGAAGCCCGCGAATACGATGAGGGAGATCTACGTATCTGTGAAATGAAGAGGAGATCTGACCTTCGCTCCCTAGGCGAGCAAGATCGTCCGCTGGAGCGTTTCCTTCCTTGAAAACATCTTAGGATCGTTCGGATTCGACACTCATGACACGTCCGCAAAGGTGTGCACGTGCATAGGTGAGCATGCCTCTCTCTCTCTCTCTCTCTCTCTCTTTATATATATATATATATATATATATATATATATATAAATAGAGAATTATATGATACTCTCGCAGAGTATGACGCTTGATACACAGGTACTCAGGTAGTTATGCATGTGTCATATATTAACTCAAATTAAACCAACAAAATAGTGAAACCCACACTTGATAAGTCAGAGTCCTGAAATTAGACTGGTTGAATGATCCTAACCTCTAATTAGTGGACACTTGATTGTTAAAATATGATAATTGGATATTTTAAACTGTCCATTAATGTTAGCCAATCCCATAGTAAGATTATTAATTAAGTGTAACTTTTTATTCACGGTACATCTGAAAAAAGTTCCATAACAGTTTAATTTGGATTACTTGCATAACTGTTTGTGGTCCACCACATTGGCAAAGTATCAATAAAAATTTCTTTGACTTTGTAAATTCATAAGAAAAAAAAGATAAAATTCAAATATTTTATTGAATAATGTCTAATATGTACAATTTCTCTATTTCACCACTAATAAAGAAAAAAAAAAATCCTAATTAAAAATTATTCAAATTTGTTAAAGTTTAATCGTAATAAAAGTCCTAATTCAATTAAAATAGAACTTACTTGAAATAGTAAGTTTTGTCAAAAATAAAAAGTTTTGATTAAAATAACCTCACTGGTGCATTCCTGGCATGATTACAATTAATCTCATAAAAAAATATGGAAATCTAAAACTCATTATACACACACACACACACACACACACACACTCGCTTACTTGCGAACTAGTTCGTACGTACTATGTACTAACTTTTTTGAGAACCCATCATAGGTGATGTGGATGCAAAATCTGAACCCTTCATGTGAAGCAGCACCTCGTGAAACCCCCCAGGCCAAAGTTTTACTTTGATCTAAAACTTGATGGGCCATGAAAAATGAAACAGTTTCCTCCCTTGATTTGCATTTCTCTTTTCTATGGCCCACCATAATTTTAGATTGGGGTGAAAATTTGTAACATGAGGTTTCATGGGATTCCACATCACATGGACCGTTCAGATTAGACACCCATGGCACGTGTGCAAAGGCGCACACGTGCCTAGGTGCGTATGGGAGCATGACTCCTATATATATATATATATATATATATATATATATATATATATAAAATCCAAATTACTTAAAATAATAATTTTTTTCTAAATTTTTTATTTTGAATTGAAAGTATGTATTTTCTCACCGAAATGGATGGATGCGACCCGCTAAGCAAACCTGTGAGCTTTTCTATCTCAAATTTCACATTCGGTCTCCTTTTTTATTTTTTTAATTTTAATTTTAATTTTTTATTTGAGAAACAACAAAAGAGCTCTGAGAAGATTGCCTACAACTCACAGAAAAATGCTGGAAATACAGTAAGATGGCGAAAGCGCAAAATGATTTATGCAGCTCTTTTACTTGAAACCGGCGGCAGAAAGGATTCCCACAATCCAAACTCGTATTTTGGATAGGGAGCCACCCAATTTTCTGGCTTTTCGAACTGCAAGTCAGTGGGATTGCAAGCCAACGCTTCTTCTAAACTATCGGCTTCGTAGTTATCTGCTAACACTTGGTCCAGTCTCAGCTTCATGAACGTGATCCAAGTACCATTGGTTGAACAAGGGCAACTGCAGGTCTCTTTAATCTTTTGGTAATATTTGGGAATTTATCAAGGAACTTTGGTTCAGCCACCATCCAGAAATCCTGCTCTTTATTACGCTCACTGTAGTTTCGGAGCATCTCAAACAATAGCTCCTGAAAATGTTCCTCTTCATCCAACATGAATTTGGCATTTGCAACCACAAAATAGTATTTTTGGGATTCTTCCTTTTGAACTGGCTCGGAGGAGTCGAACTGGTTGGAGTCGACGGCAACGGATCTTATAACGGAAGCTGAACGGATTGACGCTCTCTCGCTAGTCCGTACAAGCACCTGTTTGATTCTTCTGTTGAGGCAATTAGGCGGAAGACGTTGAGTTGGAGTGAGGAAGAGAGCTCCGAGCCGAGGCGAGCTGGTGAAGGAGCCGAGAGTTAGAGCCGCTGAAGCTGCTCCGACTACCATTGCAAAGAGGTGTTGAGAGGGAGCACATTTGATCTCCTTGATGCCATGTTTGTTGATGCAATCTAAAATATCAACCTTAGCTTTGATACCACTTATTGAGCGCAGAAGAAATCTTAGATCAAATTAAACAAAGCAATAGAGAAAAAAAATTCAAGAAACAATAGAGAACACATATTTTATATAAAAAACCCTTGCGGGAAAAAATCCATGGCACAAATCGATGATCAATGTACTATTAATAAGAAGAATACAAGAGATGGAATAATTTACAGATTAAAAGCCCTGAATTCATGCTAGCTTTATTAATCTTACCCATAATGCCTAATTAGGAGTTGTATTTATACACTCCGTATAGAATTAGAAACAAAACTCGCACTTACACATATCGTTCAGTCGAATCGCATAGCCTTTGGTTGCACTAAATCGAATTGATTCACAAACATTTGGTCAAACTAAAAACGTGAAAAACATCAAATATGAAATTGTTGGTCAAACAAAGACAGGCTCCGATGGAGTAAAAAATTACCTTATTTGCACTAGATTAAAGGCACTCGATCAACAAGGCCTACACATTACATTGTAAAGTAAGCTTATTTTATTTTATTTTATTTTTATTTATTTTTATAAATTTTTAAATGAAAGCCATTCATATATCTCATTGAAAGAACAAGATACACGAACACAGCCCTTCGGGTGGGACCATGGCCAAAAAAGAGGAGGCCTCACCTATCATATCCTATACAAATGAACCTCTTAACATATTCTGATCGATGTGGGCCCGCTTTGTCTAGAACGATTCCTCCCTTAACCTGACGAAAGAGATTGGAGGAGTCCCGAAAGAAATGGGTCACTTGCCTAGCGCTGCCTTTCTTAGCCAGTCCGTTTGCCTCCCTCGGGATCGGAGAGATCCGAAAACACCTCTTGTCGGTCAGCCTATGGATCCTAACCAACCAGTACCTCCAGCACAGGCGGGGGGCGAAAGCCCATTCAGGCAGCCAACAAGCCATGCGGAATCTGATTCAATCAGCACCCTGTTCAGCCCAAGAGAAACACAATAAGTCAATCCAAGATACAGAGCTCGCATTTCAGCCAAGTTGTTAGAGACGTTGCCGTAACTGGAGCAGAAAGCGAAAACCAGATTCTCGAGGTTGTCCCTGCAGATGCCACCTCCCCCTGCTGGGCCTGGGTTGGATAGAGCGGACTCATTTACATTAAGTTTATAGCAGCCAACGCTTGGCTTTTTCCATCTCACCATTGTAAAGTAAGCTTATGCCACAGGCATTGCACAGGATCAATCACCTTTATACCCGATGGAATTAGAGAAGGAATTTGGTTCGTCTATATATCCTTGTAGAAAATGCTCATTGCACAAGGCATTGGGCCACAAATCATGTGTATGATGTCGAACTATCCATTAGAGAAGGCACCCCACGGAAGGTG
The DNA here is from genome assembly GCA_037074715.1 of Magnolia kwangsiensis. Classification (NCBI taxonomy): domain Eukaryota; kingdom Viridiplantae; phylum Streptophyta; class Magnoliopsida; order Magnoliales; family Magnoliaceae; genus Magnolia; species Magnolia kwangsiensis. The sequence continues at coordinate 125,276,486 of CM073578.1, read as the reverse complement.
GATACCTGAGTGCATATATTGCACATATGATATCCCTAGAAGGTTGAGCGTAAGGAGAAAGGGCAGTCGTATCTTAATTCATTGTCCCGATCTTCGCATTGTATCATTGTCTTGATCTTCAAACTGTATCTTAAAAACTGAAAAAAAGGACATCCACTCAACTAGATTTCACCTAGGCTTGACAAAAACTCGATTCAGTGAGGACTATCTCAAAAATCAAGAAAAACCCACCTGAACTTGAAAAAACTCACTAAATGATCTCAACAAAAGCTGGAAAAAAAAATGATAAAACTTGACTAACTTAGCACAGCTAAACACTATTTACATATTATGTATACTTTTTAAATGTCATAATTTACTGGAAAGAGCTCCATAAAATTCCTAGCAGTTCGGATAAACTAGTAGTTTTTGAGTCCACTCGACTCTACTGTGTTCATAGTCGAGCTAAATTTTCATATTTTTAGACCATGCTTCATGCAAAGTGATCATCATGGTGTGGCCCACTTTTTGCACTGGATTGTATATTCTATCTGTGTCCACAGGAAAGAAATGATTGTGTCGAATGTTCAATATACAGCCTAAATTTCAATCAGTGCAGTATTTAATTTCAAAGGAATATACTTTCACTGGCCTATTTGATCACATACTTCTTGTTGTAGTTTGCCATAAAATGAAAATACAAATGAAATATGATAAGAAAAGAGACATTACAATGACATGATAAGATCAACCAAACTCTCTAATGCCTCATATGAAGAACCTCCTTTCTCTATACAATGCATTGCATTTTCCTTTAGATCACGTACTCTCTCTCTTATCTCCTTCCCTTCAATCTCCACCATCAATCTTCTTATGGCCCACTCTATCTCACTTCTATCGAACCCATTCTCAAGTTGTATTCCCACCCTCCAAACATGGCTCACATACCTAGCATTCACATTTTGGTCCCATAAATAAGGAGAACATAACATGGGGACCCCTTCACATATGCTCTCCAACGTAGAATTCCAACCATTGTGTGTCCAAAAACCTCCCACTGATGGGTGGGCCAGCACTTCTTGTTGTGGGGCCCAGTTAACAATCAGGCCCCTCTCCCGTGTCTTCTCTTCGAACCTTTCTGGTAGTTCGACCAAATCATGGCCATGGATGGAGCCTCGCCGAATCACCCACAAGAAAGGCTGGTTGCTATTGGCTAGCCCCCAGGCTATCTCCACCACGTTTCTTTTATCAAAGGAAGCTGTGCTCCCAAAGCTGACGTAAATCACGGTCTGTGGTGCCTGCTTGTCTAGCCATGCCATGCAACTGTAGTCTTGTGTTAGTAAGCTGTTTGATGACCCCGGTGAGATTTTATAGAGCGGGCCCACTGCAAACAATGGCATGGGATGAATATCTTGTCTAATTTTTGCCAATGCAGTTGATTCGATATCATCAAATGTGTTCATGATGTAACCCAAAGTGGACTTCCTTGCATTGAGAACATTGGCCTCCAATTGCTCAAATGTATCAGGATTTGTCGTGCCGATGTCGGGAATGTCCTTGATCCTGAGTGGTGGAATCTCAGGAATGAGTGTGTTTGGCTGACCATCTGGTAAAGAAAGATATTGGTTAATATGTTTACTATAATCTATGCATGGCTTGTTTTTAGAGTTAAATGTGTTTGTGACAAAGGTTGGTCCCAACAGAAGTGGCCCGAGCCTGCTTGTTAGTTGTTGCATTTTCTTTATAAAGTATCAATCAAATGTTTCCTTGTATTTCATTTTTCTGATAAATTTTATACCTACTAGGGTTTGTAAATGGGCCTAACTGAGCTAGGCCAATCGTCTACATACTTGACCCATGGTCTCGTCTGAGTCAACTCGATCTCAATTCAGCTGAATCCATTCTAGCTTGGTACCACGAGTCACCCCACCCCGAACTCAGGAGAGTCCTGACTCTGGATCTAGACCAGAGAGGTTGGGCTGGATAACTGAGTCTGGCCAATCTGGCTCACTTACATCCATAGACCTACCCACGGAAAATTTTTGTTTTATGGTCTCTCATCACCCGTACATGTGGCAAAGAAACACCTCAATGCAACCTGTGAACTGTCCAAATCATAGGGTCCGCTGTAGATGGAGTATAGCTAAAGAATTGAACCGATCAAATGCACCTGACCATCCAACTGATGGATGCCAAATGAATACTTAATTTTTATTTTTATTTTTAAAAAAAAAAATGAAAAGGGAAGAAAAAGATCACTGTCCAAATTCAACCAGAGAATCAACGGTTAAGATTGTCCAAAAAGTGTGTGTATATAAAGGCATGCTCCATCCACATGGGCCTACAACTCGGATACTTTGGATTGTTATACACGTACACCAAGTTTACGGTGGGTGATAGACCAAAACTACAAAAACGGTGGTGAACTATTGTTGTAACTTAGCCACGGGGATTCGTCTTCAAAATACCCTCAGCCACACAATCCCTCCTAGAAAGGACAACGATTACCAGAGAGTTGTTTGGATGGATGCATGCATGCCGGTATGAAAGGACAACGATTACCAGAGAGTTGTTTGGATGGATGCATGCATGCCGGTACGAAAGGACAACGATCACCAGGTTGCTGTTTGGATGGATGCACGCATGCCAGCATGAAAGGACAACGACCACCAGAGAGCTGTTCCGATGCATGCATGCCCACTCGTCGCTGCACATGTGATGAGGGGATGGAGTGGTGGAACGTACGAGACCTTTGGATGGTTGATAACATATGCGGTACTATGGTATGTTAATCGACACACGTGGCATATGGTATGTTAATTGACACATGTGGCAAACGTGAGGGGAAGCGGATTGCATACTGCCTGGCCTGGACGGAAATATGTCCAGACAGGTGCTTTATGAGAGCCCACCACAGCCTATGTAAATAAGGCTTAGGTGGGTTTTTAAACAATCTCATCACACTTTAGCAATACCAATACAAATCAAAGCATCTTCTTTTTTATATACTAAAATATTAACAATATAGCAAAGTTAATTAAAGTCATTGCTTGAAGAACAGATCAACGGTGTAATCTAGAACAGTTTAATTGAACCAGTGGCTAAACAACTGGCCAGTGCAATGGTCTAGATAACATATTCTCTTCTTTTTTTCTTTTTTGAGATTTTATTTTTTATCTTATTTATTTTATATTTTTTATTATAATTCTATCAGATAGTGTGTAACAAAGTACCATTTGGTGGGCCTCCGTGTTTTTTGAACGCAGATCGTCATCAGACTTGTCGTATCCTAGAAGCAGTTTGTCTGTAACCTATCAGCATACTCAATTCAGTTGAGTAGGGACAAATAACGCTTTAAGAACAGCGTTTCAAACGTGCTTCAGTCTGTTTTTAGTTCAAATCATCATAATTTTTTGATTTTTATATTTTATAGAAATATTTTATTCTGTATAATTTCCAACAATGTCAAGATCAATTCATTTCAAGAATTTCATGAGCAGAACCAATCAAGATTTGGGAGACGCACCCAAATAGGGCACTAACATGCACACGTACCTGTGATGGATAGGAGACCATTTTGCTGTAGAAGCTTCAAAGATGCCGTGGTAGTGGCGTATGTGGCACTGCAGGTGCTTAACAAAATTCTTGGGAGCTTCATAAGATCGGCAACGGCTTTAGCAAAGTAAAAAACCTCATCAGTGATGATGCATGTAACCGGGCCATCAGATAGTAATCGGGACAAGCAATCATGGAACGGTGCTTGGCATGAGTCGTTGAGGATGCACACAAGGATTGCAGGGTCCTCAGTCCTGACCTGACTGTCCAAAAAGCCGTCGGCTATGGGCTCGAAGTTGAAGTTGGGGTAGTTGGATGGATTGGGCGAGTTGAAGTGAGTGTGAATTATAGTGATTGAGAATCCTTTGGAGTGCAGGAGAGTGGCCAGTTGAAGCATGGCATTGATGTGGCCTTGAAATGGGAGTGGCAAAATAACCAAATGAGGGACTTTTCTTGCTTGGATTTGCATGTCTCTTGATACTTCCATGGGTTTTGAGATGTGGTAAGCTGCGGTTGATAAGGGCCACTGGCTTTTCGGCTAAGCAGGGAACTCCACACACATATATAGGATATATACAGGGAGCTATATGATACTCTCGCAGAGTACGACGCTTGATAAGCAGGCGCTCAGTAATTTTGCATGCGACATATATTAAATCAAATTAAACCAACAAAATTGTGGAACCCACTCTTGTCAAGTCACAGTAAAAAAAATCAGACTGGTACTTGAATGACCCTAAACTTTGATTAGTGGACGCTTGATTGTTAAAATAGGATCGTTTTTTTTGGACTGGTACTTGAATGACCCTAAACTCTGTAAAGAAATCAGACTGGTACTTGAATGACCCTAAACTATGCTTAGAAACTAACGTTCCGTTATATGTTTTTGGAAATGTAATTTTTTTAATATATTTTAAAAATTACTAATGTCGCGGTACACTAACATGGACCAATAATAAAGGTGAATCAGTTGCTCCTTGTTTCAATGAAACAGAGGATCCACACTCGCACCCAAGCACAACTACTTCCTGTGTCCTTGAATTTAATTGGTCCAGGTTATTTATGTGGATATCAACACAGCACCTTATTAAAATAAATAATTGTCATGCCCCAAATCTGAAAATCGGATTCACATGAATTTCGATTGCCGAATCCGGTACCGACAGCCTCCGTAGTGCCCCATTCTCGGTTCCTGACAATCAAATGCCAGATTCCGATCCTAGGATCTTAAAAGGAGGATTTTCAGAATGAATTTTTTTTTTTTGGTAATGGAGCATAACCACAAATATAACTAAGTCACAAAACAGCATCACCACATATCCACTATATCAAAAATTTTAAGTACAATGCGGAAAGAGAAATACAAGGTGATCAAAAAGCTCCAAAGGGTCCTGATACGCGCTCCTGCCTCAGCGTTGTTGTTATCCAACGCTACCTGCACGCAACTATCGTACATAAGCTTACAAAAGCTTAGAGGGTGGTGTAAGTGTGTGCGTAAAGCAAACGCCGAGTGTACAATATCAGGTAATGCGGAAGTATGCGGTAAGTCCATGAATAAAATCATCCATACCAAGGCTATGTAATGCAAGGCATAAATGCTATCGGCCATATCAAGGCCATGTAATGCGAGATAAGAATGTCATCAGCCACACCGATGAAATGCGAGGCCTACATAGCCGAATGTCATATGCGAAATGCAATCCAAGCAAGTCGGTACTCATTAAGTATACATATCAGTACAATTCCTCTCTGGATATCACCGGGGTCCAATACACTTCGCAGAGACTACCACCTCCCTAGCCGCACAGTCAAGCAAGTGGAATAAACCTCATTATCCGCCTGACCAGTAGTCTACCAATACCTACCCGACTCGTCGATAGCGGACTCATTTACGAGCTGGTCAAACTCAGCCTAGTTTATAGTCCCCTCACACAGGCGGATAAGGCCAAACTCCCTTTCAACCGACCACGACATAGTGGAAGACGCGGCCTATTGGTATTCGGCACTCGGGTGCTCGTGTATCCACTCGGTCTAGACGTTGGAGCATCTCCCGGTACCAAAAAGGTTCTGGAACTTTCACCCAATGACATCCTAAGTGCCCACAGTACTAAAACAAAGTATTTTCGATATCCGATACGATCATCCACGATGTGTCTATGGAGCCACGGTCCTGATGTCGCTAGGGCGTGCAGTGATCAGGTCACACATATGCGAGATGCATGAATCACACCGTCAAATCATGCACCAATCCAGCGCATACTGCGCGATCATGTGGGGCACTCTGTCTCATAACGAGTCCCAAAAATGGTCTATCCAATGGCGTATGCTATGATCAGTCACTACTCATACAAGCATACATATGATGCGTATGGGCATGAGTCATGAGATTATACTAAGCATGTTATAAAGTGATGAATATTAACGAGTATGGGCCTATCAATGGGCCCTAAGGAGAGTTACAATGCGGACATTTAACCAACATTGTACATACAATGTGGATGTCAAACCATCATTGATTCCTAGGCACGACCCGCCATATATATCATTACATGAACCATGGGAAAACGCACCTTGCAATGGACCCTAAGGACATCCCATTGGGCCTCTACCCATGGGCCGTATCACATGGGCCTTACATTTATCAAATGGGCTGTATTAATGGGCCTCACCAATGAGCCTTATGTACATTGCCATGGTCCATGACCCGTGGGCCTTATATATGCCAAATGGGCTTAATCTCATAGGCCCTATGCATGCCAAATGGGCTTAATCCCATATGCCTTATGTGTGCCAAGTGGGCTTAATCTCATAGGCCTTATGTGTGCTAAATGGGCTTAATCCCATAGGCTTTATATGTGCACCAAGGTGGGCCTTAATGAATGGTTACAAACAGGCCAACATGGGCCCCATACACATTCCAAGGTGGGCCCTACTTGAATCATAGATCTGACTCATTTATTAGCTCAACCATGAATTTATAAAATAAATGGATGGTTTGAATGCAACACATGCATCATGGTGGAGGTCCACACGAAAGTTGGAGGGTTGGGATGCAACACATGCATCACGGATGGGGTCCACTGACCATCCAGCAGCCCCAAAAATGGCTGGACGGTGTGAATAATACATACATTACAGGGGGCCTCCACCGTCCGGGCGGACGGTGGAAATGAGTCACATACATCACTGTGGGTCCCATGTGGGGCCCACCATAATGTTTACATGCCATCCAACCCGTTAATAAGGTCACGCAGACCTGGTTGAAGAGAAAATACAAATTCCAGCTTGATTAAAAACTTCTGTGGGCCCCAAAGAGGTTTTAATGGTAGAATTCAATCACAGCTGTTTTGAGTGGTGTGGGCCACCTGAGATCTGGATCAAACTTATTTTTAGGTGGGGCCTACTTAATATAGGGACCCACCATATGGACAGATTGGATCTGCAAATAAACACCAAAGTGGGGCCCACATGAGGAGCCGTGGGCCCCTGGCGTTCGCTCGCTGTGAGTGCAGGACGCCTGCGCGTCTGACACATCCAGAGGCCTCTGCTACTTGAGTCTCCGTTTTTTTTTCTTTAAAGAACCCATTTTCTGGGGTTTTTACTCATGTAGGGCTCTCATCTGAAGAATCCAGTCAAGCCATTGGATTCTACAGCCCACAATAATTCCATCAAGACCAATATTGGGCCTCGTTCAACGCGTAGGAAGAATTTTGATAGAGTTCAATGGTAATGATACCATTTTTAAAACTATGGCCCACTAGATACTCGAAAAATCCTCATTTTTCGACTCAACGCCTAAAATGAGTTGGGGAAGAGGATGGACGGCTCGGATTGTATACATACATCAATGTGGGGCCTTCTTGAGTGACACACTCCAATGGCTTGAAAAAAAATTTCTTCTCTCTTTTTCTTTTGTTTAGGTGGGCCACCATAAGACGGATGATACATCTAAGATGGGCCCCACTCATGGAGGGCTTGGATAAAATACATATTTCATGGTGGGGCTCATTCAAGTGAGCCATATGGCCTCATCAACATATAAGAAAATAAATAAAAATGAGAGGGAGAGAGAGAGAGAGAAAGAGTAAAAGAGTGGGACACACATGATGGAGGGACCCCGACACTATGGGCCCTCCGTTTCAACCATCCAATCATACATCAATGGGTCTCATTGCATATGGGTCATCCAAATAAAAGATCAATGGTGGAGATCCCTCCCCATCCAAAATGAACGGTCTATATGACCTCTTAATGCAAGAAAAGTAAACATCATGATGGGGTCCATGGAGAATGGCCCCATCATGGAATGATTTGATGATCAAGATGGGCCATCGACCACATCTTAGGGTCCCAAGTGAGATCCAAACCATTGATTGGTTGGCCTCACTTGGCCCAACTTAAAAACATGAAAAATTAGGCTATGGAGGCACCTGCCACTTGATCTTCTTGGTCCGTTGGAAAGCTACACTCCTTATGCTTCACTTTGATGGTGGAGATGAGAAATGGATGGTTAAGATAAGAGGTTTTGGGATGGGAAAGTGGGCCACCAAAATCACATTTTCTCTCATGGGAAGAGCTTGGACGTGGGAGTGCTCTCTTGCTTAGGTTTGGTGTGAGAAAAGAGAGAGGAAGATGGGATGTAAGGAGAAGTGATGGGAGATGGGTGATGGATGTGAGTGATGGGTGAAGTGATGTATTAGTTGACTTTAGTGGTTGCTTAACTTGTGGAGAAAGGAAGCATGGGTGCTTTGTACTTGATATAAAGTGATTGATGAGTGATTGATTGATGGGATTGATTTGACACTTTGTAGAGATTCTCTTGGGAATGTAAACCCGTGACGTTTTCTCGAAATAAACGCCGACCCACATCTCTTAGTCAGGGTATCGGATCGGTACATGAGTCGCGGCGTTGGAACCGCGGCGACGGTGCAGTCACAATGATATAAGTCTTGGATTAAGCCGACTTAAATGTATAGGATACGACTTACGGTCGTGCGCAACGTCGACTACAGGTCGCGGGTTACAGGAATTTGACGAGAATGATTGCGGGAAGAGACGGAACAGTACAGATTAGGATACGGGTCTTACAGCTCTCCCCACCTAATAAAAATTTTATCATCAAAATTTACACTACCATCGCAACTAATCATAACTCAAAAAGGAAATAGAAAAACATAACATCATATATAATCAAGCACAATACACCATACAATCAATCATAAAAAAGATGAGGATAACGCTCTTGAATCTTCGCCTCGCGCTCCCAAGACGCCTCATCCACACTATGATGGCTCCACTGCACCTTCACTAAGGGAATGACCTTGATTCTGGGGACCTGCTCCTTCCAATCGAGGATACGAACTGGCTACTCAATATAAGAAGCATCCTCACGAACCTCCAACAGTTGCCAATTAATAACAGACACGATGTCTGACCCACACTTCCTCAACATAGAGACATGAAAAACGTTGTGGATACCAGACAACTACGATGGCAAGGCAAGCCGATAGGCTATGGTGCCAATGTGCCCAGTGATCTCAAAAGGTCCTATGAATCTCGGGGCAAGCTTGCCCTTTGTCCCAAAACGAACCACACCCTTCATGGGTGAGACTTTAAGATACACATGGTCCCCAACTGCAACACTCCAAGGGACGACGCTGACGATCAGCAAAACTCTTCTGTCGGCTCTGAGCTATGCGCATCCTCTGCCTGATGATGTCAATAGCCTCTGATGTCTACAGCACAAGCTCGGGACCTAGGAGACGCCACTCTCCAACCTCGGTCCAACAACTCAGAGATCTGCACGGCCTGCCATAGAATGACTCAAAAGGAGTCATGCCAATGGTCGCCTAATAGCTGTTGTTGTACGCGAACTCAGCCAATCGCAGGTGCTCGTCCCAACTATCCGAGAAATCAATCGCGCAGGCCTGAAGCATATCCTTAAGGATCTGGTTGACCCTTTCGGTCTGCCCATCAGTCTGCGGATGATACGCGGTGCTGAGATGCAAATCAGTGCCCATTGCTCTCTGAAAGCTCCTTCAAAGCTGAGATGTGAACCTCGGATCTCGGTCTGAAACAATCAAGACGGGAACACCGTGCAATCTCACGATCTCATCAATAAATATCTTGGCGAGCCGATCTGTATGTCAAGTCTCACGAATCGTAAGAAAATGTGTCGACTTCGTCAGACGGTCTACAACAACCCAAATGGCGTCATGACCGCGCTAAGTCCTTGACAAACCCATGACAAAATCGGTAGATATATGCTCCCACTTCCATATCGGGACGTTCAGCGGCTGCAATAGACCAGGGGGTCTCTGATGATCGGCCTTGACACGTTGACAGGTGTCACACTCGGCCATAAAACTGGCTATCTGACGCTTCATCCCTGACTAAAAATACTGACGCCTCATGTCGCGATACATCTTCGTCGAGCCAGGGTGGATAGAGAAACGCGATCGATGTGCCTCAGTCATAAGATCTTGGCGTAACTCAGGAATATTCGAGACACATAATCGGCCTCTGAAGCGAAGTCCACCATCAGAACCAATCTGTCAATCCATCTGACTCTCAGATGCTGCCTCTGCTCGGTAATCCTGTAACAACTCATCTGTCTGCTAAGCCTCGATCACCCTTGCGACAAATAGAGGGTTGATCGACAGGCTCGATAACTAAATAATAGATGACTGCAGACCAAACTCAAAGTTGTACTCTTCTATACTCTCGAGCATCATCCACTCCTGAATCATCATATGTGCTACCAGGCCTCGTGGCTGACGGCTGAGGGCATCCGCCACCATGTTCGCCTTGCACGGGTGGTACTGAAGATCAAAATTGTAGTCCTTCAGGAGTTCCATCCAACGCCTCTGCCTCATATTCAGCTCGGAGTGAGAGAACAAATACTTCAAGCTCTTGTGATCGGAGAAGAGCTTGAATCTCACCCCATAAAGATAGTGCCTCTACACTTTCAGTGCAAAGACAACCGCTGCCAGCTCCAGATCGTGTGTAGGGTAGTTCAGCTCATGGACCTTGAGCTGACGGGATGTATAAGCCACCGGCTTCTCGTGCTGCATCAGGAAAACACCTAAGCCAACTCATGAGGCATCAGTAAATACAACAAATCCATCACTCCCAGAGGAAAGAGTGAGGACAGGAGCAGACGTGAGGCGGTTCTTTAACTCCATAAACACCTGCTCACAAGCGTCGCTCCAAATAAATTCGACACCCTTCCGGGTCAACCTGGTCAACGGGGCTGCAATGCGAGAGAATCTCTTAATGAAACGTCGGTAATAGCCCGTCAAATCAAGAAAACTGCATATCTCGGATGCGTTCGTGAGCTGGTCCCACTGACGCACGACATCAATCTTCGAGGGGTCTACAGCGACACCCTACCTCGTCACTACATAGCCGAGGAACTTCACCTCCTCCTGCCAGAACTCGCACTTCTCCAGCTTCGCGTAAAGCCGGTGTGCACAGAGGGTTTGCAATGTAATCTCAAGATGCTGCTCATGCTCCTCATGAGTCCTCGAATATATCAGAATGTTGTCGATAAACACCACAACAAACTGATCGAGATACGGATGGAAGACCTCGTTCATTAACTACATGAATACTGCCGGCGCATTGGTCAGTCCAAAGGACATGACCTGAAACTCAAAATGACCATAGCGCGTCTTGAAGGCTATCTTCGGGATATCCTCATCTCGAACCCAAACCTGATGATAAGAACTGCGCCACCTGTAGCCACCTGTAGCTGATCAAATAAATCATCGATCCTCGAAAGCGGGTACTTATTTTTTTATCGTGACCTTGTTGAGCTCGCGGTAATCTACTCAAAGCCTCAATGAGCCATTCTTCTTCTTCACAAAGAGTACCAGCGCTCCCCAGGACGAACTATTTGGACGAATAAAGCCTAGCTCACGCAACTCATCCAACTACTTCTGCAGTTCACGTAACTCTAATGGTGTTATACGATATGGGGCCTTTGAGATAGGCGCGGTACCAGGCACAAGATCAATTTGGAACTCAGTGTGCCGACGAGGTGGTAACCCTGGAATCTCCTGGAACACATCGGGAAAATCACAAACAATAGGCAGCTGGTCGATACTCAAAGAAACTGACTCCTCAACGACACACAATAATAGGCAAGAAAGTTGCCCTCCTCTGGGCTCGGCAACAAACTGAAACTCTGACACGCCGAGTATGCAGAACATGACTGTCCTAATGGAGCAGTCCAATATGGCGTAGTACTCGGTGAGCCAATCCATGCCCAGGATGACATCAAACTCGGACATTGGCAAAGCGAAAAGATCAGCCAGTAAAAAGATATCCCCAATCAAAACAGGGCAAGATGCGCAAAATCGGCCCAACACTGCGGTCTTCCCTAAAGGGGTCGATACTACCAAATCCTCACGGGCAAACTTTAACAGCAAACCGGTCGATCGGCAGAAATCATCGGTGATAAATGAATGCGATGCACCAGAATCAAATAGTACACGTGCAATGCATACAGAAACAGGGAGAGTACCCTCGATGACCCCTCTTGATGACTGAGAATCCTGCTGGGCGGCATAAAATCTGCCTTGAGCCTACTGGGGAGGTGCAGGTCCCCTCTGAGGTCTCTGCTGCTGTTGTGGTCACTGTGGGGGCCTAACCTGCTGCCTCTGCTGCTGCGAGGGAGGTACAAGAGGCTGGTGCTGTGGTCACTGCTGCTATGGTGGCTGTCGCGGGGGTGGATGTGGTGCCCTCGGCTGCTGCTGCTGCTGCGGATGGGGACACTCGTGCCTACGATGCCCTGTACGACCGCACCCAAAGCAAGTACATGTAAACGATCCTGAAGATGGTGTTGGGGGTACTACTGGTGCTCAGAATGCTCGGCGAGTCGTGCGTCGCTGCTGTGAACGATGCTGCTGATGGAAACTACTAGAAGGTGCCCCTTCCTCTTCTGATCTCCCCTCTGATCGTGGGCTCTCTACGCACCGGCCCAATCTGTCTCATATATCAGGGCTCTCTCCACTATCTGCTCAAATGTCAGAAGCATGTATCCGATCACACGACTCCGGAGGGCAGGACGTAAGCCGTTCTCAAAACAGCGGGCCTTCCGCTCCTCATCATTAATAAGATACGTCACAAACCTGGATAGTGCGACGAATCGAGCCTCATACTGGGACACGGTCATATCCCCCTAGACGAGAGTCTTAAACTCTAATGCGCGCTGCTATCGCACATGCTCAGGGAAGAACTTCCGATCGAACCGGTCTAAGAAGTCCTCCCAAGGCCACTCGAAATCGACCGCTACTGATCGGGCCACAGATGCCCACCAATATTGAGCCTCACCCTGGAGAAGGAATACAGCTAATGGAACTCTCTGCTGGGTCGTACATCTCATGGTGTCAAATATCTTCTCCATCTCGGAGCACCATATCTCTGCAGTAGTAGGGTCTGCCTCACCCCGAAAATGTGAAGGATCGTGCTGTCAGAAGCCCTTGAGAAGAGCGCTCGCATGCTCCTGCTCGGCCTCTGCTGGTGTAACAGTGGGACGCCTGCTCTGCCCCTGAAGAATGTCGGTCATCGCCTGCAACATCTGCTGCAGCTGAGTAGCACTCACAGGTACAGTCGGATCCGCACCGGTCTCAGGTAAATGAGTGGCATCCTCAGGATCAAAGGCAGGAATATCTGGTGGTGGAGTAGGAGTAGCAGGTGGTAAAGCGGGAGCTGCAGGTGGTGGTGTGGGAGACGCAGGTGGTGGAACGGGATTCGCTCGAGTCGTTCTTCTAGCCATAATATCCTACAGGAAAGAACAATGGCCTATTAACCTTGAGAATTCTCGAAGGCACATACATTAAGGGTCTATGTCAGAAAATTACTAAGTCATTCAGACTCGGAACCTATTTATAATAAATATGTGATGTGATCCTCAGGTATTCCCAAGTTATGCTCTGATACCAACTTCTGTCACGCCCCAAACCTGAAAGTCGAATTCATATGAATCCCGATTGCCGAATCCAGTGTCGACAGCCTCCGTAGTGCCCCATTCTCGGCTCCTGACAATCAAATGCCAAATTTCGATCCTGGGATCCTACAAGGAGAATTTCAGAATGAATTTTTTTTGTAATGGAGCATAACCACAAGCATAACCAAGTCATAAAACAACATCACCACATATCCACTATATCAAAAACTTTAAGTACAATGCGGAAAGAGAAATATAAGGTGATCAAAAAGCTCCAAAGGGTCCTGATACGCGCTCCTGCCTCAGCGCTGCTGCTGTCCAACGCTACCTGCACGCAACTATCATGCATAAGCTTATAAAAGCTTAGAGGGTGGTGTAAGTGTGTGCGTAGGGCAAATGCCGAGTGTACAATATTAGGTAATACGGAAGTATGCGGTAAGTCCATGAATAAAATCAGTCATACCAAGGCTATATAATGCAAGAAATGAATGTTATCGGCCATATCAAGGCCATGTAATGCGAGATATGAATGTCATCGGCCACACCGATGCAATGCGAGGCCTACATAGTCGAATGTCATATGCGAAATGCAATCCAAATAAGTCGGTACTCATCAAGTACACATATCAGTACAGTTCCTCTCTGGATATCACCGGGGTCCAATACACTTCTCAGAGACTGCCACCTCCCTAGCTGTACAGTCAAGCAAGCGGAATAGACCTCACTATCCGCCTAACCAGTAGTCTGCCAATACCTACCCGGCTCGTCGATAACGGACTCATTTGTAAGCTGGTCAAACTCAGCCTAGCGTATAGCCCCCTCACTCAGGTGGATAAGGCCACACTCCCTTCCAACTGACCACGACATAGTGGAAGACGCGGCCTACTGGTATTCGGTACTCAGGCGCTCGTGTATCCACTTGGTCTAGAAGTTGGAGCATCTTCTTGTACCAAAAAGGTTCTGGGACTTTCACCCAATGACATCCTAAGTGCCCACAGTGCTAGAACCAAGTATTTTTGGTATCCAATACGGTCATCCACGATGTGTCTGTGAAGCCACGGCCCTAATGTCGCTAGGGCGTGAAGTGATCAGGTCACGTATATGCGAGATGCATGAATCACACCATCAAATCATGCACCAATCCAGCGCGTACTGCGCGATCATGTGGGGCACTCTGTCTCATAACGAGTCCCAAAAATAGTCTGTCCAATGGTGTATGCTATGATCAGTCACTACCCATATCAAGCATACATATGATGCGTATGGGCATGAGTCATGAGATTATACTAAGCATGTTATAAAGTGATGAATATTAACGAGTATGGGCCTATCAATGGGCCCTAAGGAGAGTTACAATGTGGACATTTAACCAACATTGTACATACAATGTGGATGTTAAACCATCATTGATTCCTAAGCACGGCCCGCCATATATATCATTACATGAACCATGGAAAAACGCACCTTGCAATGGACCCTAAGGACATCCCATTGGGCCTCGACCCATGGTCCGTTTCACATGGGCCTTACATTTATCAAATGGGCTGTATTAATGGGCTTCACCAATGAGCCTTATGCACATTGCAATGGTCCATGACCCGTGGGCCTTATATATGCCAAATGGGCTGAATCCCATAAGCCTTATATATATATCAAATGGGCTTGAATCCCGTGGGCCTTATATATATTAAATGGGCCGAATCCCATGGGCATTGCATATGTCAAATGGGCCCAAACCCATGGGCCTTATATATGCCAAATGGACTTTATCCCACAGGCCTTATGTGTGCCAAATGGGCTTAATCTCATAGGCCTTATGTGTGCCAAATGGGCTTAATCCCATAGGCATTATATGTGCACCAAGGTGGGCCTTAATGAATGGTTACAAACAGGCCAACTTGGGCCCCATACACATACCAAGGTGGGCCCTACTTGAATCGTAGATCTGACTCATTTATTAGCTCAACCATGAATTTATAAAATAAATGGATGGTTTGAATGCAACACATGCATCATGGTGGAGGTCCACACGAAAGTTGGAGGGTTGGGATGCAACACATGCGTCACGGATGGGGTCCACAGACCATCTAGCAGCCCCAAAAATGGCTGGACGGTGTGAATAATACATACATTACAGGGGGCCTCCACCGTCCGGGCGGACGGTGGAAATGAGTCACATACATCACTGTGGGTCCCATGTGGGGCCCACCATAATGTTTACATGCCATCCAACCCGTTAATAAGGTCACGCAGACCTGGTTGAAGAGAAAATACAAATTTCAGCTTGATTAAAAACTTCTGTGGGCCCCAAAGAGGTTTCAATGGTAGAATTCAATCGCTGCTGTTTCGAGTGGTGTGGGCCACCTGAGATCTGGATCAAACTTATTTTTGGGTGGGGCCTACTTAAGATAGGGACCCACCATATGGACGGATTAGATCTACAAATAAACACCAAGTGGGGCCCACATGAGTCGTGGGCCCCTGGTGTCCTCCCGCTGTGAGCGCAGGACGCCTGCGCGTCTGACACATCCAGAGGCAGCAGCCTCTGCTGCTTGAGTCTCTTTTTTTTCTTTAAAGAACCCATTTTTTAGGGTTTTTACTCATGTGGGGCCCGCATCTGACGAATTCACTCCAGTCATTGGATTCTACAACCCACAATAATTCCATCAAGACCAATATTAGGCCTCGTTCAGCGCGTAGGAAGAATTTTGATAGAGTTCAATGGTAATGATACCATTTTTAAAACTATGGCCCCCCAGATACTCAGAAAATCCTCAATTTTCGGCTCAACGCCTAAAATGAGTTGGGGAAGAGGATGGACGGCTCGGATTGTATACATACATCAATGTGGGGCCTGCTTGAGTGACACACTCCAATGGCTTGAAAAAAAATCAAGCCAATATTTGTGTTTTCCTTCCACATCCACCGTCCTGGTCGTTTCTTCTCTCTTTTTCTTTTGTTTAGGTGGGCCACTATAAGACGGATGATACATCTAAGATGGGCCCCACTCATGGAGGGCTTGGATAAAATACATATTTCATGGTGGGGCTCATTCAAGTGAGCCACATGGCCTTATCAACATAGAAGAAAATAAATAAAAATGAGAGGGAGAGAGAGAGAGAAAGAGTAAAAGAGTGGGACACGCATGATGGAGGGACCCTGACACTATGGGCCCTCCGTTTCAACCATCCAATCATACATCAATGGGTCCCGTTGCATATGGGCCATCCAAATAAAAGATCAACGGTGGAGATCCCTCTCCATCCAAAATGAACGGTCTATATGACCTCTTAATGCAAGAAAAGTAAACATCATGATGGGGTCCATGGAGAATGGCCCCATCATGGAATGATTTGATGATCAAGATGGGCCATCGGCCGCATCTTAGGGTCCCAAGTGAGATCCAAACCATTGATCGGTTGGCCTCACTTGGCCCATCTTAAAAACATGAAAAATTAGGCTATGGAGGCACTCACCACTTGATCTTCTTGGTCCGTTGGGAAGCTACACTCCTTATGCTTCACTTTGATGGTGGAGATGAGAAATGGATGGTTAAGATGAGAGGTTTTGGGATGGGAAAGTGGGCCACCAAAATCACATTTTCTCTCATGGGAAGAGCTTGGACATGGGAGTGCTCTCTTGCTTGGGTTTGGTGTGAGAAAAGAGAGAGGGAGATGGGATGTAAGGAGAAGTGATGGGAGATGGGTGATGGATGTGAGTGATGGGTGAGGTGATGTATTAGTTAACTTTGGTGGTTGCTTGACTTGTGGAGAAAGGAAGCATGGGTGCTTTTTACTTGACATAAAGTGATTGATGGGTGATTGATTGATGGAATTGATTTAACACTTTGTAGAGATTCTCTTGAGAATGTAAATGCGAGGCGTTTTCTCGAAATAAACGCTGACCAACATCTCTTAGTCAGGGTATCTGATAGGTACATGAGTCGCGGTGTTGGAACTGCGGCGACGGTGCGGTCGCAATGATACAAGTCTTGAATTAAGCCAACTCAAATGTATAAGATACAACTTATGGTCATGCGCAACGTCGACTACAGGTCGCAGGTTGCCGGAATTTGACGAGAAGGATCGCGGGAAGCGACGGAACAGTACGGATTAGGATACGGGTCTTACAATAATTGTTTATAAATTACTGGATAGTGAACTCAAAAGATAACGGTCGGGCACCTTATCCTATGATGCATCTTAGCCACGACCCAAAATCCCGTTGTATGTATTTGTCGGACGCTGATTAGCTACTGGCAGGTTGAGCAGCGAGACTACTGAAGTGATATCATCAAGTTCCCTGGGGCTCACCATGATGTAGTTGTTGTATCCACACGGTTCATCCATTTAGAAAGATCATTTTAGGGCGTTAGGAAAAGAATAAGTCAGATCCAAAGCTCGAGTGGACTCATCACAGAAAATAGTCGGATTGAACGCTTACCATTAAAAACTTTTAGGGGCTACAGAAGTTTTCAATCAGGATGATATTTGTGTTGTTCCTTCTTTCGTGTCTGTGTTAACTTATGAATAGGTTGGATCTTAAATAAACATCACGGTGGACCCAATAAGGTTTCAACGGTGGGCGTCATTCTCCCTATCACTGTTTTCTATGGTGGAGTCCAATCGAGCTTTGGATCTGCATCATTCTCTGCCTTGTGCCTTAAAATGATCTCTTCAAATGGACGGACGGTATGGATACAACACATACATCATGGTAGGGCCCACATAATATGGTGATGTCATGTTAGTAGCCAGTCTCCCTGCTCAACCGGTCAATGGCTAATCCGCATCTTTCAACTGATTTTAACGCATTGTCTGAAAAGGGAGATAGAAATCTTAGGTGGACCACACCATAGGAAAGTGGTCATTGAAGGACTACCAGTGGAAGCTTCCTACTTATCATGTTTATTTTCCATCCAACCTGTTGTTGATAAGGTCACACGGAAATCAAAATGAAGGAAAAACATGAATATCAGCTTGATCCAAAACCTATGTGGCCCAAAATAGATTTTAACACACAATGACTTTTGTTTTTTGTGATGTGGACAACCTATGATTTGGATGAATTTCATTTTTTTACCATTCCCTAAAGTAAACTGGCAAAGAGGATAGCTGGCCTAAATATTCAATATATCAAGTTGGCCCCCACTGTCATGTTCCACCCACATGGTGGTACAGGAGTTCCAACAAAGGCAGGTTCCAACAAAGGTGCGTTCCCTCTTCAAGACTCAGACTGCCTAAGGTAGCTTACAACACCCACATCATAACTGTATGCTACTAAAAAAAAATGTGGGCCCACCATGATGGATGTATTTTATCCCTGTTGTCTATCTATTTCATATTAGGGCATGGGCCTAAAAATGCAGCAGATCCAATCTCAGGTGGAACACATCATTGGAAAGAGTATTTGTTATCCAACTTGTTGATAAGGTCACAAAGAAATGAATGCATAAAATTTTAAAATATATATAAATCTCAACTAGATATAAAACTTTTATAGCCCTTGAGAAGTTTTTAATGATGGGCCTTTGATCACCACTCTATCCTATGGTGTGGTCCACCTGAGATTTGGATTTGCTTCAATTTGTGATCATATAGTAAAATGATCCCTAAAAATGGATGGATGGCATTAATAAAACACATACAACATGGTAGGCCCATGGATCTTTTCCAATAGCACATGATAGAATTGTTTGTGGTATATGTTACCCATGCAATTCAGGTCTCTTCCGCCAGTGCCAGCAAATAAGTCATTGACTTGGGTGGGGTCCACCATAATGTTTATGTAAAGTCAACTTTGACTACCATGTGCATCATTTCATATCAAATCATGGGTCCAAAAATCAATTCCATCCATTATTCAGGTTGACTGCTTGATTGGAAACCATGCACAAGGCAATGCTCACCCTCTGAACTGTTTCATTAGTGTGGGACAAAGTTATTCATGTATTGGTATAAGTTTTTGCTGATATGCTTTTTTTTTCTTAGTAATGTAAGTGGTTAGAATGGATTTCATATATAGAAGTATCATAGAACCCTGTTACTTTACTTAAGAGAACCCTGTCACTTTATTTAATAGAACTAATTCATCATTTTGTTTAATAGAACCATGTCACTTTGTCCAACAATCCCAAACTTAGTCTAGTGGAATTCCGTCACTTTCGTTGATAACCCTGTCGCTTTATCCTGCTACCTTGCCACTTTATTATGTGGAATTCTATCATTTTGTCCAGCAACCCCATCACTTTACCTAATAGAATACTATTAAATTGTTTAGTAAAACCTTGTCATTTTATCTAATATAACCCTATCACTTTGGCTAGTATAACTCGCCACTTTATCTACTGGAACCTATCATTATGTCTAGTAAACCTATCACTTTGTCTAGTCGAATCGCGTCACTTAATCCAACAACCCCATCACTTTGTCTTATGAAACCACCACACTTTTTTTGATGAACTTATCACTTTACTTAGTAGAACCTCGCTACTTTATCGGGCAATGGAGTCACTTTCTCTAATAAAACCCATCACTTTGTCTACTAGAATTTCATCACTTTGTGTCACGCCCCGAATTCGAAAATCGGATCCACACGAATCCCGATTGTCGAATTCAGTGCTGACAGCCTCCGTAGTGCCCCATTCTCGGCTTCTGATAATCAAATACCAGATTCCAATCATGGGATCCTATAAGGAAGATTTTCAGAATGAATTTTTTTTTTGTAATGGAGCATAACCACAAGCATAACCAAGTCATAAAACAACATCACCACATATCCACTATATTAAAAACTTTAAGTACAATGCGGAAAGGGAAATACAAGGTGATCAAAAGCTCCAAAAGGTCCTGATATACACTCCTGCCTCAGCGCTGCTGCTGTCCAACGCTACCTGCACACAACTGTCGTGCATAAGCTTACAAATGATTAAAGGGTGGTGTAAGTGTGTGCATAAGGCAAATGTCAAGTGTATAGTATCAGAACAATGGGAAAGTATGTGGTAAGTCTATAGAACCAACCATGCCAAAGCTATGCGATGAGATATGAATTTCATTAGCCAAACCGATACAATGCAAGGCCTATATAGCCGAATGTCATATGCGAAATGCAATCCAAGAAAGTCGGTACTCCTCAAGTACATATATCAGTACAGTTCCTCTCTGGATATCACCAGGGTCTAATACACTTCGCAGTGACTGCCACCTCCCTAGCTGTACAGTCAAGCAAGTGGAATAGACCTCACTATCCGCCTAACCAGTAGTCTTTCAATATCTACCGAGCTCGTCGATAGCGGACTCATTTGTGAGCTGGTCAAACTCAGCCTGGCTTATAGCCCCCCTCACTCAGGCTGATAAGGCCACACCCCCTTCCAACCGATCACGACACAGTGGGAGATGCGGCCTACTGGTATTCGGCACTTGGGTGCTCGTGTATCCACTCGGTCTAGACGTTGGAGCATCTCCTGGTACCAAAAAAGTTCTGGGACTTTCACCTAAGGATATCCTAAGTGCCCACAGTGCTAGAACCAAGTATTTTCGGTATCCGATATGGCCATCCACGATGTACTTGTGGAGCCACGGCCCTGATGTCGCTAGGGCGTGCAGTGATCAGGTCACACATATGCGAGATGTATGAATCACACCATCAAATCATGCAGCAATTCAGCGCACACTGCGCGATCATGTGGGGTACTCCGTCTCATAACGGGTCTCATAAGTGGTCTGCCCAATGGCATATGCTATGATCAGTCACTACTCAAATCAAGCATACATATGATGCATATGGGCACGAGTCATGGGATTATACTAAGCATGTTATAAGGCGATGAATAGCAATGAGTATGGGCCTATCAATGGGCCCTAAGGAGAGTTACAATGTCGACATTTAACCAACATTGTACATACAATGTGGACGTCAAACCATCATTGCTCCTAAGGCACGGCCTGCCGTAAATATCATTACACAAACCATGGAAGAATCACACATTGCAATGGACCTTAGGTACATCCCATTGGGCCTCAAATATATCAAATGAGCCATATCATATGGGCCTTCGGGTTAGCAAGTAAGTGGGCCGCATCAATGGACCTAATGTACATTGCAATGGGCCATAACCCATGGGCCTTTGAATACATCAAAATGGGTTTAATATATGTCAAATGAGCCTAATACGTGGGCCTTATATATGTCAAATGGGCCTAGTCTCATGGGCCTTATATAAGTCAAATGGGCCTAGTCCCATGGGCCTTAGATACATCAAATGGGCCCTCAACCAGATAAGAGTGGTGGTAATGATTTCCACCATTTAAATTGCTAAGACCCACCATAACATATATTTCCCATCCAACCTAACTTTAAATTAATATTAAATGAAGTGAGAAATAATTATCAACTAAATGGGAAATTACTATGGCCTTTAGAGATTTTTAAATAGTAAGCATCATTAACTACTACTCATGATAGTGGGGGCCACTTGAACTTCAGATCTACCCCATTCTTTAGCTCATGCACTAAAATAGACTTTCAAAATTGGATGGACAGTTTGGATGCAGTACATGCATCAAGGGTGGGTGTCCACAAAAGGGTCCACCATCATATATATATTATATGCAATATATAATCTATATAATATATATATATAATATTATAATATATATATATATATATATATATATATATATATACACACACACACATACACACACACACATTGCCACCGTCCACGGTCAGTGGACGGTGCCAGCAAAACACATATATCACTGTAGGGCCCATGTGGGGTCCACCATAACATTTATTTTCCATTCAGCATGATGAGAAGGTCATACAGACCTGGACGAAAGGGAAAAATAAATATCAGATTGATTCAAGACCTCTGTGGGCCCTAGAAAGGGCTTCAATGGTAGGGTTCAATTCACACTGTTTCTTCTCACGTGGGCCACCTAATCATTGGATGGGCCTGATTTTAGAGGGTGGCCCACTGAGCTGAGGGCCCACCACATGAATGGATTGGATGACAAATAAACATCAAGGTGGGGCCCGTCCAAAGGGTGGACGGTGTGGAAAGAACCATGCATCTAGGTGGGCTCCACCGTCTACTGACGGTGTGAATAAAACACATTTTACTGTGGGTGCCAAGTGGGGCCCATTTTAGTATTTTTAAGCCATCCAAACCATTGATAAGGTCACGCAGACCTGGATTGAAGAGAAAAACAAATTTCAGCTTTGATCTAAAACTCCTGTGGAGCCTAAAAAGGTCTTAATGGCAGACTTTGACCCACACTGTTTCTAATGATGTGGGCCATTTGAGGCTGAGATCAACCTGATATTTTGATGGGGCCTACCTCAGGGGGTGACACACCTAATGAACGGAGTGGATGGAAA
The DNA here is from genome assembly GCA_037074715.1 of Magnolia kwangsiensis. Lineage (NCBI taxonomy): Eukaryota > Viridiplantae > Streptophyta > Magnoliopsida > Magnoliales > Magnoliaceae > Magnolia > Magnolia kwangsiensis. The sequence continues at coordinate 125,253,619 of CM073578.1, read as the reverse complement.
ATAAACATTAAAGTGGGGTCCACGGCTGGGACCCGTGGTCCCTGCCCGTCCGCCCCTAGGACGTTGGGGCGTCCCTGGCGTGTCAGTGGCAGCAGCGCCTGCTGCTGCCTATGTATTTATTTATTTATTTATTTTTAAATAAAAATTTTCATGGTTTTTCTCCTGTGGGGCCTGCATCTGGAAGATCCAACCCGTCCATTAGATTTTATGGTTCCTGACCGATCAAATGAGACCAATATGCGATGTATTTTTGGCGAATAGAAGAATCAAGGTAGGTTTTTAATGGTATTTGCACTATTTCCTATGGTATGGCCCGATAGAAAGTCGGGTTGATCTCATTTTTCATATCAACGCCTAAAATGAGCTTGAGAATAGAATAGACGGCATGGATTAGACTCATGCATTGAGGTGGGGCCTACAGGAGTAACCCCTGCACCAAGCTTGTAAACCAAGCAAATATTGGTGTTTTTTTTTTTTCCCAAAACACGTCCAGGGAGTCCAACGTCCCTGGACAGTTTGCATATCCCATATATTTGAGGTGGGCCCTTGCTAAGGTGAGCCATCACAGGTGGGTGGTATGGGCACAACATACATATAAAGTGGGTCCAACCAACGGATGGCTTCGATAAAATACACGATTCATGGTGGGGTCCATCCGGGTGGGCCACAAGGCCATATCATCTCATACACATACAAAAAGAAGAGAGAGGGAGAGAGAGAGAGAAAGATAAACGTGTGATGGAGGGACCCCGCCACTATGGGCCCTCCATTGCATGATCTACAATATTCATTAAGTGGGTCCCATTTCATATGGGCCCACCGATCAAAATCAACGATGGAGATCCTTTCTCCACCGAAATGGACGGTCTAAATGACCATTTATGCAAAGAAATTAAACATCATGATGGGGTCCATGGAGAATGGCTCCATCATGGATTGATCTTGAAATCAAAGTGGGTCATTGGCCACCTTTAGGGTCCCAAAATGAGATCCACACTATTGATCGGTGGGCCTCACTTGGCCCATCATAGAAATATAAAAATCTAACTTATGGAGACACCCACCAGTTGATCTTCTCGGTCCGTTGGAAAGCTACTCTCCTAGAGCTTCACTTTAATGGTGGAGATGGGAAATGGATGGCTAGGATGATGGGTTTTGGAGTGGAAAGTGGGCCACCAAAAATCACTTTTCTCTCATGGAAGGCCTTGGACGTGTGATGCTCTCTTGGTTACTTGGGTTTGGTGTGAGAAAAGAGAGAGAGAGAGAGAGAGATAAGATGTAGGGAGATGTGAGGTGAGTGATGGGGTGATGGTTAATGGATGTGAGTGATGGGTGAGGTGATGTATTAGTTGACTTTGGTGGTTGCTTGACTTGTGGAGAAAGAAAGCATGGTTGCTTGTACTTGACTTGAGAGGTGATTGATGGGATTGATTGATGTGATTGATTTGACACTTTGTAAAGATTCTCTTGAAAATGTAAATGCGCGGCGTTTTTTAGAACTGAACGCAGGTCCGCATCTCATCGTCTGGGTGTCGGATCGGTGCGTGAGTTGCGGCGTTGGAACCGCGGCGACGGTGCGGTCGCAATGATACAAGTCTCGGATTAAGTCAGCTCAAATGTATAGGATATGACTTACGGTCATGCGTAACGTCAACTACAGGTCGCGGATTGCCGAAATTTGATGAGGAGGATCGCGGGAAGCGACAGAACAGTACGGATTAGGATACGGGTCTCACACTTTGTCTCATAATCCCATTACTTTGTCTCATAGAACCTTGTCACCTTGTCTAGTGAAACACCACCACTTTGTCTAGCAATCTTGTCAATTTATCTCATAGAATCCTATCACTTTGTCTAGTAGAACCTTGTTCCTTTGTTCAGCAACCCTATCACTTTATCCGGCAATCCGGTCACTTTGTCTAGTGGAACCCATCACTTTGTCGAGTAGAATCTCTTTAACTACATATGGAGTTTACTTAGAAAATTGTATAAGACACAACTATTGACTTAGACAGAGCCCACCGTGATGTTTTTATAAGATCAATCATGACCATTTGTTAATAAGTCTCATATTGGGCATAAAGGGAAAAAAAACTCATATTGAACTGTGGTTCTTGTGGGCCACACTAAAGGAGATTATTGGGAGAGATACGTATACCCTTGATTTTTAAAGGGTCCACCATGATACTTGTATGAAATCCACTTTAACCATTAGATTGCGAAAAAAAAACTTAGGCCTGCGCCCTAAAAATTGTAACTGGACATGATTTTTTTTTTTTTTTTAAAAGAAACTATATATATATATATATATATATATATATATATATATATATATATATATATATATATATATATATATAAGTTGGGAAAATTACAATAGAGATTTCCGGTGAACCTAAGGACAAAAAAGACAAGGGCCTGCCTATCGTAAGGAGTGGAAAGAGGAAAATTATCTCTCTCAGATTTCTTAGGCCCACCCTTTTTAGAAAAAGAAGCCCTTTGGGAATATGAGGAACCTTTGATAGAGAATTGAGAATCTTTGACAATTGGGATCCACTACCAAGTTTTGCTAGGCTATCGGTAACACCATTTGCCTCCTTGGGGGTATGAGAAAAAGAAATTTACATATCACTCTTGAGTGCCAGGATACGGAACCGCCAATAGCACATAGACCACGAAGAAAAAGAAACTTCTGAAAGAAGCAAAATAACATATTTGAAGTCATTGGCTACTTCCACTCTATGGAAGCTCAACTTAGCACAAAGGGAGAGGCCCTCCCAGATGGCCCTAATCTCCGCTCTAGAATTGGAACCAAAGCCATATTTAGAGTAGAATCCAAAGAGGAAGTCACCATCACTATCTCTACCAACACCACCCCCACCCGAGGGGACTGGCTTCCCAAGTGACGAGCCATCAATATTTAATTTAATCTAGTCTCCCTTAGGCCTCAACCACATGACAACTTGGATCTGCCTAGCCTTCAAGAAAGTCCCATTCACGCCCAACTCGGATAGGATTGAAGCTGAGAAATGATTAAGTACCTTCAGGGGAGGAAGAGAAGAGCCAATCCAAGAAACCTAAAAGAGGACAGAAGAAATCACTTTGGCGATGCTGGGGAGGTGGTTATCAAATCGGGCTACATTTCTAGCTTTTCAAAGCTCCTAAAAAATGAAAACAAGGGCTAAACTTCTAATAGATTTGAGGTGACTAGATGTGGCAGAAATATTCCACCAACTAGTAGCTCTACCCATTGCAGATCTGTCTGAAATTGGGTGGATGAGGAAAGGGATTGGAAGTGGCCCCAAACTTTCGATGCTAACTCACTCGAGGAGAAAACATGGTGGATGGTTTCATTATAAGGCTGCTTCTAGGGGGAACAACGTACATAAGAACAGGGTAACGAGATACCTCTAGACTAAATTTTATCGTTAACCAAGACCGCTTTATAGATGATCTTCCACACAAGGAGGAAAATTTTAGGGGGAAGTTTAGAATGCCACACCCAAAAAGCCAAATCTTTCTTTGATTCCATCGTTTTGAGTAACTACCAAGCCGACTGGACTGAAAATTCACCAAAAGGTGTGAGGTCCCAGATGCGTTTGTCTTTATCAGATGAGGTGCAGGTCCCTTCATCTTCGATGTAGTCAAGAATTACTTGGGGGAGGAGAGAGCGGAGAGAGTCCAGGTCTAACCAACCTGAGGGGCCGATGAAGTCCCTGACCTAGAGAGATGATGGGAGAATTGGCTGAAGGCTCTTGTCAGCGAGAGGGCTAAGCCCAAACTAGTCTTGAAACCAGAAGTTCATCTCACCTCGGCTTATAATTCAGCGAGCATCAGACTCGACAGCGGGGAAAAAATGATAGATATTCTTCCATAGAGGGGAAGCAAGAGGGTAGAGGCTATATTCAACAACAAAATGGATGTCCGCCGGGTATTTGGACCTGATGAAGGCTGCCTAATAGCTATCTTCTCCCTCGTATCTAATTGACCTTGCCATTTTCATTCTAAGAGCCTGCATAACGCTGACCAGGCTTTTAACATCCAATCCTCCTTCGTCTTTAAGTTGTTCAATATGCTTCCAACTAAGCTAATGACACTTCTAGCGGTCGCCTTCCTTGCCCCAGAAAAAAATTGCGCAGGCCTGCTCGAGGTTCTTAATCAAGGAAAGGGGAATATCTATCACAACCATGTAGTGGACCAAGATGCTGCAAAGAACATGATTGATGAGGGTCGAACGACCAGCTTGAGAAAGGATCTTGGCTTTCAATCCAGAAATTCTGGCCTGGAATTTGTCCAACATTCCTTGAAAAAAGTCTCTCTTCATTTGCCCCTTGAAAATTGGGACCCCAAGGTAAGTGAATGGCCTCTCGCCCTTGTTGAATCCCAAGATTCTTTGGGCATATTTAATACGGGATTCTGATCGGTGCGCAGATAGGATGAAGACGCTCTTACGGAGGTTATTTTCTGCCGAGATGCTGCTTGGTATCAGTCCAAGAAGAGTTTGATGTGCTTCAGAGAATTTCGACTCCCACTGGCCAGAAGCAGAGTGTCATTTGCAAAGAGAAGATGGGAAAGGAAGGGGCCTCTTTGACTGGTGTTGAATGGCTGGCAAAGACCGGGCGAGGTGAGCTTGTGGAAGCCTTGACTCAAAACTTAGGACGCTAGAATGAACAGGGCTAGGGAGATTGGGTCTCCCTGACGAAGGCTTCTAGCCAATCGAAAGAAGACGCTTGGTTCACCGTTGATTAAGACTAAAAACTATGAGTTGCTCCAACACTTCTCGATTAAGTCTATCCAATTTTGCTATAAGCCAAAGAGATGAAGGACTAGTTTGAGGAAGACCCAATCCAATCTATCATATGCCTTTTACATATCCAATTTGATGAGTATGTTCTTGCCACAGACCCTTTTTTCGATGTCCCTGAAAGCTTCTTTGGCGAGGGCACAGTTTTTTGCAATTGATCTCCCTTGGACAAAGGCCCCCTGTTCAGGCGAGATGATTCTAGGGAGGATCCTACTTAGCTTGTTAGTAAATAATTTCAAGAAAATTTTATAAAAACAATTACACAGACCAACAGGACGATAGTCGAAGATTTTTTTGTTGGGGGCCTTGCACAAAACCTTAGGATCTAGCCGCCTGAACAAACCAGAATTATGGGATAATAATGCAATGAAATAAATCAAAGCAACAATCACACACCACGCAAGAGATTTTTACGTGAAAAACCCTCAAAGAGGTAAAAACCACGGAACCTCGTCCAGATCAACAATCCACTATAAAAGCAGAACGTTACAACCGATCACAAGAACACCTTGCTGTGATCAAACATTCATCACTCACGCAGGAGTGGATAAACAGTAAGGGAAACAAAGAAAATGGAGAGATCTCACCGATTACGAGGACGTAGAAGCGCTGAGACGACTGCTCCCTTCCACAAGCTTCCTCTCTCTCTTTATTCTCTCTCACACCCTAAACCCTTTAGCAAACCCTTGCAAAGCCTTTAGGAAACTCTCTTGTGATTTTTCTCATGTGTGAAAAACTCTAGAAAACCCTTTTTATAGTTTTAGGAAACTCCTTTCCGCATCCCTGTTTCGAAAGGACTAAAATCCGTAATTTTGCGCAAACACTGTGTAACCTAGGACTGGTCCTAGTCACCTACGACTGGTCGTAGCTCACCCACGACTGGTTGTAAACCGCAGAGAAAATTAACAACAACTCGTTGGACTTTGAGTCGTGCCAGGGCTCGAACCTACGACCGGTCGAGCGCCTCCCATGACCAGTGGAAGACCACCTACGACCGGTCGAGCAGTGCGATGAAACCCTTCAAATTTTCAACCACTGCACCGTCTCTCCTCTGAACTGAGGAGGAAAACCCCATCAAATCTCTCCCTTTTCGACTCAGGAGGAATTCACCTTCTTCAAGCCAGCCAGATTTCTACAAACCTTAAACTTGCCCTTGAGCAAAGCCTTGGTCATCATGTCTGACCCATTATCGTCCGTGTGGACTTTCTCAAGCTGTAACACCTTCTGTTCTAAAGTATCTCTAATCCAGTGATACCGAACCTCTATGTGCTTCGACTTGGAGTGCTGACTTGGATTCTTGCTCAAGTGTATAGCACTTTGACTATCGCAATAGATCACGTGCTCCTCCTGCTTCGGGCTAAGTTCCTGTAGGAACCTCTTCATCCAAAGCATCTCTTTACATGCCTTAGTGACTGCAATGTACTCGGCCTCTGTAGTAGACAATGCTACGACCCTCTTTAGCTTTCTCTACTAAGAAACCGCTCCCCCTGCAAACATGAACATGAACCCCAATGTAGACTTCCTGAAGTCTATGTCGCCTGTCATATCTGCATCTGTGTAGCCCTCTAACATAGGTTTTCTATCACCATAGCATAGGCTCAACCTAGATGAGCCTCTTAGATACCGCAGTATCCATTTCACCGCTGCCCAATGCTCTTTGCCAGGATTGACAAGATACCGACTGACCACACCAACCGCATATGCTATGTCTGGGCGTGTACATAACATAACATACATCAAACTTCCTACAGCAGACGCGTAGGGTATCTTCTGCATCTCTTCCACCACTGCCTTCGTTTTGGGACACTGTCTGTCGCTCAATCTAAAGTGACCATCCATTGGAGTACTGACCGGCTTCGTTGCATTCATATTGAATAGCTCTAGGACTTTCTCAATATACCGCTCTTATGACAGCCAAAGCTTTCTGCTGCTTCTGTCACGGGTTATCTCCATTCCTAGGATTTGTTTAGCAGGGCCCAAGTCTTTCATCGCAAAAGACTTGTCCAACTCCTGTTTCAGCCTGTCGATCTTCTTGATGTCTTTTCCATAATGAGCATGTCATCAACGTATAAGAGCAGAACTAAGAAATCACCATCTGAGAACTTGCGCATGAACACACAGTGGTCCGACTCCGTTCTATCATACCCATGCTGTAACATGAATGAATCGAACTTCTTGTATCATTGACATGGAGCTTGTTTCAACCTATACAAGCTCTTTCTCAGCCTACACACCATATGTTCCTTGCCCTTGACTTCGAACCCCTTTGGTTGGTGCATGTAGATCTCTTCTTCCAGGTCACTATGGAGAAAAGCAGTTTTAACGTCCAACTGCTCTATCTCTAGATCCATGCTAGATGTCAACCCAAGCAACACCCGTATGGATGTCATCTTCACTACTGGTGAGAATATCTCCTCGAAGTCTATACCTTTCCTCTGACCAAACCCTTTTACCACAAGTCTGGCCTTGAACCTCGTCTGTGAATTCTTCTGCTCAACTTTCTTTCTGAACCTCCACTTGTTGCTCAGAGCTTTCTTGCCCTTAGGCAGTTTCACCATGTCGTAGGTGTGGTTCTTATGTAAGGATTTCATCTCCTCTTGCATAGCTTTCAACCACTCCTCCTTATGCTCGTCAGCTAGGGCCTCAGAATAATCTTTTGGTTCTCCCCCATCAGTCAGCATAATATACTCATGCGGTGAGTACCTCTTGGATGACTGTCTATCCCTAGATGACCTCCTCACCTGTGGCTCAACAGGTGAATCAAGTGGGGGCTACTCCCCTGGTACATCTTCTGTAGGAACTCCCTCGTCCTCTGCACCTTGCTATACTCCCTCGTCATCAGGCACCACGGGAGGAATAACTGGATCCATGTCCTCTAGCTCACCTAAACTAGGCTGGTTCTTCTCTGGCTTACCAATGTCTTCTATACACTGATCTACAAAGAAAATCACATTTCTACTCCTGACGAGCTTCCTCTCGATTGGATCCCACAATCTGTAACCAAACTTTTCATCACCATACCCTGAGAACACGCACTGCCCGATCTTCATATCGAGCTTGGACCTCTCGTCCTTCGGTACGTGAACGGATGCCCTGCATCCAAACACCCTGAGATGACAGTACGATGAATCCTGTCCAGTCCACACCTTCTCGGGTACTTCTCCATTCAACGGGGCTGATGGAGACCTGTTTATCAGATACACCGCCGTATGCATTACTTCTCCCCAGAACGTCTTGAGCAATTTCGCATGGGATAACATACATCTGATTCTCTCAACAATGGTGCGATTCATTCGCTCAGTTACACCATTTTGCTGGGGGGTCTTGGGAACCATCTGTTCATGTCGTATACCCAGGGACTTGTAGTACTCATGAAAGTCGCCGATGTATTCACCACCATTATCAGTGCGGATGCATTTCAATGATCTACCTGTCTCTCTCTCGACCATAGCATTGAACAACTTAAACAAACCAAAGACCTCGTCCTTGGATTTCAAAGCATAAGCCCAAACTCTCTTAGATGTATCATCTATAAAAGTACCAAAATACAATGCCCCACCCAAGGTTTTTGTCATCATAGGACCACAAACATCAGAATAAACCAAATCTAATGCATGTACTTTATTAACATGAGAAGCAGTTTTAACGAATGAAACTCTATGCTGTTTTTCTGATAAACAATCAAGATAGGTTTTGAGAAGTGTACCTGTCATGTTTGGAAGGAGCCGCTTCCTTGCTAGTAGCTGAAGCCCTTTTTCACTCATGTGGCCTAGACGCTTGTGCCACATGTTAATAGCTGAATCTTCTGATGCGTTCAACCCACCCTTACATACACTGACACTTGCCTTGTACAGGGTGCAACACTTCTTTCCTCTGGCTGCGATCAACGAACCCTTGATGAGCTTTCAGCGCCCACCAGCAAACCGGCTTTCATAGCCATCATCATCCAACCTTCCCGTCGACATCAAGTTAAGGTGAAGGTCTGGGATATGACTCATATCCCTGAGAACTAACGTGCAGCCCACATCAATCTTCACATAAATATCACCGACCCCTACGATCTTCGATACGCCAGAATTCCCCATCTTCACGGTCCCATAGTCACCTGACTTGTAGCTTGTGAAGAAGTCCCTGCATGGAGTCACGTGAAAAGAAGCTCCCGAGTCAATCACCCAGTCGGTGTCCTGACCCGTATCCATGAGACAAACATCATGATCTGTGGAAATAATAATAACGACATCGCCATCTGAAGCGACTGCAGTAGAATCTGATTCATATGCCTTATCCTTTCCTTTCTTATCGTTCTTAGACTTACGACATTCATACTTATAGTGGCCCTTCTTACCACAATTCCAGCATTCAACCTCTTTTATGTTACTCGACTTGCCTCTTGATTTATCTCGGGCCTTTACGCCCTTCCTGTTCTTTTCTCTCCCCCGTTCCTATGTCACAAGTGCCTCTTGCTGAGTAAACCCCTGAGACTTCCTCCTCGTCTCCTCATTGAAGAGACAACTGGTAACCTGTTCCATGGATACCTTTCCGTCTGGCGTAGAGTTACTTAGAGACACCACCAATGTCTCCCAACTGTCAGGCAATGAACTAAGCAATAGCAAAGCCTGTAATTCATCATCCAGGACCATCTTCATAGAGGAGAGTTGGTTCACCATATTGCTGACCTCATTCATGTGCTCGACCACAGAACCACCATCTTTGAACTTGAGATTCACAAGTCGCCTTATCAGAAAAATCTTATTACTGACTGTCTTCCTCTCGTACAGCCCCTGTAGTTTCATCCATAGGCTAGCGGTTGAGGTTTCAGTAGACACATGGTGGAATACAGATTCATCAAGCCATTGTCTAATAAACCTTACCGCCTTTCGGTCCAACTTCTTCCAATTATCATCAGACATATCCTTTAATTTTGCTGATATGCCTAAAATTGGAGAATATAGATCCTTACAATAAAGCAAGTCCTCCATCTTAGCCTTCCATATGGTCCAGTTAGAACCATTGAGGCTGATCATCCTTGATGAGGCACCTTCCATAATTCCAAACCGATCCTACCCATTCAACGAACTTAGCGCTCTGATACCACTTTGTTGGGGGCCTTGCACAAAACCTTAGGATCTAGCCGCCCGAACAAACTAGAATTATGGGATAATAATGCAATGAAATAAATCAAAGTAACAATCACACACCACACGAGATTTTTACGTGAAAAATCCTCAAAGAGGTAAAAACCATGGGACCTCGTCCAGATCAACAATCCACTATAAAAGCAGAACGTTACAACCGATCACAAGTACATCTTGCTGTGATCAAACATTCATCACTCACGCAGGAATGGATAAACAGTAAGAGAAACAAAGAAAAAGGATAGATCTCATCGATTATGAGGACGTAGAAGCGATGAGACGACTGTTCCCTTCCACAAGCTTCCTCTCTCTCTTTCTTCTCTCTCACACCCTAAACCCTTTAGCAAACCCTTGCAAACCCTTTAGGAAACCTTCTTGTGATTTTTCTCATGTGTAAAAAACCCTTGAAAACCCTTTTTATAGTTTTAGGAAACTCCTTTCCGCATCCCTGTTGTGAAAGGACTCAAATCCGAAATTTCGTGCAAAAACTGCGTAACGTAGGACTGGTCCTAGCCGCCTACGACTGGTCGTAGCTCACCCACGACTGGTCGTAGACCGCGGAAAAAATTAACAACAACTCGCTGGACTTTGAGTCGTACCAGAGCTCGAACCTACGACCGGTCGAGCGCCTCCCACGACCAGTCGAAGACCACCTACGACCGGTCGAGCTTTGCGATGAAACCCTCCGAAATTTCAACCACTGCACCGTCTCTCCTCTAAACTGAGGAGGAAAACCCCATCATTTTTTTCGATGCGAGCTTCTTAGAGATGAAACAAATAAGAGTTGCAGTAAAGACTCTTGGGAGGGGACTCCCCTTAAAAAGGGCCAGACAACGAGGAAGATATCATGGCCCACAATATCTCAACAACTATAAAAAAAAATGGGGCAATGAAATGGTCTGGCCCAGGAGCCCCTTCCGTGGGAATCCCCGAGCAGCTGAAAGGACTTCTTCAATGGAGAGTTCCCCTAAAAGATCGGCATTATCATCAGCTCTAATGCTAGATGGGATCGCATCCAGCTGGTTGACTGGGATTGTGGAGGGACTGCATTAGCGATGAAAAAAAAGGATATAGCAGGCCCTGGACATGAATCACTTAGGATTCACTGATGGAAATAATTTGGCTGGCCCTATACACTATGTACGTACAAGTCAACGTGAATAATAAATGGAATTGAGTTTTCGGCCCGTGGCCTAACATGCGGTGAAACACCTGGTGGTTGGGGTTTATTTTACATAAATATCAGTGGTGCCCACCCCGAGTCACCAATTAACCATTTGTTCTTGTAGATGGCTGTGAAGGACGGTACTCAGACTGCCTAGCATGAAACATGGACAGTTGTGCCCTATGGGAAAAACTTTGTAGGCCCTACCCTGATGTATGTGTATCATTCATGTCGTCCATCCATTTTATGGATCATTTTAGTGCATGAGCACAAAATTAAGGTAGATTTAGATCTCAGGTAGACTACACCACAGGGAATTGGTGATTGGACGCCTACCATATAAAATAAAAAAAATAAAAAATAAAAAATAAAAAAAACTTTCCGGTGGCTACAAAAGTTTTGGATCAAGCTTATATTTATATTTTCTTTTCACCCATGTCTTTGTTACATTATCACCAGGTTGGATAGTAAATAAACATTACGGTGGGCCTTACAAAGTTTTTAATGACGAGCTTTCAATCACTATTGTTTCGGTGTGATCCAATTGAGATTTGGATCTACTTCATTTTTCGAATCATGTCCTAATATGAGGTGAAAAAATAGATGGACAGCATGGATGAAACACATGTATCATGATGGGCCCTTGGAGATTGTTTAGTAGCACATAATACCAACATGTGCTACTTGCTACACTATGCAATATAGTCTTGTAAAAGGAATGAATCTTTGTTGCAACCTCAGATCCCAGAATGTGAGTGGGACATGACCATGCAGGCATAATTTTTTGTATGCATTGTATATCCATGCCGTCTATTTATTTTGCCCGGTCATTTTAAGGAATGGAAAAAAAAAGAAAAAAAAGAGATGCAAATCTCAGGTTAATTAACCACACCACAAGACATAGTAGTCATTGACGAATAAAATTTTTTTGTGGGCTACAAAGGTTCCATCAAGCTGATATTTGTATTTTCCTCCAATCTAGTTTGAGTGACCGATCTAGCTGATATTTGTATAGTATTTTCCCTTAATTTAGTTCGTGTGACCGATCTAGCTGATATTTGTATTTTCCCTTCTTCTGGTCTGTGTGACCTCGTCAACGACAGGTTGAATGACAAATAAACATTACGGTGGGCACTAGAAAGTTTTCCATGGTGGTTAGTCGGTGACCATTGTTTCCTGTGGTGTGGTCCACCTGAGATTTGTATCCGCTTCATTTTTGCTTGGGACAATGAATGTGGAAAAACGGATGGAGGGCATAGATATATACAGCATACATTGAAGTAGGCCGCGGTCAGATCACACCGACCTCACCGGATCCTGGCTCGCAGCTACGTGTCTGTGAATCAAGTGCTTCCTCTGTGAATCAAGATATTTTTTTGAAAAAAAAAAGAAAAAAGTGCTGGAAACGGGGTCCTTACTCTTGCTCGGGTGGTAGACTCTCAGGAGTTTCAACTCCCGGTCATGGTTCGAGTACCCATAGGTGGCGCGGTGAAATTCCACCAGCGTGAGTGTGTGGGGCGTGTGTGAAAAAGAAAAGCAAAGAAAAGAGAAGTAAAACAAAAAAGTTCTGGAAACGTAACCTTTCTTAATAATCAGGCAGTATTTTGTGAACGGTTTTTTATTTTATGCTGACGTCAGCATTAATGATGTGGACCAATTAAATTCAAGGACACGGGAAGCTGCTGTGCGCTGGAAACAGATGATCAGCACTCCAGGTCTCTATGAGTGAGGAGTCAGTCAAAAATCAAGAAAATCCTAGTTGAACTTGAAAAAACTCACTAAATCTCAACAAAAGCAGGATAAAAAAAAAATGATAAAACTTGACTCAACTTAAAACAACTAAACACTATTTACATATTATTTAAACTTTCTAACTTTTGGTATTTTCAGAACACGCTTTATGGAAAGTGATCATCATGGTGTGGCCCACTTTTTGCACTGGATCATATGGTCTATCCGTGTCTGCGGGAAAGAAGTGGTTGTATCAAAAGTTCAATATACAGCCTAAATTTCAATCAGTGCAGTATTTAAGTTCAAAGGAATATACTTGCACTGAAACAAAGGCCTATTTTGTCACATGCTTCTTGCTGTAGCTTGCCATAGAATGAAAATAGGAATGATATATGATAAGAAAAGAGGCATTAAAATGACATGATAAGATTAATCAAACTCTCTAATGACTCATATGAAGAACCTCCTTTCACCATACAAGGTATTGCATTTTCCTTCAGAGCACCTACCCTCTCTCATCTCCTTTCCTCCAATCTCCACCATCAATTTTCTTACCGACCACTCTATTTCACTCCTATCGAACCCATTCTCAAGTTGAATTCCCACCGTCCAAACATGGCTCGCATACCTAGCATGCACATTTTGGTCCCATAAATAAGGAGAACATAACATGGGGACCCCTTCACATATGCTCTCTAATGTAGAATTCCAACCATTGTGTGTCCAAAATCCTCCCACTGATAGGTGGGCCAGCACTTCTTGTTGTGGGGCCCACTTAACGATGTGGCTCCTCTCCCGTGTCTTCTCTTCGAACCCTTCTGATAGTTCAACCCAATCATGGCCGTGGATGGAGCCAGGCCAGACCACCCACAAGAAGGGCTGGTTACTATTGGCTAGCCCCCAGGCTATCTCCACCATTTTCAAAGGAAGCTGAGCTCCCTAAGCTGACGTAAATCACGGTATGTGGTGCCTGCTTGTCTAGCCATGCCATGCAACTGTAGTCTTGTGTTAGTAAGCTGTTTGATGATCCCGGTGAGAATTTATAGAGCGGGCCCACTGCAAACAATGGCATGGGATGAATATCTTGTCTAATTTTTGCCAATGTAGTTGATTCGAGACCATCAAATGTGTTCATGATGTAACCCAAAGCAGACCTCATTGCATTAACAACATTGGCCCCCAATTGCTCAAATATACCTGGATCTGTCATGCCGATGCCTGGAATGTCCTTGATCCTGAGCGGGGGAATCTCAGGAATGAGTGTGTTTGGCTGACCATCTGGTAATGACAACAGATTGGTTAATATATATGTTTACTATATAATCTAATCATGGCTTGTTTTTAGAGTTAAATGTGTTTGTGACAAAGGTTGGTCGCAACAGAAGTGGCCCGAGCCTTGTTATTTGCTGCATTTTCTTCCTAAAGGATTAATAAAATGTTTCCTTGTATTTCATTTTTCTGATAGATTTTACACCTAATAGGGTTTGTAAATGGGCCTAACTGGGTCAGACCGATGGTCTGCATACTTGACCCATGTGCTTGTCTGAGTTGACTTGGTATCAGTTCATCTGAGTTCATTCCAGCTTGGTACCTACCACGAGTCTCCCCACCCCTAACTCAGGAGAGTCGTTACTTTGTTTTTTTCTTTTTTTTAAAAAAAAATAAAAAATAAAAAATGTTACCCTGTGTTACCCTGAAAATCTCGACCAGAAAGGTTGGGCTGAATAACTAAGTCTAGTTCACTTACATCTATATACCTACCCAAGTAAAATTTGCATGTAATGGTCTCTCATCACCCGTATACGTGGCAAAGATACACTTCAATATGCAACCCGTGAGCTGTCCAAATCGTAGGGTCCGGTGTAAATGGGGTATAGCTAAATAATTGTACTGATCAAATGCTCCTGCCCATCCAGCTAGTGGATGCCAGGTTTATTATTATTATTATTATTTTTATTTTTCAAAATGTTGGAGCTAGTGGATGCCAGATGGATACTTTAAAAAAGGAAGAAAAAAGATCACCGTCCAAGTTCAACTAGAGAATCAGACGGTGAAGATTGTCCCAAAAGTGTGTGTATATAAAAGGCATGCTCCATCCACATGGTCCTACAACTCGGATACTTTAGATTGTTATACAGGTGCACCAAGTGTAGGTGTTAGACCAAAACTCCTAAAACGGTGGTGAACTAACGTTGTAACTGACCGACTTAATGATTGCTTGGATTCCTCCTCAAAATACCCTCAGCCGCACAATCTCCATGAAAGACAACGATCACCAGAGAGCTTTTTGGATGCATGCGTGCCACCATGAAAAGACAACGACTAGGAGAGAGTTGTGATGCATGCGTGCCACCATAAAAAGACAACGATCACCACAGAGCTGTTTGGATGCGTGCATACCAAGTCGTTGCCGTCCATGTTGTCTTGCACATGCGATGTCGGGATGGAATGCTGATTTAATTGACACGTGGCAAATGTGAGGGGAAGCGGATTGCATACTCCCTTGCTTGGACAGATATATGTCCAGACAGGTGCTTTATAAGAGCCCACCGTAATTTAACGTATGTATTTTATCCACACTGTTTATCTATTTTTATGGGTCATTTTAGTTTTTGAGCCTAAAAATGACGTAGATCCAATGCTCACATGGACCACACCCTATGAAACAATTGTGATAATGATGCCCACCGTTGAAACCCTCTTAGGGCCATTGTGATGTATGTTGTAAAATAGATGTCTTAAATCCATAATTCATGGCGCTGCTCAACTAGTCAAGAGACTAGTTGAGCAGCACAGTGAATTACAGATTTAAGACATGTTCTACAACATACATCACAGTGGGCTTGACCGGTCGAAGGGGTCGTTTGACTGGTCGAGGCTCGCTCGACTCGAAGTCCAACGAGCATGTTTTTTAGAGGTCCAGGACACTCAACCAGTCAAGGGTCAGACTCGACGGGTCGAAGGGGTCCTTCGACCAGTCGAAGCACTGGTTCGACTAGTCGAAGGTTACGCAATCTATGCGCAGATTGTATAAATTTGAGTCAGTTTCAGGATTTTTCCAAACTAGGTGCAGAAGCGGAGTTTCTTAAACTATAAATAGAGCTCCCTAGTGCTATTCTAAGGTATACTAAGATTTTTCAAAGGGGTTTCAAGAGTTCTTAAAGGGGTTTTAGAGTTTTTAAAGGGTGTAATAAGGGTGAGATTCGAGGTTGTTCGAATCGAGGTTGAGTAAGTCCTTTCTCTTTGTAATTTCTATTTTCATAGTGAAATTTTGTCGCTTTGTGCCGTGATTTTTTTCTGCAAGAGTTTTCCACGTTAAATCTTTGTATTCTCTAGTGATTGTTTGGTGTCATTGGATTGTTATATTAGATCTAGATCTGTTTGATTCCGCAGCACAAATCTCCAGCAAGTGGTATCAGAGCAAGCATTGGGACACAAATCTGAATCTAAGGGATTAGCATCAATGGAAAGTACTAGGTATGAGATTGAGAAGTTCTCATGGAAAAATAACTATGAATTATGGAAGATTAAGATGATTAGTTCCTTAAAACTCAACCTCTTGAGGAGTGAAAGTCTACTATGACTGATGATGAATATAATACTCTTGATAAGAAGGCTTTATCATCGATCAGTTTATGTCTCATGGATAAGGTTCTTTATAATGTTATGAGGGAGAAAACTGCAGATAAGTTATGGGCAAAGTTAGATGATGTGTATGCGAAAAAATCCTCTGAAAATCACTTACACTTGAAGCGGCAGTGGTATAACTTAAAGATGGTAGAGGGTGGAGATCTGGAGGTTCACATCAGCAAGTTTAATAAATTGGTTTGTAAATTACTACATATGGAAGAAGTGATGAAAGATGAAGAACAAGCATGTATGTTACTGAATTTTCTTCCAGCGTCTTATGAGTCATTCAAGGACACAATGTGCTCCACGAATAAAACACCGAGTATCGACACTGTTATCTCAGCCCTTCAAGGGAAGGCTACGAGAAAGTTTAATGTCGACATGGGGATATCTTCTGATGCACTACTTACAAGGGGTAAGAATTTTGAACAAGGTATAGGTTCTTCAAGTTTTAGATCAAAATCTAAAAGTAAGGGCAAAAAACTAAAACTATGGGATGGAAGGACATGTAAAGAAGGATTGTAAAAATCTTAAATCTACGAGAGAAGATTTTGAGGCTACATAAAGGGAAGCTAATGCTGCCACATCATATGGATTGAATGGATGTGATAGTAATGTTTTGTTTGTATCTATGATCAGACGACTATAAAATGATCGCAAGGGCTAGTGGATTCTAAATACATGGGCATCTTTTCACATAGCTCCTCATCAGAGTTGGTTCACTAGCTACAGGGATTGTGATGGTGAACAGGTATTTATGGGCAATAATAGTGCTTGTAATGTTGTGGCTGTTGGTACGGTGCACATCAAGATATTTGATAGGGCGGAGCATACCTTGACTAATGTTAGGCATATTCCTAATTTAAAGAAGAATTTGATTTCTCTTAGTATACTTGAGGCAATGGGCTGCAAGTTCATAGGTATTGTCACGCCCCAAATTCAAAAATCGGATTCATAAGAATCCCGATTACCGAATCTGGTGCTGACAGCCTCCGTAGTACTCAATTCTCGGCTCCTAGCATTCATATGCCAGATTCCGATCATGGGATCGTACAAGGAGGATTATTTTTTTTTTGTACATATAACTAGTAATAAGCATAACCACAAGATTACCCAATTCACAAAGGCAACGTCATCATCGCATATCCACTAATATAATCGTTTGAGTACAATACTGAAAGGGAAATACATAAATAAAAATCAAACTCGAGAAGACCACTGCATGCTCCAAGCTTAACACTGCTGCAACCTAACATCACCTGCACGCATCTATCGTACATAAGCTTATAGAAAGCTTAGAGGGTGGTGTAAGTGTGTGCACCAGGTAAGTGTCAAGTATTCAATACAATGCCATAATCATACGATACCGAAAAACTAGTAATCCATAAACCATACAATGTCTAAAAAAGCAGAAACACTAACAAGAGCAGGAATTATCAGAGTAAGAAGAAATACTGACAAGATATAAATCATACGATAACAGAGTAAGCAGAAGTATGGACCAGTCTATAAGTTAATCAATATCAGAATACACAATATAGAACAACTATGCGATAAGGAGTCATAAAGAGCCAAAAATCAAATGCCAAAGATGCAATACAATATACAAATCCTGCTAAATCTATTTAAGCCATATAAGTGTAGAAATAGCAACCCGAAATGCCATATGCCTGCGGATGTAATGCAATATGCGATGCGAATAAAATGACCATGCTGGAGTGTGAAGTCGGGATAATAGTACGTAGTATCGCAGGCTACGGGGTCCACCACAAGGACTTCTATCCAAACTAGTCTCATACCTAAATTTGGATAGTCAGGCTCAACGTGGTAAACTCCTGATCTCAGGTTGGTCGCGCGCCCAACCGAAATCCTTGCCGTAACGAAGGTACACAACAATTAGTTGCGCACCACCAGCCCGAGTGGATAGTGAATGAATGAATGAATGAGCATGCAACTCCTACTTGATAAGTCCACATATCAGTACGGTTCCCCTCTGGAAAATCACCAGGGTCTATTGCACTCCAAACCAAATTGCCGCCCCATCGCGCGCAACAAGGTGAGTGGAAGAGACCTCACTATCCGCCTGGCAATATTGGGCCCGGCTCGTCAATAGCGGACCCATTCCTCGAGCTGATCAGACTCAGCCTAGCATTGCCCCCTCCTCTCGGGCAGGTAAGGCCACACCCCCTTCCAACCGACCACGACACAGTGGAGAGCGCAGTC
This sequence comes from Magnolia kwangsiensis, assembly GCA_037074715.1. NCBI lineage: Eukaryota > Viridiplantae > Streptophyta > Magnoliopsida > Magnoliales > Magnoliaceae > Magnolia > Magnolia kwangsiensis. The sequence goes on along the minus strand of CM073578.1, from coordinate 125,234,931 downwards.
ATCTGGTAATCGGCACTCAACGCTCATCTACCCACTCGGTCTAGACGTTGGAGCAACCTTTGGAACCAAGAGGGTTTAAGAACTTTCACCTAGGGATATCTATAGCACCCCATGTAGAACAGATTTTCGGTGTCCCATCTGGCCATCCACGATATGCCTGTGGAGGCTACGACCCTGATGTCGCTAGAGCGTATAGTAATCACAGCACACAATGCAAGATGCATGAGTCATACAATCCAGTCATGCATCAATCCTGCGCAAACCGTGTGCTCATGTGAGACAATCTCCGCCTATCAGGGAGTCTCATAACAACCCGCACTATGACATATGCAATGGTCAATCATATCTCATAACAGACATGCAGATGATGCGTATGGGCATAGGTCATGATGCTATGTAATCACATACTCATAATCGGTATCAATAATCGACCTCGACAATGTGGACATTTAACCAACATTATCCCAAGGAATGACCCATATAGGTTTAAACATATAATGGGCCTGCGGCCTCACATAAGGGTCTAATACTCAACATAATGGGCCTTACTCAAGGGCCACATATACGCAACACAACGGGTGCGCCCTGCTCATGGGCCTAATACCTATCACAATGGGCCTTGCCCATAGGCCATGGATACATCACAATGGGCCTCGCCCATGGGCCCTAAATACATGATAATGGGCCTTATCACATAGACCTCCTATTCATCACATTAGGCCGTAAACACGGGCTAGATACACATCACAACGGGCCTCAAATATAGCTCACATATACATCACATTGGGCCTCGACAATCAGAATCGGCGATCAGCCACGACAATCGAAATTGACAATCGACCACGATAATTGGCCTCAATCGATAATCAGAATCGATCAATCGACCATGATAAGTAGAATCGGCAATTGGCCACGTCAATCGATAATCGGCCACGATCGGTAATCGATCACGATAATCGGCCTCGATTGGTAATCAGTCAATTGGCCACGATAAACAGAGTCGACAATCGGCCATGTCAATCGATAATCGGCCACGATCGGTAATCGGTCACGATAATCAGCCTCGATTGTTAATCGGTCAATCGGCCACGATAAACAGAATCAGCAATCGGCCACGTCAATTGATAATCGACCACGATTGGTAATCGGTCACGATAATCGGCCTCGATAATCAGTAATCGGTCAATCAGCCACGATCAGCAGAGTCAGCAATCGGCCACGTCAATCGATAATCGGCCAAGATCGGTAATCGGTCACAATAATTGGCCTCGATTGCTAATCGGTCAATCGGTCACGATAAATAGAATCAGCAATCGGCCACGTCAATTGATAATCGGCCACGATTGGTAATCGGTCACGATAATCGGCCTTGATAATAAGTAATCGGTCAATCAGCCACGATCAGCAGAGTCAGAAATCGGCCACGTCAATCGATAATTGGCCAAGATCAGTAATCGGTCACGATAATCGGCCTCGATTGCTAATCGGTCAATCGGCCACGATAAACAGAATCAGTAATCGGCCACGTCAATTGATAATCGACCACGATTGGTAATCGGTCACGATAATCGGCCTCAATAATCAGTAATCGGTCAATCAGCCACGATCAGTAGAGTCGGCAATCGACCACGTCAATTGATAATCGGCTAAGATCGGTAATCGGTCACGATAATCAGCCTCGATCAGTAATCGGTCAATCGACCACGACAAATAGAATAAGCAATCGGCCACGTCAATCGATAATCGACAATCAGTCATAATAATCAACCTCGATCGCTAATTAGTAATTAGTCATAACAGTTAGAATCGATAAATCGGTCATGTCAATCGGAATCATCAGTCGGTCATGATAATCGGTCTCGATACTCGACCTGACAAAGGACCTAAGGGAGGGTCACAATATGGACGTTTAACCATCATCATACATCAACGTGGTTATTTAACCAACATTGTCCCCTAAGGAACGGCCCACATAGGGCTGAGCATACAGTGGGCCCACGACCTCACATAAGGGTTAAATATACAACACCATGGGCCTCACTCAAGAGTTTAATACACATCACGATGGGCCTTTCACATGGGCCTAACATACATTACAATGGGTTCTATCGCCTAGCCCTCAAATGCATCACAGTGGGCCTCATATACAACAAGTGGACCACATCAATGGGCCGCACCAATGGGCCTCATACAGATCAAGTGGGCTGCTCAAGGTAATGAAGCCTACAACCCAAAAATAAATGGACAGTGCATGTATAACACATGTATATCATGGTGGATCTCACAAGATAATGGGGCCCACGACCCTACTGGTAAGATGGATGGATGCTTCGGATACAACACATCGAGGTGGGCCCTGCACATATCAAATAGGCCCCAACAGATGGATAGTCTGACTACTATACACACATCAAGGTGGGCCGCATAAGTGGACAACATAGATGAAATACGTACATCATGGTGGACCCTGCGATTGCACGGCAAGTGGGCCTATCGATCAAGGTCGGGCAGTGTGGATGAATCACATCCATTAAGGTGGGACCAGCAGATGGACGGCGTGGACATAAAATACATACATCATGGTGGAGTCCACATCACCATCTGAATTGTCCAGCACCATCCAACACTGTCTGGATGGTGTGGATAATAATACACATATCAAGGTGGTCCACCGTCCAGATGCTGGATGCTTGGACAAGGCGCATACATCATATCAGGGCCCCACAGCACCGTATACGGTACAGATAAATCACATAGATTATGGTGGGTCCACGCCCACATAGCTGGATGGCTTGGATAAACAGATGGATGGCGTGGAGAACACATACACCGTGGTGTGCCCCACGTTCTGAGATGGATGGGCGGCAGGGATAAGATACATATATCACGTGGGCCCCCATAGAGATGGACGACATAAATGAAACATATATATATATATATATATATATATATATATATATATATATATATATATATATATATACATGGTGGTGTGAACGCTCTAGATGGGACCCACAAAACTTACTGACGTCCGAGGGGCAGCAGCTACTGCTGCGTGGGACCCACATCAGATGGACAGTTGGATAACAAATACATCAGGGGTGGGTCCCACCTGATTTGGACTGCCAGAGAAGATAAAATACTTCATCACGGTAGGCCCACAGAGTTTGTTGACGTCAACCATAAGCAAAACGGCTGGTGTGAAGGTCGCTGGTCCACTGTCCCGATGATGGACGGTTTGGATCAAACCTCATGGGATGGTGGGCCACGTGAATGGGATCCACGGATGGATGAAGGCCATACAGTAAAGGTGGATCCCACGTGAGGCCACCATGATATGCAATAATAATAAAATATTATATATATATTAAAATATTATATACATACATGTATCAGCTCCAGGCCCACTGGATGGCCTCGACGTGATATAGAATCAAGGTGGGATCCACGTCACACCTGGACAGACCCAGCACGTCATCAAGGTGGGGTCCACGTGCCGGATGCACATGTCTTCAAGGTGGGCCGCACATTCAATGGGCCACACGTGCTGCTGCTGTGCAACATGGAAAAAATACATGTATCATGGTGACTATTCAAAGCTCCTGTCGATCCCAGCAAGATGGAAGGACGGTTGGATGGAAAACATCCAGCATGGAGGTCCACGTGCTGCACTCAGCACGTCACTAAGGTGGGTCCCACGCCCCCTTCAAAACGGAACGACGGTGAGGATGTACCCCACATCCGGTGGGTCCTACGGATGATGTGTACAAAACACATGCATCACAGCAGCCCACAGGCATGCTGACGCAATCCAGCAGCTACACAGCTGGTTAAGGTATACTAGCCAACCTGTTTCAAGGAAAGTGGGTCCCACGTGTGGGGCCACCAGCTCGAGATGGAGCTGATATTTGTGTTCTCTGCGTCAAGGGACGTTGGACGTCCAGTGACGGACGGCCCTAGTGGGGCGTGCCTTCAAGGTGGGTCCAGCGTGATGGCCCACGGAGGGTTGGATCAAACTGATAATTGTGTTATCCCCTTCACCCAGGCTAGCTGGATTAGGTAGGTCACATACCCCACCATCCTTAAAGCCATGCAAACAGGAAAAGAGAAGGAGAGAGAGAGAGAGAGAGAAGCACCCACCTTGATCTCCCCTTCCTTCTTCCGCCAATGCATGATAGAGCTCCAAAAGTACAATTTCAACGGTTGTGATCGATATTAGAGGGTGGGATTAGATGGTAGGAAGGTGGGCCACACTAGCTCTCTCATGGGGAGCTTGGACGTGGGTGGCTTCCATGGGAGTTTTCTTGGAATGATAAGAGAGAAAATGAGGGAGAGAAGGGTGAAGTGGAGTGATGGGATGAGAGGGATGGTGAGTGATGTAAGGGAGTACTTTTGTTGTAAGAAAAGTTGACTTTTGGGGAGGGTGGTTGTACTTGGGGATGGGTATGAGTGATGGGAGTGATGTGTACTTGATTAATGTGACCGATGTGATGTGTCGTAGAGATTTTCTCGATATTTGTAATGCGCGGTGTTTTCTTGAACTGAACGCGGGCCCACATGTCACGCCCCAAACTCAGAAATCGGGCTCACAAAATTTTCGATCGCTAAATCCGGCGCCGACAGCCTTCGTAGAACCCCATTCTCTGCTCCTAGCTCCCATTCGCCAGGTTCCGATCCTGGGATGCTACGAGGAGGATTTTCAACATCAGTTTGATTCGTAATAAGCATAACCAAAGGCATAACCCACAAACAACAACCAAGAACTCCATTACATTTTCACTATAATCAAAAACTTTACAAGTACAATGAGCATAAAGGGAAATACAATGACAAAGTATAAAAACTCCAAAATGCTCAGCAACGTGCTCCTGCCTCAGCGCTGCTGCTATCCAACGTCACCTGCACGCAACGGTCGTGCATAAGCTTACAGAAAGCTTAGAGAGTGGTGAAAGTGTGTGCGCAAGGTAGTAATATGTACATGCAATGTCAGAGTAATGCGGAATATGCAAATGAACCATGATATCATGAGCCATACCAAGGCTATACAATGCCAGACATGAATGTAACGGTCATCCCAAGGCCATGCGATGTACAATACAACTCAAGCATACAGGTCCTCATCTATGTCCATACATCAATACAGCTCAAATATAGGATATCACCGGGGTCTAGTACACTCTAAACCAGATTGCCGCCACATCGCGCGCAATAAGGTAAGTGGAAGAGACCTCACTATCCGTCTGCCAAATATTGGGCGCGACTCGTCGATAGCGGACCCATTCCTCGAGCTGGTCAAACTCAGCCTAGCATTGCCCCGTACTCTGGGACGGGTAAGGCCGCACCCCCTCCCAACCGACCACGACACAGTGGAGAGCGTAACCGTCTAGTGATCGGCACTCAACGCTCATCTACCCACTCGGTCTAGACGTTGGAGCAACCTCTTGGTACCATAAGGGTTTAAGGACTTTCACCCAGGGATATCAATAGCACCCCATGTAGAACAAGATTTTCAGTATCCAATCCTGCCAACCACGATGCGTCTGTGGAGGCTACAGCCCTGATGTCGCTAGGACGTACAATAACCACGTCATACAAAAGTGAAATGCATGATTCACGCTATCCAATCATGCAACAAATCCTGCGCATATCGTGCGCTCATGTAGGGCAACACCGCCTAACCGGGAGCCCATAAACAACCTGCTCGAAGGCAAATGCTATGATTAGACAATGCTCACGTCAAGCATACATATGATGCGTATGATCATGAGTCATGAAACTGTACTAAACATGTTATAATAAAATGAACTATCTTACAATGCAGATTGACCTGGACGGCCTATACACGATAAGTACGGCCCAGTAATGGGCCCTAAGGAGAGTCGTAATGTGGACATCCAACCAGCATCACACTCGCAATGTGGACGTCAAACCATCATTGCTCCCAAGGCACGATCTTTGTAAACATTAGTACTTAGCCTATAAGGGATTTACACATTGCAATGGACCGTAGGTTGTTCCCATTGGACCTTACACATATATCAAATGGGCCATATCTTATGGACCTTTTATTCATCAGATGGGCCACATAGATGGGCCACACCAATGGGTCTTATGTGCATTGCAATGGGTCGAAGCCTGTGGGCCTAGGGTTGCATCTAATGAGCTTAGTCTCATGAGTCTAATGTATGACCAATGGGCCACACCAATTGGGCCCCACATGTGGAACAAGTGGGCCTCAACCCACAGACCTAACATGAGTTCAATGGGCCTAAACCCCTAGGCTTTAATCAAATAAAATAGGCCTAACTCATGGGTCTCAATCAAATTCAATGGGCCTAATCCCATGGACCCTTTTTATAATCAAATGGGTTTAGTCCCATGGGCCTTACAATATACCAAATGGCATAGTCTCATGGCCTTAGAACATATCAATTGGGCTTACCTCTATGGGCTTTTAAAATACACTAAATGGGTCCAATACCATGAGCCTAACAAAATGTTTATTTTCCATCAAAACTAGGCCCAACATGATGTTCATTTGTAATATAAACTGTTCATAGGGCCCACAATAATATTTATATGCAACCCAACCTTTTCATAAGGTCACGTGGACCATGGGCCCACTGCTATGATTATTTCCATCCAAACTGTTTAAGAGGTTGCATGGGCCTAGGCCCACTGCAATATTTATTTATCACTCAGCGTGGATATGGGCCAAGGGAGGCCCACTGTAGTGTTTATTTCCATCCAAACGGTTCAGCCAGGGGGGGGGGGGGTGGCGTGAGTAAACACACGTGCAAGTGGGCTCCACCGTCGCTGGACGGTGGGTGTAAACCACAAAAATCAGGGTCCACCATCTGCCTGGACGGTGGATATAAGACCCATACATCACTGTGGGCTCCAAGTGGGGCCCACTATAATGGATATTTTTCATCCCGACCGTCCAAAGGGTCACCAGGACCTGGGTGAAGGAAAACCATAAATTTCATCTTGATCTAAAATTTTGGTGACCCAGTAGAAGGGTTTTAATGGTAGATGTTCAATTCCACTATTTCTCGTGGTGTGGGCCACCCGAGCGTCGGATCATCCTCATTTTTAGAGGGGACCCACTCCAGGTGGTGGCCCACCCTAGGAACGGCGTGGATATAATATATACATCATGGTGGGGCCCACGGCAGCCACCGTGGGTGGTCGTTCGCTACCCGCCCGCCCTGCACGTCAGAGAGGCAGGTGCCTCTGATGGTAATTCCAATTTAAATGGAAAACTCCGTTTCTGGGGTTTTTCATGTCTGGGGCCCACATCGATCAGATCCACCCCGTTCATTAGTTTCTACGGGCTATAATAGGTCTAATGAGTCCAATATTGCATATTCTTGGCCTGAAGAAAAATTCAAAATGTTATATAAACGGTGAAGGCTTCCGTTTCGAAAAGTATGGCCCACCTGATCATCGGATTAACCTCATCATTTGGCTCAACGACTAAAATGACCTTGAGAACGGAATAGGCGGCGTGGATTGAATACATTCATCAGGGGAGGGCCTATGCAGGGGGCTCACCCTAAAAGTCCCTTTTTCTTTTCTTTTTTTTTTTTTTTTTCATAACACAGGAACGTCCAGCGTCTCAGACGCTGGACGGGTAGGTCTAAAAAAATAAAAAATAATAAAAAAAAATAAAAAGAAAAGAAAAGAAAAGAAAACAAAGGCATTTGTGGTGGGCCCTGATTAGGTGGGCCACCACGGTTGGATGATGTGGGTCAAACATTTAAGATGGGCCCCAGTAGAAGAAAACTTGGACTTAAATAATTTCTTCAAGGTGGGGGGGTCCATTCAAGTGGGCCATGCAAAATAAAATAAAATAAAATAAAAAGTAATAAAAAGGGAGTGAGAGAGAGATGGAGAGTGGGACACGCCTTGTGATGGAGGGACCCCGACATTATGGGCCCTCCCTTGCAATGAACCATACAATAAACGGATCCCTTGAACATGGGACCATCAAAAATGTAAATCAACGGTGGAGATCCATTCCCCACCGATATGGACGGTCTAGATGACCTTTCTAAATGAAATAATCATCATGATGGGGTTCATGGAGAATGGCCCCATTATGGAACGACCATGATGATCCAAGTGGTCCATCGGCCACATTTTAGGGTCCCAAGTGAGATCCACACCATTGATCGGTGGGCCTCACTTGGTCCACCATAAAAATAAGAAAATCTACCCTATAGAAGCACCCCACCGTCCGATCCTCTCGCTCCTAGGGGTTCCTTGGCACCTTAGCTTCAACTTCAATGGTTAAGATGAAGAATGGAGGGTTGAGATGGAAGATTTTGGGGTAGGAAGGTGGGCCACTTGGAGCTTGAGAATTTGGAGAAATTCCATACGTATGGACCCTTGTTGCTTTAGAATTTTTGAAATGAGAAAGAGAGAAAGAGAGAGAGTGATGTAAAGGGAGAGAGAGAGAGTGATGGATGGATGGGTGAGTGATGGTTGTGTAAGAAAAACTTGACTTTTGTGGCTTTTTGTGTAAGAGAGGTATGGGTGGTAAAGACTTTTGTGGTTGCTTGGGAAAAGAGATGGAAGTGATGTGTACTTGACATGTGATGGATTGATGGGTGATTGATTGATGGGATTGATGTGATTGATGTGACACATCGTAGAGATTCTCTTGATTTTTGCAACGCACGGCATTTTTCCGCACCGAACGTTGGCCCATATCTCTTGATCAGGGTATCGCCTCGGCGCGCGAGTCGCGGCATCGGAACCGCAACGACGGCGCAGTCGCTATGGTATTGGTCTCGGGCTGAGTCGACTCGGGTTGTCGGCATATGAATCAGGGTCGCGCGTCGATACTGGTTAAGGGTCGAAAGTTGCCGAAATTTGACCGGTAAGACCGCGGAAGTGTATGGAAAGGTATGGACCAAGATACGGGTCTTACACCACATCTCCTGGCCTGGGTATCGCCTCGGCGCGTGAGACGCGGCATCGGAACCGCGACGACGGCGCGGTTGCAAGGGTACAAGTTTCGGGTTGAGCCGAATCTGGAATGCAAGACACGACTCTTGATCGAGCACTAACGCCAATAACAGATAGCAGGTTGCCGAAATTCTACCAGGAGGACCGCGAAGGCCTAGAAACGGTACGAGATAGGATGCGGGTCTTATAGGTATTGATGATGCTCTTAAGGTATCTAAGGGGCACAGGTAATCATGAAAGCGCAATGACTCGATAACAAGTACAGGTTGATCGGGAATACTTCAAAAGGTGGAGTTGCAATGGCTGTAGCAGATTTCACCTTTGTATGTGTGTGGCATGTTGGGCATGGCCACATGAGCAGGCAGGGTAGGAAGGCTGAGACGCACGGACATGGATACAACAAGTGAAGTAGCCACCTGTGAGAAGAATCACATATCATAATCGCAGGATATCGGTGAGGTACATGGACGACTCCAATATTGTAAAGAAATCATCTTCTATTCAGATGGTTGTAGGTGAGCCTGGTACTGAGAAGTGGAAGGTAATTATGGGCGATGTGATAGACTCATTATACCAAATCGACACATGGGAGCGGGCGGAGCTTCTAGTGGGCCAGAAAGCGGGGATGCTGGTGAATCTTCGGAGAATACAACATAGATATAGAGCGAGGTTGGTGGAGAAGGGTTATGCTTAAAGAGAAAGGATCGGCTTCTCAGAGATATTCGTACCGATAGTATAGTAGGTATCTATTAGATCCGTGATTGGCACCGGTTGGCCAATATGATCTTGAACTGAAAGGATGGATGTTGAGTTAATACTTCTGTATGAGAAATTAAAAGAATGGATCTATATGAAACAACCAGAGCGGTTCGAAGTTAAATGGGCTGAGAAAAAGAGTCTGCAGGAGGTCGTGGTACGACCTGTCGCCTAAGAAGTGGTTTGATTCCTTCATGGTGGGTTAGGAATTGTATGTTGATGACATGTAGATTGCTAATTATAACATGTCTGAAATCAACGTACTGAAGACCCAGTTAAGTTAGACATTCTGGATGAAGGATCGGGGGGCTGCAAAGATGGTTCTCGGCATTAAGACTAGAAGAGGAGTAGAATTTGGTTATCTCAGGTAAAATACCTTAAGTAGGTATTGATCAAGGATGTGATGGATCAGGTAAAGCCGGAGAGTGTTCCCTATGCATCTCTCCTCAAGTTTTCCTTAAGACATGTCCCAAAATAGATGAGAAAAAATAGGATAAATCTCATGAGCCTTATTTGAATGCGGATGACAGTGCATGCCATGGTTTGAATTCGATCGATTATTTCACAGGCTATCAATGTTGTGAGCAAATACCTCGATAAAAAATATTGGGTAGCGGCGAGATGGTAAGAAGATTACGTTTTTCCTTTTGAGAAGATATGAATAAAGGTGGTTGGGCATGTGGATCCTGATCCGGTAAACATGCCTACTTGGAACATTCTTGTAGAGAAGTTCAAGTTCTGTGCAACTTCTTTGGGTTTGGCGATGACGGAAAAGAAGGACAGAGTGTACATAAGAAGCTATAACATGATGCAGAGATAAGAGAAGAGGTCAAGAAGCTATACGGTTGAAGATTGAAGACATGGTGAAGATTGTTGTAAAACAGATATCTTAAATCTGTAATTCACCGTGTTGTTCAACCAGTCGAGGGACTGGCTTGACCGGTCAAAGGGGTCCTTCGACTGGTTAAGGCCCGCTCGACTTGAAGTCCAGTGAGCATGTTTTTTGGAGGTCTGGGATACCCGACCAGTCGAGGGTCATACTCGACCAATTAAGGGGTCCTTCGACTAGTTAAAGCACTGACTTGACTAGTCGAAGGTTACCAAGTCTATGTGCGGACTGTGTAAATTTGAGATAGTTTTCAGATTTTTCCAAAGTAGGTATAGAAGAGGAGTTTCCTAAATTATAAATAAAGGTCCCTAGGGCTATTCTAAGGTATTTTAAGGCTTTCTAAAGGGGTTCTAAGGGTTTCTAAAAGGATTTTAGGGTTTCTAAATAGCAAGGGTGAGATTCGAGGTTGTTCGATTCAGGTAAGTCCCTTCTCTTTATAATTTCTATTTTCATAGTTGAATTATATTGCTTTGTGCCGTGGTTTTTTCCTACAAGGGTTTTCTACGTTAAATCTTTATGTTCTCTTATGATTGCTTTGTGTCATTTGATTGCTATCCTAGATTTAGATCTGTGTGATTCCGCAACATAAATTCCTAACAAGGTATATTTTCCATCCATTCATTCATTAGGTCACCTAGACCTGGATGAAGGGAAAACACAAATGTGGGGCTGAATGGTGGTATACATGTACGTATGCTTACTATAAGGGTTTTTTTTTCCTCCTTGGCCAAGCCCGAATGGTGGGTGATCAGTTGTACTGGCTTTTTCCTGATCAATATACAACCAAGTTTTGTTTTGTTTTATTTATTATTTTTTTTTTTTTGGTTTTGTTTTGTTTTTTTGAAAAAAAAGAAGAAAAAAACGGGGGAAAACACAAATGTCTCGGATCTCCCCTTCCACATGAGGGGCCTTCCTCTTCCTGGATAAAGTAGGTTTGGAGCTATTAGGCATTGCTCTAGTGGAGATTATTAGTGAGCCAGGCCAGAGTCCCTTGAGATTTGCCTTAGTTTGATGTTTCCTCAATTTATTTTTTTTCTCTTTTCTTGCTTTTGTTATGATAGGCTTCACCCAGGTCCTTTTTCTCCCGGGGAGCCCGAAAGTCCCTTGTGATGTAAAGTTTGTCCCATGGAATGAAATGCAGTAGAGTTTTTAAAAAAAAATTTAAAAAAAAATTTTAAAAGGAAAACACAAATGTTAGCTTGATCTAAGACTTATGTAGCCCTCAAAAAGTTTTTAATGATGAGCATTCAATCCCCATTATGTGGCCCATTTGGACCTTGGATTTGTCTCAATTGAGGGCTCATACTCTATAATGATATGGCAAAATAGATTAATGGGCCACCAAGTGCCCTTCCTAAGACTGATTCTATATAGGCAGCGCAGAACACAATCTACTTTCCACATAAGATATTCAAAAAACACAATATGCATTCCATGTGAAGTGTTTGAAAATTGATGGTGGAAATATGAAACTCAAAAATAGAAAGTTTTAATTAAAATAACCTTACTGGTGCATTCCTGACATGATTACAATTAATCTTTGAAAAAAGATGGAAATCTAAAACTCATAATATATATAGATAAAATCCAAATTACTTAAAATTTTATATATATATATATATATATATTATAAATTTTCAATTTTGAATTGAAAGTGTGTATTTTCTCACCAAAATGGATGGATGCAACCCGCTAAGCAAGCCTGTGAGCTTCTTTATCTCAAATTTGACATTTGATCCCCTTGATGCCATGTTTGTAAATGCAATCTAAAATCTCAACCTTAGCTTTGATACCACTTATTAAGCACAGAAGAAACCTCATATCAAATTAAACAACGCAATAGAGAAAAAAAATAAATCCAAGAAACCATAGAGAACACATATTTTACATAAATAAAAAAAAAGAAACCCTTGTCGGAAAAAATCCATGGCACAAATCGACAATTAATCCACTATTAATCAGAAGAATACAAGAGATGGAATAATTTACAGATTAAAAGCCCTAGTCTCGCCCTTAAAACCCATGAATTCATGCTAGCTTTATTAATCTTAACCATAATGCCTAATTAGGAGTTGCATTTATACACTCCGTACAGAATTAGAAACAAAACATGCACTTATGCATATCGTTCGGTCGAATCGTGTAGCCTTTGGTTGGACCAAATCGAACTGATTCGCAAACATTCAGTCAAACTAAAAACATGAAAAACATCAAATATAAAATTTTCGGTCAAACAGACCAAAAATTACCTTCTTTGCACTAGATTTAAGGCACTTGATCAGCAGGGCCTATACATTACATTGTAAAGTAAGCTTATGCCACAGGCATTGCATAGGGTCAATCACCTTTATACCCAATGGAGTTGGAGAAGGAATTTGGTTCCTCTACATATTCTTCTAGCAAATGCTCATTACACCAGGCATTGGGCCACAAATCATGTGTATGATATCCAACTATCCATCAGAGAAGGCACCCCAAGGAAGTTGGATACTTTGAAAATCAGGCTAATCAACCACCATGTAGACCACAATCTTAATTTAGAAGTTTTTGTATAGTTATCCATTAATATTTCCTGTATTACAGCGTGCATAATTAAATTTTTAAGGCCGATTTTTAGTAAATACCATTGTCATGGTGAGGGGGGCTTAATGCACGCACAGGTTGGTTAATATATGTGCAATATACGCACTCAAGTAGCCCAACATTCAAATGAATGTTTTGCATGGTATTAAAAGTTGGAAGAGATCATGTCTATTGCGGAAGGCTATCCACCCTCATCATTTCATCAAAATCATCGGTAGGTTAAAACTAACTTTTGTGGAAACACTTGTCACAAATCGAGACAAGAGTATATATTGACTCTGAACCATGCTTTAGATGGTGTGTCCAAACAGGCCCTTAGCCCCGAACAAACAGAGCTTAAGCCCTATCCCCAGGCCTATCTACTCGTAGAGTGGGAAACAAAATTAGACCATTGCATAGCTGATGATATGACTCAATATTCTGATGAGGTCCACCTTTTTTTTTTTTTTGAAAACTATAATATTTTATTCATCAAAGGAGGAGCACAAAGCTGTACAATAGAGCTGTTTTGGGCAGGGCCTCCAACAAAAGGCAGTCGGCCCCCCTATCGTATACGAAAAGAAAAATAAAAAACAAAGGAAAAGGAGGGATTAGGCCTCTCGGAGGTAGCCTAAGCCCACTCTGTCCAGGAATAGCTGGCCCTTGGAGAGTGATATGAGAGAATGAGGTGAGTCGAAAACCAAGTTAGTTTGATTCAGGCTGCCTAGGCGAGTTAGGCCATCCGCCACAGCGTCGGCTTCCCTTGGAGTGTGGGTGAATTTGAGTTCCATAGTCCTATTGAAGGATTCAATTCTATTCCTCCAGTACCACAAAGTCCAGGAGCCGACAGTTTCTTTAGACAGGGCCACGACAACCGAGCTGGAATTGCTAGCGATCTCCACTCTCAAATAATCGAAATGGGTTGTTTGTATTAGACCATCCAGAACTGTCCTCATTTCCGCCCTCATGTTTGAACCGAATCCATGCTCAAAGGCGAAGGCGAAAATGAAATCTCCATTGCACGATCTACCCATGCTTCCTCCCCCTGATTGGCCCAAGTTCTCTTTGGCTGAGCCTTCGACATTCACCTTGATCCAACCCATATGGGGTTTGGCCCATTTCACAACTGAGGCATTTGGTAGCTTAGGAGGGACTTCTATCCCTAAAAGTTTGAGCGTAAGGAGAAAGGGTAGTTGTATCTTAATTCATTGTATTGATCTTCATACTGTATCTTAAAAATTGAAAAAAAAAGAAAAAAAAGAGGACCTCGACTCAACTAGATTTCACCTAGGCTCGGCAAAAACTCAATACAGTGAGGACTCTGTCAAAATCATGAAGAAAAACCCACTTGAACTTGAAAAAACTCATTAAATGATCTCAACAAGAGGTGGAAAAAAAGAGGATAAAACTTGACTAACTTAGCACAACTAAACACTATTTACACATTAATTATACGTTTTAAATGTCGTAATTTACTGGAAATACCTCCATAAAATTCCTATAAGTTTGGAGAAACTAGTAGTTTTCGACTCGACTCGACTCGACTCTACTGTGTTTCTAGTCGAGCTAAATTTTCATATTTTTAGACCATGCTTCGTGCAAAGTGATCATCATGGTGTCTCCCACTTTTTGCACTGGATTGTACACTACAACAAATTAGGGCTTAGCCGACTGATGGGCTTACCCTTTGCCCGCAGCCCGTTTTAACGGCTGCGGGCAAAGGGTCTCTTTCTATTTAAAAGAAAAAACATAAAGGCCTATCCATAAAGGCCTTTCTATTCCTTTTTTCCTTCTTGCAACACCCGACAGCAGCGATGAAGGTAAAAGCTCTGGAATTTTTCTTCGACCTGCTCCCTCGATTCTCTCAGAAAACCCTACTACCGATTTTCCATCTCTATCTCTCTCTCTCTCTCTCACTTTAAATGCTAGAGGAGAGAGCTCTCCTTTGGATTCGCAGATCTCAACAAGCTCACATTTTTAAAGGCGGACCCGTTTGGTTATCGCGTTCGCATCGGATATAGGGTTTCTTTTACTTTCTCGCTTCCCGTTTTATCGATTTAAGCTAAGAGCAAACACAATCTTTTCAATCTCGTCTTCCCACATTGTAAGGTTAGGGTTGATCGAACTGCATTATGTTTTCTAGGGTTTTTTGAGTTACATTTGTGTTCTGCAATGATTTTTGGGGGTTTCTGAAGTTACATTTTGATGTTGAGATCGTTTCATAGGATTTTTATTTTTATTTTAAAAAAATTTTGTCTGATGTTTTTCATTTGTGCTTTTAATGATGTAGATCTTTTAAATATTAACTAATTTATTTTTAAAATTTTTCTTTTAATTGAGGGATTTGAAATTTCTAGGGAGGAGATCGTTTTTTGGTGTAGTTCTTTGATTGGGAGGAAAAAAAGAAAAATTGAAAAAAGAAAAAAGAAAAGAAAAGAGATAATGCCTTTTTTGGTAATAGGTAGCATTTGAGAAACTGATATGTGCAGTATTTGATTTCCATTGCAGCTTGGGATGTTTATTTCAGAGAAAATTCCTGCGTGGGAAGAAAATCTGACCAATAACATAATGACTAATATGCAGAACAGTTATTGAGCTCTCCATCTACATTCTTATGACAGTGACAAAGATCTATAGGATCGAGATTGTTCATCTGCTAGGCCCCTGTTTGGATGGGCTACACCTATAAACTTATGCCAGTGGGATGAATTTATCCTCTGAATTGATGAATTTTTGTTGATTAGAAACCGATGGTTAGAAAAAAGTCTGACCAATGATTTACATACAATGAGCAGAAATTCTCCCATAAGGGGCTTCGATCAACCTGACTGTTGGCTTATGACACAAAAAATGAGCTGTCTAGATCTCATATGGATGTATATTTGTAATATCAGGAAGATGGTTACAAGAGTTCATGTTGCTACAATCTATTGTGCGCTGGTTTTGCACAAGTTAGCAGAGATATACCCGTTGGCTTTATCATACAACCAATTTTTACCTACAGTGATATCAAAAGGAAATCACCCTCCAAGCTTTCAAGCTACCTTACATCTTTCATTCTTATCCAACCCGATTCTGTATGATTACTGTATGTTTGAGATGTTTGGGGTGTTAAGAGATGTCTTAAATCTGTTTTTGGGACCGCCTTTGACCAGTCGTAGGGACTTCTCGACCGGTCGTAGGGTCTGCTCAACCGATTGTGGGAGCTGCTCGACTGGTCGTGGCTTGCACGACTCGAAGTCCAGTGAGCTCAGTTTTTTTTCATGTTCTAGTCTATGACCAGTCGTAGGTGGTTTACGACTAGTCGTAAGAGAGCTACGACTAGTTGTAGGTTACGCAGATTCGTTCCGCGATTTTGTGGATTGAAGAAATCTGTGTCCTTTTGCAACTGGGATGTGGAAGAAAAGTTACCTAAACTATAAATAGGTGTTCCTAGGGTTTTTCTAGGGTATGAGAAAGCTTTCTAGAGGGATTCTAGGGAAATTAAATGGTGTAGCAAGGGTGAGATTCGAGGTTGTTCGAATCGGGTAAGTCATCTCTCTTTGTAATTTCTGTTGTCATAGTGGAGATCTGTCGCTTTGTGCCGTGATTTTTTCCCGCAAGGGTTTTCCACGTTAAATCTGAGTGTTCTCTTATGTTCTTGGTGTCACTGAATTTCTATCCTAGATCTAGATCTGTGTGATTTCACAGGTCAAAATTCCCAACAAGTGGTATCAGAGCGATCGTTGGGGCACAGATCTGAATCTGAGAGATTAGTAATAATGGCGAGCACCAAGTATGAGTTTGAGAAGTATTCAGGAAAAAATAATTTTGAGTTATGGAAGGTTAAGATGATTAGCCTGTTAACCAAGCAAGTCAAAGATAGTGCTCTTAAGGAGCGAAAGTCTACTATGACTGATGCTGATTAGAATACTCTTGATAAGAAAGCTTTATCATCGATCCGTTTATTTCTCACGGATGAGGTTCTCTACAACGTCATGAGGGAGAAAATTGTGGCTAAGTTATGGGCAAAGTTAGAGGATGTCTATGCAAAGAAATCCTCTAAAAATCGCCTGCAGTTGAAGCGGCAGTAGTATAACTTTAAGATGGCAGAGGGTGGAGATCCAGAGGCTCACATCAGCAACTTTAATAAATTAGTTTGCAAATTGCTGGATATGGAGGAAGTAATGAAAGATGAAGAACAAGCATATATGTTGCTGAATTCTCTTCCGGTATCTTATGAGTCATTCAAGGACATTATGTGCAGCATGAATAATACTCTGAGTGTCGACACCGTTATCTCAGCCCTTCAAGGGAAGGCTATGAGACAGGTACACAGCGACATGGAGACATCTTCCGATGCACTGTTTACAGTGGGTAAGAATTCTGGACAAGGTACAGGTTCTTCAGGTTCTATATCTAATTCCAAGGGCAAGGGCAAAGGAAAGGTAAAGTGCTGGAATTGTGGGAATAAAGGACATGTGAAGAGGGATTGTGAAAATCCTAAATCGAATAGGAAAGATTCTGAGGCTTCATGCAGGGAGGGCAACGTTGCCACGTTAGATGGAAGTGATGGTGATGTTTTATGTGTCTTCGCTCAGATGGTCATATGATGATCGTAAGGACAAGTGGATGTTAGACACGGGGGCATCTTTTCACATGACTCCTCATCGGAGTTGGTTCACCAACTACAGGGAGTGTGATGGTGGGCAGGTATTTATGGATAATGACATTGCCTGCAATGTTGTGGCTGTTGGTTCTGTGCGCATCAGGATGTTTGATGGTGTGGAGCGTACCTAAATAGATGTGAGGCACGTTCCTGATTTGAAGTAGAATCTGATTTCTCTTGGTGTGCTTGAGGCAAAAGGATACAAGTACATAAGTATTGATGGTGCTCTTAATGTATCCAAGGGGGGAACGGATAATCATGAAAGCACAACGACTTGATAACTTGTACAGGTTGATCGCGAGCACTTCAAAAGGTGGGGCTGCAGTGAATGTAGCGGATTTCACCTCTGCATGTGTGTGGCATGTTGGGCATGGCCACATGAGCGGGTAGGGCAAGAAGGCTGAGACGCGCGGACAAGGATACAGAGCAGGTGGAGCAGCCACCTGTGAGAAGAATCACATGACATGATCGCATGATATCGGCGAGGTACATGGATGTCATGTCCCAAACTTGGAAAATCGGATTCATAGAAATTCCGATCGTCGAATCCGGTGTCGACAGCCTCCGTAGTACCTCATTCTCAGCTCCTAGCATTCAATGCCAGATTCTGATCCTGGGATCCTACAAGGAGAATTTTTTATATATATACATTTAACTAGTAATTAGCATAACCACAAGATTATCCAATTCACAAAGGCAACATCATCATCACATATCTACTAATATAATCATTTGATTACAACACTGAAAGAGAAATACATAAATAGAAAATCAAGCTCCAGAAGACCATTACACGCTCCAAGCTCAACACTGCTACAACCTAACATCTCCTGCACGCATCTATCGTGCATAAGCTTATAGAAAGCTTAGAGGGTGGTGTAAGTGTGTGCACAAGGTAAGTGTCAAGTATTCAATACAATGTCATAATCATACAATGTCTTAATAAGCAAAACACTGACAAGAGAAAGAATAATCAGAGTAAGCAGAAATACTGACAAGATATAAATCATACGATAACAGAGTAAGCGGAAGTATGGACAAGTCTATAAGTCAATCAATATCAGAATACGCAATATAGAATAACTATGCGATAAGGAGTCATAAAGAGCCAAATATCAGATGCCGAGGATGCAATGCAATATACAAATCCTTCTAAATCTGTTTAGGCCATATACGTGCAGAAACATAGCAACCCAAAATGCCATATGCATGCAGATGTAATGCAATATGCGATGCGAATGAAATGACCATGCTGGAGTGTGAAGTCGGGATGATAGTACGTATTATCGTAGGCTACGGGGTCCATCACAAGGACTTCTATCCAAACCAGGGTCATACCTAAATTTGGATAGTCAGACTCAATGTGGTAGACTCCTGATCTCAGGTTAGTCGCGCGCCCAATCGAAATTCTTGCCATAACGAAGGTACACAACAATTAGTTGGGCACCACCAGCCCGAGTGGATAGTGAATGAATGAATGAGCATGCAATTCCTACTCAATAAGTCCACATATCAGTACAGTCCATCTCTGGAAAATCACCGGGGTCTAGTACACTCTAAACCAGATCGCCGCCACATCGCGCGCAATAAGGTAAGTGGAAGAGACCTCACTATCTGTCTGCCAATATCGGGCTCGACTCGTCGATAGCAGACCCATTCCTCGAGCTGGTCAGATTCAGCCTAGCATTGCCCCCTACTCTCGGGCGGGTAAGGCTACACCCCCTTCCAACCGACCACGACATAGTGGAGAGCCTAACCATCTGGTAATTGGCACTCAACGCTCATCTACCCACTTGGTCTAGACGTTGGAGTAACCTCTGGAACCAAGAGGGTTTAGGGACTTTCACCCAGGGATATCTATAGCACACCATGTAGAATAGATTTTCGGTGTTGTTGAGGGTCAAATAGTGCATATTAGACCCCAAATATTGTCTGAATTTATGAGCATAATAGTGTTTAATGCCCAGTTTTAATCATGTTTTGTTGCAGGGTGTGATTAAGAGAGTTGACTGAAAAAGGATGCCAAAAGATTAGATTTAACGTTCTGATGATCACTAGGGCATGGGACGGACTCCAGGGGACCAAGATTGACAGATATACACGGTCAGAAATTTGAGAAAACTAAGAAACTGAAGCTTAAGTGGCTTGAAACGCATCCAGAAAGTAAGATCACAGGGTTCCCAATATCGGTTCAGCTTGAAACTTCATACGTGGCCTGAGGACTATAAATTAACCATACACGTCAAAAATCATCCATTGGATCATTGCGGAAGTGGCCTAACGGGCAGATCAGCCCATCAATCTTCAATTTGGGGCCCACCCGCCAGCTGGATATGCTTGATAATTGTTCTCAACGGGTAAAATAATGTAAGGAACAGAATGGACGGATTGGATTTCTTAAAAGCTTCACAGTGGAGCCTATATATACAGCATGTGTACATAGTATACACACGCCCGCCGTGCACGAGATTTCCAAAAAGTCGGTCAGCGCAGCTGACCGACGTTTCGGTCTACAATTCAAAAAAAAAAAAAAACGTGCAGCGGACGCACGGCCGCTGGCCGTTTTTGCGGACGGTTGTGGGCCCTACCCATTGACTGTACGTCTAATCCAAGCCGTCCATCTTGTAGAGGGGTTCGAATACTACAAAACTATGCTGACATTTTACATCCATGCGTACACATGTGTGCGATACAGGGGTCACAAAAGGGCTGCCCTAGGATGTTCAAAATTGATCTTTTAGTGATTTCTTCTCTGGGCTTCGTCAATGGATGTTCAAAACCACCCATTCTTGACTGAAATTTCGTCCTGAATCCAATGGATGGGGTGGATTTTCCAGAAAATTCTTCTGTGGGGCCCACTGATCACAACAGCGAAATGGTGCGAAAGGTTTCTCACATCCGTAAAAAATGACTTTTTCAGGCAGTTTTGGCCCACCATCTTTGATCATATGGCAGATCTGAACCGTCTATCATGTAGAGAACCCAAGAAAGTAATAAGGGACAGTGTTTTTTTAGAATTTGAGCAAGGAAAGTGGAGTGTTTCGAGGCACCGAACTTGGCTGTGAAAATTACACTCAATGTCCTACTACAACTCTGTCACTGACTCCAGCCTTCCAGCAGCTATAAAAGGAGGTTTTGGACGTGGGGAGCATTCATTAAGGTCTTGGGAGGAAGATTAAGAGCTGGGAAGGAAGGCTCAGGTCGGACGTCTTCAAGAGAGAGAGTTGAGTTTGTTTATTTCTTTTATTTTTATTTTTATTTTATTTTGTTTTGAGATATCTAGCCTATTCATGTTGGGCTAAACCTCCTAGCTAGGGCTAGGAGGTGAAGCTTGTAGTGAGATGGGAGAGTTTAATTTATAAATTTTTTATTTAATTTATGAATTGAATTAATGTTGATGCTAGTTTAATTAATAGCATGTCTTAGTCTTTAATGGTCTGTTGTGACTAAAATTACAATGGGTCTGTAATGGCTTTGATCATGTCCTTATACTTTTATGTTTATGACGTCAGGACGTCCTGTTGTTCACCATAGTCTCCTGGGTATGGTTGGATGATGGTACCCTTCCTAACTTTCACACATGTGATTGGGTGGTAATTAGTTTAATTCTGTTGTTTGCCATAGTCTTTTGGGCATGGTTTGGTGATGGAATCCATTCTAATTCATATACCTTTCATCTCTTGAAAACTAGATCAATGACAGTTCAATTAATTTTCATGAAACATGCATAAGATCTTCCTGATCTCTACAAGTGGATCCTTTGAATCCCTAGTTCCCTTCTCCTGATTTCTCTCAAGTTTAGATAATTATTTCACCAGTATTCCTTCAAATTCAATCAGATTAGATTTCATCTTAGCCTAGTTCTAGTTCTATATAATTTTACATAACGTACAAGTTTCAGTCCCTTGAGATTCGACCTCGGTCTTACCGAGTTATTACTACATCACAACCCTGCACTTGGGGAGTGAACAAGTTTTTGACGCCGTTGCCGGGGACTGTCGGTTACATTTTTCTGAAATTAATTAGTTTTAGGATTAGTTTAAGATTAGGTTTAGATTTTCTTAATTTTTAGAAATTAACTTGTCTTTCTTGTTTTATAGGCTTCTAAGATAGTTTCTAGATTAGTAAATTATGTCTTAAATTCTTCCTTTCTATTCTAGATTTAGATTAAGATTTATTTCTTCTTTTTTTTAGTGAGATTCTAATTCTGATTCTTTTTAGGAATCCTAACCTTGTTTCTTGTTTTAGAATTTTTCTATAAGTTTTTGTTTAGGAACTAACCCAATTTTTCTGTTTTGTAGGAAATTTCTAATTTAGTAAGCTCTTTCTAATTCTTCTTTCTTTGAAATTTCTTCTTTTCTTTAGAAATTAGTTTACTTTTAATTAGGACTTTCTATTCTTAGAAACTAATTTTTTTTTATTTTGTTTTGCAGATTCTTAACCTAGGCCTCCAAATTTGGTAACTTCTTTCCATCTTTCCCTTTTATTTTCTAGATTTCTACTTCTTCCTTTCTCTTAGGTTTAAGTTAGAATTTGAGGGCTGAGTGTGTTTTATGTCCCAGTGGGCACGCGAAACACTCGACGTCTCGTGACTAAAGGAGGATTAGTTGAGGGGTTGACTGTCCATCGCAGGACTAGACACCACTTGAATTCTCCTGAGACAGAGGAGATTATGGCTGAAAATCAACCTCAAGAACTACCCCAACCTAGGGTTGAGGAAGTACATGATGAGAATGAGGTGCACCACACACCCCCGCCTCGTACTTTACGAGATTATTTACAACCGGCGGGGGTGAGTACACCCTCATGCATGATTTTTTCTGCGAATACAGGACATATTAACATCAAGCCAGGGGTCATCCAACTCCTTCCTAAGTTCCATAGGCTTGAGTCTGAAGAACCATACTTGCATCTGAAAGAGTTCGATGAAATCATAGGCACCTTATACTTTCCTAATGTATCTGAGGATACTATTAGGCTGAAACTCTTTCCATTTTTCTTGAAAGAAAAAGCCAAGACGTGGTTACATTCACTGCGTCCTAGATCCATTGGCACATGAAATGATATGCAGAGGGAATTTATAAATAAATTTTTCCCACATCATAAGACAATTACCCTCAAGAGAGCAATCATGAACTTTGCCTAAAAGAAAGATGAAACATTCTTCCAATGTTGGGAAAGGTTCAAGGATCTGGTTAATGCATGCCCACAACATGGCTTTGAAATATGGCGCATTATGAATTTTTTCTATGATGGGCTAACATCTTCAATACGCCAAATGGTCGAGACAATGTGTAACGGAGAATTTATCAATAAAAATGTCGACGAGGTATGGGATTACCTCGATAGTCTCGCTGAAAAAATACAATCATGGGACTATTACCCAAGGACGAACGCTACGTCTAGGCCAACTCATTCAAGGGAAAAAGGAAGAATATATCTCCTGAAAGAGGATGATGATCTTAACGCTAAGGTGGCTAATCTCACCAGAAAATTTGAGGCCATGGAAGGAAAGAAGGAAAAGGTTAATGAAAGTGTTTGCGGCATTCATACTACTGAAAATTGTCCTTCAATACCTGCCTTTCGAGAAGTATTGAATGAACAATCTAATGCCGTAAATAACTATCAAAGACCTTTCAATGGACCACCCTCTAATACATACAATCCTGGTTGGAAAAATCATCCAAATTTCAGTTGGAGGAATGGACCAACGGCTACACCTCAAGGTTTCCTAAACCAAAATCCAACTCAAGAGAAACCTCAAGAGGATTTGGTTCTAAAATATTTTCAAAAGTAAGAGCTTTTCAATCAGGGTATGATGCAAGCCTTTCAAGACCTTACGAAAGCAATACATGAACTTAAGGCTGAAAATACGATTGGAAACAAGGGGAGCTTCCCAGCTCAACCTCTTCCCAATCCTAAAC
The DNA here is from genome assembly GCA_037074715.1 of Magnolia kwangsiensis. Taxonomy (NCBI): domain Eukaryota; kingdom Viridiplantae; phylum Streptophyta; class Magnoliopsida; order Magnoliales; family Magnoliaceae; genus Magnolia; species Magnolia kwangsiensis. The sequence goes on along the minus strand of CM073578.1, from coordinate 125,211,176 downwards.
CGCATTATGGAGTTAGTGATCCCAACTCTTCAAATCAAATGGGGCACACTAAATCCATCACCACTCTTAGGAGTGGGGAGGTTATTGATAAAACCCTTCTAGTTAGGCCTGAAAAGCCTCAAGAACCAGAAGAGGACAACAATGATGGATCTGGTGACGCCCCACAAAAATTTGAACCGGAACCTCTAGAGAAGCCAGTTGCTCCGTTTCCCCAACGGTTGGTTAAACCAAAATGTCTCTCTAACTCTCAGGATATCCTAGAGGTGTTGAAACAAGTGAAAGTCAACATTCCTCTGCTTGATGTTGTAAAATAGATTCCTTTATATGCTAAATTTCTAAAGGACTTATGCACTACCAAACGACGAAAAAGTGTTCAAAAGAAGATCTCCTTGACTGAGAAAGTGAGTGTCATCCTGAAACAAGATGTGCCGTAAAAATTCAAAGATGCCGGTTGCCCAACCATATCATATGTAATCGAGAACTATCGAATTGATCACGCACTTCTTGACTTAGGAGCAAGCGTCAATCTGATTCCCTATTCGGTATACCAACAGTTAGGTTTGGGTGAATTAAAACTCACCCGAACCACACTACAACTTGCTGATCATTCTGTTCGTGTACCAAGAGGGATCATCGAGGATGTGTTGGTCCAGGTTGATAGATTCTACTACCCTGTTGATTTTATCATCTTGGACACCGAACCCATCAATGACACGAGCACTCAGATTTCCGTCATCCTTGGTCGCCCATTCCTGTCCACTTCAAATGCAATTATCAATTGCAGGAATGGTGTTATGACTATGTCTTTTGAAAATTTGACATTGGAATCGAATATCTTTTTCAATAACGGCAGCAACTCAGAGGATGATGATGATTTTCACGATATTAACATGATTGATTCTTTTGTGGAAGATAGAACACCTCTCACCTTATCCTCTGATCCTCTAGAGACGCGCCTGGCCCACTCCCATGATCTTGATGATGATATAATTAGGTAGACGTGTGCCATGCTGGATACTGCACCGGTACTTGAAGTTAACCGGTGGAGGCCACAAATTGAAGAATTGCCCCAAACTGATGTAGCGCCTCTACCGTCTAACCTCAAGCCACCGAAGCTTGACCTAAAACCTTTGCCCTCTGATTTACAATATGTCTATTTAGGTCAAGATGAGACATATCCGGTGGTGATCTCTGCCCACCTGGAGAAGGAACAAGAGAGTATGCTCATATCTACTCTCATTGAGCATAAGGGAGCTCTTGGATGGACGATAGCGGACCTCAAGGGAATTAACCCATCGATTTGTACTCACCGCATATATCTTGAGGATAATGCATAGGCTGTTCGGCAATCACAACGTAGACTAAATCCAAACATGAAGGAAGTGGTTAAGGCCGAGGTTCTCAAACTATTGGAAGTGGGGATCATATACCCCATATCCGATAGTCAATGGGTGAGTCCAACTCAGGTGGTTCCTAAAAAGTCCGGGATCACCATCGTGGCCAATGCCAATAATGAACTCGTACCGACCAGAGTTACTACTGGTTGAAGAATGTGCATTGACTACAGGAAGCTGAATACGGTCACTAGGAAGGACCACTTTCCTTTGCCCTTTATATATCAGATCTTACAAAGGTTAGCTGGTCATTCCTATTATTATTTCCTTGACGGGTATTCAGGATATAATCAGATTGAAATCGCCCCTGAAGATCAGGAAAAGACCATATTTACATGTCCCTATGGCACCTTTGCTTACAGAAGGATGCCATTCGGGCTATGTAATGCCCCTGCCACCTTTCAGCGATGTATGATGAGTATCTTTTCTGACATGGTGGGAAAATATTTAGAGGTCTTCATGGACGATTTCTCTGTTTTCGGTTCATCTTTCAGCGAGTGCTTAGCAAGTCTTAAATGTGTGCTGAAAAGATGTGAAGAAAAAAATTTGGTACTTAACGGGGAGAAGTGTCATTTTATGGTTCAAAAGGGAATTGTCCTTGGGCATATCATCTCGTCCAATGGAATCGAGGTAGATAAGGCAAAAATCGATCTTATCTCTAACCTACCTCCACCCAAGAACATCAGAGATGTGCAATCCTTCTTGGGACATGCAGGATTCTACAGATGATTCATAAAAGACTTTAGTCTCCTCTCTCGTCCTTTATGTAATCTTCTTCAAAAGGATACACCATACGAGTGGACTGAGCAGTGCCAAGAAGCTTTCACTAAGCTTAAGGGCATGTTAACCACTGCACCTATCATGCAGCCACCGACTGGAGTCTTCCTTTTGAACTTATGTGCGATGCCTCTGATTATGCTCTTAGAGCGGTTCTAGGCCAAAGAAAAGATAAGCGGCCTTACGTCATTCACTACGCAAGTAGGACTCTAAATCCTGCCCAAGTGAACTATTCAACTACGGAAAAGGAACTCTTAGCTGTAGTGTTCGCTTTGGATAAATTTAGATCCTACCTGATCTGATCCAAGATCATCATCTACACAGACCATGCGGCACTTAAGTATCTTCTTTCTAAGAATGATTCTAAACCCCGCCTGATACGATGGATCCTTCTACTCCAAGAATTTGATTTGGAAATTAAAGAGAAAAAGGGAGTAGAGAACGTAGTGGCCGATCATCTTTCTCGCCTTAATGCCTCTGATTCCCTTGAGGTGACCCATATCAATGACATGTTCCCTAATGAACAACTGTTTAGAGTCTCCCATTCACCTTGGTTCGCTGATATTGCTAATTATCTTGCTACAGGTGCCATACCGACACACTGGACGTCATAAGATAAGAAGAAATTCTTTACGAAGGTGCGTAACTTTTTCTGAGACGATCCATATTTGTTTAAATATTGCCCAAACCAAATCTTAAGGAGATGCGTACCAGATGATGAGCATCAGAGTGTCATCTCCTTCTGTCACTCACAGGCCTGTGGCGGTCACTTTTCTACTAAAAAGATCACGGTCAAGATTTTACAGTGTGGCTTCTACTGGCCCACTATGTTCAGGGACACTCATGAGTTTTGCAAGGCTTGTGAGCGTTGTCAGAAATTGGGAGCATTGTCCCGTTGAAATATGATGCCCTTGAATCCCATCCTTATTATAGAAGTATTTGATTGTTGGGGCATCGATTTCATGGGACCATTCCCCTAATCATTTGGAAATCTGTATATTTTGCTCGCTGTAGACTATGTCACTAAATGGGTCGAAGCAATTCCGTGCCGCAAAAATGACCATCGCACGTTCATTAAATTTTTGAAAGAAAATATCCTATCGCGGTTCGGAACACCTCGAGCCACCATTAGTGACGGGGGCTCACACTTTTATAATAGACCATTTGAGAGTCTAATGAAGAAATATGGTATCTCTCATATGGTGAGCACTCCATACCATCCACAGACAAGTGGACAAGTTGAGATTTTTAATAGGGAGATCAAACATATCCTAAAAAAAACGGTTAACCCTGATCGTAAGGACTGGTTAATCCGATTGACCGATGCCTTATAGGCGTACCGTACTGCTTTCAAAACTCCTATTGAAACATCTCCCTTTAGACTTGTTTATGGGAAAGCCTGTCATTTTCCTGTGGAATTGGAACATAAAGCATACTGGGCGATCAAAAATCTGAATTTCAATCTGGACAACGCTGGCTCGCTACGCAAACTTCAATTAAATGAACTTGAAGAAATTCGGAACGATGCATATGAAAACTCGAAAATTTACAAGGACAAGATGAAGGCGTTTCATGATCATTATATTCTACGAAAATCATTCACGCCAGGTCAGAAAGTCCTTTTGTACGATTCTCGACTACATCTTTTTCCGGATAAGCTTCGATCTCATTGGACTGGCCCTTACATTGTTGTCACTGCTTATCCTCATGGGGCCGTCGAGATAAGAAATCCCGACAATGGCAAGGAGTTTAAAGTAAATGGACATCGATTAAAGACATTTGTCGAGAAATTTGATTCAGAGGACATGTCCATGCCTCTGATTGCTCCTGTTTATCAGGACTGATCTCCTAGTCTGATGGAGGTATAGGTAGGTTTATCGCTTTCATAGGTTTAGGATTATTGCTTTATTTGTCTGGCTGAAGACGGTAAATTTAGCGCTCCTGGGAGGCAACCCAGCTTTTCATTTCATTTTTCTAGTTAGATGATTCAATGTTTGTGGGTAACATTACTGCGAACCCTCACGAGACTACAACTCGTCCACTAGGGGTAACCTAGGGGTTTAAAGGCTTGTTGCATACGCTAAATGCAATCGAGAGCACCTGCGAAAGTGGTATAGGTAGGATTTTATTTTCGTCATTTTTGTTTTTCTTTTTCTCTCGTGCTAACCAGCTTCCATGCTATGATCTCTTGGAAAGTCTCTTTCTTGATTCGTTATTCAGGTACTATCTTCTCATCACTTCTCATTTACTTTCGTTGTCCCATGTGCATACATGTTTAGATCTTTTACATTGAGGACAATGTAGATTTTTGGTTGGGGGTGGGAGATTAGGTATCCTAATCAGTGTTTTTCTTGGTCTTGAGTAAAATTTGTGAAATTTTTTTAAAATTTTTAAATTTTTCTGAAAATTCCTATGATTTCGAAGTGATTTTGACGAATATCTTTGATTTAGAATTACGAGATACGTGATGTTGGTAATTTATGACTTTTGAATTTAGCTACTTGATAGATTCCACAGTTGAGTTTGAATTATCAATCCATGATTAGAAATTTTAAACATTGATTGAATCATGATTTCAGGACACGTCTTGCTTACACATAAAGATTTCAGTTCCATATCGAAGGATTAACTTGGTAATCACTAAGCACGAAAGCAACCAGCCTGAAATATCTTCCCATCATGGTATAAAATTTGAAAAAGTTGGATAATTAATCTTTACCATAGGTTTGCTCCCTATAGGTGTAGAGTTAATTCCCCATGAATGATATGTGAAAAAGAGTCAGGTGTACGATCTTCACCATAGGTTTGCTCCCTATAGGTGAGGATATGATTCCCCTTCCTTGGCATTACTTTGAATAGAAAAATCACAAGTTAATAGGTTAATCTATGAGGCAAGTTTTGGATTAGGTTTTGGTTGTCATGAATTTTCTTGTTGGTTACCAATGATATCATGAAATTGACGATTGGATCTCTTAATGATGATAAGCTGAGATTAGACTATACATCCATGGATCTCAATGTTTAAAATTTTTCTAATTGATGGATTAATACTTTACACTTGATTAATGAAGTTTAATGTGTGCTTGAGTTCAGGAGAAAATAATTTCCAACATTCATGAATATTAAATTTCTCGTATCTTGTTCAAAATCTCACTCGATTTCATAGAAAGTTCTCCTATCATTCTCAACTTATTTTTCGCATACCTTGCTCGGGACTAGCAAGATGTTGGTTGGGGGTTGTGTTGAGGGTCAAATAGTGTATATTAGACCCCAAATATTGTCCGGATTTACGAGCATAATAGTGTTTAATGCCCAGTTTTAATCGTGTTTTATTGCAGGGTGTGATTAGGAGAGTTGACTGAAAAAGGATGCCAAAAGCTTGGATTTAACGTTCTGATAATCACTAGGGCATGGGACGGACTCCAGGGGACCAAGATTGACAGATATACATGGTCAGAAATCTGAGAAAACTAAGAAACTGAAGCTCAAGTGGCTTGAAACGCATCCAGAACGCAAAATCACAGGGTTCCCAATATCGGTTCGACTCGAAACTTCATACGTGGCCTGAGGACCATAAATTAACCGTACACGTCAAAAATCATCCATTGGATCATTGCGGAAGTGGCCTAACGGGCAGATCAGCCCATCAATCTTCAATTTGGGGCCCACCTGCCAACTGGATAGGCTTGATAATTGTTCTCAACGGGTAAAATAATGTGAGGAACAGAATGGGCGGATTGGATTTCTTGAAAGCTTCACAGTGGACCCTATATGTACAGCATGTGTACATAGTATACACACGCCCGCCGTGCACGAGATTTCCCAAAAGTCGGTCAGCGCAGCTGACCGACGTTTCCGTCTACAATTCAAAAAAAAAAAAAAAACGTGCAGCGGACGCTGGCCGTTTTTGTGGACGGTTGTGAGCCCTACCCATTGACTGTACGTCTGATCCAAGCCGTCCATCTTGTAGAGGGGTTCGAATACTACAAAACCATGCTGACCTTTTGCATCCATGCGTACACACGTGTGTGATACAGGGGCCACAAAAGGGCTGCCCTAGGACATTTAAAATTGATCTTTTAGTGATTTCTTTTCTGGGCTTTGTCAATGGACGTTCAAAACCACCCATTCTTGACTGAAATTTCATCCTGAATCCAATGGATGGGGTGGATTTTCCAAAAAATGCTTTTGTGGGGCCCATCGATCACAACAGCGAAATGGTGCGAAAGATTTCGCACATCCACAAAAACTGACTTTCCCAGGCAGTTTTGGCCCACCATCTTTAATCATATGGAAGATCTGAACCGTCTATCATGTAGAGAACCGAAGAAAGTACTAAGGGACGGTGTTTTTTTGAAATTTGAGCGAGAAAAGTGGCATGTTTCGAGGCACCGAACTTGGCTGCGAAAATTACACTTCGTGTCCTGCTACAACTCTGTCACTGACTCCAGCCTTCCAGCAGCTATAAAAGGAGGTTTTGGACGTGGGGAGCATTCATTGAGGTCTTGGGAGGAAGATTCCGAGTTGGGAAGGAAGGCTCAGGTCGGACGTCTGCAAGAGAGAGAGTTGAGTTTGTTTATTTCTTTTATTTTTATTTTTATTTTATTTTGTTTTGAGATATCTAGCCTATTCATATTGGGCTAAACCTCCTAGATAGGGCTAGGAGGTGAAGCTTGTAGTGAGATGGGAGAGTTTAATTTATGAATTTTTTATTTAATTTATGAATTGAATTAATGTTGATGCTAGTTTAATTAATGGCATGTCTTAGTCTTTAATGGTCTGTTGTGACTAAAATTACAATGGGTCTGTAATGGCTTTGATCATGTCCTTATACTTTTATGTTTATGACGTCAGGACGTCCTGTTGTTCACCATAGTCTCCTGGGTATGGTTGGATGATGGTACCCTTCCTAACTTTCATACATGTGATTGGGTGGTAATTAGTTTAATTCTGTTGTTTGCCATAGTCTTTTGGGCATGGTTTGGTGATGGAATCCATTCTAATTCATATACCTTTCATCTCTTGAAAACTAGATCAATGACAGTTCAATTAATTTTCATGAAACATGCATAAGATCTCCCTGATCTCTACAAGTGGATCCTTTGAATCCCTAGTTCCCTTCTCCTGATTTCTCTCAAGTTTAGATAATTATTTCACCAGTATTCCTTCAAATTCAATCAGATTAGATTTCATCTTAGCCTAGTTCTAGTTCTATATAATTTTAGATAACGTACAAGTTTCAGTCCCTTGGGATTCGACCTCGGTCTTACCGAGTTATTACTACATCACAACCCTACACTTGAGGAGTGAACAGTTGTCCCATCTGGCCATCCACAAAATACCTGTGGAGGCTACGGCCCTGATGTCGCTAGGGCGTACAGTACAACATAATGCAATGTAAAATGCATGAGTCATGCAATCCAGTCATGCATCTATCCAGCGCATACCGTGTGCTCATGTGAGACAATCTCTGCCTGTCAGGGAGTCTCATAATAACATGCCCAATGACGTATGCAATGGTTAACCACATCTCATAACAAACATGCAGATGATGCGTATGGGCATGTATCATTATGCTATGCTGTCACATACTCATAATCGGTATCTATAACCGGCATCAACAATTGGCCTCGACAATGTGGACATCTAACCCACATTGCCCTAAGGAATGACCCTCATAGATCCTAACATATAGTGGACACATGACCTCACATAAGGACATAATATACAACACAATGGGCCTTGCTCAAGGCCACATATATACAACAGGTGGGCCTTGCTCATGGGCCTCAAATACATCAAATGGGCCATACCTCACGGGCCTATTACATATCATAATGGGCCTCGCCTATAGGCCACGAATACATCACAATGGACCTCGCCTATGGACCTCGAGTACATCATAATGGGCCCCATCACATAGACCTCTTACTCATCATATTAGGTCTTAAACACGGGCTACACATACATTACACAGGCCGAATACACACCTCAATGGGCCTCAACTACAGGTCGCATATACATCATATAGGTCTCAACAATAGGCCTTGGCAATCGAAATTGGCCTTAACAATCAGATTCGACACTCAGAACCGACCTTGATACTCGGCCTCGGCAATCAGAATCGACCTCGACGAATCGACCTATACAATCGGTATCGATAAGAATGGGCCTAACTAAGCCTAAGGAAAGGTCACCATGTGGGCATTTAACCATCATTACCCAAAAATGTGGACTTTTAACTAACACTACTCCCAAGCAGTGGTCCATATAGAGTCAAACATAAGGTGGGCCCAAATATCCAACAAGTGGCCTTAAATAGTCATCACAGTGGGCCTTACACATTGCAGCACGTGGGCCTACACATCACGGCGGGTTGATACATTGGGCTGGACTAATGGGCCTTATACACATCACGGTGGGTCGCATTATTGGGTCGCACTAATGGGCCTCATATCCAACAAGGGGGCCGCATCAATGAGCCGCACTAATGGGTCTTATACACATCAAGTTGAGCTTCGATAACTAGGATGGAAACATATCATAATGGGCCACGACATACGGGCCGAGAATACGTCACAATGGGCCTCGACAATCGACTAAGATATCTGGCTTCGACAATCAGAATCGGCAATCAGAATCAGCCACGATAATTGACCTCGACAATCGGCCTATACAACCGACCTCAACAGTCAGAATCGACAATCGGTCAGCCTCAATCACTAATCGGTAATCGGCCATGACAATCGAAATTGATCAATAATCGGCCTCGGTTATCGGAATCGGCAATCGGCTACGATAATCGAAATCAATCGGTAATCGGCCTCAATAATTGGCCGATCAAGGCTTAAGGGAAGGTCACAATGTGGGCATTTAACTATCATTGCCCAAAAATGTGGACCTTTAACCAACATTTCTCCCAAGGAATGACACGCATAGGGTCAATCGTATAATAGATCCACAGTATCATACAAGTGTCTAATACACATCATCATGAGCCTCGCTTATGGGGCATATACGCATCACATTGGGCCTCACTCATGTGCCAATATATATATAACATCGGGTTATATCAAATGGATTGAATCAAATAGGCCGACTCAAATGGGCCAAATCATTGGTCGAGTCAAACGGGCCGATTCGACTGAACCGGATCGAATGGGCCGAATCAAATGGGCCGAGTCAAATGAACCGAATCGAATGGGCTGAATCAATGGGCCGAGTCAAATGAACCGAATCGAATGGGCTGATTCAAATGGGCTGAATCAATGGGCCGAGTCAAATGAACCGAATCGAATAGGCCGATTCAAATGGGCTGAACCAATGAGCCGAGTCAAATGAACCGAATCGAATGGGCTGAATCAATGGGCCAAGTCAAATGAACCGAATCGAATGGGCCGATTCAAATGGGCTGAATCAATGGGCCGAGTCAAATGAACTGAATCGAATGGGACGATTCAAATGGGCTGAATCAATGGGCCGAGTCAAATGAACCGAATCGAATGGGCTGATCAATGGGCCGAGTTAAATGAACCGAATCGAATGAGCCGATTCAAATGGGCTGAATCAAATGGGCTAAGTCAAACGGCCTGATCCAAATGGGCCGAATTGAATGGGCCAGAAATATGTTACAATGGACCACGACATATGGGCCAAAAAGACATCACAATGGGCCACAACCCATAAGCCTCAAACACATCACAATGAACCCCTCATACGGGCCTAAATACTCAACAAGTGGGCTCTACACCTAGGCCTCAAATACATCAAAATGGGCCGCTTACACGAGCTGCACCAACGGGCGTAAAAAAAAAAAGGGTAAACCGTGTGCATGCAACACACGTCATGGTAGGCTGCACAAATGAACGGTATAGATATGGAATACATGCATCAATGGCAGGCCCCACTGTCCACATGGACGGTGAGGATACAACACTTACATCATGAGGGCCGCACTATCCGCATGTGGGCAGCATGGATGAAACATACCTAGGTGGACTCCACCGTCCATATTGCTGGACAGTGCGAGTACAATACATCCACCAAGGTGGGGTCCACATACACATGGACCATCAACACGTACTACAAGGTGGCCCCACACACATCAGGGCCCACCGTCACATGCACATGGACGATGCGAATATACACATGCAGCAAAGGTGGGTCCCCACCGTTAATGGACGGTGAGAATATATACATGCAGTAAAGATGGGTCCCACGTGGGACCCACCATATAATATTATGAATATTATATGATATATTATTATTAGTATTTTTATTATTTAAAAGGGGGGGGTGATCCAACGTACAACATCCAATCTGGATGGACGGTGTGGATGGTAGAAGGCATACATCAATGCGGGCCCATCTCCACATGTGCAGCACGTGTGGAGTGGCTCCCACGGCTGCCAAAAAAAAAACGGACGGGCGAAGTGCATTTATAACATATACATCGCACTGGCCTCACAGGACTTGGGAACGTCCATGCATATGGACCGTTGGATGTAACACGTACATCAATGGGGGGCCCATCTGTCCCATGTGGGAAACAAATGGACGGCAGGATACAGAATACATATATAGAGTGGACCCCACCCCCACATGTGTGGGGTGGGTCCACGTCCATGTAAAATGGACGGACGGTTAGGATATATAACACATGCATCAAGTAGGGTCCACCGTCCAGATCAGATGGACGGACGGTGGATATGGAATATATACACCAAGGTGGGTCCCATGCGGTCAAAACAGACGGACAGCATGGATGTAACGTACATCATGGTGGTGCCCCACATCCACCGTCCAGATGATGGACGATCTGGATGGCTTGAAAACATCACAGTGGGCTCCGCCAACAAGATGGATGGTCGGTGCGGATGACCACATGCATTGCGGCAGACCCACCGTCCTTGCTGGTTGGACGGTGGGGATAGATTACATGCATCAAGGGAGGCAGGACCCACCGCCTACAGGTGGCTGACGTGGATAAAGCACATGCGTCAAGATGGTTTCCACCGTCCAGTTCACTGGACGGTGTGGAAATAAAACACATTCATCTTGTGGGGTCCAGTCCACATCCAGGGACTGGACGACCCTGGATAAAACACATCTATCATGGTGGGTCCACGTGGTGGCCCATCATCGGTCGGATCAAGCTAATGTTTGTATTTTCCTCGTCCAAGCCCCACCATCTGGACGGTCTGGACGAGGCGCATCCATCAGGTGGGGTCCAAACAGGTGGACGAAGTAGATAAAATGCATAATTCATGGTGGGTCCAAACGGACCAAGCTGATATTTATGTTTTTCCCCAAAGCAGGGGCTGCCTAAACCAGCAGCGAGGTGGCTGCAACGTGGGCCTGACTTGGTCCACTTGTTTGGACGGCATGCATCATACATCAAGATGGGCCATCAACACAAAAGGGGAGGGAAAGGAGGAGAGAGAAAAATCACGGAGGTGGAGGGACCCCACCAATATGGTTTCCTCCGAATACAATGCATGCACCAAGTGGGTCCCATTACGAGTGGGCCCTAAATCAAAACCGAGATGATGAACACTCACCTCATGATCTCTTCTTCCTTCTTCCATCAACGTGTTTTATAACTCCAAGGGATGCATTTGAACGATGGAGATGGTTTTTACAGGGTGGGATTGAGTGGTAGGGAGGTGGGCCACGCCTAGCCTCTCTATGGAAGCCATGGACATTGAAGTTGCTCTCATGGAGCTTGGGAGAGAAATGAGAGAGAGGTGAGAGATGATGGGAGAGGAGTGATGGGGTGTGTAAGAGATGGGATGAGAAGGTTGACTTTAGAGATGGTATAGTGTACTTAGGAGATGGGATGGGGTACTTGACTTGATGGGTGTACTTTGACAAGTGAAGTGATTGATGTGATGGATTCTCTCGAGATTTGTAACGTGTGACGTTTTTTCTCGAACTAAACGCGGGCCCACATCTCCTGGCCAGGATATCGCCTCGGTGCGTAATACGCAGCGTCGAAATCGCGGCGACGGCGCGGTCGCACTGGTACAAGTCTCGGGCCGAGTCGACACTGAAATACAGGATACGAGTGAGGGTTACGCGCAAATGCCAGTTATATATTGCGGGCCATCGGAATTCGACCAGGAGGACCACGAAAGCCTACGGAATGGTACGGGTTATGATACGGGTCTTACAATGGATAACTCCAATATCGTAGGAGGATTCATCTTCTATTCAGATGGCTCTAAGTGAGTTTGGTGCTGAAATGTGAAAGGTGGTTATGGGCGATGTGATGGATTCGTTGTACCAGACTGACATATGGGAGCGGGTGGAGCTTTCAGTGGGCCGGAGAGCGGTTGGATGCAGGTGGATCATCAGGAGGATACAATATAGATACAGGGTGATGTTGGTAGCGAAGGGTTATACTCAGAGAGAAGGGATCGACTTTTCAGAGATATTCACGCCGACGATATAGCAAGTATCTATTAGATCCGTGATTGGCGCTGGTTGGCCAATGCGATCTTGAGCTAGAAGGATGGATGTAGAGTTTACACTTCTGTAAGGAAAAGTGAAGAGCAGATCTACATAAAACAACCAGAGCGGTTCGAAGCTAAAGGGGCTGAGAAAAGACTTTGTAGGAGGTCGTGGTTCGACTTGTCGCCTAGGCAATGATTTGATTCCTTCATGGTGAGTTAGGAATTGATGACATGTATATCGTCAATTATGACATGTCTGAACTCAATGTATTGAAGACTCGGTTAAGTGGGACATTCAGGATGAAGGATCGGGGGGCTAAAAAGATGGTTCTCGGCATTGAGACTGAAGGAGGAGTAAGCTTTGGTAATCACAAGAGGAATACCTTGTGTGTAGGTATTGATAAACGATGTGATGGGCCGGATAAAGCCAGAGAGCATTTCCTACGTTTCTCTCCTCAAGTTTTCCTCAAGATTTGTCTCAAAACAGATGAAGAAAAGCAGAATGTCTCATGATCCTTATTCGAATGCGGTTGACAGTGTATGACAGGGTCTGTATTAGACCAGTTATTTCACAGGCTATCAGTGTTGTGAGCAAGTACCCCAACAAATAATATTGGGTAGCGGTGAGATGGTAAGAAGACTACGTCTTTCCTTTTGAGAAGACATGAGCAAGGATGGTTGGGCACGTGGATTCTGATCCGACGGACATGCTCTCCTGGATTGTTCCGGTAGAGAAGTTCAAGTTCTGTGTAACTTCTTTGGGCTTGACGATGGCGTAAAAGAAGGACGGAGTGTGCACAAGAAGCTATGATGTGATACAGAAATAAGAGAAGAGGTCAGGAAGCTACACGGTTGAAGATTGAAGACATGGTGGAGATTGTTAAGAGATGTCTTAAATATGTTTTTGGGACCGCCTTCGACTGGTCGTAGGAACTGTTTGACCGGTCGTAGGGACTTCTCGACTGGTCGTAGGGTCTGCTCGATCGGTCGTGGGAGCTGCTCGACTGATCGTGGCTTGCATGACTTGAAGTCCAACGAGCTCAGTTTTTTTTTCATGTTCTGGTCTACGACCAGTCGTAGGAGAGCTACGACCAGTTGTAGGATATGCAGATTCATTTCACGATTTTACGGATTGTGAAAATCTGTATCCTTTCGCAACTGGGATGCGGAAGGGAAGTTACTTAAACTATAAATAGGTGTTCTTAGAGTTTTTCTAGGGTATGGAAAAGCTTTCTAAAGGGGTTTCAGGGAAATTAAAGGGTGTAGCAAGGGTGAGATTCGAGGTTGTTCGAATCGGGTAAGTCATCTCTCTTTGTAATTTCTGTTTTCATAGTGGAGATCTGTGGCTTTGTGTCGTGGTTTTTTTCCGCAAGAGTTTTCCACGTTAAATTTGAGTGTTCTCTGTGTTCTCTTGTGTGCTTGGTGCCATTGAATTACTATCCTAGATCTAGATCTGTGTGATTCCGAAGGTCAAAATCCCCAACATGGGGCCCATGCACTATCCTTATGTGGAATCCAAACCATGAATCTGGTGCAGCTCCCAATGTTCACCATACATACCAGGGACCATCTTGACCCAAAATTGAGGTGAAACACACTGCAGGGAGCAATATACAACCATGCTTAATGAGTTAAATGGTTTACTCACCCATGTTGAATGTTTTACTCATCTTAGTCGGGCATATATTGGGGGCTGACTCATGGCATTAAACCAGATCAGACAATTTCTGTTGTTTTCATGGCATTTTCCTATAATCTTAGTTCTTTGAGTAGCATTTTGATTGGAAACCCTGATTCTTATACCCTTGTAAGATTTTAGTAGTTTTTGTAGAGTTCGTGTGATTTTTTTCTTTTTAAAAGAAGTCATTTACAAATTGCACCATTTCATGGTGTTAATTAACTATACACACATTAACTATACGCCCATCACACTCTCTTGGAGTTCTTTTAGTTTTTTGGATATACTTAGTTGCTTGGTTTTTTATGATATTCTACGTAATGTCGATCTGATTCGATCCATAGTTATGTCATTGGCAAAATTAATCACACGCTGGTTAAAAATCCTCATCCGACAGTTTATATAGGACCCATGGTTGCCTGACCCACTTTTTTTTTTTTAATCTCTATGCCCCAAATCTCCTATAGTGGAAGTTCCTAACCCTTTGATAAGTGGCCCACAAATTAGATGGTTACAGAAAAATGAATGCAATTATAGTTTGTCAAAGAGGCATATGGTTGGATGGGTAGGATCTTCATTGTAGAAGTCTTTGCGAGTGTTCCCCTATGCACCTTAGGGCTTGTCAGATGAATGGCCTAGATCAACTGATGGGCTCCACTTTTAAGGACGACATGCATCAGCACTTGAATAGGTAAGCTGGGCTTGAATCAGAGACCTAATACCTCTCCACAGTCCATACAAACATTTAAATGCACCATAAATGCATATGGGGACATCATAGTTGTACAAAAAGGTAAGAGCATTAGGTTGATCCATTCATTTGATGGGCCACACATGTAAAATTGCTGATTATTTTAAACAGATAATTGTTTTTGTGCGTGTGCCTGCCAGATGAATGAACCTACCTAACTTTTATCCCAGGTGATCTTCACAAATGGATCCAACCTGATTGACAGCTCAAATCTCGAGTCTGTCCTTACGGGCATTTGCATGTATTTATCTTTTAATTATTCCTCTACTTATTTATGTTTCTTTGTTGATTGTGCTAAGCTTATATTATAAATCAATAAAATCAGTATTTTAGGCTTTTATTTTAATATTTTTTATCCATGATTATACATGCTTGCACTATTTGAAGGCCATCAATTGATATTCAAGAAAAGCATCAATCAAGGCAAACAAATAGAAAAGGGAAAAATGAAGGGGAAAAAAGCATACTCTGCTCGTGTACAGCTCTAGTCTGGGCAAACAAGCTAGGACTGGACTTTAACTGTATTACTATATCAATAAAATCAGTTTGGACCTTTAACTGTCTTTTTATCCAACTGGATTGGGACTGTAATGGTTTCTGGCTAGTTTGGTTTTAAATTATAAAATGATGGCTCCATGGTTTTTTTAATCTCTGAACTGATATGTGCTGCCAATTCGTAATCTCTGGTGTAATTTCCATGCCCTTGTTTACTGCAGATCATTTATAGTTGTATTTATATCAGTCTATTTTGATCTGATAAAAAAGTCATTTTGGTCTGACAAACTCCATGTGTCTGTAATGTGCAAACAATTTACTCTTTAAAAAAAAACCCAAAATGTGTGATATGTGGCTAATGCAATGTTGTTTCTTATTAGTTCATGTGTTCAAAAACATCTTTTGAGATGGGCTTGATCACACCCAGGAAGGCATAACTAGTGCTCATATGATGTGACAGTTTATGGTAAAAGTGTGCTAGACATATTGCTTTCTTCTTTGCCTGGTCAATGATGGCACATTATGTTATCTAAATGGGATAGCAGGACCATGCAGAGTTGGTTATATCTAAGTTTTGGTCGGATATTGCCTGAGAATTATTAGATTGTGTTTGTTTTCCTTTCGGTTACATTTTAAGGCATCTTATGTTAAAAAAGCTAAGATTCAATGGCCTTATTGTTGTTTTTTGTTTGTTTTCATTAGTTTCTCAAAGCAAGTTGCAATTTTGGTTCGTTTCCTTTTGCTATTGAAATGCTAGGAATTTACTTTGCATTTAGAAACTGCAGGCTGCTCCTTGTTTATTTTTCTTTGTTGGATAGATATGGTAGGTTTTCTACTAGAATTTTGATGTTAGTATTTATAGGTTTGTCTTTCCATATTTGAGTCCCCCATACCAAATTCATGAAGAAGATTCATAGGCTCTCTAAGGTTTTTTTTCTTTTTTTTCTGCATTTATATTTTTTTGCAGATGGAGCCGGTTCCAAGTGGAAATTTGCCTTCTGGGTTTGATTCGTCTTCATGTCGCAGTGTGTGAGTGCTAATATTTTTTCTTCCTAGCTTTTGGCTTTTTCTTCTTACTATTTTTTTACTTTTATCCTTCTGGGGTGTGTCCTGTGAATTGTTTCCTATAATACTTCTCATTTGAGAAAATTTTCATGGTCCTCTCTTTAAGATTTCCCAACTGGAACTAGCTTTCCTTATTTTCGGTTTTTGACATTTTTTGGCTCACGCCTAAATGATCATGTATTGCCTTTTTTGTATATACGAGTACTAATAAGAGCTCTGTGAGGAATCTGCTGAGAATCGTAAAAATACAACTCTTTATATATTTCTGTAGTTTTTCTTGACTAATCTACAGAGATGTATGTTGTGATTTGTTTAAGCTTTTCATCTTCTTATGCATAACAGAAGGTACACATATTTTTATTATGATTTGTTTTAATTTTTTCTCTGCTTATGCGTAAAATTATTTGATTTAAATATTAAGAACTACGTAGTGGCTTGATCCCAATCTTTCGAACATTGGGTACATCAGCAGCCGTTCATACTAGATCGTATCGGTGCAGCCACAATTTTTTTTTTCCCTTCTTGTAGTGTAGATGCATTTTCATCAGGACTACTTGGCAGTAAGAGAGGTGAATGTAAGTTTTCGAAACCTTAAATTAATCTTTAATCATTTATATCTTTTTCGCTTCATTTATATGATTTGGTAGTGACATTATATTCAAATGATCGTACTGTTGTTTAATTTGTTGCTATGGGAATTATCAGCAACTGAAATTTCTCTTGAGAGTGTGGTCTCTTTCCTGATTGAATCTTGACATTTTCTTGTTCTAGGTGTCATTTACCAAATTTATATATTAGAATAGAATACATGCGGACACAGTTTTAAACTTGCTGGACAGGTGAAATTCATGCTTCTTGACATCATGCAATTGTGATTTTATAATGGTAACAGATTCATAAATTTGTTTAGTTAATTCACTGTTCACTTATTTTGTGGATTATTGTCCTTGTACAAGTTGATGTGGAAGGGAGATGCATAAAGGCCCTAATATATGTGTTAAAATCTTTAGTACACAATGAGTTGAGATATGTGCTGAGTCAACTTATCCCAGGCTCATGAAATGCATGTCAAATGTTAGTTTCATTTGAAGAAAGGCGAATCAGGGGATTGCCTGGTGCATATTATATTCTTTGGTGTATTTGAAGGATGAGAAATAAGTAGCTTTGGTGAGCTGTTTATGTTCTAATTTCTAAATGAAATGAGGGTGGTATGTTCATGAGCTGGACTTAAAGTTGTGGATGTTGGACTGCAAAAACAGGTTGACTGGGCTAGTACTTGGTTGAGTCATGCTGAATTGTATAGAGTCGGTTGAGTTTTTTGGCCGAATTGACACGACTCATTAAGTCATGATTGAGTCATGCTGGCCAGTGAGTTTCTGTGAAACCTAGCTTGGAATCTCTTTGAACCGAGTCGACTCAACATGGTTGAGTTGACCCACCAAGTTTTAGTACTACGACATTCTTTGTGCTTGTGGTGGTGAGCATCTTCTTTGTTACATCTCATATATGACGAGTGAACTGTGACATTCTGTTTGAAGCTCAACTTTAGGGAACTATTCAGGACCACCTACAAATATTCAACATTGAGACGAAGGCAAAAATGAAATCACATCAGATTCCTGAGCAGGTGATAATGTCATCCACTTTAAACTTTATTAGCTCACTTTTCTATTTGTTTCATTTCTCAATTAGTTTCCATGCTATATTGTTATATTCACAGGTTGTGTTTTGGAAGTGGATTACGCCAAAGATGTTGGGGCTGGTCACACAAACTTCAGTGTATCATTGGTTAATAGAAGGTAATATTGCATTTTTCTTTTCATACAAGGGTTCTTTTGAACTACATTCAGTTTCTCGCTTTTCTTTTTTGATAGATTAATTTATATTTCAGTTAGGAACTTCCATTACATTGTTGAATTGTTGGCTTTAAAATTTACAAAACTTATTTGTAGCTGATTCAGAGTGTATAAAGATTTGTTTCAGATATTTTGATATGTAACCATGTGCTAATATTTGTTATATATTCTGTACTTTAATTCACAGAAACTATTCAATTAAGGTTTGATTTATTTCACTATAGGCATTGTCTGCCTGTAATATGTTAGTTAAAAACTAAAATAGGAAGCAATTTCTTTACAGTATATGCCTAGGAGGGCTTCCATGAATTTTATTTATTGCCTATCATATACCTAGAATAACTAAGAGTTTCCCTGTATTTTATTGGGGTAAAACTGATATGGATTCAACATTGCCGTATCAACAGATATGAAACTGATTTCTTGAACCTCACTCAACAGGCTATGCATCTACCGTGGCTACGGTCGTACGGTGGGGCTAGTCATATTTAGCTACAAATTTTATCCGTAACTTTTGACCATTTTTGCAACAAAAATTGAAGATTTAGCGGCGTCCAGCACAACTGTCAGTAAAGGTCTTGACCACTGGTAAAGCCTTTACCGACTGAGGCTTTACTGGGTATTAGATAACCGCAGGCAAAAGCTTTGCCGGCAATTTTCTTGGCATTTACCGACGGTTTTGACCACCGGTAAGGGCCAGTTTTCTTGTAGTGCTCTCTATGTCGATGGGAAAGAAATGGTTGTATCGAAAGTTCAATATACAGCTTAAATTTCAATCAGTGTAGTATTTAATTTCAAAGAAATATACTTACACCGAAAGAAAGGCTTATTTGATCACATACTTCTTGTTGTAGCTTGCCATAGAATGAATATACAAATGAAATTTGATAAGAAAAGAGGCATTACAAGGACATGATAATATCAACCAAACTCTCTAATGACTCATATGAAGAACCTCCTTTCTCTATACAATGCATTGCATTTTCCTTTAGATCACGTACTCTCTCTCTTATCTCCTTCCCTTCAATCTCCACCATCAATCTTCTTATGGCCCACTCTATCTCACTTCTATCGAACCCATTCTCAAGTTGAATTCCCACCCTCCAAACATGGCTCACATACCTAGCATTCACATTTTGGTCCCATAAATAAGGAGAACATAACATGGGGACCCCTTCACATATGCTCTCCAATGTAGAATTCCAACCATTGTGTGTCCAATATCCTCCCACTGATGGGTGGGCCAACACTTCTTGTTGTGGGGCCCAGTTAACAATCCACCCCCTCTCCCCTGTCTTCTCTTCGAACCCTTCTGGCAGTTTGACCCAATCATGGCCATGGATGGAGCCGGGTCGGATCACCCACAAGAAAGGCTGGTCACTATTGGCTAGCCCCCATGCTATCTCCACCACGTCTCTTTCATCAAATGAAGCTGAGCTCCCGAAGCTGACGTAAATCACGGTCTGTGGCGCCTGCTTGTCTAGCCATGCCATGCAACTGTAGTCTTGTGTCAGTAAGCTGTTTGAGGATCCCGGTGAGAACTTATAGAGTGCGCCCAAGGCAAAGAGTGGAATGGGATATATATCTTGTCTAATTTTTGCCAACGCAGTTGATTCAAGACCATCAAAAGTGTTCATGATGTAACCCAAAGCGGACCTCGTTGCATTGAGAATAAAGGCCCACAATTGCTCAAGTGTATCAGGATCTGATGTGCCCATGTCTGGAATGTCCTTGATCCTGAGCGGCGGAATCTCACGAATGAGTGTGTTTGGTTGACCATCTGGTCAAGACAGATTTGTTAATATGTTTATTATAATGTATTTGAGACAAAGGTTGGTCCCAACAGAAGAGGCCTGACTTTTTTTCTTCTTTTTTTTTGCATTTTCTTTATTAAGGATCAATCAAATGTTTCCTTGCATTTCATTTTTCTGATAGATTTTATTCCTACAAGGGTTTGTAAATGAGCCTAACTGAGCCAGGTCGACTGTCTACATATATACTAGATCCATGAACTCGTCCGAGTAGACTCGGTCTCAATTCACCTGAGTCCATTCTAGCTTGGTACCACGAGTCACCCTCCCCCAACTCAGGAGAGTCGTGACTCTAATCTAGACCAGAAAGGTTGGGTTGAAGAACTGAGTCTGGTCAATCTGGCTCACTTACATCTATAGATATACCTATGGAAAATCCATAGACCTTTCATGTTATGGTCTCTCATCACCCATATACGATGCATAAATACACTTCCATGCAACTTGCCAACTGTCCTAATCATAGGGTTCGGTGTAGACAAAGTATAGCTAAAAAATTGAACTGATCAAATGTTCCTGACCATCCAACTGGTGGATGCCAAGAAGAAGAAGATCACCGTCCAAGTTCATTTGAGTGAATCAGACGATTAAGATTATCCAAAAAGTGTGTATATAGAGGCATGCTCCTTCCACATCGGTCTACATCTCGGATACTTTGGATTGTTATACACACCAAGTATACGGTGGGGAATAGACCAAAACTCCAAAAACGGTGGTGAAGTATCATTATAACTTTAACCCACTTAATGATTGCTCAGATTCATTTTCAAAATATCAACCACACAATCTCTCCGTGAAAGGATGACGATCCCCAGAGAGCTGTTTGGATGCATGTATGCCAAGTGGATGTTGTCGCACGTGTTGTCTTGCACATGCGATGGGGGGATGGAGTGTTGGAACGTACGAGACCTTAGGATGGTTGATAACATATGCGGTACTATGGTATTGTTACTGACACATGTGGCACATGTGAGGGGAAGCGGATTGCATACTGCCTTGCCTGAACAGAAATATGTCCGGACATGGGCTTCATGGGCCACCATAGTATATGTATTTTATCCACACCGTTCGTCCATTTTTACCTGCCATTTTAGATTATGACCACACTATAGGAAGCAATGGTGGTAATGATGCCCACCGGTGGAACCTATCTAGGGCTCACTGTCATATATATTTTCCATCCAATCGTTAATTAGGCCAAGTTGACCTAGATGAATGGAAAACACATGCTTATTAGGTCCATTTGAACCTTGGATTTGCATTATCTTTTTTTCATACCCTCTTATGATATGGAAAAATAAATTAACAGACCCAAAGTGCTCATATTAAGGTACCTCGTGCTAAAAATGAGGCCTTGGTATCGATTCCCTTAGTGAAGTGTGAACTGACCTACACCAACAAGCAAACAATATATATATATATATATATATATATATATATATATATATATATATATATATATATATATATATATATATATATATATATATATATAGTCTTGAAAATATGAACGGTCAATATGAAGCAAAACCTCTTGAAACTCCTTGGTATCAATTTTTACTTTGAACCAAAAATTCAGTGGGCTATGAAAAATGCAAAGAGTTTCTTTCTTTGATTTGAATATCTTTTTTATGGTCCATCGGAATCCTAAATCAGGGTGAAAATTCACCCTCCTAGATTTCATAGGATTTCGCATCTTATGAACCGTTTGGATTCAACACCCATGACACATGCACAAAGGTGCGCACATGCCTAGCTGCCTAGGTGAGCATGCTCATACACACTTTCTATATGAGGTACTTCAAAATTAATGATAGCACATGTGAAATAGGTTCTTAAACATAAATAACCTCATATTTAGAACATTAGACACATGTGAAGCATATAGATTAAACATCATATTCGTCTATACACCATATAAGATTATTAGCACCGGTGCTGACTTGGATGTCGGGTGACGGAATAAGGCGGCCAGAAGCGACGAGTAGTCGCGGTCGAGGCTAGCTTGGCTCTAGCCGATAGGCTAGCAATAAGCTTGGCTACAGTGAAGCGCTTACCAAACACGAAGTAAAGGGGACCAGATTCACCCCTATGAATTCTCCAATATTACAAGATCGATCGGGCGGGCTGGTCGGGAAGGGGTGATTAGCGGAGAAAGGAATCGGTGAAAGATAGATTTTACTGTTTGGTCAGGACGATGTGATGTCTGCAATTTTCTCCTTTGGAGTTCGAAAGGTGTTTCACATATATACGTCTTGTCAAAGCAGGATAGTAGCATCCAAACAGCACCTAAAGATTGTAATTGCTTTTGGGCTGTACCATTAACCAAGGTTTGTAAGGATGCATGCATATAACACAATTTAAGAACTTTCTTGACTGCATATCAAGATCGATTCATTTCAAGAATTTCTTGAGGGGAACCCATCAAGATTTTGGGAGACGCGCCCAAATAGGGCCCTAAGATGGACACGTACCTGTGATGGAAAGGAGTCCATTTTGCTGTAGAAGCTTCAAAGATGCCATGGTAGAGGCCTCTGTGGCACTGCTGGTGCCTAACAAAATTCTTGGGAGCTTCAACTGATCGGCAACGGCTTTAGTGAAGTAAAAAAGCCTATCAGTGATGATGCATGTAACCGGTACATCCGATAGTAATTGGGTTAAGTAATCATGGAACGGTGCTTGGCACATGTCGTTGAGGATTTGCACACGGGTTACGGGGTCCTCAGTCCAGAGCTGACCGTCGGATAAGCCGTCGGGTATGTGCTGGAAGTTGAAGCAGGGGAAGTTGGATGGATTGGGAGAATTGTAGTGAGTGTGAATTACAGTGATTGAGAATCCTTTGGAGTGTAAAAGACTGGCCAGTTGAAGCATGGGATTGATATGTCCTTGAAATGGGAGTGGCAAAATAATTAAATGAGGAACTTTCGTTGCTTGGATTTGCATTTCTCTTGATGCTTCCATTGGTTTTGAGATGTTATCGGCTGAGGTGGAATTGTGCCACCGACTTTTCAGCTAACCAGGGAACTCGCATATGTATGGGGAATTATATGATACTCTCGCAGAGTATGACGCTTGATACACAGGCACTCAGTAGTTATGCATGTGTCATGTATTAACTCAAATTAAACCGACGAAATTGTGAAACCCACTTTTGATAAGTCAGCCCCGAAATTAGACAGGTTAAATGATACTATCTTCTGATTAGTGGACACTTGATTGTTAAAATAGGATCATTGGATATTTTAAACTGTCCGTTAATGTTCACCAATCTCAACACCAATCCTAATAGCAAGATTATTAATTAAGTGCAACTTTTTATTAACGATACATATGAAAAAGTTTCATAATTTGGACAGTTTAATTTGGATTAGTTGTGTTGTGGCGAAATCCAACTCGATAAGTCAAGCTAGCTACAGAATTCAGAGCTCGGAGGGGAGACCTCAGGAATGTATGAAGGATAAGCAAGGCAGAGTCCTCTCTTGGCACATCTCGGCTCCGAGCCGCTATCCCCGTTTAATAACTCAATGACAAAAAGGTCAATATACGTACTAGTCTTGGTCCGAGGTTTGGAGCCGAGACCATCTTAGTCCAAGGTCCAGAGCCGAAGCAAAGGGGATTCAACCAATCCCAACTACTAACACTTGGCCTCGGGGCAGGTGAGGCCGAGGTTGAGGCCAGATGTGGATACTCCAAGTACTGAACTAGGAAACTGTCATATGCGAACGTGACCGAATATCTCGCCCGCAGATATGCTCTCTTAAGACACGATACGCTATACAATCCATGGATTACGAATGAAATCTCCACGATCACAATATCCCACTGATTGAGTGAATCATGCCGAGATTAACAGATGTAGATCATCCAACCGGCAGGTATAAATACGAGGGAACCCCATTACTATAGGTACGCATTATCTCGCACTCTCTCTCTCTACATTCAACTTAAACTCAGATTCCCTAGCCTGACTTAGGCATCGGAAGGTCTCCCGGCTTAGCCAGGGTCTCCTTTGCTCACCTTTTTGTGCAGGATCAATGAGCATTGAAGATTCAACTCATTGAGTGAAGAGTGGTCCAGATTTTGACCTTAAGATTTTTTGGCACTGTTTTTGGGAAATTGATAATAAAAAGCTAATAGGTTTTACCAGAAATGGTGAGAGGAAAGAAAAAGGCGATCGTGGTGCAGCCTGAACCTAACAAGCAACACCAATCTTCTTTGTTGCTACATACTGAGTCGGCTTCGATAGGACCGTACCAACAAAATCGGAGCCAAGGAGGAAAATACAAGGCACTGCAAAATGAAGTTTAGATATTAAAGGACGAGATCAACCGGATGAAGGCGCAACAGAACCAACAACCATCGTTAAACCTGTTGAAAGTCGCTCCAGCACCCGAGGAACGACCACCGCCAGTCAGTTCCTGGGCAAAAGGTTCCCAAGCGCAATCTGCATGCGCTCCCGACCTTGCGCACAACGCAGTACCTCAGGAGCTATCTGCCCGAATTCCAGAACCCGCTCGGGATGCCGAGCAATCTTACGTGTCTGCCACTTCGAATCTAGCCCCCATTGACCTCCGCCGTTAGCTGGAGAGGAGTAGGCGGGGCAGAACATCCGAGGTGATGGATGCCCTCTTAGAGATATTGGCTGAGAATCAGAACCCTTTGGAAGCACAGTTCAAAGAACTCCAAGACCAGTTTAAGGTATTTTGTCTACCACTTCGGATCTGGCCCCCACTGACCTCCGCCATCAGCTGGAGAGGAGTAGGCGGGGCAGAACATCTAAGGTGACGAATGCCCTCTTAGAGATAATGGTAGAGAATCAGAACCCTTTGGAAGCATAGTTCAAAGAACTCTAAGACCAGTTTAAGGCATTTCAGAAGAAACAACAATCTACGTCTATCCCAATTGCAGTCTAGACGATGATGGAAGAGACCGAGCCTCCCTTCACCTCAGAAATCATGGACGAGGTGATGTTGTCGAGGTTTAGGATGCCTCCTGTCATCTAATTCTTTGGATCCAGAGATTCATCGGAGCATGTGGAGTCATACCGTTCGTGGATGTAGATCCAGTCGGCCATAGATGTTATGATGTGCAGAGCCTTCTCAAAACTCTCTCCAGGTCTTCTCGAAGTTGGTACCACCAACTTAAACCAAAATCAATTAGCTCCTTCTTAGAGCTCAGCAGGATGTTCCTTACCCAATTCATCTCCAGTAAGAAGAGTTGGAAACTGACTACCCATTTGTTCACCCTCAAGCAGGGGAACAAATACCTGCTGAAGGATTACATTGCCCTCTTCAACAAGGAGGCGTTGTTAGTGGAAGATTATCACGAAAAAAATGACACTTTCAGCCATGTTTAGCAGACTCAAAGAAGGAAGGTTTACCTTCTTAATAGGGAAAAACCCACCGACTACCCTGATCGAGCTCATCAACAGGGCTCAGAAGTATACCAATGCCGAAGAATTCTCCAACTCCCATAGGAACATTCAAATAGATGAGACATCGTCAAAAGAAAAGAGGCAGAGGAATGAAGAACCTCAGTCATCCAATAAAAAATTTGATGGCCAAGTCCCTCGTGATTGTCGGCCGAGCCGAAGGCCCGAGGGCAAATTTCGTTCCTACACTCTTCTCAACACCTCTACAGAGTAGATTCTGTTAGATATTAGGGACCAAAGACTCCTGAATTGGCCTGTCTGTATGAAGACTGAAGTGGAGAATTGGGACAAGCGCAAGTACTGCAGATTCCACCGCGACCACGGCCACAACACTAGCGAATGTGTGGATTTCAAGGATGAAATCGAGACCCTTATCCGCAAGGGTCATCTACGCCGATATACTAAGGTGTAGAGGTTAGCCCAGAAAGAAGAACGGCCGATCAAAGCAGTAAAAGAGCCTGCAAAAATTTGGACCATCTATGGTGGTTCATCTGATGGAGGCGACTCAAATAAGGCTCGTAAAGCCCACTCTCGCAGTTCAGACCTTGAGCACTATGTCAATTTGGTCGAAAGGCCAAAGAAAGAGCTCTGTGTCAACCCCTACAACTTGACTTTCATGGAGGATGACGCGGGGGAATCCAGCACCCGCACAATGATGCCCTCGTAGTGGCTATGACCATAGCCAACTATAAAGTCTTTCGCATCCTGGTTGACACAAGGAGCTCAATCGACGTCACATACTCCAAGGCATTCGAAAGAATGGGCATCGATAAGTCTCACCTCTGACTCATAAAAACTCCTTTATACGGCTTTTGCTAGGGATAAGGTAATCTCCGAGGGACCCATCTCCCTCCTAGTAACAACGGGAGAAGGACAATACCAAGTTACACTTTTAGTAAACTTTCTGGTCATCAATATGCCATCAGTGCACAATGTTTTTCTGAGCTGACCCTCCCTTAACACAATGAGGTCAGTTATGTCCACATACCACTTGATGATGAAGTTCCCCACCGAAGGTGGGGTCGGATACCTCCGAGGAGACCAGCGTGAAGCTCGAAGATGTTATGCAATAGTAATAAGAAAAGGATCAGTGAAATAAACCCTCATCGTCTGTAACACCCCCTACCTTCGATACACGGGTGTTACCCCTAATGACCCTAATTATAGTGATTAAAGATGATTAAACAAGATAACTTAAACTTTACACGTGTAGGTCGAGACTCCCTTTAGACGATAAAGCCAACCACCACGATCTAATGATCCAAGTCAAACCCAACACCCTCCCGGAAGGTAAAACCCAGAAAATCCTTAGATTAAAACAAGTTATGAACAAAAATTTCTAAGTCACAATGATACCATGCATCCACTAACCGCCTGCGAATAAAAAATTATGGCCGACCAGGCACTTAGAACCCCTTGAATAGCTGTTCCACCATTGAAATAAAACCTCATGCCCATCTGACCAATGGAACACGTCATATGGACAAAAAGAGGCCCTGAATGGTATGATATGGCCCACCTGGGCCTCAGCCCCGCCCCAAACCAGGCCAGGACCCTTATAACGGCCCCCAAGACAGTTGATCGAGGCAGATCAGGCACCAGAGTTGTGATAGGCCCCCAAAACTAGATGCACATACACCCCAACCGCTAGTGCACGATGTGCACTGGACAACCACTTGTGGTTAAACAGTGTTTGACCAAATTCAAATACAAATTTTCAAACACATTTCCCGCCAACACCCTGTTTAAAAATATTTATCTTTGAGCTTCAAAGTGGGCGACCATAGTCATTTTTCGGATGATCCAAGCCGTCCATTCTCCTCGTGGGGCCTGCCCAACCCAAACGGTATAGGGATTCGGCCCCATGTATAGGGACTTGGGATTTGGGTCCCAACCGTCCATTCCCTTATCATGTGGCTAGGATTCAAAGGAAAGGGACCCCGAAGTGCTTCTCTTGCAAGGCAAACTCCCCATGATCCAATGGACCCAAGATTTCCTTAAGCACAGCAAGGCGGGTCCTCTCATGGCCAGAAATGGCTAGGCAGGGCCATGAAAGAAGCAACCGAGGCTTTCCTCTTTTAGGTTGGGGAGGGCAGCGACGCAACCGCTATCTTCTGAGGCCACATTAAACCCAGCCTTCAACCTCTCCTCTCCCTGCCTATATAAGGGAAGGTTCAGCTCTCTCAGACTCCACACTTGAAGAGAGAAAAAGAAGGGAAGAGAGGAGAAAACAGAGAGTAGGAGTGCGTCTTTGGTGAGCTCGGAGCACACTGCCCCAGCTCAGTCCATGAAAACCGGACCAGGCCGAGTTAGTGTGAGCCCACAGTCGCACCACGTGAGTGGAAAAGAGAAAGGAAAGAGAGAAGAAAGAGAGGAAGAAGGAGAAGAAGGTGGGTGTGTGCGTGCCAGCCCAAACTCGGGTCGGATCCGACTGTAGCAAGTAAGAACCTTCCCTCCACTCTGTTGGAACTCTAAATGAACTCAAAATAAAGATCCATCAAACCCTGCTCATGCCACATACAGCCTTCTAAAACAAGCCCTGCTCGTAGCTGAAAAACGCCCATCAGCAGGAACCATACATAGAGCCAAGAACATGCTCTGTTTTGGAGTTAAAGGAGGCCTGCGTTCATGCATTGTTTTAAGGCTTAACTGGCTTGAGTATGGGCTTTGTTGAGGTCAAACAGATGGCATGAAAATCGCCCCAGCTATGTGCTGAAACTCGGCTTAAGAAACAACATGCAAACGAGCTGCAACACGGACTAAAAATGGTCCCAAAAAGGAGGAGAAAATGACACTGTTTCGGGCCATTTTTGGACGGTGAAGGTGGCAGCCACCGTGCCTCTGGTTGACCACTGGTGAGAGTCAAGAAATGGCCGAAAAAGGACCACGTTGAGCTGAAGATCGAGACCAAAAATGGCCTGGCTATGCACGCTGGCAGTAGAAGTATTAAACAAGCTTTGGGCCTCACCAAATGGAGAAGAAAGACCAGATGGGCAGCACCCTGCTACACTGATGGTGGGCCTCATCCAGAGTACATGGGCTGTACGTTCAGGCCGTCCATCTGGGGACATTACCCTAGACCATCCATCAATGGATACTGTGGTCAGGCCATCCATTAGGGGATGTCAGGCCCTTGATGTTTTAAAGAAATATATATATATATATATACACAAATATGTAATGGGTGCTTATAAGTTTTTGTACCTATGTATACTTGTAACCGGTGGGTCCCACATGTGTGGACCCACCTCTGGTATGTGCAATCCATCAAAGCAATGTGATATATGTGGATTACATCCAGATCATCTGTTAGTAGCCTCTATGAGCCTGATATGAGGATTGCATCCAAACCATCCATTCTCAGCCCCACCTTGATGCGTCAAGCGCCATTAATCCCTGGCCGTCCATCAATGGACGTCTCCAGACCTTCCATCAAAGGACAATGTGTACTGAACATCCATCAATGGACTCCAATGTTGGTCATGGTTATGTATACATATAAAAGAAAAAGGGGGAGAGGAAAAAGGGGAGAAGAGATGAAAAGAAGAAATATAACATACTATTTACGTATATATGTACTAAAAGAAGTGGGGTGGCCCACCTACGTGGGACCCACTGTTGTGATTGGCTGGGGTATCCACTCCATGTATATGTAATGTGTGATGCTCCTACACCATCTAATGACGGGAACGGTGCGGTGGACCATGGTAACATATGTTTCGATCCACACTGCCCATACGTGTGGGCTTTCACTGTGATGTATGGGTTTCATCCCCACCATCCAGTCACTGGATGGTGGTAACCCACTGATGTGTGTGTTTTATGTCTCAGCCACTCACCTATAGTTAAACGTCAAAGGTTCTGCAGATCCCACACGGTCCAAATGGTTGGACAATTGTCCACACACTAATGCGTGTGCTACAAATCCAAAACGTCCATCCCATTTGGTGAGCTTTCCCTAAGGCTTGTGACAAAATAAAGCAAATCTAGTCATTGAATGGACCACAAACAGTGGGGAGTAGGCGCGTACTATTGAAACCCTTTTTGGAGCACTAAGGTTCTAGAACAATATGATATCTGCCTTGAAAGTGCACCTACTAAGTGCCCTGGTTTGTCAATTACGTTATAAGTTGAGTCAGTCGAACAACAACGCCTGACAGGAAGATCAAGTCAAGTATCTGCCTCAACTGGATGTGTGGAAGCTCGCCATAGGTAAATCATAGCCTCACATCCCATGTCCCAAAACACCAGGTGATTAAAACCCTTAAAAAGAACTAGAACATCTTAGGGTTTTTGTGTAAGAAAATTTTTTATAAAATAGGAAAATCTTTAAGTTTTTCTTACACTGTTGATTATATCGATTCCCCTTTCGATATGATCGACCAGCTCTGTCGATGTCCTCGGCATCTCAATCGATACAATCGAGTGAGGACAAAAAGTGTCCAGCAATCAAACAATCATCTGGACGATTTATCGATATATCGACTTGTGAGTCGATATCATCGATATTCGAATATCGATCATATCTGAAGCGGATCGATAATATCGACAGACTGTTTTTTGGTGCCCCTATTTTTCTAAAGAAAACTAACATAAGCTTCGACATATCGATGACTGTCCGATTCAATCTGAACTCAAAAATTGATCATATCAGAAGTCAGTCGATCATATCGATTATGGGCGCATGTTTTCTCCAGCATAAATTTTAAATTGTTTTTAATGTTGATCGGGGTGCCAGTCAATAAATCGATATTCATATATCGATCATATCGAGAACTTGTCGATTGAATCAAAATCAGACACAAACTGTCCAGCAAGCTTATAGGTAAATCCATACGATTTATCGATCCCATCGACATGGTCTCCGATATCATCGATATACAAATTTCGATGACATTGACTGTTCTCCGATCATATCTGTAGAACCTAAAATTTTTTAAGGCTTCTCTCTTATTTTCACCTGTCGATAGATCGATCCATCTCTCAATAGAATCAGAGTTCAAAATTCGATAATATCGATGTGTGTATCGATCCCATCGACTAGTTGGTGAAAGGTTTCCTTATAAAAGGTGATAAGTCTCTCCTTTCAAACTATAAAGATCGTCACAAAGGGATAGTCACCTATGGAGATGGAACCACTGCTGATGTAATTGGATAGGAAATTATAAAAGGAATTAATCTGTTTAAGGATGAGAATGCTTTTTACATAAAAGGATTGACACATAACCTACTAAGCATCTCTCAAATATGCGATAATGGGCTTGTGGTAAATTTCGACAAAGAAGAATGTGAGATTCTAGATCAATCAAGAAAATCAATTATGAAAGGTCTTGGCACAAATAACCACTGCTACATTATTGTAGGAAAAGGAAGGAGTGATATTGAGAAATACTAAGAGTAAAGAAATTGGTCTAGATTATGGATTTAGATCTGGATATTTGCTGAAATGATGTAATTTTGTTAAGCGTTCACTATGACATCTAAGGTTGAAGACCTTAAATTTTTTTATTTATATTTGTACAGAACTGGTGCAAAATTTTTGACATATTCTGATCAAGACAAGAAATACCCAATAGTGTATCGCAATTGTGAAAATTCTGAATATTATTTACCTTCGATACAAGTGTTGGCCTCTTCTTCGATTTCATCGACTAAGGATCGATACAATCGATGGCTGTTTAGAATAGAAAAAGTCTTGTGACCGTGGATAACTTCGTGGGCTATCTCAATAGCATCGATCGACAACTTCTCGATACAATCGATATGTTGGCCGATATGATCGATAGATGGCGCCCAAATAAAAGGCTGATTGAAAATATTTTTTTCATTTCTCAATAGTTAGTCCTACTTCTCTCCCCTGATCAGTTCCTTTTGTTGATTTGGTCGAAGTCTTAATGAAATCTCAGCATCCAAGTGGCACAAGGAAGATGACTAAAGGAAAAGGTAAGGCTCTCTCATCTGCAAAATCTTTCAAGAATAAGAAAGAGAAATATTCTAGACCACCTCAAAACTAGTCAGATTGGGAACAAGTCACGATAATTGATCATACTATTCTTGTTAGTACTGTCAAACCCTATAGGGTGGATCTCATGATAGAGACCATAGGATGGAGGAATATGTTTAATATGGGTGGCCCATATCAGTTTGAAATGATCCAGCAGTTCTTCAACTGTTGACGTGTAGTCCAAGATTACCCACCTTGCATATGCCTAAAATTCATGCAACACGCCAAGGACATTACTCCATCAGTCCTTGGTCATGTTCTAAACATTGAAGTGACACAAATCCTTGTCTCCAATAGAAATCTAAACGATTTGGGTAAATGGAAAGAAATTACACAAGCACTGTGCAAGGGTATGAAAATTCCTAAAAATGATAGCAATATTCTTCCAGTAAAATACCTAGGAATCTTGTTTCGACTCCTTCACAGTATTTTCAGCACGAACGTGTACCCATGTGATGCAGATGACACATATCTGAGTCCAGTTGCACTCAATATTCTGTATGATGTCTATCAAGAGATCCTTGTATGCTTACCGACTTTCATATTAAACCAGCTAATAAAGGTACTCAGGAGTGACCATCTTGAATTTCTGCCCTTTCCATCTCTTATCTGCAAGCTGACACACTGGGCAGGTCTGCCAGAAATAACTGATAAGGTATATCCTGAAGTTTGGCATGACCATGATGCAGCGCAACAAGTATATATCTCTATCTCATCGCATACTAAGATTCCCTCGCCTGTTGAAGATAGTGATCCCATGCCTAATGAAGAAACTCTTTGGAGATCCAATAGAACTCCTGAATTTAGTCCTTCTTCTATCACAAATCGTCATCGTCATGTGGTTGAGCGTCAATTTTTGAACAATCTCACTGGAATTGATGAGCGACTTCAACACTGCGAACAACGACTATCAAGAATAGAAAATAGGATGGAAGCTCTCCAACACTCTGTGCAGCAGATTCTTGAGTTACTAACCACTGGCGGGCCTTTTATGTGCTAAAAAGGAGACAGTTCTGATGAAGTTGTGTGTATAAATTTGCATCCATCTCCGCTTACTTTTTGGGTATCCCTACCTTAAGTTGATATTTTACTTTGTTTGATAATTCAGATACTGCTGTCTGGGATAGTATATATATATTTTTTTGGGGATAGAGGTCTCTGGATAATGACCTTTTTGTTGATATGGTTGCATTCAATCTTTATTTTACTGCCATTCCTACTGCTTATCCACTGTCTGTGCTGATTGCTTTATCACTGATGAATCTCTATCTACATCTATCTGTATGTGGTTCTCCCATATGCTTAATCTCTTCAGTCAACATCACTTGTTATATCTTTTTCAATGACTGACAAAAAGGGGGAGAACAATTCAAACACCTCGAGTGGAAAATTACATATATGTATTGCAGGTGTTAGGGGGAGCAGCCGTAACAAGAAAGGGAGAGTTTTTGAATTAAGGGGGAGAATTTATTGGGTGTGTACATGGGTGATTAGAATTTATAAAATTGTGTTAATACATGTACACACAATTTAGGATGTATCTGTCTAGATATTTTTCTAGGGTATTTTGGGTATTTTGTCACGTAATTGACAAATGGAGAGATTGAAAGTGCACCTACTAAGTGCCCTGGTTTGTCAATTACGTTGTAAGTTGAGTCAGTCGGACAACAACGCCTGACAGGAAGATCAAGTCAAGTATCTGCCTCAACTGGATGTGTGGAAGCTCGCCATAGGTAAATCATAGCCTCATATCCCATGTCCCAAAACATCAGGTGATTAAAACCCTTAAAAAGAACTACAACATCTTAGGATTTTTGTGTAAGAAAACTTTTTATCAAATAAGAAAATCTTTAAGTTTTTCTTACATTGTTGATTATATCGATTCCCCTTTCGATATGATCCACCAGCTATGTCGATGTCCTCGACATCTCAATCGATACAATCGAGTGAGGACAAAAAGTGTCCAACAATCAAACAATCATCTGGACAATTTATCGATATATCGACTTGTGAGTCGATATCATCAATATTCGAATATCGATCATATCTGAAGCGGATCGATAATATCGACAGACTATTTTTCGGCGCCCCTATTTTTTTAAAGAAAACTAACATAAGCTTCGATATATCGATGATTTTCCGATTCAATCTGAACTCAAAAATTGATCATATCGAAAGTCAGTCGATCATATCGATTATGGGCGCATGTTTTCTCCAGCATAAATTTCAAGTTACTTTTAATGTTGATCGGGGTGCCAGTCGATAAATCGATATTCATATGTCGATCATATTGAGAACTTGTCAATTGAATCGAAATCAGACACAAACTGTCCAGCAAGCTTATAGGTAAATCCATACGATTTATCGATCCCATCGACATGGTCTCCGATATCATCGATATACAAATTTTGATGACATCGACTGTTCTCCGATTATATCTGTAGAACCTGAAAATTTTCAAGGCTTCTCTCTTCTTTTCACCTGTCGATAGATCGATCCATCTCTCGATAGAATCGGAGTTCAAAATCCGATAATATCGATGTGTGTATCGATCCCATCGACTAGTTGGCGAAAGGTTTCCAAAAAGGAAATGACATTTGAGTTTGTATCATCGAGTGGTATGTCGATACAATCGAGAGTATACGCTCGATCATATCGACGATTGCTCGATGATATCGAACTCTGTCATAAATATGACCGTTTATATCTGTTGAAATCTTTTGCCTATAAATAGAGAGATTAGTCTTTGTTGCTGGGAGAGAAAGTAGAGAGTGCTTTTAAGTGTTTTAAACTTCATATCCTTTATCCTAAGCCCTTTCTCTCAGGAAGTTCATCCTCCAATCCACCCTCATCATTGATATTTCATAGAGTGGATTGGGGAATGAACTTTCGCATTCAAGGATCCTCCAGCTACTACTTTAATGGAAAATCAATAAGCTGGGATGCCTTGAATGCATAGATGATTAGAATCACTCTATCTTCCTTATAAGAAAATCTTTAGAGAGTGGAACTCCATTATAACCTTGACCCAACCTAAACCTAGCATATGTACATCTTTGTGTTGCGGATTAAGGAATTTGAAGACTCTTCATCAACAAGAAGGAGATCTTCATCACTGAGCTAAAAGGGACTCATCAACTTATCTGTAAGTACTTAGAGTGCAGAGGACATTTATGATCATTCCTTTTTAGGATTGGGTCGTAGATGTTGCTCACCATTTAAAGTCCTCAAAGGAGGCCTCCGACGGGAGTGTACGTGCGTGGGTGCGTTTTGTGGACCCTTGCTCTGTGGAGAGCATAAACATCTAGGTGCGTGTGTGGACCCTTACTCTATGTGGGCATAAACATCTGGGTGCGTTGTGTGGACCCTTGCTCTGCGTGGGCATAAACATCCCGGTGCGTTGTGTGGACCCTTGCTCTGTGTGGGCATAAACATCTGGGTGCGTTGTGTGGACCCTTGCTCTGTGTGGGCATAAACATCTGGTTAGGAGTGCACCAACAAAACTCTAGGGTTTAAGGTGAATCGAGTAGAAACCTCTATACAGGTTAAAGGTAAACCTAATTTAAAACCTTAGGTTTGAGGTGAATCATGAGAAACCTCCATAGTGAAATCCGGTCACTCAAGGGTTGAGTGTGGAAGCCGGTAGTGGAGTAAACAAGTAGTCGAACCACTATAAAACGACTGTGTTTGAGATTGATATTGTCTTTCATTTATGTGATTGCTTTATATGCCTTTATATATTATTATCTAAAATCACATCTTGTGCACACACAGTCATATCCATCACAATCTGATTCATAAGTTTTTTTTTATTACAAGTATTTTGTGATTGGATCCTCTATCTGGCTTGGAAGCTAATAGAGTTAATTTTTTGAGTAATCCTAATTTATACTCTGTAATAGGATTAGTGTGATAGGATTGAAATATAACTTATAAATCTTTATAAAGTCCTATTCACCCCCCTCTAGGACATATTGGCATATTCCTACTTCAACTCAAGCAGTCTTCACCGCTATTTCATGCCTGACATCTTAAAACAGGTCCTGGTGACCCTATGAGCGGCTTGGATGGAAAATAAAACACCATGATGGGCCCTGTAGGATTTCAACAATGGAAATTATGACCACCATTGATATTAGTGATATGGCCCAGAGGACCCTTTCAAAAAGAATTCATCCCTTGGGGTAATGCTCTAAAGGTGATCCCTTAAAAAGCTAAGGGTGTAGGTAGGAGCATCCCATTCATAAGGCCCACCTGATACATATGAGGTCCATATGGGAGGACCAGTTCAAGCCCTGGTAAGAAAGAGCTTGAGCCTAATTGGACCACCTTGGTTGAATTGGTACATGGTGGGCCTAGTGCAAAGCCTAGAAGGCCTTGTTGTCCCTTCAAACCCTCAAATTAGACAAAACCATGGAAATACTTGACAAATATAAATTATGATTTTAGGAAATTCCTTGAGTGACCCCGGGCCACAAGAAGACTCGGACCGAGTTCATGAACACTACCATACAAGTGATGACTTTCCCCTTGGGCTTTCCATTTCTAAATTAGCTAAACATAGTTGCACTAGATTTTCACCACTAATTTAGGGTCGATGTATTCATTATATCAAATTTGTGATACTTTGTTTTCACCATATGATAGGCTCACATGCTAGCTAATTCTTGAACAATGACCACTATTCACATGACTTGGTAGCATATCATCAATAGTTATTATTTCATGATGTCTCCTTGCATATTTTATTTAAAGTCATATGTTGTCATATGTTAACATGATTGCCTCTTTATAATCTCACAATGCTACACGTGGAAGATTCTATAATTGTATGCAAGCCACACTTGGGATGTGATTAGGCAAAAGGTATGGGAAAATAGGACCCTTGAACTGGTGTCATTTGTGATCAAGGGATCTTATTAAAACATCTCAAGCTGGAGAATCTCATGAGCCAAGGATGGTGGTCATGGGATACTATGCTCGAGCTGTCAGCCTATGCTAGGTGACGACCCCTCCCCCAGTGACCTTTGAGTTACTTAAATAGGCTGATTGTAACTGAGTTAATAACGGTTGGCTAATCATGCATTCATAGCATATTGGCGATGAGGGATGCCTAATTCTGGATGTTGTAGCACGTGCCCTAGAGTTGTTGGGGTATCATTTCGCTGGCTTCCAAACCATCGACTATCGACCCCTATTCCGATTGGATGATCATTCCTAAGTCGATGATTGCATGGGTGACGAGCCCAAGTCTGACTGGATGTGTATCCCTAGGTCGATGTGCATTCATACATCCATACATCTAACAAGACTGCATATTATCTGTTTTAGATTATTGCTTTGTTTTCCTTTAAACTGTATTTGCTAAGGCGGTGATGTGTAATCTTGAGGGGAATTCACAATGAGCTGGCCACTCCATCAACTATTCAACCGTATAGAATATGCAGGGACGGATGTAGAGAATGAAGGTGTTGACCTTAATGGCGCGATCGTGGAGCCCGGGGGAGAATACTATGATGACGAGTCGTAGCAAGAAGCAGAGGTGTATTTTGAGCTTAATCAGTAGTTCAAGATTTCAATTTCAGTGGTTTAGTATTTTGGAACTTATGGAGTTTGAAACTAAGACCTCCAGCTGGGTGGGTCAAATATTTGGGCTCACATGAATATCTATGCTTCATTTTTCTATTGCACTCTGAGTTTGCATTTCCACTAGTTCTTTGATTTATAAGCTCCTGGATTTCTAAAGAGAGTCTCGTACTCAGGTTTTAGAAATTGGGGGGTTACACCGTCAACGTCCTCAACATCACGGAAGATCCCCCCCGAGGACTTGGAGATCGTCCCGCTCGAGGAAGCCGACTCGAATAAAATTGTTCAACTCGGGACATCATTGAATTCTGAATAGAGATCTCAGATGCTAACTTTCCTACAATAGCACAGAGAAGTATTCGTGCGATTGCACGAAGATATGCTAAGAATCTCTCCCGATGTTATGCTCCACTGGATGAATGTGGATTCGAATCAGAAACCCGTGAAGCAGAAAAGAAGAGTGTTTGATGCTGAGAGGTATGCAGCCATAGCTGATGAAGTTTCTAAGCTCCTAAGATGAATTGGACTTCCTTTGATATAATTTTCAAGAGATGAAAGGTATATGAATTAGAATGGATTCCATCACCAAACCATGCCTAAGAGACAAAGTAAACAATAAAATTAAACTAATTACCAACCAATCAACAATGTTTGAAGGTTAAGAAGCGTACCATCATCTGACCATGCCTAAGAGATGATGGTGAACAACACGGCCTCCTGACGTCATAATCATAAACAGGAAAGGAACATGCTCAAAGCTATTGCAGACCCATTATAATTTTAGTCATAACAAACCATTAAAAAAACTAAAAATATTCCCTTAATTAAACTAAAATCAACATCAATTCAGTCTAAACAAAAGGCACAAGCAAAAAGTCTCCCATTACGCTACAAGTTTCACCTCTTAGCCCTAGCTAAGAGGTTTAGCTTTACATAGACATGATTATGCTAAACATCTTAAAAGAAATCATAAAAAGAAACAGTAAAAATAAAAGAAATATGAAATACTACTCTCTCTCCTTGCTTCACGTCCCGACTGCAAATTCAATGCCTTTCTCTTTCTTCTCCTCTCTTTTATAGCTGATGGAAGTCGGCTGGGAGTGCGTAAGGTCGGTGGGAAATTTCTGCAGCAACAGGTCAGTGGGTTTCTTACACAGCAGCGTGCGCAAGCAGGGCCTGTGGACTGAGCTGCGATGTTAGTGGGACCCATGATCAGTGTTGCGTGAGAAATCAACACTGTCAATCAGCTTCATGGTTGAATTTCGGAAGGATGGACGGTGTTTGGCTATCTTTTGATGTGGCCTACCAGATCGATCATACAATGAATATTTCACCATTCAACGAGTAAAAGAATGGCCTCTGGAGAGCTTCAGACTAAACTTTCCTTGGGTGCGGTTGACTAACACTTCTGAGTCGATTGGACGGCTCGGATTGCCCGTCCGCGTTGAGATGATGGCCCACAAAGAGATGACCACAAGTCTTGGTTGTGAAACAGAGTCGTCGCAAGTCAACTCTATTTCATGCATTGGCCCACTTATTGAAGCCAAGTGGAAAATCCACTTTGTCCATTAGTTTCTGGACGAAAAACCATCCTAGAATGAGTATTTTTCAAGTGAAATTGGTGTGGCCTACGAGCTTGTCTACTCTGCCGTCCATCTTACGTTTAATATAGCTAGGATTTTGCAACAGCTTGCATGGTCTCAAAAGGCCACCTTGGTGAGGTTAATACTAAGGACAATCCAGATTGATGATTTGGATGAGGAGTGGGCCCCACTGAGACGAACCGGTGGATGCTGGTGTGTCCGCTGGAAGTTTATTTTTTGAATTGAGAAGATGAGTCGGTCAGCACATGTTGACTGACTTAAGGTGAATTGGTGTACGTCCGATGCACTTATGCCCTTGTACATGCGTTGTACATGTAGGTCCCACAGAGATGTTCATGAGAAATCTTCTTTGTCCATCCCTTTTGTCACTTAATTTGAAGGGTTAAGACCAAATTTGGAGCATATCCAGATATCAGGCGGGCCCCAAATTAAGAATTTATGGGTTGATCTATCCATTGGGCCACTTCAACAATAATCCAACGGCTGATTTTTGACATGTACGGTTAATTTATGGTCCTCAGGCCATGCATGAAGTTTTGAACCGAATGGATGGTGGAAACCCTGTGATCTTGCATTCTGACTGACTTTCAGGCCACTTGAGCTTCAGTTTCTCGATTTTCTCAGATCTCTGGCCTGTAAATCCGTCGATCTTAGTCTCCTGGGGTCCATCCCTTGCCTTGGTGATTCTAGAGCATCAATTCCATGTGCTTAGCTTCTTTTTCAGTCCACGCTTATAAATCCACCTTGCAACATAAACATGATTAAAATAGGCCGTTAAACAGTATCGTGTTAAAATCAGGTAATTACTGGGGTCTAATATGTAATATTTGACCCTCAACATTAGACCACATGGAAAATTCAAATATTTTATTGAATAACGTCTAATATGTACAAATTCTCTATTTCATCACTAATAAAGAAAAAAAATAAAATCTTAATTAAAAATTATCCAAAATAGTAAAATTCTAATAGTAATTAACATCCTAATTCAATTAAAATAGAACTTTTTTTTAAAAGAGACTGCCGCAAAGGTATCTCATTAACCAAAGAGAAAAACCAGATACAATTTCAGGGGACCCCGAGGAATAAAAAACTCCTAGGGGGCGCCTATCAATTAAAATAGAACTTACTCATAATAGTAAGTTTTGTTAAAAATAGAAAGTTCTAATTAAAATAACCTTACTGGTGGATTCCTGGCATGATTACAATTATCCGCTGAAAAAAGATTAAAATTTAAAACTCCAAATATATATTGATAAAATACAAATTACTAATTTATTTTTTTCTAAAATTTTGATTTTGAATTGGAAGTGTGCATTTTCTTTCCATAATGGATGGATGCGACCCGCTAAGCAAGCCGGTTTACCTTGAATGGCCCACTACATATATATCAATAGGATGTGCGTCCCATAACGGTAACCGAATCAAAAGTTATGGTTGATTTACTGTTCACATTTCAAAAAGTAATTTCTCTATATCCGAAATGAATTTCTTCGAATCGGACGCGGTGTACCATTAATAGTAAGGTCTGTGATATAATCATAGACAACAGTAGTAGTGAGAACATCGTGTCATTCCTCTTACTACATCTGATAGTAGTAATGGTGGACAAGTTGCGGATACTTACGACAAAGTGTCATTCCTCTTACTCAATTGGGTAGAGAAAAAAGGCGAACGAGACCAAGGTAACCGAACAATGTACTATCTCATTTTCAATTAGTAAAAATTATAAAGATAAAGTATTTTTTGACGTGGT
Source organism: Magnolia kwangsiensis (assembly GCA_037074715.1). Lineage (NCBI taxonomy): Eukaryota > Viridiplantae > Streptophyta > Magnoliopsida > Magnoliales > Magnoliaceae > Magnolia > Magnolia kwangsiensis. Next base: position 125,170,514 of record CM073578.1, on the reverse strand, counting down.
TGACATTAAAGCATGCCATATGTTACTCAGTCGACCACGACAGTCGGACCGTGATATAACCCACTGAGGATGAGACAATGTTTACATATTTGTCGATAGTCGAAAAATGGTCCTTGCCCTTATGACACCAGAGAACCACCCTGAAGCTTCTAAAGTGGAGGAGAATTTTCTCCGGGCCATTTGAGATTTCATGGAGGAATCTAAAGAAACCGGCTAGGTGTAGCCATAGTGGTAAAGAGAGAGAATTGGAACCCTTAAACATTCCTCCAAGTTTAAGGCCATTGTTGAATGAATTCAAGAAAATCTAACCTTAAGAGTTATTCGATGGATTGTCCCTCATGTGGGATATCTAACATCATATAAACTTATCCCTAAAACTAGCTTGCCCAACCGCCCTCACTATCAGATGAGTTTGAAAGAGTGTGAGAAACTACAGAGGTAAGTGGAGGAATTGATTTGTAAGGGTCTTTTGATCAAAGAGAGAGAGAGAGGAGCATGAGCCCATGCATCGTGCCAACATTGTTAATACCTAAGAAAGATGGATGTTGGCACATGTGTATTGATAGCTGGGCAATTAACAAGATTACCATCAAAATATTAGTTCCCATTACCATGATTAGACAACATGCTTGATATGATAGAAGGTGTTAATGTGTTATCTAAAATAAATCTTAGAAGTAGGTACCATCATATTTATATGCGGCCCGATGATGAGTGAAAAATGACCTTTAAGACCAAGGGTTCTATGAGTGGCTAGCTGTCATGCCTTTTGGTCTATCAAACACATCAAGAACTTTTATGCATTTGATTAATAGATTGTTAAAGTCGTTCATTGGTTAGTTTGTAGTAGTATATTTTGATGACATCCTGATATATAGCTAAGATGAGATAAAGTACATGTAACATCTCAGGAAGGTGCTACAGGTCCTGCAAGTTAATAAATTATACCTCAACTTGAAGAAGTATAGTTTTTTAACAAATAACATATTATTCTTAGGATTTGTTGTGATGTCCATGGGCATCCGTGTAGATGACATGAAAAAGTGTTAGCCATTAAGGAATGGCTGATCTTAACAAACATTCATGAAGTAAGAAGTTTTCATGGGTCGGCGATCTTCTATCATCGATTTGTGTAAAATTTCAGCACGATAGTCACACTTATTACAAATTACATGAAAAATGGGTTGTTTTAGTATATCGATGACGCTGAGAAGGGATTTTCTGAAATCAAACATCGGTTGTCCACAAGACCAATTTTAATTCTTCATAATTTCGATAAGTTATTCGATATTGAGTGTAATGCCTCATATGTCAGAATTATAGGAGTTTTATCTCAAGAAAGTAGGTCGGTAGCCTTTTATAGTGAAAGCTTAGTGATGAACGTAAAAAATGATCGACTATCAAGCTCAAATTGTACACAGTAATTCAAGCGTTGCGACTTTAGCGGCATTATTTGATTCAAAGGGAGTTTATTCTCTACACTGACCATTAAACCTTAAAGTTTATTAATAGTCATGCTAACATGAATTGTGTGCATACTAGATGGGTTGCTTGTTTGTAGCAATTCATGTTTATTTTAAAGTACCTATTAGGGCAGTAGAACAAGGTGGCTGATGCACGTAGCCGCCATGCATCATTACTTGTTACAACAAGCAATGAGGTAGTCAGCTTCAACTGTCTCAAGAAGCTATATATCGGGACAAGAACTTTAAGGAGGCATGGATGAGGTATCAAGAAGGTTAGACCAGTGACATATATATGCAAGACAGTTTCCTTTTCAATGAGAATCGACTGTGCATCCCTCAAAATTATCTAAGGGAACAGATTATTCAAGAGGCGCTTCATGGAGGTGGTCTTCGTAGACACCTTGGGTGAGACAAGTTGTGGGCTCTTGTGGGGGAGCGGTATTATTGATCATAATTGGTACGTGATATGAGTAAAGCAGTGTAATGTTGTCATGTTTGTCAGACCTCTAAGAAGCAGTCTTAGAATACGGGCCTCTACACCCCGTTACCTGTGCCTAATGACCCTTAGGATGATTTGTATATGGACTTCGTTCTTGGTCGCCCATGAACACAATGTGGCATGAATTCAGTGTTCGTAGTGGTGGATCGTTTCTAAAAAATGATGCACTTTATCTCATGTAAGAAGACTATCGACACAACACACATGACTCACTTATTCTTCAGAGAGGTCGTGTGGATACATGGGGTTCCCAAGAGCATTACTTCTGATCGTGACACGAAGTTCATAAACTTCTTTTGACAGACTTTGTGGAATCGATTCGGTACACATTTTCAGTTCAGCAGCACCCACCACCCACAGACCAATGGGCAGAATGAAGTTCTGAATTGTACATTGAAAAACTTCCTTCAGTGTATTTCAGGTGACAAACCGAAACAGGCTTTATCTCAAGAAGAGTTTGCATTTAACAACATGGTGAACCGCTCGATAGGAAAGTTTTCGTTTAAGATTGTTTATGGTCAATTGCCTCATCACACACTTGACTAGGTCTTTGCTTATGCTTCTCGACATAAGCATTGCAGTAGAAAATATATGGCGGACCGAATCATGGGAATTCATGCAGAGCTGCAAGCCAAGTTGCATGTCTCGAACGACAAATACAAGGAGCAAGCAGACAATCATCGGCGATAAATGGTGTTTGAGGTGGGCGACCAAGTTATGATTCATCTATGCAAGGAGTGATTTTCGATCGGTACTTACAATAAGTTAAAGAACAAGAAGATTGGACCAGTATCGATCCTCCAAAAGATCAATGATAACGCTTACGTTGTTGATCTTCTGGATGATATGGAGATCTTGTGTACTTTCATGTCCAAGATGGATGGGATTAATGTAGAGCAATACGAGTTCTTTTGAAGAGGAGGGGAATGATGTACAGTATAAAAATGTTTCTTTAGATATAGACGATTGGTGAGTGACTTTGTTATGTAAATGTTCTCCATATTCGCCCATAAGCCTAGGATAGTCATTTCAATAATGACATTATGGGACTTCATCAGCCAAATACAATTGAATTATGCTAAGCGTCCACTGATAAAGAGCAACCTAATCCTCTTCCTTCATAGATTTAAGATGATTTGCTTTCTTAAGGAGTGCATGTTACATCCCTTGCTGAATTAGGATGGCTTAGATATTCAATCTCTATAATTCAAAATTATTTTTACCTATGAGCATTTCTGTCTCAAATTTCACATTCAATCACCTTGATGCCATTTTGTAGATGTAATTTAAAATCCCAACCTTATCTTTGATACGACTTATTGAGCAGAGAAGCAACCTTAGATCAAATTAAACAATGCAATAGAGAAAAAAAATCCAAAAAAAAAAGAGAACATAGATTTTACATTAAAAAAGCTTGCGGGAAAAAATCCAAGGCACAAATCAACGTTCACTCCACTATTAATTAGAAGAATATAAGGGAGGAAAAAATTTACAGATTAAAAGCCCTAGTCTCCCCATTTGAAAACCCTTAAATTCATGCTAGCTTTATTCATCTTAATCCTAATAGCTAATTAGGAGTTGTATTTATACACTCCGTACAGAATTAGAAACAAAACTCACACTTATGCATATCAATCAGTCAAACCGTGTAACCTTTAGTCTCATCGAATCGAAATGATTCACAAACATTCAGTCAAATTGAAAATGTGCAAAACATCACAGTGAGCATCATGGTCAAATATGAAATTTTCAGTCAAACTGAGACAGGTTCCAGTGCAGCCAAAAATTACCTTCTCTGCACTAGATTAAAGGCACTCAATCAATAAATGTCACGCCCCAAACTCAAAAATCGATCTCACAAAATTTTTAATCGTCAAATCTAGTATCGACAGCCTCCGTAGTACCTCATTCTCGGCCCCTGATACCCATATACCAGGTTTCGATCCTAGAATCCTACGAGGAGAATTTTGAACATGAATTTGATTCGTAATAAGCATAACCCACGAACAATTATGAGAACACCATCACAAAAATCTACTATGATCAAAACTTGAGTACAATGCGCATAAAGGGAAATACAATGATAATAATGAAAAAACTTCAGAAGCTCTACAGCATGCTCCTGCTCCTACTCAGCTACGGCCCAGCATTGCCTGCATGCAACGGTCATACATAAGCTTATAGAAAGCTTAGAGGGTGGTGAAAGTGTGTGCGTACAGTAGAAATAAAAGTATACAATATCAGAGTAATGCAGAAATGCTGGTAAGTCCATAAATGCCATCAACGGTACCAAGGCTATGCGATGCAAGACATGAATGCTATCGGCCATACTAAGGCCATGCAATGCGAATCATGAATGTTATTAGTCATATCAAGGCTATGTGATGCAAGGCCTACAGGGCCAATGTCATATGTGAGGTGTAACTCAAGCACATCAAATCTCATATGAATCCTCATATCAATATAGCTTATCTTTGGAATATATATATCTCCAGGGTCTAGCGCACTATACACCAGATCGTCGCCCACTGGACGCGCAACCATGCAAGTAGAAGAGACCTCACTATCCACCTACCAATATCGGCTCGGCACGTCGATAACGAACCCATTTATGAGTTGGTCAAACTCAGCCTAGTTATGCCTCCTACCCTCAGGTGGATAAGGAAACACTCCCTTTCAACCAACCACGACACAGTGGGAGATGCGGCTACCGGTATACGGCCCTTGTGCGCTCATGTATTCACTTGGTCTTGACATTGGAGTCATCCTCTGGCACCATCAGAATTAGGAATTTTCACCTAAGGACATCTATGACGCCTCAATGCTAGTAACAGTATTTTTGATGTCCAATCCTACTATCCACAATATACTTGTGAAGGCTATGACCCTGATGTCACTAAGGCATATAGAAATCATATCACAAAAATGTGAGATGCATGAATCATACTATCCGGTCATGCAATAATCCTACGCGTACCGTGCGCTCATGTGGGGCAAATCTGCCTATCAGGGAGTCGCATAATTAATCCGCCCAATGGCATATGTTATGATCAATCACTCCTCATATCAAGCATACATATGATACGCATGGGCATGAATCACGGAGCTATACTAAGCATACTTGTATGATGATGATGTACTCTCCTCATATCAAGGTGGGCCTAACAATATAGGGGGCCCAATAGTTTGGGTTAGCCCACTAAGGGAAGATGAGAATGGGCCTAACAATGGGCCATAGGAAGGGTTACAGTACGGACATTTAACCATTATTGCTCTTACAATGTAGACATATATTAAACCATCATTGCTTCTAAGGCATGACCCATTTAGAACCAACTAGGAAGATGAATAGGCATCATAAATATTATTACATACATCATGGTGGAATAACACATCACAATGGGCCTCACACAAGGCCTCACGTACATCATGTTGGGCCTCATATAAGTGCCTCACATACATCACGTTGGGCCTCACTCATGGGCCTCATATACATCACATTGGGCCTCACTCATGGGCCTCATATACATCACATTGGGCCTCACACATGGGCCACAAATACATCACAATGGGCCTCATCATATGGGCTTCTCATACATCACATCGGGCCTCATTATACTTTATAATGGGCCACACATATGGGCCACACAAATATCATATCGGGCTACACCCATAGGCCTCATGTACATTAAGTGAGACCCACCATCCTCGCTGGACGGTGTGGATAAAATATTATTATTGTATCTACACCATTTTTCTATTTTTAGAGATCATTTTAGAGCATTGCCTAAAAAAAAATGAATCATATCGAAAGAACATCTGGACCATACCACGAATAGCAGTGGAGATAATGATTTTCACTGTTAACAATTCACAGGGGCCACCTTAATGTTTATTTTCCATCCAATCTATTCATAAGGTCACAGAGACCTGAATTTAAAAAAAAAAAATCTCATATTGATCCAAAACCTATGTGACCCCCAAATGGTTTCAATGGTAGACATTCAATCCTCCACTGATTTTTACAGTGTGGTCCACTTGATAGACAGATCTGTCTTATTTGTTATTTCAAGCCTTAATTAAGATGAGCTTATAAGGTGGATGGACGGTTTGGATATAACACACCTCATGATCAGACCCACTGAACTTGCTGATGTAATACAACAGTTATGCTGTGGCTGCTGGCTATTACCACCGTCTGGACAGACGGTTGGGATATAACACATCCCTCATGATCAGGGCTGCATAACTTGTTGTGTCAACCCAGTAGGTACCTGTTGTTGGTGGAACCCGAAGATGAACGGTTTGGATATAACACAAACCCCATGATCAGGCCTACAAACTCACTGATGTCAATACAATAGGTGGTCCCCACCATCCAAATGGACCATGGGATAAAATACATAAATCATGGTGGTCCTGACAAATGGATGGCGTGGATAACAAATACATCAGAGGTGGGTCCCACTGTCCAGCAGCTGCTAGACGGTGCGGGATAAGATCCACACCCCAAGATAGGCCCCACATGGCACCGTCCAGAAGGACGGTGCTGATATACAATACATGCATTAAAGCAAGGTCCCACTCGTCCAGAGAACAGACAGTGGGGATGAAACCCACTTATCAAGGTGGGTCCACACGTGTGGGACCCACCAGCTGAATGGCGTGTATATAACACGTACCACATAATCAGCCACAGAACTTAATGACAACATTACAGCAGCTATACAGCTGCATGAGACTGTAAGTTCTATGGTCTCTTGCTCCTTTAATCTGTGTCTTGTGTTGCACATTGATATATATATATATATATATATATATATATATATATATATATATATATATATATATATATATATATATGTTCAAGGCAATGCATCACATGTACAAGGACAATACTTCAAGTCAAGAATAAGATCTACTTCAAAGAAATACAAGATCAAGTACATTGTTCACTCCTTTAAGCTTCAAAGTTCAATGTTTTAAAGCGACAACGAAAAATAAGTAAATAGTTTATACTCAAGACTCAAAGAGTAGTACAACTCAAGTACTACAAATTCAAGCTTCAAAAGATCTCAAGTTCAAGCTTCATTATGTGTCGAGATCTCAAGCTTCATGAACTTCAAAGATCATCTATCATCTGAAGAATAGAAGGTTCAATGTTCATACATCATGTTTAAGGTATGAAAGACCTTAGATTGACCTTAGGGTAGGTCATTTTGAATACATAATTCAAATTAAATCATTTTATAAGTGTTTGGTCTGCTCTTTGACTAGTCCTGGAGTCTGTTCTACTAGTCCTGGCACTGGCTCGACCAGTCTAAGAAATTTCAAGACCAGTCATAAGTTTGTTGCAATTTTTTAAAATTTTTTGTTAAGCCACGACCAGTCTTAGAGACTGCTCGACCAGTCGTGTGAACAGTGCACGACTCGTGTATGACCAGTCCTTTAGCTACGACTCAAACTTCAACGACTAAATCTGGTTCCTCAAGACTAGTCGTGGATAGGTCACGACTAGTTATGGAGGTCACACGACTAGTAGTGCAAGGCCTACGACCAGTAGTGGAATGACTTTATTTGATCACGCTCAAATTTTTAAAAATTCGTTGGTCTTACAACTAGTCGTAGTGTTCACAGGACTAGTCAAAGGTGCAACTTTTGCACTTATAAATAGAGTACGATTTTCAGAGTTTGATATCCAATTCAAGGAAAATCAAGACATCACTCTGAGAGATAAGTTTTTAAACTTTTAAAGCTATATCATGCATATTTAATATTCTCTTTTATTAGCTTTTTATATTTAATTTTATATTCTGCATTCTAATTTAATTTGAAAGAGGGATTGAATTATTCCCACTTCTAAGAATCAAAATCAAATAGAGCTAGCCCAACTTGATTTAATTTAAAATCAATCTAGAACTTAGAACCATTTCATAAGTGAACTTCTATATTCGAACTTCTACTCTGATTTGGTTCTTCCGAGCTGTAACAAAAGGAGAAATCCAGCTATATTACATTATTGTAATTTTCATTGTTTTGGTTTCTTTTGAGATTAAGCCGAAAAAATCTCATTATTGTGGTTATCTGAGAAGATTTAGAAAACTTAGAGTGTGGGGTTTTTGAATTGTGTAAGTCCACTTGAAAGACACAATTGTGAGGGTTTTAGGTGAACCTGAAAAAACTTATTTTCATAGTGAACGCTAATATCCACTGTGTGAGGATATTAGGAGTGGAGTAGCTGTGTGGCTATTGTTTAACAGTTGTTGTACACACAGGCGAACCACTATAATTCTTTGTGTTTGGTAGAAGTGTGGTTTATTTTCTATATCTTTTATCATTCAAGTTTGTGGGATGTATTTATGCATGTGAATGTTGTAATCTTTTACATTTCAAGCATTGTGGTGAATGTTGTAATAGCTTATATTTCCTTTCTAGCTATTTCCTTTTTATTCCTCTTCAGTTTGAGTTTTTAATACACAAACTATTCTATTAAGATTGTCCTACCATAAACCCTTGATTTTTATGGTGTAAGGTTGTCCTTAGAATAACATTGGTATCAACCTCTCAATACTAGAATTTTGTGGTTGCTTTACATTTTCGTATTGTGGATTGTTTAAAGTATTATCTTTCCTTTAATTGTTTAAATTTTGCTATTATCATTTTAATTTGGCATAGTCCTATTCACCCCCCCCCCCCCCCTCTAGGACTCTAACTCGGCCTTTTCAAGTGGTATCAAAGCCTAATAACTCGTTTTAATTATTATTTCCTTTTAGATTAATTTCCTGAGCAAATCGATTTGAGCTATTTAAGATGTCAAATTTTGATAGTCTTTCAGTCACTAAGCCTCCTCCATTTGATGGCTCCAATTATGCCTATTGGAAAGCCAAGATGAGAATTTTCTTAAAATCCATGGATAAGAGTGTGTGGCAAGCCATAGTGACTGAATGAACCCCTCTTACCACTGAAGTGACTGGTATCGATGGATTAAAATCTATGAGAGTAACACCTTATTTCTCTTGGACTACTCTTTAGAAAAATGAGAGTAGTTCCAATACAAAAGCACTAAATGCAATCACTTGCACACTATCACCGGATGAATTCAAAAGAATTATATCCTATGATACTGCAAAGTAAGCTTGAGATATTTTAGAAATGACACACGAGGAAACAACAATTGTCAAGAAATCTAAAGTCCAAATCCTCACAATTAAATTTGAGAAAATACATATGGAGGAAAGTGAAACTTTCATGAACTTTTATATTAGATTGAATGACATTGTCAACTCTATGTGGGGTCTTGGCGATAAAATCCCAGAAAGTAAAGTGCGTACAAAGATACTACGCTCACTACCTGAACGGTTCATTTCAAACGTAACTGCGATCCAGGAACTTCGTGATACGATAATATGAGGGTAGAAGAGTTAGTTGGCTCTTTATAGACTTATGAGTTAACTTTTAAAGCTCCTAAATATAAATCTATTACCCTTAAATCTTCTAAAAGTATTTCTCAAAAAAATAATAGTAACTCTAATTTAGAAAATTCTGAAGATGATAGGACCCTTTTAGCTAAAAAGTTTTAAAAAAATTTTAAAAGTAAAAAGATGGTTGATTTTCAAAAATAAAATGATAAGAAAAGATCTAAATTTAAAACTTGAAAATCTTTAAAGGATAGTCAATGTTACAACTGCCAAGAATATATGCATTTAGCAAACAAGTGTCCTAAAAAAGACAAACCTAAAAGGAAAGGTATGTTGGCTAATTAGGATGAATCTTCTAGCTCTGAAGCCTCTTCTGAATTAGAAGATTCTGAAACCGAGTCCGGTAATAAAGTCAAAGCCCTTATGACTCTAGCTAAGTTCACTTTTTCAGATCATGATGATTCAACTAGTGAAGAAAATCTGAATAGTGATCATAAAAATGAAGAAGATATTCAAAATGCTTACAATGCCTTATACAAGGAAAGTTGTAAAATTATTGTAAAACTAAAACTTCATAAAGAGAAGTTTTTGAAACTTAAAGAAAATTTTGATTGTCTTATTTTAGAAAAATTCCACATTTTAGATTATTTTAAAAAATCAAAATGCCATTTAGATTTCAAAACCTCCCTTATTGAAAATCTTAAATCTGAAAATGAAAAACTTAAACTTGAAGTCTCTTCACTTTTGAGTTTAAAGGATACATGGAGGTATGCCTAAGGTGATCCAAAATTAGAAAAGCTTTTGTCTGGATTAAGAAAAAGTGGTGACCGATCTGGTTTGGCGATAGAAATATTCCTCCTAAACAGAAGAATACTCCTCTTAAGTTTGTGAAAGGAGAGTCTTCAAACTCAAAAGGGAATAGTTAAAATCAAAAATTTTCTAAAAATACTAAACCTTTTCAAGCTTTTAAACTTAAAAGCAATCATATCAACTATAAAAATCAGAACTGAAACCCTTTAGTTAAAAAAATAGTTGATTTACTTAAGAAGCCCTTAAAATCTAACTCAATAGGTCAGTCTTATAATAACTACAATCATAAGATGTAACATCTTGAAAATCGGAGGTCGAGCAGAAGCTCAGCTCCCGAGTTCCAGAACATCACTTATGCAGCATTTTTGATGATGAATGAATGTTATTGGCATTAGGACATAAAACATGAGGTAGATTAAACCAAAACAGCAAACATAATTCAGGGACAGTCTGAAAACACGAGCGAAAAACTAAAATACATATATAAATCAACATAAGTTCTCAAGCTATGTATGCTCTGCCAGTTCATAATTACAAGTCGTGTCTCAAAATACCTATATCAAAAGTGATAAATTAGTGCCAACATAGCCCTGAATCCCCGTCAATCAGAGAGTTGTTTGCATAAATCCGCCTGAGGACTGCATACAGGAGAAATCCTCCTCATCGGCATAAAAGACCAGCTCTGCCTCGCAAGCATCGCCACCATCTGAAATTAAAACAGGGACTGGTTGGTGTTGCAAACACCGTCCCATAACGTGGGAGTGAGTAGCTAACTCAGTGGAACAATAGAGTAAAGATTAACATGTTATCAAATCAGTCAAGCAGTAATGATAAAGCAGTACAATCAAACATTCCTAAATACTCTTGTTAATGTAAGGATGAGATGCAATCATGATGCATGCCCTCGCCAACATACTCCCTCATGTGACACAATCTTACGTTCGGGGTATGCTTTCATCCCTCAGTGCTCCACATCTTCTAGGCACATGCAGTGAGAAATGAATATGATTACCGAGTTGTTATTAGTCTTTTTCATACAGCAGGATTGGGAAGCTAAGGTACCTCCCTTATATCAATTCTCAACAATGATCTAGTCTAGGGTCGTCAGTCCTAGCATATCTCATACGAAGTGCCGTTCTAGGTCGCTGCAAGGGCTGTCAGGGCTGTTACATGCACTCGTTGCACCGCTCCCCGATCACCTTATCAATACAAGCCTAGTTTATACTCTGTTTACTACGGGAAGGCTCGTCGCCTCACCGCTGATTTAGAGTATGCTCGAGGTCACTACAAAGGGCTGACAGGGCTATTACACGCACTCGTTGCACCACTCCCCTATCACCTTATCAATGTAGGCTGACAGCTCGAATACAGTGTCCCATACCACCATATTTGGCTCACGAGTCTGGGTTGCTCACTGGTAACTACGGGGAGGCTCGTGGCCCCAGCGTAGGCCGACAGCTCGACCACGGTGTCCCATACCACCATGCCCAGCTCATAAGTCTTAGCAGATCGAGGTACCATGGTTAACGGGATTTTCACTGGTAAGTTTGGTACTTTAGATTCAAGCAGTAACGTCCATACATGGTTAACATATATCGGGCTAATCGGGTTACTTGATGAGTTTGACTAGTACGAACGTTCATTGGGTTGATCAACATGAAGTGCATAAGCACCTCGTGTGGCCTAACCACTGTCGACAAGTAACGCACGACTCGGGTTCGTCAAACACGTTCTGCGTGGCAAATACAACTCAGCCAGGAACTCAAGTCCGGTTACCGATTGCATGGACTATGGTATAGTCCCAAACACTTTCAATCTGAATCAGTAGGCATATGAACAAACAAAATCAAAATAATCAAGTAATCCAAGCACGATATTGAACATGTTAGAAGATACAACATGTACATGAAACCATACACAAATGTTTCATAAGTAAAGCGATTAAATCAAACACTTGCATGGAGGAAATCATAAACATCATTAAGATTGTTGAGAACCCTATCTCGACACCACAATTAAATTTAGTTCGCCACACAATTTCTCACACAGGCATCTTATCAAACACTTAGGCTACACAACTCTAACATACATGACGTATGTTGATTTCAACATAGAATATAACAAATCCTTATATCAAGGGGTTGTCTCATACACAACAATCATGTTCTTACATTCAATACATATGGTAGGCATAAATCATAAATCCATATTTATTTAGCCATTTCAATAAACACTTAGACTACACACATTAGCCTACATAAGCTATGTTGGCCAAAATGTGTATTAGGGCGAATCCTTCCGCCAAACAGATCATGCATCCATAACTAGCATATATACACGGAAAATACTCATGAAAATCATATCAGCAAAATTTACATGGATACGGTATTTTCTACAAATATATAGAATACACAAAATTCCATATTCTTTGTATTTAACCGAAACGAAAAATGGATAGCATGTTCTACATGTGAAATAGCAATCACGTTAGGAATCTATCATTAAACGACATTGAAAGCTTTGATAAATGATAACCTAAACATCTATAGTCTGCACCTTATGCCGTAGAAGGGTAAAAAAGTCGATGGAATCTCTAAGTCTTCGTCAACGTTAATATGACGACCTATAACACGAGGTAAGTCCGCTATTTCGCTACTTGCAACTATCGAAACCCTAAAACAGATTAGGGTTAGGTTTTCTTACCTAAGAACGATGCCAGAATCATTGGCATAACGATCCAAATATGGTAGATGTGCACGAAGAATGGTATGAATAACTACTAAGAACAATCCTCACACTCTCCCTCACTTTCCCTCTCTCTTTCCTCCTCTTTCTTTCTTCTTTCTCCCTTAGGTTTAGGAAATTCGTATGGGATATGAGAAATGGGCTTTAAGCCTCTTATATAGGCTCTAAATCGACGAAAATAGCCTTATGGCTAAGGTATACTTAGGTTATAACCAAATCGACCTTGTTTCGATCCAACGGAGCATTTCTGGAGGTCTTGTTACTAAATGCGGTCGGACTTAAGCTCATAAATGCTGGATCTTGATCGAATTAAGTTTTCAGTCCAGTCAGGTTTTCAGATCGACCGTGGCGAACTAGTTTCAGTTCAGCGGTCACCGAAACTCGATCAGGGCCACAAGTGTTATGACATGTAACGGCCACCTATCCTGATCCAAAGGTAAATTTGGGTCAAAATGCAATGGTCAAAATGCTTAGAAATAACGCGCAAGTGACACGTCTCAGATTATTTAAATTTTTATTTAATTTCTTAAAAATCTTCGCTTTCTCACTCTCTTCATTCCGGACTTAAGAAAATGGTCTCAAGATATTGTTTGGTCTTGATTTTCAAGGTGGACGTCAAGCCCAATAAGATGGTCGTATTCATTTAAGTTCATTGCTATCAGACTTTCGACGTGTGGTCCAGGTCCGATATGGAGTTTCAAAGTGCTCTCAAGAGCAAACGGGAATAGAGATTATCCCTAAGTTTTTAGGTAACATAGCATTAGCAGTCCTACTCATTTTGGGTCTTGTAATTCATATTTAAAGTGGTTCATTCAAGTTAATTCTATTGAGTATTCAGTTTGGTGCTTGTAAGACCCGTATCCTAGACCGTATCGTTCGGTAGACTTTCGCGGTCTTTTCGATCGAATCCCAGCAACCTCGACCCTTAACCAGCATTTGTGTACGACCCTAATTCACACGCCATTAACCCGACTCGACTCAACCCGAGACTTGTACCCTAGCGACCTCGTCGTCGCCACGGTTCCGATCCTGCGTCTCGCTCGCTGAGGCGATACCCAGGCCAGGAGATGTGGGCCCGCGTTCAGTTCCAGGAAAATATCACACGTTGCAAATATCGATGGAATCTCTACGACACATCACTTCAGTCACATTAATCAAGTACACATCACTCCCATCACTCACACCCATCCCTAAGTACAACTACCCTCTTCAAAAGTCAACTTCCTCTTACAATAAGGTACACACCCATCACTTCCCACCACCCCATCACCTCTCACCCATTCCTCTCTCTCTCTCTCTTTCTCCTTTCATACTCTCTCATCTCTTTTTCTCAAAGCAATCCCTCCATGGAGCAACCCACGTCCATGGCTCCCATGAGAGAGCTAGTGTGGCCCACCTCCCTATCTCCCATCTCCACCATCCAATGATCATCTCCACCTTTGAAATACATCTCTCGAAACTCTAGGACGCATGGATGGAAGAAAAGGTCCAAGAAAAATTAAAGGTGGGTGATTTTATAGTTTTTCCACTGTTGATTTCATGATTTGAGGGCCCACATGTGGTGGGACCCATCTTGATGTTCATGCTGTAAGAAATGGAGGGCCCATAGTGGCAGGGTCCCTCCATCACCATCCGATTTCTCTCTCTCTCTCTCTCTCATATTTCATGGCCCACCTTGATGATGCATGAATTAATCCACGACATACATTTAGTGGACCATATCGCTGTCTAAAGCGGAGCCCACCTCGCTGTCATGTCTAGCTGGCCCACCATGCTGTCCATTTTTGGGCCGGCATGGACGAAGGGATACAACAAATATCAGCTTGGTTGGAAGGTTGGTCCCACACGTGTGGACCCACCTTGGTAACGTGGGATGTGGATTGGCCGGTATACCTCGCACCAGTAAATATAGATGACTGTATTGACGTCATCAAAAAGTGGGTCCCATCGTGTGGTACATATTATATTCCATTGTCCATCCATTTGCGTGGGACCCAACCCACACATGTGACATGTGTCGGGATGGGCCCACTAGATGAATGTGCTTCATATCCTACCGTCCATCCAGCAGAGCTGGGATGGCGGGCCTCTGATGTATGCATTTTATCCAGCGGTCCATCTGGACGCTGGAGGTGGATGATATTATTATTAATATTATTATAATATATATATATATATATATATATATATATATACACTATATAGGTAGTGATGTTGGTCCCACGTGGCGTGGGACCCACCTCATGTATGTATTCTATATCTGGGCCGTGCATCTGTTGGACGGCCACTGCCCATGATGTCAGCAAGTTCCGTGGTACTCACCAGATGTATGGGTATTATCCAGACCGTCCAACATTTTGACTGGTGTGACCCACCGTTGATGTATGGGTCTCATCCACACTGTCCACTGGATTGGATGGTGGGACTCACCTTGAATGTCTGTGTTTCAGCACCGTCCAGCAGGTGCTGGACGGTGGGGCTGATATGTGTTTTATCTATCCTGTCCAATCACGTGGACCTCCATGAAGTGTGTTTCATCATAGCCGTCCATTGATGCCACTAGGTTCTGTGGGTCCCATTTAATGTATGTGATCCCCAAGCCATCCACCTATTTTGCTGCATGGGCCACTACCGTGATTTATGTTTTATATTCCACACTGTCCATTTGGATGGGCTGTGGGGACCCCACCATGATGTATGAGGTATATTCATACCGTCTTGCCATCTTCAGTAGCCCCACCATGATGGACGTATTCCATCCAATCCGTTCATTCATTTGGTGAGCTCGCTTTATGTAAGACCCATATCTTGGTCCGTACCTTTCCGTACACTTCCGCGGTCTTACCGGTCGAATTCCGGCGACCTTCGACCCTTAAACAATGTCGATGCGCGACCCTGATTCATATGCCGACAACCCGAGTCGACTCAACCCGAGACCAATACCATAGCGACCGCGCCGTCATTGCGTTCCGATGCCGCGACTCGCGCGCTAAGGCGATACCCTGGTCAAGAGATATGGGCCAATGTTCGGTGCGAGAAAACGCCGCGCGTTGTGAAAACTAAAGGAATCTCTACGATGTATCACATCAATCACATCAATCCCATCAATCAATCAATCCATCAAGCCATCACATGTCAAGTACACATCACTTTATTTTCTTTTTCCAAGCAACCACAAAAGTCTTCATCTCCCATACCTCTCTTACACAAAAAGCCACAAAAGTCTTCATCTCCCATACCTCTCTTACACAAAAGCCTCAAAAGTCAAGTTTTTCTTACACAAACATCACTCACCACATCCATCCATCACTCTCTCTCTCTCCCTTTACATCACTCTCTCTCTTTCTCTCTTTCTCATTTCAAAAATTCTAAGCAACAAGGGTCTATACATATGGAATTTTCTAAAATTCTCAAGCTTCAAGTGTGACCCACTTTCCTACCCCAACATCTCCCATCTCAACCTTCCATTCTTCATCTCATCCATTGAAGTTGAAGCTTAAGTTCCAAGGAACCCCTAAGAGTAAGAAGATCGGACGGTGGGTGCCTCTATAGGGTAGATTTACTAATTTTTATGGTGGACCAAGTGAGGCCCACCGATCAATGGTGTGGATCTCACTTGGGACCCTAATATGTGGCCGATGGACCACTTGGATCATCATGATCATTCCATGGTGGGGCCATTCTCCATGGACCCCATCATGATATTTATTTTCTTTAGAAAGGTCATCTAGATCATCCATATTGGTGGGGAAAGGATCCCCACCGTTGATCTTCAGTTTTGATGATCACATATGCAAAATTACCCACTTGATGTATAATTTCATGTAAGGGAGGGTCCATAATGTCGGGATCCCTCCATCACAAGCTGTGTCCCACTCTCCATGTCTCTCTCTCTCTCTCTCTTTTATTTTATTTTATTTTATTTTATTTTATTTTTATTGCAATAGGATGGTATGGCCCACTTGAATGGATCCCATCTTGAGAATTATTTTATTCAAATTTTTATTCAAGTGGGGCCCACCTTATATGTGTACCCACGTCAAATATTCGTGGTGGCCCACTTCATCAGCGCCCACCATTAAAAAAAAAGTTTTAGTAAAAACCATCCAGCGTCTGGGATGCTGGACGTTTCAGAGGAAAGAAGAAAAAGGAAGAAAGAAAAAGAGGGCTTTTTGGTGGCCCACTTGCATAGGCCCCACCTTGATGTATTTGTCTCATCCAGGCCATCCATCCTCTCTCCCTCATCATTTTAGGCGTTGAGCCAAAGAATGAGTTCAATCCAATGATCAGGCGGGCCGTACCAGAGAAAATGGCGCTTTTACTCTTCCAAGACTATTATTGCCCATTTTGTTGTTTTTACACTCCAAATCAGTGCCAAAGATGAGATTTGTATGGCCTGTTTGGGCCCTAGAACCAAGTGGGCAGAGTGGATTTCCCATCAGTGGGCCCCACATTTATTTTTTTAAAAAAGTAAAAAAAAAAAATAAAAAAAAATATAAGGGTGGCAGCAGCGCTGCCACCGTTTGAAGGCAGCAGGCGCTGCCAGCCAGCGGGCGGACGTCCAGCAGGGGCCCACGGCCCTGCGTGTGGGCCCCACCATAATGTTTATTTGTCATCCGACCTGCTCATGAGGTGGTCCACCCCAGTGGTGGACCCCCCCTCCAAAAATGAGACAGATCCAAAACTTAGGTGGCCCACACCACGTGAAACAGTGTGAATTGAATTCTACTGTTGAAGAGTTTTTGGGGCCCACAGAAGTGTTAGATCAAGCTGAAATTTATGTTGTCCCTTCACCCAGGCCCGAGTGACCTTATGAACGGGTTGGATGGCATCTAAGAATTGCAGTGGGCCCCACATGGGACCCACAATTATGTATGTGTTGCTTCCACCGTCCACTGGACGGTGGAGCTCACTTGATGCATGTGTTTTATGCACGCCAGCATCTGCTGCGTGCAACGTGTGTGCAGGGTGTGTGCGTGCTGTGTGTGTAGTGTGGATGTGCATGCGTGTGTATTTGTATAAATACATAAATATGCATACTTATATTACATTATATATATATAAAACATTGTATATATATTATATATATTATTTATATACTATATATTCATACGACATTCACAATGATGGGCCTTCGCGTGGGCTCCACCCGTGATGCAAATGCTGCATCCAATCTGCCCATCCATTTTAAGCAACTCATTTGTGAAATGAGACAAGGAATGAGCCAGATCCACAGTCCAAGTGGACCCCATCTTGGCATGATTGGAGGTCCATCTAAATGTAATTGGGACAGCTTGTTGGGGGCCCACTTGATGTGGATATAAGGCCCGTGGGATTGGACCATTTGAAATGTTCCAAGGCCCATGGGACTAGGCCCATTTGATTCATGTAAGGCCTTTGGATTTAGGCCCATTTGATAAATGAGGCCTAGGGATGTAGGCCCACTTGATGGATAAGACCTATAGGATTAAGCCACTTGTTATGTTCCAAGGCCCATGGGACTAGGCCCATTTGGTGTATTTTAAAGCCCATGGGACTAGGCCCATTTGATGTATTTTAAAGCCCATGGGAGTAGGCCCATTTGATATGTATAAGGCCATGGGTCGAGAACCATTGATGCAATCCAAGGCCCACGGATTTTGACCCATTGCAATGCACATGAGACCCATTGGTATGACTCATTTATGTGGCCCATCTGATGAATAGAAGGCCCATAAGATATGACCCATTTGATATATATGTAAGGTCCAATGGGAAGAAACTACGGTCCATTGCAATGCGTAATTCCATTATAGACTAACTAGCGATGTTTACAAAGATTGTGCCTTGGGAGCAATGTTGATTTGACATCCACATTGCGAGTGTAATGTTGGTTAGATGTCCACATTACGACTCTCCTTAGGGCCCATTACTGGGCCATACTTGCTGTGTTTCGGCCGTCTAGGCCCATCTGCGTCGTAAGGATGGTTCATCACTCATTTACATGTTTAGTACAGTTTCATGACTCATGATCATACGCATCATATGTATGCTTGACGTGAGGATTGTCTGATCATAGCATTTGCCTTCGGGCAGGTTATTTTTGGGCTCCCGGTTAGGCGGTGTTGCCCTACATGAGCGCACGATATGTGTAAGATTTGATGCATGACTGGATAGCATGAATCATGCATATCGCATTTGTATGACATGAATATTGTACGCTCTAGCGACATCGGAGTCGTAACTTCTACAGATGTATCGTGATTGGCAGGATTGGATATCGAAAATATTATTCTACATGGGGTACTATAGATATCCTTGGGTGAAAGTCTCTAAACCCTTATGGTACCAAGAGGTTGCTCCAACGTCTAGACCGAGTGGGTAGATAAGTTTTGAGTGCCGATTACCAGATGGTTACGCTCTCCACTGTGTCGTGGTCGGTTGGAAGGGAGTGCGGCCTTACCCGCCCGAGAGTAGGGAGCAATGCTAGGCTGAGTTTGACCAGCTCGAGGAATGGGTCCGCTATCGACGAGTCGCGCTCGATATTGGCAGACGGATAGTGTGGTCTCTTTCACTTACTTTATTACGCACGATGTGGCGGCAATCTGGTTTAAAGTGTACTAGACCCCGGTGATATTCCATATTTTGAGCTGTATTGAGGTGTGGACATAGATGAGGATCTGTATGCTTGAGTTGCATTGCACATCGCATGGCCTTGGGATGGCCGATACCATTCATGTCTTGCATCGCATAAGCCTTAGTACGGCTCATGATATTATAGATCCATCTGTATATTTCACTTTACTCTGACACTGCATGTTCATATTACTACCTTGCGCACACACTTTCACCACCCTCTAAGCTTTCTGTAAGCTTATGCACGACCGTTGCGTGCAGGTGACATTGGATCGCAGCAGCGCTGAGGCAGGAGCACGTTGCTGAGCGTTTTGGAGTTTTTGTTCTTTACCATTGTATTTTTCTTCATGCTCATTGTACTTATAAAGTTTTTGATCATAGTGGAAATGTAATGGAGTGCTTGGTTGTTGTTTGTGGGTTATGCCTTTGGTTATGCTTATTACGAATCAAACTGATGTTGAAAATCCTTCTCGTAGCATCCCAGGATCGGAACCTGGCGAATGGGAGCTAGGAGCCGAGAATGGGGTTCTACGGAGGCTGTCAGCGCCGGATTCGGCGATCGAAATTTTGTGAGCCCGGTTTCTGAGTTTGGGGCGTGACACTTTAAGGCTTGAGAATTTTAAAAAATGAGGCAGATCCTGGTATTAGGTGGACCACATGCAGTAAACAATGAGGGTTGAACAGCTACCCTTGAAACTCTCTTGGGCGCACAGAAGCCTCGGGTCAATATGATGTTTGTTTTCCACTTAATTCAGGTATTGGTCACCTTATAATCAGATTGGGTGGAAAATAATGTTATGGTGGGCCCTACCTTAATAATGTGTTGTTTTCATACCGTCCATCAGGACAGATGGTATGAGACACCACCATGATATTTATGTTTCATTCATGCTGCCCTGCAGCGTGACCCCACACACGTGTGGAACCCCTCATGTTGTATGTGTCGTGTGGGGCCTACCTTGATGGGCCGTCCAAATTATGGATTCCACCGTGATGTATGTAATATATTCACACCATCTGTCCATTTGTGGTGTGAGGCCACCATGATGTTTTATCCACTCCGTCCGTCCAGTAAGGGGACACGGATCCCACCATGATTCATGTGTTTCATCCACGCAGTGTGGGGTGGTCACGTGTGAACCCACCTTAATATATGTATTTCATCCATGCCATCCTGATGCGTGGGTCCCACCTGTAGTGACGTCTGCAAGTTCCGTGGGCCATCTAATGCATGTATTCCACCCAACCGTCCATCTGGACGTTTTGCTGGGTGGGGCCCTCCTTGATATATGTGTTGCATGAGCCACTCCATGATGTATGCATTTCATCCATGCCTATTGTCCATTTGTTGGGTGGGGCCCACTTTGAAGACGTGTTGTATATTCACATTGTCCATCACATGTTTGACGTGGCTCCACCATGATGAATGTATAGTATATCCACACTGGATGGTGGGGCTCACCCCGATGTATGTATTTCATATCCTTGTTGTCTACCCATTTTGATGGTGCGGGGCCCACCTGTTGTGTATATGAGGCCCATTGGTGCAGCCCATTGGTGTGGCCCACTTGTCGTATTTAAGGCCTATGGGTTGTGACCCGTATGATGTATCTGAGGCCCATGTGCAGGACCCACCTTTGTGTATATGTGACCCTTAAGTAAGGCCCATTGTGTTGTATATTGGCCTTTGTATGAGGCCGTGGGCCCAATTTATGTTTAGCTCTATGTGGGCCACTGCTTGGGAGCGATGTTGGTTAAATGTCCACATTGATGGGCAATAATAGTTGAATGTCCACATTGTGACCTTCCCTTAGGCATTTTTGGGTCCATTCTCACTAATTTCGATTGTCGAGGCCGAGCCAGGTTGTCGAGGTCAATTCCGATTCCGATTAACAAGGCCGATTATTAAGGCTCATTCTCTTAATTCTCTTGTGGGTTAACCCAGATTAGTGGGGCCCCTTTCGCCATAAACAGATGGTTTCGGGCTATCAAATTTGATATTACCCCAACCGAGGGCTGATCCTTATATTAAGGTTGATCAGTTGTTCCTCTAAGGACACTGCTTTGTTTACATGCCAATTATCGGTGTCGATTATCATGACCGATTACCGATTATGATTGTTGTGGTTGATTGATTGATTATCGATCGAGGTCGATTATCGATTTTGATGGCCGATTATCGATTCTGATTCGTTGTGGCTGATTGTCGATTATCGATCGAGGTCAATTACCAATTTTGATGGCCGATTACCGATTCTGATTCGTCGTGGCCGATTATCGAATGAGGTCGATTACCAATTTTGATGGCCGATTACCGATTCTAATTCGTCGTAGCCGATTGCAGATTAGCAATCGAGGCCGATTATCATGACCAATTACCGATTAGAGATCAAGGCCGATTATCCTGACCGATTGTCGATTAGCGATCGAGGCCGATTATCCTGATCGATTGCCGATTAGCAATCGAGGCCGATTATCATGACCGATTACTGATTAGCGATCGAAGCCGATTATCCTGACCGATTGCCGATTAGCGATCTAGGCAGATTATCATGACCGATTGACCAATTATCGATCGAGGCTGATTATCAAGACTGATTACCGATCGTGGACGATTGTCGATTGACGTGACCGATTGCTGATTCTGCTTGTTATGGCCGATTGACCGATTCTGATAATCGAGGCCGATTGACCGATTCTAATTATCGAGGCCGATTACTGATCCAGACTAATTATCGTGGCCGATTGTCGATTCCAATTGTTGTGGCTGATCGCCGATTCCGATTGTTGAGGCCCAATGTGATGTATATACGACCCATTGTGATGTGTATCCAGCCCGTGTTTAAGGCCCAATGTGATGTATATGAGGCTTATGTGATGAGGCCCACTGTGATACATTTGAGGGCTAGGCGATGGAACCCATTGTAATGTATGTTAGGCCCATGTGAAAGGCCCATCGTGATGTGTATTAAACTCTTGAGTGAGGCCCATGGTGTTGTATATTTGGCCCTTGTGTGAGGCCATGAGTCCACTATATGTTAGGCTTTATGTGAGCCATTCCTTGGGGGACAATGTTAGTTAAATGTCCACATGGTCGATGTCGATTGTCAATATCAGTTATTGATACGGATTATGAGTATGTGACTGCATAGCATCATGATCAATGCTCATAGCATCATCTGCATGTCTGTTATGAGATATGATTGACCATTGTATATGTCATAGTGCTGGTTGTTACGAGACTCCTTGATAGGCGGAGATTGTCTCACATGAGCGCACGGTTTGCATAGGATTGATGCATGACTGGATTGTATGACTCATGCATCCTGCATTGTATGCTGTGATTACTGTATGCCCTAGCGACATCAGGGTCGTAGTCTCCACAGGCATATCGTGGATGGCTGGATGGGACACCAAAAATCTGTTTTACATGGGGTGTTATAGATATCCTTAGGTGAAAATTCCTAAACCCTCTTGGTTCCAGAGGTTGCTCCAACATCTATACCGATTGGGTAGATGAGTGTTGAGTGCCAATTACCAGATGGCTGCGCTCTCCACTGTGTCGTGGTCGGTTGGAAGGGGGTGCGGCCTTACCCGGCCGAGTGTAGGGGGCAATGCTAGGATGAGTCTGACCAGCTCAAGGAATGGGTCTGCTATCGACGAGTCGAGCCCGATATTGGCAGACGAATAGTGAGGTCTCTTCCACTTACCTTATTGCGCGCGATGTGGAGGCAATCTGGTTTAGAGTGTACTAGACCTCGGTGATTTTCTAGAGAGGAACCGTACTGATATGTGGACTTGTCGAGTAGGAGTTGCATGCTCATTCATTCATTCATTCATTTACTATCCACTCGGGCTGGTGGTGCGTAACTAATTGTTGTTTACCTTCGTTATGGTAAGGATTTCGGTTGAGCGCGTGACCAACCTGAGATCAGGAGTTTACCACATTAAGTCTGACTATCCAAATTTAGGTATGGGACTGGTTTGGATAGAAGTTCATTGTGGCGAACCCTGTAGCCTGCGATATTACATACTATCATCCCAACTTCACACTCCAAGCATGGTCATTTCATTCGCATCGCATATTGCATTACATCCGCAGGCATATGATATTTTGGATTGCTATGTTTTTGCACTTATATGGCTTAGACAGACTTAGCAGGATTTGTATATTGCATTACATCTTCGGCATATGATATTTGACTCTTTATGACTCCTTAGTGCATAGTTGTTTTTATATTACGTATTCTGATATTAATTTACTTATGGACTTGTCCGTACTTCCGCTTACTCTGTTATCGTATGATTTATGATTTTGTTAGTATTTCTGCTTACTTTGATAATTCATGATCTTGTCAGTATTTCTCCTTATTCTGATATTGTATGATTTATGGATGACCAGTAATTTCGGTACTTATGATGATGACATTGTATTGAACATTTGATAGTTACCTTGTGCACACACTTACACCACCCTCTAAGCTTTTTATAAGCTTATGCACGATAGATGCGTGCAGGTGATGTTAGGTTGCAACAGTGTTGAGCTTGGAGCGTGCAGTGGTCTTTTGGAGTTTGATTTTTCTTTATTTATGTATTCCCTTTCAGTATTGTACTCAAATGATTTTATTAGTGGATATGTGATGATGATGTTTCCTTTGTGAATTGGGTAATCTTATGGTTATGCTTATTACTAGTTAAATGTATATATAAAAAAATCCTCCTTCTAGGATCCCAAGATCGGAATCTGGCATATGAATGATAGGAGCCGAGAGTGGGGTATTACGGAGGCTGTCGGCACCGGATTCGACGATCGAGATTCCTATGAATCCGATTTCTGAGTTTGGGGCGTGACAGTGCTTAACCAAATTATACCCTAGTTATAGCAAAATACGGTCCTAGGGCCATTCTATGCCTCATTTTGGGAACTTTTAGTTATTATATTATTTTAATTATTTTTTTATTAGTTCATCATCAAGTTTACCCCATCTTCACCAAATTTCATAAGATTTTGAGCTGTAGAAAAATTCTAAAAATTTCAGAAGCAGCAGCTGTCCAACAAGTGATTTTCAGACAGTTGTCACAATGTCCTACTTTAAACTATATTAAATATTTTATTATATTTTTTACATATTTTTATGTAAAACTAAACTCATTTATCTTCAATTTGGTTTTTAAATCACCTAAATTGGAGTTATAACGAAGGAGATAATTTTTCAAATTTGGGTGAAATGGGCAGAAAATGGGCTGCCTGACCGCTGTACGGACGAGGCCTCGCCGGTCACTGGACTAATTGGCAAGGGATCGCCCCAGGGGCGAGGTCCTCCACCCCCCGCAGGGATGTCGAAAACATGTGGGACCCACCTCGAGTCCCCCTGAATTGAGCCGTTTGAGCCCACGAGTCCGTCGAGGTGTTATCGAATCTCATTTACAAACCGGAATGAGTTATACGACATACAATATATGATTTTGGAAAAAAAGAAGCTAGTCCAACCAAATAACCTATCTACATCATGATATTCCAAGAATTCCATAGTCAAAAATCCCATTTTATGCATGTATGAACCATTTATAGTAAGTTTTAGTTTAAGTATAGTTCTTCACCTTTTAAACTTTAGGTTTTATTTCTAATATGAAAGTACTTGGAGATATTTGAAGAATGAGGTGGTGAAAGGTGAGATTTTAAAGGAAATGGATTGAAAAACAATGTTTAGACTTTGGGATTGAGCTCTAAGAGTGATATGGTTGACTCATTGCCTAAGGACGTCTAATTCCAGGTTGACAAAAATTCGGAGTGTTACATAAGAAGACCAACTATAGTCCTAAACCCAAAACAGTTATGAAATGGGTTCCTAAGGTTACTTGCT
The DNA here is from genome assembly GCA_037074715.1 of Magnolia kwangsiensis. Lineage (NCBI taxonomy): Eukaryota > Viridiplantae > Streptophyta > Magnoliopsida > Magnoliales > Magnoliaceae > Magnolia > Magnolia kwangsiensis. The sequence goes on along the minus strand of CM073578.1, from coordinate 125,145,097 downwards.
TGGTTGCCCACATGGCTTTCAAAGCTACAAGCCATTCAAAGTAGTACCTAGACAGTGGATGCTCCAGGCACATGACTGGTGACAAAGGTCTGTTCACCACTCTTAAAGACATGACTGATGGATCAGTCACATTTGGTGATGGTAGCAACTGTAGAATTTTGGTAAAGGTATGGTTCAACTTTCTAACCTCCCTTTATTTGAGAATGTTTTATATATAGAAGGGTTAAAACACAACTTATTAAGCATTTCTCAAATATGCGATAAAAATCACAATGTAAAATTTTCTAACCTGGGGTGTGAAATCTTAAATAAAAACAGTTCAGTAATATTAACTAGTCGCAGAACTTCTGAAAACTGCTACATTGTAAGTGATTCTAGCTCATCTAATCAATAGTGTTACATGGTCTATACCGATGAGACCGAGTTATGGCATAAACGCTTTGGACATGTAAAATACCGCAATTTGTATAAATTGAGCAAAAGAGAACTGATAAGAGGACTACCTAAATTACAGAAAGTAGACAAAACACGTGGCAAATGCCAGATTGGCAAGCAAACTAGGAGTACTCACAAAAAAGTGGACTCCAATACCACATACAAACCACTCAAACTTCTCCACATGGATCTTATAGGACCAACCAGGATGGAGAGTCGAGGTAGCAAAAAATATATACTCGTAATCATGGATGATTTTACCAGATTTACTTGGGTAGCCTTCTTAAGGGATAAATCAGAAACCCTTGATGAAGTAAAAAAGGATTCTAAGACGGATTCAAATGGAAAAAGGTTCTCAAGTCAGTGAGATCCGAAGTGATCATGGATCAGAATTTGAGAATAGCAGTTTTGAAAAATTCTGTTGCAATCAAGAAATATCACATGAATTCTCAGCACCCAAATCACCACAATAAAATGGAATTGTTAAAAGAAAAAATAGAATGCTTCAAGAAATGACAAATGTAATGTTGAATAGTATGAAGCTCCCTAAAAATCTATAGGCTGAAGCTGTAAATACTGCCTGCTATAAAATAAACCAGATTTATACAAGTACGTCAAACAATAAAATGACTTATGAAATGTGGTTTGATAGGAAGCTTACTGTCAAATACTTTCGAATTTTTGGCAGCAAGTACTATATTTTACGTGACTGTGGAAATCTGGGTAAGTTTGACACCAAAAGTGATGAAGGGATCATTTTAGGATATGCTTTGAACAGTAGAGCGTATCGAGTACTGAATAAGAGGACCAGTGTGATTCAAGAGTCTATCAATGTGGTCATTGATGATCACTTGAATACACATGCCTCTTGTTCAGATAATGATGAAGTTCTTTTAATTGACAAACCAGATACTTCATCAAGTCAAAATAACTCGGAACTGAGGACTGTTAAAGATCATCCAACCACTTAGATTCTTGGAAACCCTCTTATTGGTGTGCGCACTCATAGACAACTAGAAGATATATGTAATTACGTGTGCTTTACATTTCAAATTGAACCAGCTAACGTAAAAGAAACTCGTACTGACGAAGACTAGATAGTTGCGATGCAAGATGAGCTTAATCAATTTATTAAAAATGATGTTTGGTATCTTGTTCCTATACGTAAAGATAAACATATTATCAGAACTAAGTGGTTTTTTAAAAATAAGTCTGATAAACTTGATAATATAATTTGAAACGAAGCTAGACTGGTTGTATAAGGGTACACTCAAATTGAAGGCATCGATTATGATGAAACCTTTGCCCTAGTAGCTCATCTTAAATCAATCAGACTATTTATATCCATTGCTTGCTTTGAAAAGATCAAAATATATCAAATAGATGTAAAGAGTGCTTTCTTAAATGGTGATCTGCATAAAGAAGTGTATGTTGAACAACCAACGGGTTTTGAAGACCTTAAGAATGTTGATCATGTCTATTGCCTAAAAAAGGCTCTCTACAGTTTGAAACAAGCTCCCAGGGCATGGTATGAAAAATTGACTAAGTTTCTACCAAGTCATAAATTTCTAATGGAAAGTGTTGATAAGTCTCTTTTTGTTAAGAAGTAAAACGATTATATCTTGATAGTGTAGATCTATGTTGATGATATTATTTATGGGTCTACTTGTACTAACTTGATTATTGAGTTCGCAGATCTTATAAAATCCAGGTTCGAAATGAGCTTGGTTGGGGAATTAAATTATTTCATAGGGTTGCAAGTAAAACAATAACTTAATGGTATCTTTATTTCTCAAACCAAATATGCTCTAAACTTAATTAAAAAGTTCAGATTTGAGAATGAAAAAAATTTTAATACTCCTATGAGTACAACATTAAGACTCTTAAAAGACTCTACAGGTAAAATTGTGGATCCTAAATTATATCGTAGTATGATTGACAGTTTACTTTATTCAACTGCAAGTCGACCTGATATTACATTTAGCATAGGGATTTGAGCTAAATATCAATCTGACCCTAAAGAGTCTCATTTAACTGCTGTTAAGCAGATTATGCGATATGTCGCAAGTTCAGCTAATCTGGGTCTTTGGCATCTACATGATACTAGTGTTCAATTAGCTGGGTACAGTGATGCTGATTGGGCTGGTAATGTTTATGATAGGAAATCAAGCAGTGGTGGTTGTTTCTATATTAGGAACTGTTTAGTTTCTTGGCAAGATAAGAAATAAAGTTTCGTATCGCTCTTAACTACTAAGGCTGAATACATTACAACCGGTTATACATGCACTCAGCTTGTATAGATGAATAGAATGTCAAGCGATTACAGAATTGCACAGGATTCAATGGTTTTGTATTGTGATAATTCCAGTGCAATAAATATATCTAAAAATCCAATCCAGCATTCACGAACCAAGCACATCGACATTAGATATCACTACATTCGTGAATTAGTGGAAGAAAAGACAATTTCATTGGAATACATTCCGATCGAGAATCAACTTACTGACATTTTTACTAAATCGCTCGACAAAAATAGGTTTAATAAATTAAAATTTGATCTTGGAATGTGCAATTTAAATTGATTATTCATGCATTTCTATATTATAGTATATATATATATTTGTTAATTTATTTGTTTAAATTTCAAATTTAAATTTATTTGTTTAAATTTTAAATTTCAAATTTATGATCAAAATGCATGTTTAAATTTCAAATTTATGACAAAAATGCATGTTTATGATAAAAATTTCAAATTTGTGACACGACTGGTCGAGGACGTCCCACGACCAGTCGTGTAGCGTGCTAGTGCTTTTAATTTGGAAAAAAACCCCTTTCTTCCTCATTTACTCTTTCTCTCCAACGAGTCTAAGCACGACCGGTCGTACCCAACTTCTTGATTCTTCAAGGTCAGTCTGTTATTTCCATTTTTCTTGTTGATTTAAGTCCATATCACCTCATTTTCTCACTTGGATTGATGTATTTCTTGTATCTTTGAGGTTTTTGGGGTTTTCTTTAGCAAAATCTGATCTAGCAAAACCCCACTCTACATCTTTTGCAACCTCTTGATTTCTTGTATTCTTAGTTGCAAATGGATACTAGAGGTATAAAGAAAAACACTCATGGTCCTTCAACATCCAAATCATCTCCAATAATAAGGCGCCACCTTCGGTCACCAGAAGATGATCCCACCTATATTCGGAATTTACGATTGCGCAATGTTATTACTGAATGACCTATTTGTATTAAACATATTGCTCCTTTTAATCTTCTTCCTCTTCTCCAATTTGTAGGATGGGCTAACATTCCACATTGGGATAGGTCGGCATATCGGTCTATTGTACAGGCTATGTTTGCTTGTATTTCTAATTTTTCAGCTGAAAATTTAACGTTTATAATAGCTACTAGAGAAGGCCCATTTGAAGTTGATCGTCATTTGATATCTGGCCTAATGAACATACTTGTCAATGATGAGGGTATTCCTATTAGTACTCTAGTTGATAAACCATCTGAATCAGAAAAGCATATGCTTACTAGAGCATTATGCAACATAGATGCGCAATGAAGTCAGAATGGGAATACGCTTGCATCCAAATACTTGTTAGCTAGATACAGAGTCCTTCATAGAATTTTTATTTCAAATCTTTATCCTAGGTCTGGTAACAAAACCGAACTCACCTCTTTCATGGTTCAGATTTTGTATTCTATCATCTCTGGAACCAATGTATGTCTTTCTTCTCTAATCTATCACTCCATCATTCAATTTTGTCTCCATCCTAGACACAGTGATATTCCTTTTGCATATCTTATGACTGTGTTAGCCATTCATATATTAGTAGCTATGCCTGTTGGAGAGGCTCCTATACATCACCTTATTTTTAATAACTCAAATATAAACAAGATGAAGTTGCAATTGGCTGAGGGTCTAGTGGATGTGGGTGGTGGTGGAGTTGAGGCATTGAATGAAGAAGAAGGTGACGATTTACCTCTAGATGATATAAACATGGATGATATCTTTGATGAGCTCGAATCAGATTCTGAAGCTAACCCTGATTATCAGCCTTTTGATTTCGCTGAGAGGTTGTATTCTCATGAGGAACAGGTGGCTCAGATACGTGTAACCTAGGATTCTCAATTTACCTATATGCATAAATATATGAGACGCATTAACAAGGGTTTATACCAAATTGATCCATCTATTCCTTCTCCCTCTTCTGGATTTGATTAAGTGTTTTCTCATATGGTCTGTAATAACTCTTATGATACTTTGCTTTCTTTCTGTTTGTGAGACTAACTTTGGATAAACTAGGTTCATGTTTGTTACTTATATGTGCACATTACTTGCTTATATCTTGACTAGTTTGCTCCCTTATTCCTCTTTCGTTTATTTTCCTCTTGCATATCTTGATTCCTTCCTTTGTCATATTGTGACAAAAAGGGGGAGAAGTTTGGCATGCCTACATGCCTAATATATGGAGATTGTGGTGATTGTGATATATATATTGGTATATTGGCATGGATTGGCATGGATTGTGAATATGTAGTTTTTTTTTTCTTGTGAAAAGGGGAGAGTTAAGTAAGGGAGAGTAGTGTTGAAGTAAGTTAATGATAACTGGAGCATGATTCTCTAACCAGTCCGTAACTGGTTTCTTTTGATAACTAGTGCATGATTCTTTGTGCATGATAACTGTTGCATGATTCTGTGTATATATTGGTTATGTTTATTGTGGAGTGTGTTTTGTCACAAATTTGACAAAGGGAGAGATTGTAAGTGTTATGGTCTCTTGCTCCTTTGATTGTCAAATTTTGTAGTACCAAAACCATAATCTGTGTCTTGTGTAACATATATATATATATATATATGTTCAAGGAAATGCATCACATGTACAAGGACAATGCTTTAAGTCAAGAACAAGATCTACTTCAAAGAAATGTAAGATCGAGTACATTGTTCACTCCTTTAAGCTTCAAAGTTCAATGTTTTAAAGTCACATCGAAAAACAAGTGACCAATTTATACTCAAGACTTAAAGAGTAGTACAACTCAAGTACTACAAATTCAAGCTTCAAAAGATCTCAAGTTCAAGCTTCATTATGTGTCAAGATCTCAAGCTTCATGAACTTCAAAGATCACCTATCATCTGAAGAATGGAAGGTTCAATGTTCATACGTCATGTTCAAGGTATGTAAGACCTTAGATTGACCTTAGGGTAGGTCATTTTGAATATATAATTCAAATTGAATCATTTTATAAGTGTTTGTTCTGCTCTTTGACTAGTCTTGGACTTTGTTCAACAAGCCCTAGCACTGGCTCGACCAGTCCAAGAAATTCCAAGACAAGTCATAAGTTTGTTGTAATTTTTTGAAATTTTTTGTTAAGCCACGACCAATCCTAGAGACTGCTCGACCGGTCGTGTGAACAGTGCACGACTCATTCATGACCAGTCCTGCAGTTATGACTCAAACTCCGGCGACTAAATTCGGTTCCTCACGACCAGTCGTGGTGGTCACACGACCGGTCGTGCAAGGCCTATGACCAATCGTGGAACGGCTTTATCCGATCGCGCTCAAATTTTTAAAAATCTGTTGGTCCTACAACCAGTCGTAGTGTCCAGAGGATCAGTCGAAGGTACGACTTCTGCACTTATAAATAAAGCACGATTTTCAGAGTTCGATATCCAATTCAAGTAAAATCAAGACATCACTCTGAGAGATAAGTTTGTAAACTTCTTAAGATATATTGTGCATATTTAATATTCTCTTTTATTAGCTTTTTATATTTGATTTTGTATTCTACATTCCAATCTAATTTGAAAGAGGGATTAAATTATTCCCACTTCTTAGAATCAAAATTAAATAGAGCTAACCCAACTTGATTTAATTTAAAATCAATCTAGAACTTAGAACCATTTCATAAGTGACAGTGGACATTGAACTTCTATATTCGAACTTTTACTCCAATTTGGTTCTTCCGGGCTATAATAAAAGGAGAAATTTAGGTATTTTACATTATTGTAATTTCCATTATTTTGGTTTCTTTTGAGATTAAGCCAGAAAAAATTTCATTATTGTGGTTATCTGAGGAGATCCAGAAAACTCAAAGTATGGAGTTTTTGAATTGTGTAAGCCCACTTGAAAGACACAATTGTGAGGGTTTTAGGTGAACCGGGAAAAACCTATTTTCATAATGAACGCTAATATCTACTATGTGAGGATATTAGGAGTGGAGTATGTTGAGGGTCAAATAGTGCATATTAGACCCCAAATATTGTCCAGATTTACGAGCATAATAGTGTTTAACGGCTGATTTAATCGTGTTTATGTTGCAGGTTGATTTTACAAGCTTGGATCGAAATAGGATATTAAATGCATGGATTTAACGCTCTAAATTCACCAAAGCATGGGACACATTCCAGGGGACCAAGATTGACAGATATACACGATCAGAAATCCGAGAAAACTAAGAAACTGAAGCTCAAGTGGCTTGAAACGCATCCAGAATGCAAGATCACATGGTTCCCGACATTTGATCGGTTCGAAACTTTATACATGAGATAAGGGCCATAAATTAACCGTACATTTCAAATTTCAGCTCTTGGATCACTATAAAAGTGCTTCAATTGACCGATCAGCTTATAAACCGTCGATTCTAGGCCCACCTGATATCTGGAATTGCCTCGAATTTGGTATCAACGCCTTAAATGAGGAGACCAATCAGATGGTTGGATCAGATTTTGTAAAAACATCATAGTGGACCCCACTTTAGCTTGAGTGTGCATAGTACACATGTGCACTAGTCGTGCACGTGATTTTCTAAAGTCGGTCAGCGCTGCTGACCGACGTTTCCTTCTCCAATTCAAAAAAAAAAAAACGGAAGTTACGTGCCGCGTAATGCACGGCCGCTGGCCGTTTTGCGGAAGCTAGTGGGCCCTACACGTGCCCTGTAAGCTCAATCCGAACCGTCCACCGTGTAGACGGCATTGAATACTTCAAAATCATGTTATCACTTTTCACCCATGCGTGCACATGTGTTCGATACAGGGGCCACAAAAGGGCTGCCCTGTAGCGTTCAAATCTGATCCTTTTGTGATTTCTTCTCTGGGCCACGTCAATGGACATTTAAAACTACCCATTCTTGACTGAAATTTCATCCTGAATCCAATGGACGGGGTAGATTTTTTAGAAAATACTTCTTTGGGGCCCACCGATCACAACAGCGAAATGGTGCAAAAGGTTTCGCACATCCGTGAAAACTGACTTTTCCAGGTGGTTTTGGCCCACCATCTTTGATCATATGGTAGATCTGAACCGTCTATCATGTAGAGGACCCAAGAAAGTACTAAAGGACGGTATTTCTTTGGAATTTAAGCGAGGAAAGTGGCGTGTTTCGAGGCACCGAACTTGGCTGCGAAAAAGCTTTCACTAGGCTTGCATAGCTTTCCAAATCCGATTTTCACCACTCCAGCAGTTATATAAGGAGGTTTTGGACGTGGGGAGCATTCATTCAGACCTGGGGAGGAAGATCCAGATCTTGGCTGGGTTGGAACGTCAGGAGAAAGAGAGAGAGAAGAGCTTTAGTTTTTTTCTTTCCCTTTTCTTTTCCTTTTCTTTTTCTCTTTATTTATTTGGATCTATCCCACATCATGTCTGGCTAAACCTCTTAGCTAGGGCTAAGAGGTGAAGCTTGTAGTGAGATGGGAGATTTTTATGTATGTTTTCAATTTAATTTTAATTCATGAATTGATTTGATTTTAGTTGATTATTATGGGAATGTTTTTAGCTCTTAATGGTCTATTGTGACTGAAATTACAATGGGTCTGCAATGGCTTTGAGCATGTCTTTTCTCTTTTATATTTATGACGTTAGAGAGCCCTGTTGTTTACCATAGTCTCCTGGGCATGGTCGGATGACGGTACTCTTCCTAACCTCCATACATGTGATTGGTTGGTAATTAGTTTAATTCTGTTGTTTTCCATAGTCTCTTGGGCATGGTTTGGTGATGGAATCCATTCTAATTCATACACCTTTCATCTCTTTGAAAACTAGATCAATGGCAGTTCAGTAATTTTCATGATTTCTGATGCAAGCATAAGTTCTCCCTGATCTCTACAAGTGGATCCTCTGAATCCCTAGTTCCCTTCTCCTGATTTTTCTCAAGTTTAGATAATTATTTCACCAGTATTTTTTCAAATTCAATCAGATTAGATTTCATCTTAGCCTAGTTCTAGTTCTAGATAATTTTAGATAGCGTACAAGTTTCAGTCCCTTGGGATTCTACCTCGGTCTTACCGAGTTATTACTACATCACAACCCTGCACTTGGGGATTGAACAGAGTAGCTATGTGGCTATTGTTTAATAGTTGGTGTACACACAGGTGAACTACTATAATTCTTTGTGTTTTGTGGATGTGTGGTTTGTTTTCTATATCTTTTATCATTTAAGTTTGCGGGATATATTTGTGGATATGAATGTTGTAATCTTTTACATTTCAAGCATTGTGGTGAATGTTGTAAGAGCTTATATTTCCTTTCTAGATATTTCTTTTTTATTCCTCTTTGGTTTGAGTTTTTGATACACAAACTGTTCTAGTAAGGTTGTCCTGCCATAAACCCTTAGTTTTTATGGTGTAATATTGTCCTTAGAACAACATTGGTATCAACCTCTCAATACTAGAATTTTGAGATTGCTTTACATTTCTGTATTGTGGATTGTTTAAAGGGCTATCTTTCCTTTAATTGTTTAAATTCCGCTATTATCATTTTAATTTGGCATAGTCCTATTCACCCCTCTCTAGGAGTCTAGCTTGGCCTTTTCAGAGACCCACCATCCACGGTCTGGACGGTGTGGATCCGCACATGCATCAAGGTGGGTCCACATGTGTGGCCCACCTCAGTTTAGGATCAAACTGATATTTGTGTTTTTTACTTCATCGAGCCCAACACATGGATGGTCTAGATCATGGTGGGCCACATTCTATCATGAGAGAGAGAGAGAGACGGTGTGTGTGAGGGAGGAGCTCTACCACTATGAGATCCTCTCGGTATACCGCATATACATCAAAATGGGTCCCACTACAAGTGGGCCCTCAAATAAAAATCAACGGTGGAAATCCTATGATCACCCATCAATTGCACTCCTCCTTGGTCCCTTTACTTCCTTAGTTAGCTTCTTCTTTAATGGAAGATGATGAAGATTGAAGGGTGGAGAGTGGGCCACACTTGGCAAATTTTGGAGCTCCCTAAGCTTGGACCGTTGCTCTCCTTGTTGTTTGGGAAAAATGGATAGAGAATAAGAGAGAGAGAGAGGTAATGGGATGAAAAGGGATGGGTGAATGATGTGTGAGTGATGGGTGGAGTGGTGTTGTGTAAGAGATGGGACGGAAAGGTATGGGTGTTGTTGACTTTTTGGTGAGAGAGGGATGGATAGGGTATGGGTTACGTACTTGCTTGTACTTGATTGATTGATGTGATAGATGGTAGAGATTCTCTTGGAATTTACAGCGCGTGGCATTTTCCTTGAAATAAATGTGACCCCACAACTCCTGGCCTGGGTATCGCATCGCTGTGCAAGACGTAACATTGGAACAGCAGCGATGACTAGGATGCGATTTATTTCGAGGAACTCATATATACGGGATGCGATTTAAGGTCGTACGCAAACACCGGTTACAGGTCGCAGGTTGCTAGAATTTGACGAGGAGGATCGCAGGAGTCTAACGAACGGTACGGACTAGGATACGGGCCTTATAATAAAGCCTACACATTACATTGTAAAGTAATTAAGCTTATGCCAGAGGCATTGTGCAGGATCCAATCACCTTTATACCTAATGGATTTGGAGAAGGAAATTGGTTCCTCTATATATCTTGGTAGCAAATGCTCATTGCATTAGGCATTGGGCCACAAGTCATGTGTATGATGTCCAACTATCCATTAGAGAAGGCACCCAATGGAAGTTAGATGCTTCAAAATTTAGGCTGATCCAACTATCATGTAGACCACCATCTTAATTTAAAAGTTTTTGCATAGTTATCCAATATTTCCTATATTACAGCGTGCCTAATTATTTTTTTAAGGCTGATTTTTAGTAATTACCATTGTCATGGTGAGGGGGGCTTAATGCACGCACAGGTTGGCTGACATATGTGTAATATACGCACTCAGGTAGCCTAACATTCAAATGATTATTTTGCATGGTATTAAAAGTTGGAAGAGATCAAGTCTATTGCGGAAGGGTATCCACACTCATCGTTTCATTAATATCATCGATAGGTTGAAACTAACTTTTGTGGAAACCTTCATCACGGATCGAGACAAGAGTATTAACTCCGAACCATGTTTTAGATGGTGTGTCCAAAGAGACCCTTAGCCCCAAACAAACAGAGCTTAAGCCCTATCTACGGTTATTGTTTCATCACCAATCATAGTTGAAGAAGTCCTCCATAAGAATGATCAATCCTTCTCGGGTCGAATCACGGTTGATGCCATTCGTGCACTCAACTTCCATGAGTCATCAATCGTGTGGTCACAACCAACCACATGTTGGCGAAAGCTACGAACGATATGTAACACAGAAGTGTTCACCACAACAAGACTCACCGCCAACCAAGGCCTTCGACATAAGAAAGTCCAAGATCTAATCATTCACATCCATGAGTATCGGCTAGTAGGACGAGCAGTTGATATTGGCCAAGCCACCTTCACTACCACCCTTGACTCCCCCCCCCCCCCCCCCCCACCCGATGAGTGGTCTGACTCTTTTTTTTATTTGGAAAAGTCAACTATGTGTTGATATATGCAAGTGTACATGATGGGGATTCAGGTGGGCCTCACAGAGAGGAGGCCATGCTTATCGTATGAAAGTAAAAGTAAAAAATAAAATGAAAAAATAAAATAAAATAATACAGTAGATCGAACAGGGGAATCAGATGAAAATGGAGCAGAAGATAGCTACAATGAGAAAGCTACCAGATAGAGGAACCTGTCCAAAGGAGAGGGAGGCTCCTAGGAGATGTAGCCAGGAATAAGAGGATAGGACAATGGAGAGAGCCGCACATTGCACTAGGCGATGGGGGACGAATGAGTCAACCAATCCCTATTTTTGGTTTGAATAATCTGATATGGCCTAGATTTCATCTATCCAGAAGAATGGAGCCTCTAATGGGCCTTGGAAGATCATTCTGATGAAGGAAGAGCTTGTTCGGAGTACCCTTACCAATTTAGCGAGGCCGTCAGCTACAGAGTTACCCTTCTCTGAATGTGAAGCGAAAGTGGATGTGGAGGGCCTAGGTCAGTTGCTCAATGATACCCAAATGGTACCAGATGTTCCATCTACTTAGCTTGTTGGGATTAGACACCACTTCAAAAATCACTCAAGTCTGTTACTACTATAATATGAGACCGACCTCTATTTCTACAATGGGTCAACCCATTAGCAAGTGCACGAGCCTCTGCAACTGTGTTAGAAATAGGACCATATCTGCTGTGGAAAGCAAAGATAAAGTTACCCAGGTGATCTCTGCAAATGTCGTCTCCACCCCCTTCACCCAGGTTCCCCCTAGTTGAACCATCCACATTCAGCTTGACCCATCCAAATGGAGGCTTGCACCAAGTGATGGTTTAAGTCCTATGTGAAATAGGGAGGGATAGAGTGTTCATACCTAAAGCTTGCCCAATCTTCAATCATTGATCTAAGGAGATGTCCAGCTGAGCCAATTGAGGGTGAATATCTTTAATACATTTAGAAATCTTTGCGATAGTTGCGGCTTCTATAAAAGAGCGATTATTGAATCTGGTGGCATTTCTACCAAGCCAAAGCTCCCATATGATGAGAGGGGGAGTGAGGCCACGGAGGATCTTCCAAGATGAGGATTTTCTGGCAGCCATTATCCATAGATGGATTCAGTTGGATATGGACTGTCCCAATATGAGACGGACTTTGAGGAGTCGAGCAAAGAAGCTCCAGACTTGGGACACTACCCAGCCATTGCAGAGAAGGTGATTGAGATCTTCAACATTGTGGGAGGAGGGGAGGATGTGATTGATTGTTAGTCTGGAAATATGGCTGGACTTGGGCTGTTTGGCTTGAGATCGTGGAGGATGGATGTGGGATATGAGCTGACATAGCTATGGTGGGAGCGGTGGCTGTAGGGATGATGGCCTGAGTGTGTGACGGTGGAAATGGGGCAGGATGGGGCTGATGGATGGCTATGTGAGATGGGATGGGGTGTTTACAGCACTCACATTTAGATGCTAGACTGATGCCTATTTTCTGGACTGAAGAATCAACTGGGGTAGCTCCATGCATCACTTTCCACATGAAAATGCCAATTTTTGGAGGGAGGAATTTGTTCCAAGCCCAAAAGGTATAGGGGTGCTTGGGGCGGGAAGCTCGTGTGACATTCCAAGCTGATTTAGACGTGAATTTCCCCGATGACGAGAGTTTCCAGATAAGCTTGTCTTGTCTATCTAATAGAGAGATGTCACTATCTTTGATTATCTGGGTAGAGGATGCAGGGAGTATGGTTTTTATGGATGAGAGGTTCCAGCCATATGCTTGATTCTAGAAATCCTTCACCAAAGCCTCTTTAGAGGGGCCAAGAGGGGGTGCAAGAGCCGCTTATCGGATGAGAGGTTCCAGCCATATGCTTGATTCTAGAAATCCTTCACCAAAGCCTCTTTAGAGGGGCCAAGAGGGGGTGCAAGAGCCGCTCCGATAAGCAGCCTGTTACCAGTCCAATTCTAAAACAAGAATTTGATGTTACCTTTTCCAATCAGCCATCTCAAATTAAGAATGCAGAACAGGAGCGTGTCTCTAACTTGTACCCATATGTTCGATCCTCTAATGATGGTCTGATATCTTGCGTTGATGAATTTGGCAAAGTATTTCACATGGAATAGTTTGGCCCATAGAGAATTTCCCTCGAGAAGTCTCCATGCCATCTTGCAACATAAGGCAAACATTACATCCTCAAGTCTTCTAATTCCTAGACCTCTTTCGCATATAGGATAGCATAAATCGCTCCATTTAACCCAATGCCGATAGTTGCTGGTTTCTGAGCTTCCCCAAAAGAAGGATGCTAACATTTTTCCAATCTGATGACAGGATTTTTTGGGATGTGGAGGGCTGCGAGGATATGTATAGGGATGCTATTTATGACATGTTTAATTAGCACAAATTTAGCAGCCTAGTTAAGAAGTTTAGCCTTCTAACCCGCTATCCGGTGTCCAATCTTATGTATGAGAGGCAAAAGATGCTGATATTGGACCTTTCCTTTGGCTAGCGGAGCTCCTAGGTAGGAGAGTGGAAAAGTGGATGGTTGGAAGCCAGTGACTTGTGCAATCTGTCTCGCCCTTTCCAATCTGATGGCAGGATTTTTTTGGGATGTGGAGGGCTACGAGGATATGTATAGGGATGTTATTCAGGACATGTTTAATCAGCACCAATTTAGTAGCCTAGTTAAGAAGCTTAGCCTTCCAACCTGCTATCCGGTGTCCAATCTTGTGTATGAGAGGCAAAAGATGCTCATATTGGACCTTTCCTTTGGCTAGCAGTGCTCCTAGGTAGGTGAGTGGAAAAGTGGATGGTTGGAAGCTAGTGAGTTGTGCAATCTGTCCCCCCTCCCCCTTCAGTAGGGGCCTCTTTTGGAAGGATGAAGCAGCTTTTTGAGGCGTTGACTTTCTGCCCCGACCCTTTCTCATAGGAATGAATGAAGAAAAGGTCGAAGACATCCTTCCATTAAGGAAGGAGATTGTATTATTAGCAAATAGAAAATGAGAAATTGACGGGCTGTCCCTGGGGAGTTTGTAATGAAAGCAAGCCCCAAATTGGAAAAGGAACTTCAGTCCTCTGCTTAGAACCTCCGCCACTATAATGAATATGGCCGGGGATAGAGGATCTCCTTGGTGGAGGCCCCTAGATGATTGGAAGAAACAAAAAGGTTTTCTATTGATGATTATAAAGAATCAACAGCCCTCCCAACATTGTTGTGTTAGGCGAACCCACCTTGTGCTGAAACCGAAGGATATAAAAACCTTCTCAATGAAAACTCATTCCATCCTGCCGTATGCCTTCTCCATGTCCAGCTTGAATATAATATGATGTAAAACGTGTCATAGAGATATTCCCAGCATGGTTGAGCCACAAGGAGATGAACCGTGAATTGACCATAACTTTTGATCCGGGTATCATTATGGGGCATACAACCTATCAATCTTTACTGAAACGGGCCATCTGAGGTGAGCCGACCCACAACGTGGGTCACATCTGTCCGTTTCATCAGAAAACACGCACTTTTAGCTCAAAAATGAATTTTTAGGAAAATTTTACTATTTTTAATAATTTCAATTTTTTAATATTTTTAGAGTTTTAGATTTTTTTTCCTTTTAGAAATAACTTTTAGTTATACTAGGACTCTTCTAGAGAAAGTTTATTTGTAATTTTTATTTTTAGAAATTAGGCCTTAGAAGAGTTTTATTAGAATTAGGATTTGTGTTAGAGTTAGAATTTTGCTATTTTTGGTAATTACGAATTTTAGTTTATTTTTTTCTATATTAATGGTGTAAGGAGACACATTAGAGAATCATCAATTATTCATCAATTAATTTCAAATTTATTAGAATTTATTTCTTTTTTCCTGCTTTCTTTCCTCGTGGATTCGAGAAGTCTCTGTGAGGAGTCCAGAGAAGCTTCGTGGATTCAGAGAAGTTATCCTTGAGGAAGATGGTGATCGACCTCATCACGTTCATCCCTGCGTCAATTTGGTATCAAACCGACGTTTTCCCTTGGGCCAATGGCAAATAATGAAGGTATGAATCAAAATCTTATGGACGGTGATCAAGAGATTCGTTATCTTTTGGAAAGAATGGAAGCTTTCCACCGGGAGAGTCAGTTGACCATACAAGGGCTGCAGGCAACCCTCAACCGTATTACAAATGCGCTAATTCTGCCCCGAGCTCAAAGTGATGCTCAACCACCTATGGCCGCTGTACGACACAATCCTAATTTCTGCAAGGCACCATCAGATGATGGTAAATCACAGGCCACCACTTCGATTATGAGGAAGCCGTTATACATGCCAAAGGTAGAGATAGAATTACAGAGAGACAACATCTTTCGAACAAGGTACACTGCATACAAAAAAGTCTGCAATGTGATCATCGATGTAAGGAGCGATAAGAATTTCGTGTCAAAAATAATAGTAGAGAAGCTACAACTGAAAACAGAAAGACACTCATCTCCATACACAATTGGATGGATCAAGGAGATCAACAAAATAGAGATAACTGAACGATGTTGTATATCTTTTTCCGTTGGTAAATATTATAAGGATGAAGTAATATGTGACGTGGTTGACATGGAAGCTTGTCACATGTTACTTGGTTAACCCTGACAAAATAATATTAATGCTACACATAAGGATCGGGATAACTTATTTATCTTCTTTATTAAATATGGCAAAAAGATTATCCTCGCCCCTATGGGAAGGGAGAACCAATCCAAGACTTCTAAAGTTGAGGAACAGTCTCTCACAACTGAATAGGTTTTTGTTAAACAATCTGAGAAAATAAGAGATATATATTCATTAGTTGAAAAGAAAGAATATATGGAGCCTGTGAATATCTCAAAAGATTTGAAGCCGATATTGCAGGAGTTCAAGGAGATTGTGCTCGATGAACCCTCCAATAAATTGCCTCTCATACGAGATATACAAAATCACGTTGATCCCGTCTCAAGGACAAGTCCGCCTAATTGCCCACATTATCAGAAAAAATATGAGATCTTAAAGATGGATGTGAAGGAACTGACCAATATTAGTCAAATCAAGGAAAGCATGAGTACAAGTATTGTGTCAAATGTGAAGGAACTGATTAATACTATTAAAGTCAAGGAAAGCATGAGTACATATATTGTGTCAGCTCAAGAGCTTAATGTCAAGTACGAAAAAAAGGATAATGAGCATCGGCGTCAGAAGTTATCTCAGACTCATGTGTCAAGTCTCTTGCGTAACTCGAGGATGAGTTTTTTTCAAGTGGAGGGGTCTGATGTAGAACGTGTCACAGAGATATTCCCAGCATGGTTGAACCACAAGGTGATGGACCGTGAATTGACCATAACTTTTGATCCGTGTATCGTTACGGGGCATACAACCTATCAATCATTACTGAAACGGGCCATCTGAGGTGAACTGACCCACATAGTGGGTCGCATCTATCCGTTTCATCAGAAAACGCGCGTTTTCAGCTCAAAAATGAATTTTTAGGAAAATTTTACTATTTTTAGTAATTTCAATTTTTTAATATTTTTAGAGTTTTAGATTTTTTTTTCCTTTTAGAAATAACTTTTAGTTATACTAGAACTCTTCTAGAGAAAGTTTATTTATAATTTTTATTTTTAGAAATTATGCTTAGAAGAGTTTTATTAGAATTAGGATTTGTGTTAGAGTTAGAATTTTACTATTTTTGGTAATTACGAATTTTAGTTTATTTTTTTTTCTATATTAATGGTGTAAGGAGATATATTAGAGAATCATCAATTATTCATCAATTAATTTTGAATTTATTAGAATTTATTTCTATTTTCCTGCTTTCTTTCCTCGTGAATTCGAGAAGTCTCTGTGAGGAGTCCAGAGAAGCTCCGTGGATTCGGAGTAGTTATTCTTGAGGAAGACGGTGATCGACCTCATCACGTTCATCCCTGCGTCATAATGTTGCCCCCAACAATTTTCATGTCTATATCGAAAGCCATTTTTGATACTACGGATATGTTTTTTGCAATGGATCTATCCTTGGTAAACGCACTTTGTTCCTTAGATATGATCGTTGGAAGAATATTGGACAGCCTAGAAGTAGTGATCTTGGAGAAAATCTTTTGCACACATTTGCAAAGGCTAATGGGTCTGAAGTTTGGGAAGCTGGTTGGATTAGCTTTTTTAGGAATGAGGAAGATCGAGGTACAACAAAAAGATCTGGGTATATAGCCTCCTTGAAAAAAGTCAATGGATACCAGAAGGAGATTGTTTTGAATTATGTCCCAACACGATGTGAAGAAGCCTCCTAAGAAGCCATCTAGGCTAGGAGCGTTATCGGCAGGGATGGAGAAAGTTATAGTTTTTACATCCTCTAAGGTTGGAGGACGCAATAGCATAACATTCATGTGATTAGATATAAGATTAGGGATGCAATGGAGAAGGTCCGAGGGGCGTGGGGTTTTCAGATGTGAAAAGTTGAGAAAAATACCAGACGACTTCTACTCCTATGTCTGAAACTGAGTGAAGAGAGGAACCTGATGGTAGGCGGATGGAGCAGATGGTTGCTCTTCTCCTTCTATCAATCAGTGAGGAGTGAAAAAATCTGGTGTTCCTGTCTCCAGCATCCAGCCATGTGACTCTGGATTTTCTGTTCCAGAAAGTTTCTTCTTTGAGGAGGGCCCTCTTCAGATGAGCTTAGGGTAGGTTCAGCTTTTCTCTGTCCTCATTGATCTGGATCATCCTAGAAAAAGTTACGCACCTTGGTAAAGAATTTCTTCTTATCTTGTGATGTCCAATGTGTCGGTATGGAACCTATAGCAAGATAATTAGTAATATCAGCGAACCAAGGTGAATGGGAGACTCTAAACAGTTGTTCATCAGGGAACATATCATTAATATGAGTCGCCTCAAGGGAATCAGAGGTATTAAGGCGAGAAAGGTGATCGGCCACTACGTTCTCTACTCCCTTTTTATCTTTAATTTTCAAATCGAATTCTTGGAGTAGAAGGATCCATCGTATCAGGCGGGGCTTAGAATCATTCTTAGAAAGAAGATACTTAAGTGCCGCGTGATCTGTGTAGATGATGATCTTAGATCCGATCAGGTAGGATCTAAATTTGTCCAAAACGAACACTACGGCTAAGAGTTCCTTTTCCGTAGTCGAGTAGTTCACTTGGGCAGGATTTAGAGTCCTACTAACGTAGTAAATAACGTAAGGCCGCTTATCTTTTCTCTGGCCTAGAATTGCTCCAAGAGCATAATTAGAGGCGTCGCACATAAGTTCAAAAGGAAAACTCCAGTCGGGTGGCTGCATAATAGGTGCAGTGGTTAACATGCCCTTAAGCTTAGTGAAAGCTTCTTGGCACTGCTCAGTCCACTCATATGGTGTGTCCTTTTGAAGAAGATTACATAAAGGACGAGAGAGGAGACTAAAGTCCTTTAGGAATCGTCTGTAAAAGCCTGCGTGTCCTAAGAAGGATCGCACGTCTCTGATATTCTTGGGTGGAGGTAGGTTAGAGATAAGATCAATTTTTGCCTTATCTACCTCGATTCCTTCGGACGAGATGATATGCCCAAGGAAGATTCCCTTTTGAACCATAAAATGGCACTTCTCCCAGTTAAGTACCAAATTTTTTTCTTCACATCTTTTCAGCACACATTTAAGACTTGCTAAGCATTCGCTGAAAGATGAACCAAAAATAGAGAAATCGTCCATGAAGATCTCTAGATATTTCCCCACCATATCAGAAAAGATACTCATCATGCATCGCATTACATTACCCGAATGGCATCCTTCTGTAAGCAAAGGTGTCATAGGGACATGTAAATGTGGTCTTTTCCTGATCCTCAGGGGCGATTTCAATCTAATTATAACCTGAATACCCGTCAAAGAAACAATAATTGGAATGACCAGCTAGCCTTTCCAGGATTTGATCAATGAAGGGCAAAGGAAAGTGGTCTTTCCTTTTGACGGTATTCAGCTTTCTGTAGTCAATGCACATTCTCCAACCAGTAGTAACTCTGGTTGGCACGAGTTCATTATTGGCATTGGCTACGATAGTGATCCCGGACTTCTTAGGAACCACCTGAGTTAGACTCACCCATTGACTATCGGATATGGGGTATATGATACCCACTTCCAATAGTTTGAGAACCTCGGCCTTAACCACTTCCTTCATGTTTGGATTCAGTCTACATTGTGATTACTGAACAGCCTTTGCATTGTCCTCAAGATATATGCGGTGAGTACAAATCGATGGGTTAATTCCTTTGAGGTCCGCTATCGTCCATCCAAGAGTTCCCTTATGCTCAATGAGAGTAGATATGAGCATACTCTCCTGTTCTTTTTTCAGGTGGACAGAGATCACCACCGGGTATGTCTCATCTTGACCTAAAAAGAAATATTTTAAATCAGAGGGCAAAGGTTTTAGGTCAAGCTTCGATGGCTTGAGGTTAGACGGTAGAGGCAATACATCAGTTTGGGGCAATTCTTCAATTTGTGGCCTCCACCGGTTAACTTCAAGTACCGGTGCAGTATCAAGCATGGCACACGTCTCCCTAATTATATCATCATCAAGATCATGGGAGTGGGCCAGGCACGTCTCTAGAGGATCAGAGGATAAGGTGAGATGTGTTCTGTCTTCTACAAAAAAATCAATCATGTTAACATCGTGGAAATCGTCATCATCCTCTGAGCTGCTGCCGTTATTGAAAAAGATATTCGATTCCAATGTCAAATTTCCAAAGGACATAGTCATGACACCATTCCTGCAATTGATAATTGCATTTGAAGTGGACAGGAATGGGCGACCAAGAATGACGGGAATCTGAGTGCTCGTGTCATTGATGGGTTCGGTGTCCAAGATGATAAAATCAACAGGGTAGTAGAATCTATCAACCTGGACCAACACATCCTCGATGATCCCTCTTGGTATACGAACAGAACGATCAGCAAGTTGTGGTGTGGTTCGAGTGAATTTTAATTCACCCAAGCCTAACTGTTGGTATACCGAGTAGGAAATTAGATTAACGCTCGCTCCTAAGTCAAGAAGTGCGTGATTAATTCGATAGCTCCCGATTACACATGATATGGTTGGGCAACCGGGATCTTTAAATTTTTGCGGCACATCTTGTTTCAGGATGACACTCACTTTCTCAGTCAAAGAGATCTTCTTTTGAACACTTTTTCATCGTTTGATAGTGCATAAGTCCTTTAGAAATTTAGCATATAAAGGAATCTGTTTTACAACATCAAGTAAAGGAATATTGACTTTCACTTGTTTCAACACCTCTAGGATATCTTGAGAGTTAGATAGACGTTTTGGTTCAACCAACCATTGGGGAAACGGAGCAACTGGCTTTTCTAGAGGTTCCGGTTCAAATTTTTATGGGGCGCCACTAGATCCATCATTGTTGTCCTCTTCTGGTTCTTGAAGCTTTTCGGGCCTAACCGGAAGGGTTTTATCAATAACCTTCACACTCTTAAGAGTAGTGATGGATTTAGCGTGCCCCATTTGATTTGAAGAGCTAGGATTACCTGTCTCGTATTGCGGTTTAGGATTGGGGATTGGTTGTGCAGGAAGCATCCCCTTTTCTATAGCCGTCATACGTGAATTTATCTTTTGTATAAAATCTCGCATTATCTGCGTCAGCTCTTGCATAGAATTTTGAGCCGATTCTTCTTGAGGTCTCCCCTGATTTGGATTTTGATTGAAGAAACCTTGTGGGGTAGCAGTTTGTCCGTTCCTCCAACTGAAATTTGGATGATTTTTCCAACCAGGATTGTATGTATTAAAGGGTGGTCCATTGAAAGGTCTTTGATAGTTATTTACGGCATTAGATTGTTCATTCAATACTTCTCGAAAGGTAGGTATTGAAGGACAATTTTCAATAGTATGAATGTTGTAATCACAGATGCCGCAAACACTTTCATTAACCTTTTCCTTCTTTCCTTCCATGGCATCAAATTTTCTGGTGAGATTAGTCACCTTAGCGTTAAGATCATCATCCTCTTTCAGGAGATATATTCTTCCTTTTTTCCTTAAATGAGTTGGCCTAGACGTAGCGTTCGTCCTTGGGTAATAGTCCCATGATTGTGTTTTTTCAGCGAGACTATCGAGGTAAACCCATACTTCATCGACATTTTTATTGATGAAATCTCCGTTACACATTGTCTCAACCATTTGGCGCATGGAAGATGTTAGCCCATCATAGAAAAAATTCGTAATGCGCCATATTTCAAAGCCATGTTGTGGACATGCATTAACCAGATCCTTGAACCTTTCCCAACATTGGAAGAATGTTTCATCTTTCTTTTGGGCAAAGTTCATGATTGCTCTCCTGAGGGTAATTGTCTTATGATGTGGAAAAATTTTCTTTATAAATTCCCTCTGCATATCATTCCATGTGCCAATGGACCTAGGACGCAGTGAATGTAACCACGTCTTGGCTTTTTCTTTCAAGGAAAATGGAAAGAGTTTCAGCCTAATTGTATCTTCAGATACATTAGGAAAATATAAGGTACCTATGATTTCGTCGAACTCTTTCAGATGCAAGTATGGTTCTTCAGATTCAAGCCCATGGAACTTGGGAAGGAGTTGGATGACCCCTGGCTTTATGTCCATATGTCCTGTATTCACAGGAAAAATCGTGCATGAGGGCGTACTCACCCCCGCTGGTTGTAAATAATCTCATAAACTACGAGGCGGGGGTGCGTGTTGCACCTCATTCTCATCATGTACTTCCTCAACCGTAGGTTGGGGTAGTACTTGAGGTTGATTTTCAGCCATAACGTCTTCTAACTCAGGAGAATTCAAGTGGTGTCTAGTCTTGCGATGGACAGTCAACCCCTCAACTAATCCTCCTTCAGTCACAAGACGTCGAGTGTTGTCGCGTGCCCACTGGGGCATAAAACACACTCAGCCCTCAAATTCTAACTTAAACCTAAGAGAAAGGAAGAAGTAGAAGTCTAGACAATAACAAGGAAAGATAGAAAGAAGTTACCAAATTTGGAGGCCTAGGTTAAGAATCTGCAAAACAAAATAAAATAATTTAGTTTCTAAGAATAGAAAGTCCTAATTAAAAGTAAACTAATTTCTAGAGAAAAGAAGAAATTCCAAAGAAAGAAGAATTAGAAAGAGCTTACTAAATTAGAAGTTTCCTACAAAACAGAAAAAAAAAATTAGGTTAGTTCTAAAAATCAGATAGAATGAAAAATAGTAAGTTTCTAAAGTTAGGAAAAATTTCCAATAAGGAAAATAACTAAGCTTCTAAACTTAGAATTAAAAATTTCTAAAAAGAAAATCTAATCCTAAACTAATCCTAAAACTAATTATTTCAGAAATGCAACTGTCAGTCCCCGGCAACGGCACCAAAAACTTGTTCACTCCCCAAGTGCAGGGTTGTGATGTAGTAATAACTCGGTAAGACCGAGGTCGAATCCCAAGGGACTGAATCTTGTACGTTATCTAAAACTAACTAGAAATAGAACTAGAATGAGATGAATTCTAAATCAACTAGAATTTTAAGGAATAATTATGAAATTATTATCTAAAACTTAGGAGAAATTCAGAGAAGGAAACTAGGGATTCAGAGGATCCACTCGTAGAGATCAGGGAGATCTTATGCCTGTTTCATGAATTATGGAAATTAACTGAACTGTCATTGATCTAGTTTTCAAGAGATGAAAGGTATATGAATTAGAATGGATTCCATCACCAAACCATGCCCAACAGACTATGGCAAACAACAGAGCTAAACTAATTACCACCCAATCACATGTATGAAAGTTAGGAAGGGTACCGTCATCCAACCATGCCCAGGAGACGATGGTGAACAACAGGGCTTCCTGACGTCATACACATTAGAAGGAAAGGAAATATTCAAGGGCATTGCAGACCCATTGTAATTTTAGTTACAACAGACCATTAAAGACCAAAAAGCATTCCCTTAAAATCAAACTAAAACCAACTTCAATTCAAAAATTAAAATTAAATGAAAAGCATATAATCTCCCATCTCACTACAAGCTTCACCTCCTAGCCCTAGCTAGGAGGTTTAGCCACACATGAGTGGGCTACACTCAGGTCTCAAAAGAATTTAAAATAAAACCTTGAAAAAGAAAACTCTTCCTCTCTCTCTCTCTGTTCACGTTCAAGCCCACGTCCACGCTCCAGCTTCTCCCCTCCTTTTCTCCACGTCCACAATCACATCTGCCTCCTCCTCACGTTCTGTCTCTCCTTCTTATAAGCAGCAGGGGCGATCGAGTGCCAGAGGCGGTGGCTTGAAGTTTCCGCACTCCATGAGGAAGTTTTACGCAACATATGCAACCGATCGGATTTGCATTAGATGTTGGGTCCCTGATTGATGCTGGATTGGAAATCCAGTCCGATCATTGTTTTTGTATTGAAATTTAAGCTGGAAATAGACAGTTTTGGTTATCTGTAGAAGTGGCCCAGGGAATTTGTGCTTCTGCCATCCGATCTACGTTTGCGACTTCATGCACATGCAACGTTTGATATATTCAGGATGCTGATTACAGTACGGTTACTTTGTCCCCCTGGTTTCAATGGATGACTTGGATCATTGAATGGTTTGAAGATAGCGGCCCACCGAACGTCGTCTGCAAGCTCTGTCTTTGCGTAAATAGAGAAAAATGCGGATTTCGTCCGCTGTGCTGTTGGTGGGTCCATGATAGGATTCTAATGAGAAATCCATGCCGTCCATTAGAACCACAAGGAAAAATCATTCAGATATGGCTAGTTTTAGATCAAGTTAGGTGTGGTCCAACGATCAGTCCATTTCACCGTCAATCGTACGTTTAACGGTTAGAAACATGCAATAACTTGCATGGTGACAAAAATACACTTAGGAACTGGTCTCGCCTATCTTCTGAAGTGAATCAACGGTTCAAATCTTGCAAAATGATGAAGAGTGGGGCCCACTAGTGAAAAACAGATTTTGTAAGGCTGTGCAGAATCCTCATTTAACTCATTGCAGATTTTGCAGGTTTAACTCATTGCAGATTTTATAGGGCTTTGCAGAATCCCTATTTAACTCTTTGCAGATTTTGTAAGGCCGTGCAGAATCCTCATTTAACACATTGCAGATTTTGCTGGTCATTTTGAAATTCAAATTCTTTTGATGAGGTGGAATCACGCTGGTTATTAGAGCCCTATCCCCAGTTCCATCCACTCATAGAATGGGACACAACATCAGCCATCAGCCAATTCACTGGCCTCTCCGAAAATCTCAGCACCTCTGCTGCATTCGGCCCCTCCCAGCTGCTATTATTCTTGTAGTCACCCCAGCCTCAGCACCAACAATCTCCCTCCAAACTACTTCCCCAATGATCAGGAAACGCAGCAGGACAGATGACAGACAATCTGGATTGAAATCAGAAAGAGCACTGCTGCTCGGCACATAACAAAGAAGCAGCAGGATAACGGGGTGAAGTGACGAAGCTTGGAGCAGACTAATTAGAAGAAGCTTTACCTGTGACTACCCTTAAAATGCCGTTGTCCAAACATCTTAACTTGCATTTTGCAAGCACTCCCAGCATATTTCAAGCCATCACGCCAGCCATACAACTTCAACACGCGGCCCAGCCATACGACATCAAGCTTCTAACCGCTGGATTCTCTAAGGAATATAGTTACACTGAAATAAAGACCTATTTGATCACATATATCTTCTTGTGGCTTGGCCGTTGAATGAAAATATAATTGAAATGTGATAAGAAAGGAGGCATTAAAATGGCATGATAAGATCAATGAAACTCTCTAACGACTCATATGAAGAACTTCCTTTCCTTATACAGGGAGGATGCTCCAGTTGTGGGTAATCAAAACAGAGTGGCGGCCTCAAGATGTTGGAAAGAAATCTTAAGCCTGGCAGATTTGATGGAAGCCAACTCTCGCCTGCTTCTGGGAGATGGCAGCAGCAATCTCTGGACAACCAATTGGACGGGACTAGGCCCATTCAAGATTTGCTCCCTCGTCAGATCTCTCAAACCTTCCTCCATATGAAGATCAACGAGGTGATGGGTCCAAACGGTGTCCTTCTGAATCATGCTATATCATCTCTCATCCCTCCAGGCGTCCTACAACACATCGTCAATGAGGGGATTAAAACTAAGAGGAGAGGACCCGGTCATCTGGACGGGGGAACCATCAGGGAAGTTCACCATCAAGTCGGCGTGGAACAAGCTTCGTGTGGTAGGAGAGAGAAGGCAGTGGGCGATTTGGTTTTGACACAACAGAGTGTCTCCAAAGATCGCATTGTTCACCTGGAAACTTCCATTCAATGTAATCCCGGTACATATCAGCGTTAAAAGAAAGGGAGCTATTCTAGTATCAGGGTGAACCTGCTGTGTTGGTGCAGATAGAAGCAAAGAAGAGTTGCTGGACCACCTTTTTGTGGAAGGGGATTTAGCAGCCACTCTTTGGCGTAAGTTCTCAACAACACTCTCAGTCTCATTCCTAGAAAGTCAATCGGCAGCTGGTCAAGCCTCTCACAATGGTGGAGCATGGCTTACGGCAACTCAAACATTGGTATCCTCCAAGGGATTACTCCTCACCTTAATCTCCTGGGAGATCTGGAATGCAAGAAACAGGAATCAGTTTGAAGAAGTCCATGTGAATGTTGCATAGTCCATAGCTAACATCCAAAGATGGTTCTCCATCATTACCGCTTCTTTCCCGCTACCACCAAGCAAAGTCACACAAACAACTAGGCCATTCGTGATTTGGGTATCGTGCCTACTCTAGGGAAAAACAGGTGCCTTCGCATTATCAAATGGAAAAAGCCGGCTATGGGTTGGGTAAAACTGAATGTAGACAGATCTTCGAGGGAAAATTTGGAACCCTCAAGTAGCAGGGGAGTGTGTCGAAACGAAAATGAGAATCTAATTTTTACATTCTCAAGAGGTTACGGTGGCAAAACAAATTTCCAGGCTGAAGTTAAAGAATTGCTAGATGGGTTGCATTTATGCTTGATGGAATGTCTCAATCACATTGAAGTAGAAAGCGACTCGGAAGCAGCAGTAGGGGCATTCACAAACACTAATCCCATCCCTTGGAACACTTTTTTTTTTTTTGGGTTAGCTTGTTAGTTGATGTAGAGCGGGTTGCGGACAATTTCATGGCCAAGATGGATCAGAAAAGGCACGGTCGACGACAGAAGTGATCCGGACCATCGGACCTTAGATCGGGCGTATCTCACAATCCGGAATGAGTTATCCGACGTAAAATATATGATTTTGGAGTAGAACGAGCTACTTTAGCCAACCAACCCCGCTACGCCAGGTTGCGCAGCCCGGATTTGCAAAAAAACCCCTGATCGACGGTCGTTTCCTCGTTTTAATTTTGTTTTTACTATAAATAGTAAGTTTTAGTTTGAGTATAACTTTTCATCCGTTGGGCTTTAGGAGTTGTGTCCAACATGAAAAGTGCTTAGGATAATTAGGAGAACGGTTTGGTGAAGCCAAATAGGACACTTACTATTTTTGGCCGAAAACCTTGCGCACTAGTAGACATCGTGACCGTCTATAAATAGTAAGTTTACTATTTATAGTAAGTTGCGAATTCTAGGAGTTTTAGTTGTAGTATGAGTCTGATTTCTTTCATGTTGCTTGGTTCCCTTATTTAAAGGGGTGTAAACTTGTTTTTATTTTTTTCATCAATTAATTTCGAATTTATTAGAGTTTATTCCTATTCTCTTGCTTTCTTTCCTCGTGGATTCGAGAAGTCTCTGTGAGGAGTCCAGAGAAGCTCCGTGGATTCAGAGTAGTTATCCTTGAGGAAGATAGTGTTCGACCTCATCACGTTCATCCCTGCGTCATTAGTACACCCCACTGTCAGTTGACACTTCACCGTTAGCCATCCCTTGGAACACCAACTACTGGGAGAAGAGGTTAGAAGCATTGCAGAGGTCGGCCATCATATCAATCCAGCACGTCCTGAGGGATGCAAACAGAGTGGCCGATGGCTTGACCCACCTGGGCAGTGACAACTAGCTCGACAGGGACTTTGAGCATCTGGAGGACCTCCCAATCCTGACCAAAGGGGAGCTCTTTCCTGACAGAGTGGGCTTAGGTACAGTAAGAGAAATATAGACAGGTTCTGGTCAATTTTTTCAATTCTCTTTATGATAGGTGGAATCCTCTGTTTGTTCTTGAGGTCCAGCCCGAATTGTTTATTGTCTGTAAAGCTGCATTTTAATCAAATCCCCTCCCCCCCCCCCCCCCCCCCCCTTTTTTTTTTGTTTTTTTAAAGAAGTGGAATTGTATTTCATCTATGGGGAAAAGCTGAACAGCCCATACACATGCGGGCTGGACCACCTTAACAAAAAGGGGAGGAGCCACTTATCCTATCTCTCATCTCCTCCCTTTCAGTCTTCACCAACAATCTTCTTATGGCCTACTTATCTCACCTCTCTCGAACCGATTCTCAAGTTGCACTCCCACCATCCAAACATGGCTCACATATATAGTATTCACCTTTTGATACCATAAATAAGGATAACGTAGCATGGGGACCCCCTTCACATATGCTCTCCAACGTGGAGTTCCAACCACTGTGTCCAAAATCCTCCCACTAATGGGTGGGCCAGCACTTCTTGTTGTGGGGTCCACTTAACAATCGGGTCCATGCCATCACCCTCACCTTCTCTTCCAATCCTTATGGTAGTTCGACCCAATCATGGCTGTGGATCAAGCGGGACCAGATCACCCACAAGAAGGGCTGGTGACTATTCGCTAACCCCCAAGCGATCTCCACGACATCTTTTTTATCAATGGAAGCAAAGCTCCCGAAGCTGATGTACATGAGGGAAAGTGGAACCTGTTTGTCTAGCCAACCCACCCAGCTGTGTCTTGTTTTAGCAAGCTGTTCATAGTGCCCCACTAGAATTTATGGAGCGGGCCAATCGTGAAGAATGGAAGGGGATGGTAGTCATGTCTAGGTTTCTCTGATTAATTGTGGGGGGATGGTAGTCATGTCTAGGTTTCTCTGATTAATTGTGGCCCCCAGGAAGTTTTCAACAGTAAGAGTTCAATCGCCACTGTTTCCTGTAGTGTGGTCCACTTGACCTTTGGATCTGCATCATTTTTGGGCTCATGACCTAAGATTAGCTGGCAAAAATGGATGCAAAGCGTGGATAAAACACATACATCATGGTGGGGCCCATAGAGCTTTGACACTGCTAGCTGCCTGGTGTTGGGGTAACCAGCCAAACCGTGCTCCAAATTAATGTGTTAGTCATATTGGGTCACCTTAATGAATTTGTCGTGATTGATCGAGGACATTACAGGTATGCGCTTATGATGAGCTCTTTATATTCTTAGTGGGGCCCAATGCTATGGTAATACACGCCGTTGATTTTTCCAATCCCATAACAGATTGACATGTCCCAGATATAATCTCCTCGATCAGACATTCATAACCTTTTGGTTGTCGCCTACAAATAAATGGCTGAGGAGAGCAGGACAGCAATAGTGAAGATCCAAAAGAAAAAGTTGCCAAGATTAATGGCTACGAACTTCCAATCTTGGAGATTTTGGGGGTAATTACTTAGCATGTGGACCTTGACAGAGAAGAAATGGTTGTACAGAAAGTTCATTTATGGCCTATATTTCAATCAGTGCACTATTTAATATCAAAGGGATATAGAATTACATTGAAACAAAGCCCTATTTGATCACATACATCTCCTTGTAGATGGCCTACAAAATGAAATATGATAAGAAAAGAGTCATCGAAATGACACGATAAGATCAATCAAACTCTCTAATGACTCATATGAAGAACCTCCTTTCACCATACAACGCATTGCATTTTCCTTTAGAGCACCTACCCTCTCTCTCATTTCCTTCCCTTCATTCTCCACCATCAATATTCTTACCGCCAACTCTATCTCACTCCTATCAAACCCATTCTCAAGTTGAATTCCCACCCTCCAAACATGGCTCACATACCTAGCATGCACATTTTGGTCCCATAAATAAGGAGAGCATAACATGGGCACCCCTTCACATATGCTCTCCAATGTAGAATTCCAACCATTGTGTGTCCAAAATCCTCCCACTGATGGGTGGGCCAGCACTTCTTGTTGTGGGGCCCACTTCACGATCCGGCCTCTTTCCTGTGTCTTCTCTTCAAACCCTTCCGGTAGTTCGTTGCAATCATGGCCATGGATAGAGCCAGGCCGGACCACCCACAAGAAGGGCTGGTCACTATTGGCTAGCCCCCAAGCTATCTCCACCAGGTCTGTTTTAGCTATGGAAGCTAAGCTCCCGAAACTGATGTAAATGACCGACTGCGGCACCTGCTTGTCTAGCCATGCCATGCAGCTGTAGTCTTGTGTTAGTAAGCTGTTTGATGATCCCGGAGAGAATTTATAGAGGGGGCCAACCGCAAAGAGTGGTGTGGGATGACGATCTTGTCTAACTTTTTCCAATGCAGTTGGTTCAAGATCGTCGAATGTGTTCATGATGCAACCCAAAGCAGACCTTATTGCATTGTGAATGTTGGCCCCCAATTGTTCATGCGTAACAGGATCTGAGGTGCCGATGTTCGGAATGTCCTTGATCCTTAGTGGTGGAATCTCAGGAATAAGTGTGTTTGGCTGACCATCTGGTAAAGATCGATTCGTTAGTATGTTTACAATAATCTACGCATTGCTTGTTTGTACAGTTAAATGTGTTTTTAACCCCACTGTTATCTCTTGTGATATGTAGGTAAGTTTCATAATGAGGTCCACCAAATGAATGTTCATGATCACTAAAGGGTGGTCCCAACAAAAGCTTCCCAAGCCATGCTATATATATGTTGCATTATTTTCATAGAGGATCAATCATATGTTTCCTTGTATTTCATTTTTCTAATAGGCTCTAGACCTACACGGGGGTGTAAATGGGCCTAACTGAGCCTGATGGGCTTGATAGGCTAGATACTTAACCCATGTGATCGTCCGAGTGACTTGGACTCAGTTCAGTTGAGTCCATTCAGGCATGGGATCACAAGTCACCTTCACCGACTCAGGCGAGTCATGACTCGAATCGAGACCAGATAGGTCGTGCCGAATCACTGCGTCTGGCCAGTCTGGCCCACTTCCAACAGTAGACCTACTCAAGGAGTCTCTCATTACCCCTATGCGCACAGATACACCTCAATCCAACTTGTCTGTCCAAATCATATATAGCGTCCAGTTTAGATGGAGTATAGCTGAAGAAATAAACTGATTGAATAATCCTGACCATCCAACTTGTGGATGCCAAATGGATAACTTTAATAAATAAATAATTAAAAAAATTTTTAAAAAAAAAGGAAGAAGAAGAAGAAGATCACCAGACGATTAAAATTGTTCAAAAAGTGTGTGTATATAAAGGCATGCTCCATCCACATTGGCCTGCAATTCGGATACTCTAGATTGCTAAACAGGTGCATCAAGTCCGGTGGGTGATAGACCAGAACTCCAAAAATGGTGGTGAACTATCGGTGTAACATAACCCACTTGATGATTGCTCGGATTCCTCTTTGAAATATCCTCAGCTACACCTTTCCATGCAAGGACAACGGTCACCAGAGGGGCTGTTTGGATGCTTGCAAAGTCGTTGTCCGATATGTAGTCTTGCATATGCTACGTGGGACATGAAATGTGGGACTACAGGTATAATACCTTGGCTCTTGGGAGATGGAGTGGTGGAACATAGGCAGGCCAAGCTCTGTCCAATCCAGGCTGCATTTATCGATTTAAGCCCAAACTCGGCCCGGGTCCATAACAGGCCGAAAATGTCCATCCCCAGCCCAGCCTTACAGGAAAGCAATTTTGAAAAATAAATAGAAGTAGACA
Organism: Magnolia kwangsiensis; assembly: GCA_037074715.1. Classification (NCBI taxonomy): domain Eukaryota; kingdom Viridiplantae; phylum Streptophyta; class Magnoliopsida; order Magnoliales; family Magnoliaceae; genus Magnolia; species Magnolia kwangsiensis. The sequence continues at coordinate 125,114,068 of CM073578.1, read as the reverse complement.
CGTGATATTTAAGGGGCCCATCGTAATGAGATATATGAGATCTACACCAACCATTAGATGTGTAATCCCATTTAGGCCAATGACTAAATAATCGGGTTTAGCTGTGATTCAGGTGGGCCACGCCAAAGGAACATTTGCAAGAAATGTTCACCCACTGATGATTATACAAAATCCACTCCAATTATTAGATGCCACACTAATATTTAGGCTTCAGCCAAAACCCCAGTGATTCTAGCCTTGTTTTATATATTGTTTTGAATTGTGTGGCCCACTTAAATTATGAATGGGGCTGATTTATGGGACTTAGACCTAACATGGTGTCAAACACCTGATGGATGGAGTGGATCTAACATCAACACCAAGTTGGAGCTCACCCACGCAACCGACCCTCTTTTTCAAAAGAGGTGAAATATCTCATCGGCCTTGTGATCAGTGAGATATGTACCTAGAATAACTTTTGTTGGAGGGCCCACAGTTGTTGTAGAGGCCCACCTTGATGAGTAGGTGTGATCCACTCTTACCATTAGATGTTCAATCCTAGCTACTTTAAGGCATGGCATAAAAAAAAAGAAGAAAGAAGCCCCAGGCTGACCTGTGATTTAGGTGGGTCGTACTAATAGAAATAGTTGGAAGAGATAAGTCTACTCTTGATATTTACAAGGCCCACTGTAAAATCCACTCCAACTATTTGATACCACATCACAACATATGCTTGGGCTCAAAGATCAGCCCCATTGGTTATCAAGGTGGGTCGTACGAAGGAAAACAGTTTGGAGGGTGAATAATACATTATTTTCAATCGTGTGGTCTGCATGAAACATGGATGGGGTTGATATTTAGTCCCTGTGCTAAAATGGGGTGACACACGCCGCTAGCTAGAGTGGATTTCACTTAAACACACCATGGTGGGACCCACAGCCAACACTCCCTTCTCTCTTACCGATTTATTAACATTAATTAATACTTCAAAGTCTAACCGATTGGAATAGGACGAGGATTCGGTGAGGCAGGGCTAACTAAGCAAGGCCTTGACTACAGGGCCCACCACAATGTATCTGTTGTAAATCCAGGTCGTCCAGCCACTTTGCCAACTCATTTTACCATATGGTCCCAAAAATGACGTAGATTCAAATCTCAGGTGAACCACAAAATAAGGATTGAACTCCCACCATTAAAACCTTCTTAGGACTACAAAAGTTTTGGATCAAGCTGCTATTTGTGTGCTTCCTTCGTCCAAGTCTGTGTAACTTTATCAACCGGTTAAATGGTAAATAAACATTATGCTAGGCACGGGGAAGTTTTTAACTGTGGGCATTCAAACCACTATCTTTACCTAGTGTAGTCAACCGATATTTGAATCTGCCTCAAATTTTGGTAACATGCCCTAAAATTTGCCGGTGAAACAGATGTACGGGGGCGCGGATTAGATATGACAGATTGAGCAGCGATACTCGCTGCTGAAGTGACGTCACCAAGTTTTGTGAGCCCTACCATGATGTTGTTTTGTATCTACGCCTTTCATCCACTTGGAGAGATCATTTTAGGGAAATATCTAAAAAATGAGTTAAATCCAAAGTTCAAGTAGCACAAAAAGCAATTGGGACAGTGACGCCCACCATTAAAAACTTCTAAATGCAACAAAAGTTTTAGATCAAGCTGATATTTGTCTTTTTCCTACTTTCATGTCTTTTTTAACTCTTGAATAGGTTGGATTTCAAATAAACATTATGGTGGGCCTTAGTATAGTTTCCACGGTGGGAATCACTCTCCCTACTGTTTTCTGTGGTGGGGTCCAGTACAGATTTTTATCTACCTCATTCTTTGGATCATGCCCTAAAATGATATCTCAAAATGGATGGACAGTGTGATACAACACAGACATCATAGTGAGGCCCACAGAACTTGGTGACGTCACTTCAGTAGCGGACTCGCTGCTCAACCCGTCAGTATCTAATCCGCGTCCAATGTACAGCGCCTATATACAACACAGACATCATGGGAGCACTATGGTCATGACCTTATCCAAAGTTGTTACCCCAGCCACACCCAATCCCGTTAATGGAAAGACCTTTTTAAGCCTAACAGGCCCGAGCTGAGGATGAGCTAGCTTTTGAACTTCCTATTCCAAGCTCGGCTCATTTATAATCAGACATCAAATTTAAGTCTGAATCCAACCTGTGGACCTGATACTCCAGGCCAAGCCTAGCCTGAGGTAGGCTAAGCACAAAGCTTGACAAGTAGACTCAACCCATTGACAACCCTAGTGGAACATTTTCGGGGCTTAAAATGGTTGATAATTGACATTTGGCAAATTTGAGGTGTTTGGAAATGGATGGTGATACCTATGACATATGTACGACATTTGGCACATGTGATGCATATGTATTAAACATTTTATTCCTATATACACAATACAAGATTTTTAGCATGCATATGGCACTCTTAGCTAGAATAACACTATATCTCTTTGAGTAGAGCTGGGCATCGAGTTGAGTTGAACTGAATTAAGGCTAACATGGCTTGATCCAGTTTTGAAATAGGACTAACTTGAACTTGACCCAACTTGGTATTGAATCTAGCATGCTTGACCCGATCGATCCAAGTTTGGGTCTAGCCTAGACTAATCCAAACCGACCCGGTGACAAGTACCGAGTCGGGTTGGTGTAGCGGGTAACCACGGGCTGAAAACACAACCCAAAACCTAGATTCACTAGTCAGAATTTCCACCTCTCCATCAGCTACGTGGCATCTCAGATTTGAAATGTTAGATCTGAGTTTTTTTCAATATATATGTACGAGTTGAGTTTCAGATCGAGTCAAGTCAGTACTGAGTTGGATTTCGGCTCAAGTCGAGTCAAATTACTGGGTGACTCAGTTTGAATTCGGATTGGACGAGTCAACTTGATTCGGATTGACTCACGGATTTGAACTAGTTGGATAAGTCAAGTTTGCCAAATCAAGTCGTCTGGTGCCAGCTCTATCTTTAAGTAACCATCAGGACTGCACGTGATGTCCTCAATTTGTGTGAAAAAAAGGTGCAGTGCTGGATAACCACGTTGAAACAGTGCCTAAAGTTGTAATGGTGGGTTTGGCTGTACCATCAAATCAAGGTTTGTAAATATGCATAACAGAATTTACGGACTTTCTTGGGCGCATATCGAGATTGTTATGTATCAAGAACTACTTCAGCAGAATCAATCAAGATTTGGGAGACCCCCAAACGAGCCTCTAACATGCACACGTACCTGTGATGGGAATGACTCCATTTTGCCGTAAAAGTTTCAAAGACGCCATGGTATCGATACAAGTGACACTGCTGGTGCCTAACAAAATTCTCGGGAGCTTCAACTGGTCCGCAACAGCTTTAGTGAAGTAACAAATATCATCAGTGATGATGCACGTAACCGGGCCATATGGGCCATTCGATTGCAATCGGGACAAGCAATCATGGAATGGTGCTTGGCACGAGTCGTTGAGGATGGCCAAAAGGTTTATGGGGTCCTCAGTCTCGATCTGACTGTCCGATAAGCCATCAGGTATGGGTTCGAAGTTGAAGTTGGGGAAGTTGGATGGATTGGGAGAGTTGAAGTGAGTGTGAATTATGGTGATTGAGAATCCTTTGGAGTGTAGGAGAGTGGCCAGTTGAAGCATGGGATTGATGTGTCCTTGAAATGGGAGTGGCAAAATAACCAAATGACGGACTTCCGTTGTTTGGATTTGCATGTCTCTCGATGTTTCCATTGATTTGAATGTCTCTTGATGCTTTTGAGCTAAACAGGTGAACTCCACATATATATAAGCATATATATAGAGAGTTATATGATACTCTCACAAAGCATGACACTTGATACGCAGGCACATAGAAGTTATGAATGTGGCATATATTAACTCAAATTAAACTAAATAAATTGTGAACCCCACTCATAAGTCACAGTCCCGAAATCAGAGTGGTTGAATGATCCTTATAACCTCTGGTTAGTTGTCACTTGATTGTTAAAATATGATTATTGAATATTTTTACCAATAAATCTCCGCCAATCGGATGGTAAGATTATCAATTAAATGCAACTTTTTAATCACGATACATATAATTTGGACAGTTTAATTTGGATTACTTGTATGCCGTTCCTGCAATGTCTAATTATTGCACGTCCCTGTCATCTACCACACTGCCAAAGCATCAAAAGTTTTCTCTTTGGCCTTTGCATATGTCAGTAGTGAATAGAAACAGTGGGGATGCGACTCCCCTGAACGGTTTAAAGACTCAGTGACTCGGACTAACTCAGTTCAGCCTTGGATTGAGTTGACCCTAGCTAACAAGTCAGGCTGAGTTGGCCTCTATCTCTCGCAATTTAGGTAACTATGGGACTATGCATCCCGTCCATCCATTGTGCTAGCTCTTGTTAGGGCATGTTCTTGCTCAGGTCGGGTATAGTGCATGCTTGCTGTTAAAGCAATCTTGGGGCCCGCAAAAGCTTTACATTGGTCTGATAATTATGGTTTCCCTTTATCCGGGTGGGAATGACCTTATGAATGGGATAGATCACATGCAAACATCACAGTGGACCTTAGGAAGAAGATTTATATTATGCTTATAATTGTGTTTTCCTTAATCCTGGTGGGAATGACCTTATGAATGGGATGGATTGCATATAAACATCATGGTGGGTAGAGCTGGGCACGAGATGACTCAACTCGGCAAACTCGACCTGTCCAACTCGTTGAGACCCGACTCAATCTGAACCGAGTGGGTGAGTCGATCCGAACCAAGTGGGTGAGTCGAGTTCGAGTCACCTAATAATTCGACTCGACCCAAAATCCAATTCGATATTGACTCGACTCGATACAAAACTCAACTCGTGTGTGTGTGTGTGTGTGTGTGTGTGTGTGTGAAAACTTAGATTGGACGTTTCAAATTTGAGATGATATGTAGCTGATGAAGAGGCTACAATTCTAGCAAGTGCACTCAACTCGACTTGGTGCCGACTCGACCTGACTGAATACATGTGACCAGATCGGACTCGGTCCGGATTAGTCCAGGCTAGACCCGGACTTGGATCGGGTTAGGCATGCTGGATTCGGTACCGAATTGGGTCGAGTTTGAGTCAGGTCTATTTCAAAACTAGATCGAGTCGAGTAACCCTAACTCGGTGGACCCAACTCAATGCCCAGCTCTAATGGTGGGTGTAGGAAGGATCAATAGTAGCCTTTTTCTTTCCAACTTTCTGTAAGCTACCTTATTCTTAGGCTCATTTCAGATGACTTACAAAGCTGATGGACAGAGTAGATGTCACGTGGATACCAGGGTGAGCAAAGCGAAGCTTCCTAGGAGAGATTAAAAGAACGGAGATTAAAGAAGAGAAACAGTCTTTGCAAGCTAGGGCCATTGGGCCATGCAGTCCCCGTGACTTTTGTGAAATGGTCGGTCAACCTGGGACCCACTTTTGATGATAGATACATGCATTGTGGAGAATGGAGGACCATTTGGGTTTTATATAGGCCAGATTGTCGTCTTTACTTTTTGGGTCCTTTTATATTTCATTGATCCGGCGTCATCCATGACACCAACTTTCCACCGTCTTCATTTTATTTATTTATTTTTATTAAGACAATATGATAGATGTACATGAATATGACCACAAAGTAAATCTATTAAACTACATCAATCCAAATAGTATGTTGCAACTAAGTAGATTCAAGCAAACTCACAAATACCTAATGTGTCCAACTGATAGCCACCAATTATGCCAAGAATGATGTGCAATAAAATAAGGGAAAATGAACTAGAGAATAAAATGCACCACCTCAAGTAATCTCACAAAAAACACAACATTTATGTGGTTCAGCACAATAAGCTACATCCACCGGCAAAACAGTAAGAAAGAGAATCCACCGTCAAATAGAGATTACAAAAGTGACGTGGGTTATGTAATGACTTGAAATTTTGATATACTTAAGAGTTGTGGTTAATAATTAAGATTGACTTGCGTCGTCTTGACTTTTTATTGCAGGTGAGGTTGGAAGATCAATTCATGCAACTGTGATAATAACTTTTTGTCAAATTTAGAGAATTCTCTCTCGCAAAAAACCTAAAAGAGAAAAAACCTTAGAGAGAGAGAGGTTTGAGAGAGCTTATATGGTAATTCCTCGTCTCTTTTTAAATCTTTTATATGCTAGTAGTTTATTATTCTGAGTAATAGGTAACTGGTCCTTCTTAAGTCTCGGTCATACATAAGGATGTCAATGGGTTAAGCTCAAGCTTGAAAATTTAGATTTTTAAATAAAGCTAGCCCAACAGCCAGCCCCAAACAATTTAAAATCTGGCCAAGATCTACCTTAGGCCTGGCCCATTGACAACCCTAGTCATATAGAGTTGCATTAGACATTTCAGCCTATCTTGGCGATTGGGTCAAGTTGTTTGGTTTAAATCGAGCTATTTCTAACATGGCCGCATGAGTGCCAACAAGTCTTAATGGATACTTAACACATGTCACGCTCGATTAGAGTGGTCGACCAGCAAGATCTTAACCTGGCTAGTCCAGTTATGAGTATTAAGTGACCCAATTCGAATCTTACTGGTTGACAACCTTAATTAGTTAATTTGGTCATTGTACAAAACAAGGTGTCTTAGTAATTTAACAAAAATCACATTTCTAGAGATAATTCTGACATGTACCACAAGATCACGTGCGTGCCCAGGATGGAAAACATCCTCCACTGCTGCGACCTACCGAGTCTCTGCCGAGCCAAGCAACTCACCGGCCGATCTGTGACTCTAAACTACTGTCAATACGAAACAGTCGACAGCCCGACTGGTGCCTCAGGTCTCATCCTCAACACCTTTGAACACCCAAAGGGCCCCACCCTCTCCGAAATCCGGGCCAACTTCCCCACCACCTACAATAGGCCCCGTCCACACCCTCCTCAGAAACCGACTCACCGATTCCACTGAGTCAAACTATAACGATTCCACCTCCTCCTCCAGCCTTTGGAAAGAATACAGAACATGCATGCCATGACTCAACTCACAACTGCCCGACTCGGTCCTTTATGTTAGCTTCGGCCGCTTCACGGTCGTGACTCGGTTTGAGTTGCTTGAGTTCTTGCATGGCCTGGTCAAACAGCCAGACCCAGGTCCTGTGGGTCATACGTACGGAGCTGGTGAACAGGAAAGGGGACGTGGCAACAACCCAGGCGAGTTACAGGAACCGACCAATCAGGGAGGGGGGTACCGAATTAGGTGTTAACCCGGGGAAAAGCGAGCTCTGGGAAGCGATGGGAACCGATTACGTGCTACTCGGGTAATGCCTGGGTGGGTGTTACCCTAACCGTGTGGGGGCCAAATTGATGGATATGTTGTATCCATGCCGTTCATTCGTTTTTCCAGCTCATATAAGGACATCACCACAAAACTTAAGCAGATCCAAGTCTCATGTGGAACACACCACTGAAAATAGAAAGACCATTAAAACTTTTTGTAGGCCACAAAAGTTTTTGATCAAGCCAGTCCTTGTATTTTCCATTCATCCAGGTCTGGTTGAACTTATCAACAGGTTGGATGGCAAATAAACATTACAGAAACATTATAGTGGACCTCATATAATTTTTAATGGTGGCAATGGATCACCACTGTCTCCTGTGGTGCAGTCCACCTGAGATTTGGATCTGCTTAATTTTTGGGACCAGGTGTTCAACGGGATAGAACGGACGGACAGTGTGGATATACAACACAACGTCAAGGTAGGCCCTATGTGTTACCTAGACCATGTGGGGCCACCTTAATGAATATGTTGTATATCCAAGCTGTCCATCCATTTTTTCAGCTAATTTTAGAACGTGACCCCAAAAATTAAGCAGATCCAAATCTTAGTGAACCACACCATTGAAAACAGTGGTGAATGACCATTAAAAATATTGTGGACCACAAAAGTTTCGGATCAAGCCTATCTTTGTATTTCCCCTTCATTTTGGTTGACATAATCAACGGGCTCAATGGCCAATAAATATTACAGTGGGCCCAGAAAGTTTTTAATAGTGGGCATTCATTTACCATTTATTATGGTGTGGTTCTCCTAAGATTTGGATCTGCTTAATTTTTTATATCTCATGTCCCAAATTGGATTGGGAAACGGATGAATGGTGTGGATATACAACACATCATCAAAGTCGGCCTCATGCTAAGGGTAACAACCCGGGTAACACCTTAGTGGGAGTTACCCTGACTGTGTGTAGTGGTGAATGACTATTAAAAACTTTGTGGGCCACAAAATTTTTGGATCAGGCTGATCCTCGCATTTTTCTTTCATCCTATCCTAATTGATCTAATCAACAGCAGGATGGATAGCAAATAAAAATTAATGTGGACCCTCTAAAGTTTGTAATGGGGCTTTCAATCAGCGCTATTTCTTGTATTATAGTCCACCTAAGATTTGGATCATGTTCTCAGATTATATAGAAAAACAGATGGACGGCATGGATGTACAACACATCATCAAGGTGTAATATACAAAAGTGGCCCTTCTTGATGCGGAAGATATGGTTGTACAGAAACTTCATGTATAGTCATTATTTCAACCAGTGCACTATTTAATACCAAATGGATATAGTTACATTGAAACAAAGCCTTATTCAATCACGCATCTTGTTGTAGCTGGCCCACATAGTGAAATACATACGAAAGGAGGCACTATAAAGAAACGATATAGGAGATCAATCAAACTCTGTAATATTACTCATATGAAGAACCTCCTTTCATTACATTGAAACAAAGCCTTATTTGATCACACACATCTTATATATTGTAGCTGGCCCACAGAATGAAATAAATACAAAAGTATGCATTATAATGACATGATAAGATCAATCAAACTCTGTAATGTATCATATGAAGAATCTCCTTTCATTGCATTGAAATAAAGCCTTATTAGATCACACACATCTTATTGTAGCTGGCCCACATAATGAAATGCATACAAAAGGAGGCATTATAATGACATGATAAGATCAATCAAACTCTCCAATGACTTATATGAAGAACCTCCTTTCACTATTCCACGCATTGCATTTTCCTTTAGAGCACCTACCCTCTCTCTCATCTCCTTCCCTTCAATCTCCACCATCAATCTTCTTACCGCCCTCTCTATCTCACTTCTATCGAACCCATTCTCAAGTTGAATTCCAACCCTCCAAACATGGCTTGCATACCTAGCATTCACATTTTGGTCCCATAAATAAGGAGAACATAACATGGGGACCCCTTCACATATGCTCTCCAACGTAGAATTCCAACCATTGTGTGTCCAAAATCCTCCCACTGATGGGTGGGCCAGAACTTCTTGTTGTGGGGCCCACTTAATGATCCTGCCTCTCTCTTGCATCTTCTCTTCAAACCCTTCTGGCAGTTCAACCCAACCGTGGCCGTGTATCGAGCCGGGCCGGATCACCCACAAGAAGGGTTGTTCACTATTGGCTAGACCCCAAGCTATCTCTTCCACGTCTGTTTTATCAATGGAAGCTACACTCCCAAAGCTGACGTAAATGACAGATTGCGGCACCTGCTTGTCTAGCCAAGCCATGCAGCTGTAGTCTTGTGTTAATAAGCTGTTTGATGTTCCCGGCAAGAATTTATAGAGCGGGCCCACCACAAAGAGAGGTGTAGGAAGACGATCTTGTCTAATTTTTACCAATGCATCTGGTTCAAGACCATCGAATGTGTTCGTGATGTAACCTGAAGCGGACCTTATTGCATTAAGTATGGCGGCCCAAATTTGCTCAGACGTAGCTGGACCCTCCGTGCTGAAGACTGGAATGTCCTTGATCCTGAGCGGCGTCTCAGGAATAAGTGTGTTTGGCTGAGCATCTAGGTAAAGACGAATAAAAAATATGTGAGAGATAATCTATACATTCCTTGTTTTTTTAACCCCACTGTATTCTCTTGTGACACGTAGGTATGTTTCATAGTTGATGTAGAGCAGGTCTCGGACACTTTCATGTTTAAGATGGATGAGAAAAGGCACAGTCAACGATAGAAGTGATCTGGACCATCTAGACCTTAAATCAGGCATATCTCATAAATCAGGCATATGTCACACTCTAATTCGACTATCTGGTTTTGGGCTAGGATGAGTTACTTTAGCCACTCAACCCGGCTACGCCAGGTTGTGTAAAACTTTGTAAAATGGTATTGGTCTCAATGCCAAAAACCGTGTGACTATTCTCATTTATATACAATTACAGAAGAAGTTAGAAATACAAAGATATAGAATAACAGAATACAAAGCTATAGAATAACAGAGATTCAAATATAGTCAAAAGTTATCTCCTAAGGTAGATAATGTTTATCTGTAGAACGTAACTAATCTGGTGGATAAGATAAGGGAGAAGCCAAGGGAATCTCGGTGGTTTGAATCATATGGTTATCATTCCCCCGCAAGCTAATGGGGAGAGAAACCACCATTAGCTTGTCACGAAGCTGACAAAATCGGGCTGAACTGAGTCCCTTTGTAAAGATATCAACAATTTGATCATAAGAACCAATAAACTGAAGAGTGATATCTCGATTAACAACTTTCTCCCGGACGAAGTGGAAATCAACTTCAATATGTTTAGTGCGAGCATGAAACACGAGATTAGAAGCAAGAACAAGAGCACTACTATTGTCACACCAAATAGTAGGAGCTGTAGGCAAAGAAATATGAAGTTCTTTGAGGAGCATACGAATCCAATAAAGCTCAGCAATAGTAACAGCTAATGCCCGATATTCTGCTTCAGTGCTAGAACGAGCTACCACGGATTGTTTCTTGGCAGTCCATGAGATTAAGCAAGAGCCAAAGAAAACGTCATATCCAGTACTAGATCGTCGATCATCGGGATTACCAGCCCAATCTGAATCACAAAAGACTTGAAAAGTTTGCTCACCCTTTGAGTACCACAATCCCAGATCAATGGTGCCTTTTAAGTATCGCAAGACACGTTTTGCTGCTGTCCAATGAACAGAATTAGGACAATGCATATGTTGGCATAATTGGTTGACAGAAAATGCTATATCAGGCCTAGTCAAGGTGCAATATTGGAGAGCTCCCGCAGTTTGTCGATATTCTGTAGTTTGAGAAGCTGTAAGTGGCTCACCAACATGAATGGATAATTTAAGGCCTGAGGTACAAGGAGAGGAAGCAGGTTTGGCCCCAGCCATCTTCGTACGATGAAAAAGATTCCAATGTATTTGGACTGTCGAAGATGTAATCCAGCAGAGTCACGACTTGCTTGGATGCCAAGAAAATAGCCTAAAGGACCAAGGTCCTTCATCTTGAACTTGGTTTACAGCTTCTGGATTAGAGATTGAATGAGAGAAGGATCTGTACCTGTAACAAGAATATCATCCACATAGACGAGGATAAATAGATGAATATTGCCCTTATGATAGACAAATAAGGAGGCATCCACTGCTGAGGATAGGAACCCGAATTCGGGTAAAGTGTGAGATAGACGCATAAACCAAGCACGAGGTGCTTGTTTGAGGCCATAAAGTGACTTAGTCAGTTTGCAAACATAATCTGGAAAAGCTGAATTAACAAACCCCTTAGGTTGCTCTATATATACATCCTCTAGCAAGATCCCATGAAGGAAAGCGTTAGATACATCAAGCTGTCTGATTTTCCAATCAAATTGTACAGAAAGTATAAGAATAACCCGTACAGTAGAAGGCTTAATTACTAGACTAAAAGTCTCAGTAAAATCAACACCCTCTTCTTGAGCAAACCCCAAAGCCACTAATCTTTCTTTGAATCTGTCAACCTCACCTGTGGGTGTTTGTTTGACTTTATACACCCACTTATTTCCCACCACATTATGATCAACAGGTCTGGGACATAGCTTCCATGTCTCATTAGCCAATAAAGCATCATATTCCTCTCTCATAGCAGTACACCATTCAGGTAATAAAGCAGCTTGTCGGTAAGAGGTTGGTTCAAGTGGAGTCACATTACTGGATAATGCTTGGAGGGGATATTTGGTGGAATAGAGTTTAAAGTCTGAAAAAGTGCGAGGTTTGAGGTTGGTAGATTAGGAGCGAGTTGTCATGGGGTGATGAGATTGATTGGAAGAAGAGAAAACTTCGGATATGGATAAGATAGGGGCTGGACTAGGTATGGGAGAAGGTAGAGTGGAAAGATTAGGAAAAGTAGGGGCAGGTAAGGATTCTAGAAGAGAATCAGGTGAATCTGAAATAATTGGAGATGAATGTGGTAAATGAGAAGTAGATAAAGAAAAAGAAGGAGAAGGTAAAGGCGTACCTTGAGAGGAGACCACTGGAAGAGGTTCAGAGGACTGCAATCCATCCTTAGCAGGAAATGTATTCTCATTAAACACAACATGTCGTGAGATTAACACTTTTTGAGTGACAGGATCCAAGCATCTATATCCATTTTGATGGGAACTATAGCTGAGAAATATGCAACGTTTGGATCTGAACATTAATTTGTGAGTAGCATAGGGTCGCAACAATGGGAAACAAGCACAGCCAAAGGTGCGCAGGGAGGTATAATCAGGATGCTTGCCAAATAATTTAAGATATGGTGTTTGATTATCAAGAGTAGGTGTTGGCAGTCTATTAATTAGAAAGATGGACGTTAAAAATGCATCAGCCCAGAATTTAATGGGCAAAAGTGACTGGGCTAGCAAAGACAATCCCATTTCTACCACATGACGGTGTTTGCGCTCAGCAACCCCATTTTTTTGGGGTGTATGAGGACAAGTGAGACGATGTTGGATTCCATTAGAGGAAAGAAACGATTGAAATTGGTTAGACATGTATTCTCCACCTCCATCCGATTGTAATTGCTTAATTTTGCAGGAAAATTGGTTTTCAAATAGTGTTTTGAATTTAACAAAACAAGCATATACATCGGATTTATTTTGGAGAGGATACAGCCATAAGAATCGTGAAAAATCATCAATGAATATAACTTAATACTTGCATCCACTAATTGATTTAGTGGAACAAGACCATACATCGGTATGAATTAACTCCAAAGGAAAGGAAGAAACACGAGTAGAAGGTTTGAATGGAAGTTGTTTACCCTTGCCAAGTTGGCAAGGTTCACAAAAATGCATTTTATTCACTGATCCTTCAATAGGTAAGGAATGTTTGGTTAATAACTGAGATACAATGGGAAGCGATGCATGACCTAATCTAGAATGTCAAATAGAAACTGGTACTTTAATTCCTACAACAGCTGTCAAAGCATGTGACTTATTGATATACATTGACTGCAAATGGATTGGATAAAGCCCACCTTCACTCCTGCCTTCCAATAGTGTCGTCCTCATTTGTATGTCCTTAACAAAATAATGAGAACCAGTTAGAATAAAGAAGCAATTATTATCAAGACAGAATTGATTGATGGAAAGTAAGTTGACGGAAGCTTGAGGACAATGGAGGACACGTTTGAGGTTTAATTTAGCTTCAGGGGTATGAAAAATAACAGTACCAGTATGTGCAATACTCAAACCTTGACCATTACCAACAGCTACATTTTCTTGTCCTATGTATGGTTGTTGCAGAGTGAAATGCTCCAAATTGGCAGTAATGTGCTAATTAGCTCCACTGTCAGCAAACCATGTCTCTTCCTCTTGCGCAGCATTGGTATGTGCCACCATAGCAGCTAATTGAGTCGGTGGATGACGACCCTGATACGCATAATCCATTCTGTGAAAGCAATCTAATGCCTTGTGACTTAACTTTCCACATATTTGACAAGGTGACTTGGGAGTAGAAAAGGAGTGTTGCATTTGATTTGGCTGAGGTGAGGAAGGTAAACTAGAGGGTCTTGGTGAATATTGAGGACGAGGATGTGGTGAATATTGTGGACGAGGATTTGGTGAATATGAAGGACGTGAATTTGGTTTACTTGAGTTTTTGGGTTTATGATTGTACTGCTGTTGATTAGATTTGAGAGTGAAGAATGCAAAATTATTGGTCTCAGGTGGTATAGAAGCATTCTGATTTTCCAATAATAATTCATACGAGAATAGCTCGGCTTGAAAATCTTCAAAAGAAACATTCTTGTCTCTAGTAGCAAAGGACAGGGAGGTTATAAAAGGATTAAATGAGGGGTTGAGACCACTTACGAGATAAGACATTAAGTCATCATCTTCAAGTGGCTTACCAACTGCAGCTAATTCATCTGACAGCAGCTTCGCCTTTTCAAGAAAATCAGTGCACTTCATTGACCCTTGATGAAGAGTCTGCAGCTTTCGCTTTAGGTGGTGCACACGGGTTCTGGAATGAGAGGCAAATTTGTTTGCTAGAGAACTCCACACCTCTCGAGCAGATGTGATGCCATAGACAGAAGCTAGCACCTTGTCAGATAGAGTGGCATTGATCCAACTTAACACACATTGATCTTTCTTATTCCAGAGAATATAAGCTAGATTAAGAGAATGAGTTAGCCCCCCTTCACGATCAGAAAGGAACTTTAATGGACACGTCTCAGAACCATCCACGAAGCCCATCAAGTCATGACTTTTTAGCACTGGCACAATCTGAGACGACCATATGAGATAGTTTGAGTCACTCAGCTCGATTGATACAAGATGGCCAATGTTTGGAGGAGCAAAGGAAGCGGAAGAAGAGGAAGCCATAGGTGAGAAGAAAAGGATCAATTGAAATTAGGCATATGCCAATGGCTCTGATACCATGTAAAAGTTTGTAAAATGGTATTGGCCTCAATGCCAAAAACCATGTGACTATTCTCATTTATATACAATTACAGAAGAAGTTGAAAATACAAAGATATAGAATAACAAAATACAAAGATATAGAATAACAGAAATTCAAATATAGTCAAAAGTTATCTCCTAAGGTAGATAATGTTTATTTGTAGAACGTAGCTAATCTGGTGGATAAGATAAGGGAGAAGCCAAGGGAATCTCGATGGTTTGAATCATATGGTTATCAGGTTGCCCACGCGGAATTTGCTATTTATAGTAAGTTTTAATTCGTTTATAACTCAAAAGCCATTGGGCTTTAGGAGTTGCGTGAAGTATAGCATAGTAAAGCCAAATAGGATATCTATAAATAGTATGTTAACGCTGAATTTTTGCACTTAACGCGGAATGGAGAAAATTTTCCGTGTTTAATGGTGTTTGTTAATGCGTTGTTAATGTGGAAGGCGGAAAGCGGTAAGTGGTTTTTCACTGAATTCTTTCCGTGATAGAAGTCTAGCTTAATGGTGAACGCAGATTGCGCTCTGTGATTTTTCATTAAACAATAATTTTTTACTTCCAAAAGTAGCCCTTTTCAGGTTATTAAGAAATTTTTCCTTTTCCGCACAATACAAAATCAACCTTTAACCTGTGAAACTTCTTTATGCCCCACCATAATTTATGTGTTTGATCCACACCGTCCATAAACCTTTTCAGTTAATTTAGAGTGTGATCCAATAAAAGAAGCAAGTCCAATGATTAATTGGACCATAAGGTGGGGATTGAACGTCCACCATTAAAAACTTCTTGAGAGCTGAAGAAGTTTCAGATCAAGTCGATATTTGTGTTTTCACTTCATCCACGTCTACATGACCTAATGAATAGGTTGGATGGTAAAAAACATCATAGTGGCTCATGTAACTTTGATCTCTTTGAACCGTTTGTACAACGGACGTGGATTGCATACTACCCCCCCCCCCCCCCCCCCCCCCCCCCCATCCTTAGCTCTGAACAAGCAATTCTATGGGTGGGCCCACCGCGATGTATCTATACATCCAAACCCTTTATGCCTTTTCTCATATTATTTTAAGGCATCGAAACAAAAATGAGGCAAATCCAATGATCAAATGGACCACGTCACAGATGACTCTTGCATTTAATGCAACTCGTGAATTTTAATACAACCAAGATTATTATTTGGTGTGGTCCACTTAAGCGTTGGATCTGCCTCATTTTTGTGTTCATGCCTTAAAATAATCTGAGAAAAGGGATTAACGGCTTGGATGTACATATACATCACAATGGGCCCACCTACTGAACTTCCCACTCTGAGCCAGGGACCGGCGGACGCGAATCTCCTGCGGAAGCCTTCCGCAGGAGCTTCCTGCACTCGAAACCTAGGTGGGGACCTCTATGATGTTTGTGAGAAATTCATCCCGTCCATCAGTTTTGTGACATTATTTTAGGCCATGGGACCAAAAAATATCCGGATCTAATACTCAAGTGGGCCGAAAATGTGAGGATTAAACTTCCACAGTTGAAATATTCATGGAACCACAGAAGTTTTAAATCAGTCAGATATTTATGTTTTCAGTTCATCCCAGCAGGAATGACGTTATGAACGGTATGGATGGCATGTAAACATCACTGTCGACCCTGGGGTGTTTTCAACGGTAAGAATTTCCCTACCCACCTTTTCCTTTAGTGAGGCCCACTTGAGTCTTGGATCCCTCTAACTTTTGGTTTCAAGTCCTAAAATGATCTCAAAAAATGGATGGACGGTGTAGATTTCTCACGACCATTACAGTGGGTCCCCACCTAGATTTCCAGAGCAGGAACCTCCTGCGAAAGGCTTTCGCAGGAAATCCACATCGGGGACGGGTGGGGGTAGTACGGACGAGGATTGCGTACTGACAGTCTCAGTGGTGAGGTTGTTACTGACAGTGCTCTGTGGGTCCCATAATGATGTATGTGTCCTATCCATGCCATTCATCAATTTTTTCAGTCTATTTTATTCCATGAGACCATAAATTAGGCCGATCAAAATCTCATATGGACCACACCACATGAAAGAGTGGTGATTGAACACTTACCATTAAAAACTTCTTAAAGGCCACAAAAGTTCTAAATTAAGCTTATATTTGGTTTTTCTCTTATACCATGTGTGAGTGGCCTAATCAACAGGTTGGATGATTACATACATCATGGAGGGGCTAACAGAGCACCGACCATGGTGGCTGGGAGAGTACTCAATCCGTTTACGTCCTGGACTGGAAGCAGAAGCAGATCCCTGCGAAAGCTTTTCGCGGAAAGTTCCTGCGCTGGGAACGCAAGTGGGGCCACTGGAAAGTTTGTGAGAAATCCTAACCGTCCATCCGTTTTGTGAGTTCATTTTAGGACGTGAGGCCAAAGATGAACCATATCCAATGCTCAGGTGGGCCGAAAACGTGATAACTAAACGTCCACACTAAACGTCGATAGTTAAAATATTTGTGGGGCCACTGAAGTTTTGAATCATGCTAATATTTGTGTTTTCAGTTCATTCAAGTAGGAATGATGTTATGAACTGTATGGATGGCATGTAAACATCACTGTTGAATTAGGGAGGTTTTAACAGTAGGAATTTTCCTAAATATCTTTTCCTTTATGAATAATAATATTTTAATTTTCTATTAAATACTTTATAGTTTATCTGAATTAAATAAAATAATTTTATTTTCATTTAATAAAAAATAATTTCTTTATAATGTAAAGCATTTCCAAACAGGAGATAGATAGGGACAAATGTGTCAAATTAACATATTTCAGACATTTCTAATGTTTGTTAACAAATAGATTGTTTCAAATTAAGTACTTAATTTTCGGACTTTAGCCATAGTTAGCAAACAAGTTTTTTGACTTCAGATTTTAGATTCAGGCTTTAGATTTCAGATTCATTCTTCAGCTTTCAGATTCAGGCTTTAGACTTCAATTTAACAAATAGGGCCTAAGTTTATAATTTATAGTAAGTCACAGTTCTAAGAGTTTTAGTTGTAGTTTGATTCTCAAACTTCTTTGGTGGCTTATAATCCCTATTTAAAGGGGGTTTAAAATCGCTTATTTAGACATCAAAGATATTACTTGTTCATGATCACTAAACGGTGGCGCCAAAAACAGTGACCTGAGCCATGTTACTTGTTGCATTTTCTTTGTAAAGGACCACTCTTATGTTTCCTTGTATTTCCTTTTTTTAGTAGGTTTTAGACCTCCTTCAGGGTTTAAATGGGCCTAACTGAGCTGGGCTGAGGCTTTTCCAATGCCAGACTGACGCATGGACTAGACATATAGTTGACCCACGTGCACATCTGAGTCGACTCGGACTCAGTTCAGTTGAGTATATTTTGGCAGGGTACCACGAGTCACCCTTTTAAATTCGACCCGCTTGATTCAAGTGAGTCTGGACTCGAATGGAGACCAGATAGGTGGGGCCGAATCACTGAATCTGGTCAATATTCTGGCCCACTTCCATCCAGATACCTACTCAACGATATTTTTCAAGTTATGTTCTCTCATGACGCGGATTTCCTGCTAAAGCCTTTCTCAGGAAGTTCCTCCGCAAGGAACTTAAGTGGGGCCCACCGTGATGTTCGTGATCAATCCACTCCATCCATCCATTTTTTGAGCTGCTTTGAGGATATTAGGCTAAAAATAAGCCGAATCCAAGACTCAAGTGGGCCGAAAACGTGTGAATTTAACGTCCACGGTTGAAATATTCGTGGGGCCACAGAAGTTTTGAATCAGGCTAATATCTTTGTTTTCACTTCATCCCAGTAGGAATGACGTTATGAACGGTATAGATGGCATGTAAACATCACTTTAGACCTCAGGTAAGTTTCAACGGTAAGAATTTCCCTACCCACGTTTTCCCTTACTGCGGCCGACTTGAGTCTTGGATCCCGCTCACTTTTGGTTTGATGTCCTAAAATGAGCTCAAGAAATGGATGGACGGGGTGGATGTAGCACGAACATCACGGTGGGCCCCACCTAGGTTCCCAGCGCAGGAACTTCCGCAATGGCTTTGGCAGAAAATCCGCGTCCGTTCTTTCATCACCCCTGCATGTGGCAAAGCTACACCTCAACGCAAATTGTCAATTGTCCAGATCATAGGGTCCAGTGCAGATGGAGAATAGCTGAAGAATCGAACTAATTATCGAATGATCCTGACCATCCAGCTGGTGTATGCCAAATGGATACATTAAAGAAAGGAAGATGAAGAATATTATCAGTGTCCAAATTCAACTAGAAAATCATACAGCTAATATTGTCCACGTAGGAGTCGTGTCCAACATGAAAAGGGCTTAGAAATATTACGAGAATAACGATATTAAGTAATAATCATTAGTAACTCACCATTTTAGGGAGTTTGAGTTGAGTTTGATTATGAAACTTCTTCCTAGATTTGAGATTACTATTTTAAGTATTGTAAATTCGTTTTCAACATCAATCAATTAAATTTTGAATTTAGAAATTGTAATGGTTAACTTTCTCCGCCTCATATCATGATTAGTAGGTTTCAAGGAAATAAATAAATAAAACAATGCAGGTTTCAAGAACTTCTTGTGCGGAACCAATCGAGATTTACAAGAGCCCAGACGAGCGCCAAACATACACACGTACCTGCAGTGATGGAAATGACTCCATTTTGCTGTAGAAGACTCAAAGACGCCATGGTGGTGTAAAAACTGGCACTGGTGGTGCCTAACAAAATTCTCGGTAGCTTGAACTGGTCTGCAATGGCCTTAGTGAAGTAGAAAAGCTCATCGGCAATGATGCACGCAACCGGACCATGCGGGCCGTCTGATAGCAAGCGAGACAAGGTATCATGGAACGGTGTTTGGCATTTGTCGTTGAGGATGGACAGGGCGGTTAAAGGGTCCTGCACATGAGATAAAGCGTCGTTTGAGGCGTCTTGCATGGGCTCGAAGTGGAAGTTGGGGAAGTTGGCTGGATTGGGAAAGTTGATTCGACTGTGAATTACGGTGATTGAGAATCCTTTAGAATGTAGGAGGCTGGCAAGTTGAAGCATGGGATTGATGTGTCCTTGAAAAGGGATAGGCAAAATAACCAGATGAGGGACTTTCATTGATTGGATTGGAATGTCACTCGATGCTTCCATTGATTTTGAGATGCGATCGCTGCGGTGGAAATGGGGCACTGGCTTTTGGATCGTCTGTGTTGAATGCACGACAAATTTCAGCCGTGACTCCTGTTAACAGCCGTTGAATCCCGTTAACAAGATACGCCGGATCTCTCTCCCAAATCGGTTGCGTGTAACACAACATATAACGTGTGGAACTTCTCTAGCATCAAAATTATTTATGTTTTAGATCCACACCGTCCATAAATTTTTAAAGATCATTCTATATATAGTATGAGCCCAAAAATAAGACACATCTAAACCTCAAGTAGATCACACTACCGAAAGAATCAAGGATTGAATAACTGAGTTAAAAAAAATTTAGTGTACACTTTATTTGCCATCTAACATCTTCATCAGGCCAGGTAAAAAAACTAATATCAACTTGATCCAAGCCTCTTGTAGCCCTGTAAGTTTTCAACAATAGGCATCCAATTCCACTATTTATGCAGTGTACTCCACCTGAGCCTTGTATGTTTTTTTTTCTTTTGTGTTCTTCCATAAAATAGTATGGAAAAATGAATGGACGGTTTGGATCTGATATATACGTCAGCGATAGAGCCAGATATGTAACACATGTCAACGTTTTCTTCACTCTACCTCGAACGTCCTGCACGACGGGAGCGGATTCAGTGAGACCAGAACTCCAAGACGGTGCGGGCCTTACCATGTGCCAATCTCGACATGTGTATTCTGTATCTACCCCGTCAATCCAATTTTTTCAGATTAATTTAAGGCATTATTCAAAAACAATGAAGCAAATCCAATTATCAGGTAGACCACACTATAGAAGACAGTAGTTTTGGATCAAGCTGATATTTATTTTTATCATCATGCAGGTTTACGTGAGCTTATCAACAGATTGGATCGCAGACAAAAACTATATAAATATTAAGGTGATCCCTGTAAACTTTTTAATGGTAGGGTGTTTAATCACGACTGTTTCATGGAGAATGGTCATTGATAATTGGATATTCTTAAGTTTTGGTAACATGCTATAAAATAATCTGAAAAAACACGGCTGCACAGAGTGGATACAGAGTACACACATTAATGTGGGCCCATGGTGAGGGTTGCACCGTTTTGGGTGAGGCCGGGGTCTGACCTAATCAGCTCCCTGCACCACGGCGAGCAATGGAATTTCTTGAGGTGTGAATTTTTGGTGAGCTCCACGGTGTGTATTTCTTAGATTCACACCATTCATTCATTTTTGCATATCATTCTAGGAAATTAATCAAAAAACAATGCAGATCCAAAGCTAAATTGGACCATGTCATTGAAAATAATTGGAATTGTTGCTACCATTGAAAACTTCTTGAGGGCACAGAAGGCTTTGTTAAAGTTGATATTTTTATTTTTACTTCATCCAGATATTTGTGATCCCGTGAACAAGTCAAATGAAAAATAAGCCTGAAGGTCGGCCTTGGAAAGTTTCAACAAACTATCCCCACTGCTTTCTCTGGTGTGATCCACATGAGCTTGGGATGTACATCGGTTTTAAACTCATGCTTTAGAATTATCTGAAAAAATTGATGGACGGTGTAGATCTAACATAAAAATTATGGTGAGAATAGAGGTGTACACGAGTCAAGTTAGTTCGTCAGCTCACTCGAATCGAAACTATGTTCGAACCGAGTCGAGCCAGTTTATTGAGCTCGAAACATTTCAAGTTGAGTCCAAGCAGGACCTACCTCGACTCGCCTCGACTCATTATTAAGCTCAAACTCGACTCGATTCTGATTGGATTAACTCAGATCAATTTTTGAATAAGTGTGTGTGTGTGTGTATGTATATATATATATATATATATATATATATATATATATATATATATATATATATATATATATATATATATATATATATATATATATATATATATCAGACACCCAAAATAAGTTTTTTTTTAAAAAAAAAAACCCAAAAAAAAACCCTAACCCCCAGTGCCCTCTCTTCTCAACCATTTGCCCAACCCTAACCCCAGCTCGACCGGTACCAATCGCCTCTCCTCTATTTCATGTTGTTCTCCAGCACCCAACCAATGACTACTCTCCTTCCTCTCCTCTCTCTCTCCATTTTCCAGCGTCTGTCCAGATGACCGAAAACTGAAAAGTTAAGTCTCCTCTCCTCTTTCTCCATTTTTCCAATGTTTGTTTGACCAAGGTGTGGCGATTAGTGAGTGGCGAGCAGTGTCCAGGCTCGGCTTGAAAACTTGAACTTGAACTCGTCTTGAAAACTCGAACTCAAACTCGGCTCAAACTGGACCGAACTGCTGACCAAGCAGAGCTGAGCTGCCAATCCAATCTCGATGACCGAGCCAAGCCAAGCTCGAGCTGAGGACTCTAGCTGGTCGAGTTGAGCCGAGCTGGGCAAAGCTTGGCTCGATTTGACTTGTGTACACTTTTAGGTGGGAACTAGAAAAGTTCCACACTTTAAAAGATGCGTTGTGTAGTTAGCAATCTATTTGGGAGAGAAATCATGCATATTTTGTTAGTTAAGAGTCAGTGGGCCCCACCATGATGTACGTGTTTTAAATAACTTGACACACTCATTTTTCCATATCGATTTACGGTTTAATCCAAAAATTGAGGTAGATCTAAATTAAAGTGAACCACACTACTAGAAAATAGTAGTGATTGAATGTCTACCTTTAAAAACCTCTTAGGGCCTATTTAATGTTTATTTGACATCTAGCCTGTTGATTATTCAAACAAATGTGGATGGAAAAAAACTAATGCAAGTGGGCCTGTGAATGCATGGGATGGAATCAGCTCGCATTCACGGGTGACTTTTTCGAGTGTTTCCTTAGCTATGATTGAAAGTTTAAATTTGACGAGAGTCACCACTAGCTAATTGTTCATTCCTACAGTCGGTTAGACCCTATAGAAATGGTAAGACAGAGAATCCAGAAATTTCCAACCCTAAAATGATTTTGCAGTATATGATTAGAGATTCTAAGGGATCGGGGTTACAGAGAGAAAATGTGTTAATTACTTACTCTATCCATTCTGACATATGGTCTCTACATATAATTTGACTATTATTGAGGGTCAAGGATCACTTCTCGTATGCCAATGTTGTATGGAATGTAGTGTTTGTGAATAAATCGGCAAGGTTTCTGATGGGTAACATCCGATTATATCGACAAGAGGCAAAGCATACTTTTGAGCCAATTTGGTATAAATATGTGTTGTATGAATGAGATGAGTGTTGCACAATGCAAATGCTTAGATGAGGTGAGTCTTAATTGAAGATTGAATGGTTGGATGGATGGTACCGTTGCAAGGGTCGGACTAAGAGGCTTAGATTAAGATTTGGATGGCTCACAAGGTTTTAGATTTGGATTAACTTAGTTGTACTTGGCTAGACTCTTTCCTATAGCTCTCCTTTTCTTAGTGGATGGTTGAAGTGGCTAAACTAAGGGCTTTAAGGGGTGACTGAAATGAGAGTGAATGCTTTGAAATGTGAAAGGAATGGGGTATTTAAATCCCCCAGCTTGGTATTCTAATAAATCTTGCAAAGCTTCAAGCTAGAAAGAGTTTGGATGCTAAGATTTAAGATTGCCATGTCGCAATATCTCATGTATTAGATTGATGACATGAAGTATAATTTTAGCTCAAATGAGGGGCATTGAATTAATTTCACTACTTTGCACATGCATAGGATTGGAAAAGAGGCCGGATACACACGAGTGAGCAGCTGGCCAAAGTATGGCCAGTGCCACATTGCGAGCGGCACCCCGATCAGTTTTGCTTTAGCTTCGGAGGGAGGCTCGTCTCATACATGCGGACAACTTTGGTGATCCGAAGTTGCTTTGTTGTTTCATATCTGTACACCAATTGGACTTTGAATGGGCTTGGGCTAAAATGGGTTTATGGACCTATCTTGACAAGGTGAGTTAACTGGATAGGATATGTGGGCTGGTGGGGTGAATTGATTAAATTGGTTGGTTCAATGGATTGAATCATGAGTTGACTCTATAGGTTATGTTTTCTCATAGTTTAAGTTTAAAGTTAGATTTTCAATGGGTTTATGTAATTGAGTTAACTGGTTTTGGGTTGATTCCTAGGATTTTAGCTAGATTTCTATAGTTTGGATTTAGGGTTTGAGATTTGGATTAAGGTTTTCAAGTATGGAAGGATAAGAATTCAAATTGGGTTTGACGGTATGGATAAGGGTTTGGATTGGGTTTGGGATATCGATAAAGGATTGTTCAATCTCAAGCAGCTTATCAGCCCTGATGTGGGGTATCTCCATGGCCCAAGAAGTTTTTAATGATGAGAATTCATTAATCAACATTGTTTTTTGTGATGTTGTCCACTTTAAATTTAGATCCATCTCATTTTTTAGGTCATGCCATAAAATGATCCGGGAAAATGGATGTACAGCGTGGATGAAACACATACATCATGGAGGGCCAACAGAGCACCGTCCAGCAGTGGAAGTAGATTGCCTAGTGTGACGCCACCAACCTGTTGGTGTGTTGACGTCACAAAGTTTATTGCGCCCAATGTGACGATGGGCAGGAAAATGACTACCGTTGAAATTTCCCTAGCCCATCATGATGTTTACATGCCATCCATACTGTTTGTAGGTTAATTCCTACATGTATGAACTGAAACCACGGATATATTAACCTAACTCAAAACTTCTGTGACCTCACAAATGTGTCAAGGATAATGCCCAATCCTCACTGTTCCCTGTTGTGCGACCCACTTGAGTTTTAGATCTATCTCATTTTTTAGCCCATGTACTATGATTCCCATTCCGCAAAACAGATGAATGGTGTGGATTCTCACTGAAATCACAATGGCCCCACCTAGCTTCCCGTCACAAGGAAGGTTGCGCACGCAATATTCCACTCCTACATGAGAGAGGGAAAGAGGGTGAATAGAAGAAGCGGATTGCGATGGCGTGCCACGCACCACAGTAGTGCGAGTTCTGTGGACCCCACCATGATGTATGTGCCATATCTAAACTATTAATCCATTTAGCTAGATCATTTTAGGATATGAGCCCAAAGATAAGTCACATCCAAATCTCTAACGTATCAAACTAGGTAAAGCAATAGGGATTGAACGCCTACTAAAAAAAACTTATCGAGAGTATAGAAATTTTGGATTGAGCTGTATTTGGTTTTTTCCTTAATTTAGGTCTGTGTAACCTTATAATCAAGTTGGATGGAAAATTAATATCATGGTGGGTCCTAGGATGTTTTTGTAAGTACTATGTTGTAATTTGACCACCCGGTATTGTCAAATTTTGTTGTGTCAAATCGCTTGGAGTCACTATTTTATTATGATAAGATAGAAAGTTCATCTTCAAGTTATCGTAAACTCTTCTACATTTTCAAGTTGAAGAACATTGTCAAAGATCGAACACAAGCTTAAGTACAAGAACAGAAATTCAAAACTCAAGTTAAAGTTCAAGATCACCACCTTAAGTCTCAAGAACACAAGCACTAGCTCTTGCTCAAGTTCAAGACTACAAGGTCAACCTTCACGTTCTTCAAGATAAACGAGTTACCGAAGCGATTGATGTTTCGATGTTTCAAACTCACATTCAAGGTATGGATGACCTTAAATTGACCATAGGTTAAGTCATATTAATTACAAATTAAATTTAGGTCAATGTATAAGTTTATAAGCTTTTCTTCATTATTCGACTAGTCCAGGCACTGGCTCAACCAGTTGAAGGAGTTTCTCGACCAGTCCAAGATTTGTTGAGAATTTTCGAGAATTTTTTGTTGTGGCTTGACCAGTCGTGCACACTGCTCGACCAGCCGAGTGAACAGTTTCGACTAGTCAAACAAGGCTCAACTCGAACTCTAGTAAGGATATTTTTACCCACACGACCAGTCAAGTAGGCGACTCAATCAGTCGAGTAACTGATTTATCTTATCGAGCCAGAATTTTTAAAATTTAGTCGGTGCTTCAACGAGTCGAACCGACCCTTAGACTAATCGAGAAAATAAAATTTTTATATATAAATAGAGGACGTTTCTCAGAATTATTCATTCATTCCAAACTTAATCAAGTCATCATTCTGAGAGATAAGTTCCTACTATTGTAAAGCTATTGCTTATTAATTTTATATTCTTGTTATAGTTTTTTGTATTTGATTTTGAGATATCTTTATTCAATTCTATTATATTAAAATGAGAATTTTGATTTACCATTTTGAGATCAAAATCAAATCAAGTTAGCCCAGGTTAATTTAATTTAAAAATTATTTATACTTAAAATCCTTTCATATGTAAGATTGGACATTGAATATCTACGTCTACATCGGATTAGTTCTATTAGGCTACATCGGAAGAAGAATCTTCAGATAAGTATTCTATTTCATTTTCTATAATTTTGGTTTGTGAGATTCAGTCAGGAAAATCTCTATTTATGGTTTTGACTGAGATAGCCAGAAAATCTTAATGAGTGGAGTTTTTTAATTGTGATAGCCCATTTGAAAAACAATTGTGAAGGTTTTAAGGTAAACCTTAGAAAACCTTATTTCTTAGTGAAAGCCAATATCCCGTGGGTGTGAATATTGGGAGTGGATAAGTTGTGTGGCTGTTTGCAAACAGTTGGAGTACACACACGAATAACTATAATTCTCGGAGTTTGGATGATGGTTGTGATGTATGTGTGATGTTGAATGTTATAATTTACTTTATGTACTTGTAGTGAATGTTGTAATAATTTAGTTTATTTTCTTCCTCTCATTCTCCGTTTAAGTTTTTGATACTTATAACCGTTCTAGACATCAGGTTATCCTACCATAAACCTTAGCTTTTAGTGAAAGATTGTCCTTAGAATTCAGTATGTATCAACCTCTCAAGGCTAGTGCATTTGAAGTTGCTATTTAATTGTGTTATCTGTTGTTATATTCTGCATTGATCTTTAATTTGGCATAGCCCTTTAGGACTTAGAGCTCGGCCTTTTTAGTTTTCAATCGTGTGCATCATTCTCCCATTGCTTTATGTGGTGTGGTTTACTTGAAATTTGGTTCTACGTCATTTTCGAGCTCATACTCTAAAATGACCAAGCTAAATGGATGGACGGTGTAAATATTATACACAATTCATAGCGGGGCCCACAGAATTTGGTGACATCAACAGACCACTGACAAACCACGCATTCCCCCTTCCGTAGAGAGCTAGCGTGAGAGTCGGCTATCCTGTTTTTACGCACGAGAATCTCGGGCGAGAGTCTCTCTTTCTTCCGGCCTGTCTCTTGCTCTCCTCCGTATCGAAACTAGCTTCTGATCCCAGCCAACAACAAGATCTTACGGCCGAAAAAACAGCTGCGCAAATAGCGCCTTGTGCGCCGGTGGCGTGAGAAAACATATGGAAGCTGATTGTGTAGTGAGGTAGGGTATTGCGTTGTAACTCACTATGCTTAGCGTGCTGAGTAAACTCTGTGAGGTCCACTATGATTTATGTATCTGATCTGCACCGTACATCCATTTTATCAGATAATTTTAGGGTTTTAGCCCAAAAATGAAGTATACAATGTTCAAATGGGTCACACCACAGGAAACAGTTAAATTGAACTTATACTGTTGGAAATTTCTTGGGGGCCACAGAAGTTTTGGATCAAGCTTATATTTGTGTTTTCGGTTCATCCATGTCTGTATGATCTTATGAACAGGTTGGATGACAAATAAACATCACTGTGGGGCCTAGCAAGGTTTCAACGGTGGAAATCATTATCCCCACTGTTTCTTGTGGTATGATCCACTTGATCTTTGGGTATGCTTGAATTTTGGGCTAAACTCCTCAAATTATATGGAAAAACGAACGGACAGTGATAGACCACGTACATTCAAGGTGGACAACGTACGCAATCCGATTTAAAATATATACGAGAGACGTGCGGCGCTCAACATGTGATGGAGAGACCTGCGCTCACGTTGAAGCATATATATATATATATATATATATATATATAGAGAGAGAGAGAGAGAGAGAGAGAGAGAGAGAGAGAGAGAGAGAGAGAGAGAGAGAGAGAGAGATCAGCTCTACGGATCACGCAACCCATGGTCAAAGAGAGAAGAGAGATGAAATCAGCTGTACGGATCACGCAACTTTTGGCTGGAGAGGGACATGGGTTAGCTACGGACAGGTTGAGTACCGAGACTCGCTATTGAGGTGATATAAACAAGTTCTATGGGCCCCACCATGATGTATGCGTTGTATCCACCCGGTTCATCCATCTGGAGAGATCATTTTAGTCCATGGTCCAAAGAATGAACCAGATCCAAATTTGGAGTGGACCCCACCATAGAAAATAGTGGGAAGAGTGATGTCCATAGTTGAAACCTTCCTAAGGTCTACTATGATGTTTATTTGAGATCCAAACTGTTCATGTGTTAAAGAAATGAAAGAAGGGAAAATACAAATATTAGCTTGATCAAAAACTTTTGTGGCCCTTAGAATCTGTTAATGGTGGGTGTCACTCTCCCCACTATTTTCTGTGATAGGGTCCACCCGAGCCTTGGATATGACTCATTTTTTGGATCATGGCTTAATATGATGTCTCCTAATGGATGGACGGTGCGGATACAAAACATACATAATGGTGAGGCCCACATAACTTGGTGATGTCACTTTAGTAAGTCTCGCTACTCAACCTATAAGTAACTAATTTGCGTCCACGGGAGAGAAATGGAACAGTATACGGATCACGCAACTTATTTTTTTAGTTGTAAAAACTTTTATATATATATATATATATATATATATATATATATATATATATATATATATATATATATATATATATATATATATATATTGTAGAGAGTACATCATCAAAGATTCCATCCAGCACACAGCAAATCAGTCCAGCCCATAACAAATCTCTTCCATCCTTATCTGTAATTAAATTTAGTTAGGATAATATTTGATTGATTCTGAAAAATCTGTAAACGTGGGTATATAAATATATCACAAAGGGTAATGAAATAATTCATTCAACCAAACAATATTTTATCCTTATATATATATATATATATATATATATATATATATAGAGAGAGAGAGAGAGAGAGAGAGAGAGAGAGAGGAGTTACATTCATTGATCAGGTGGGCCTTACAAAAAACTACCTCACACCTATCATGTAATCTCAACTAAAATTAGAAAACTTACAAATAGCATTTGGTCAATAATCACATGACAGAAACCAACCTTCCCAAACCAAACATAGTATGCTGACTCTGCCCCA
Organism: Magnolia kwangsiensis; assembly: GCA_037074715.1. Taxonomy (NCBI): domain Eukaryota; kingdom Viridiplantae; phylum Streptophyta; class Magnoliopsida; order Magnoliales; family Magnoliaceae; genus Magnolia; species Magnolia kwangsiensis. The sequence goes on along the minus strand of CM073578.1, from coordinate 125,084,967 downwards.
ATGACCAACCTAGCTAAGCTGCCGCCTAGATCACCTTATATACATAATTTTGAGCAGAAAAGGATTTCAAGGACAGCCACTGAGCAAAACATATAAGACAGTGTCGACTGCACCCTACCACATCAAAAACCATCCACTAAACCAACCTAAGACCCACCCCCAGTAACAAACCAACTTAGCCCCCAAGAACAACAAAACAGCAAGCTGGTATGAGAAGAGAACAACCCAGCGACAAACTGAAACCATTTAAACAATCTCAGCTAAATTTGTTATCAGCAAGCTACCCAATAAGCTTTTTTATAATTTTTTTTGAAATAAATGAATTTCTTTCCTTTCCTCCACGTGTAGTTGTAAACACATTACACTTGAAAATGGTAATCTATTTACAGGTAAATAGATTATATATTTAGCTAGCCTGTAAAGTGTTTACAATGAAATAAAGTAGGTAGTCATATCACAAACCTTGAGCAGCGATCCTTTCAAAATTTGCAAATAACGTATAAAAGACTTTTTTCTTCCTTTTCTTTTTCTTTATGGGGATGTCTTCCACCATGAGCCCTAAATGCAATCTAGAAGTTTTTAATGGTGGACGTCCCATCCTTGCCTCATGTGGTCCATTTGATAATGGACGAATTGTTGTTTAAGGCCACAAGAGAGCATCAAGCAAAGTACATGATGGATAGATCGGATGAACCATGCATATTACGGTGGGGCCCACATGTAAATTAACTACTATGTTCTAATGCCTTTTTTAGTTATAAAGACTTATCTACAATATGAAACATGGTTTTTTATCTAGTTTTAGATTATAGCTAAAAGTTATAATATGTTTACACTCTTTAAAGCCTTTTTAGACAAATACATGCATCTAAATGGTCCTTATAATCAGATTACATGTAATCCCTTTACATCCTGATGTAGAGCGGGTCATGGACAATTTCATGGCCAAGATGGATCAAAAAAGGCCTGGTCGACGACAGAAGTGATCCGGACCGTTAGACCTTGAGCGGGCGTATCTCACAATTCAGAATGAGTTGTCGGGCGTAAAATAAATGATTTTGGGGTAGAACAAGCTACTTTAGCCAACCAACCCCGCTATGCTGGTTGTGAAGCCAGATTTGCGAAATACCCCTGGATCGATGGTTGTTTCCCTATTTGAATTCTGTTTTTACTATAAATAGTAACTTTTAGTTTGATTATAACTTTTCATCCATTTAGCTTTAGGAGTTGCACCCAATGTGAAAAAAGCTTAGAATAATTAAGAGAATAGCTTGGTGTAGCCAAATAGGACACTTACTATTTTTGGCCGAAAACCTTATGCACTATTAGACATTATGATCGTCTATAAATACTAAGTTTACTATTTACAGTAAGTTGCGAATTCTAAGAGTTTTAGTTATAGTTTGCTTCTGATTTCTCTCTCATTGCTTGGTATCCCTATTTAAAGGGTTGTAAACTCGTTTATTTCATTCATTAATCAATTTCAAATTTTATAAAATTTATTTTCTATTTTGCTTGCTTTCTTTCTCGTGGAATCGAGAAGCCTCTGTGAGGAGTCCAGAGAAGTTCTATGGATTCAGGACAGTAATCCTCTTGAGGAAGACGATGCTTGACCTCATCACGTTCATCCCTACGTCAATTGGTATCAAAGCGAGGATTTTTCTCTGGCCAATGACAAACAACGAAGGTATGAGCCAAAATCCTGTGGACGATGATCTAGAGATTCGTGATCTTGCAAAAAAAATATAAGCTTTCCATCGGGAGAGTCAGTTGACATGCAAAGGCTGCAAGCAACCCTTGACCATCTTGCGAATGCGTTACTTTCGCCCCGAGCCCTAGGTAGTGCTCTGCCACCTATGGTTACTATACGGTACAACCCTGAATTTCGTAGAACACTACTAGTGACAAACCGTAAGGCTATACCAGATGTTTCAAGTTCTAGTGACGAGGACTTTAATGGAGGCTTTGTCTGACGACCAATCCATGGAGGCTATTGAGATAAGGCTAAACTTCCTATTTTTAATGGTTTAGTACACATAAAAGATTTCCTCGATTAACTAGCCGAAGTAAAGAGATATTTTGATTATATAAACATTCCAGATCATAAAAAGGTAAAATTGGTACCGTTTAAATTAAAATCTAGTGCTTCTGCGTGGTGGGAGCAATTACAACTTTTACGAGCCTATCAGAACAAGGCGCCCATCTAATCATGGCCACGGATGAGGCATCTTCTTCGATCACAATTTCTTCCCAGTGATTATAAGCAGATATTATTTCAACAATACAAGAATTGCCGACAAGAAAATCAAACCGTTATAGATTATATTGAAGAATTCCAGCGGTTGGTGACATGAAATGATATGTTAGAATCTGAGTCATAGAATGTTCACGATTTATAGGAGGGTTATAATTGCTTGCCTCCAAGTACAGAGGTTCGTAAGTAGTATCTCGTGAATACGGGGTCGATCCCACGGGGAGATGAATTGTGAGAAGAAAAAAAATCAAATGCAAAAAAAACTAAGTAATAAAAACTAAACCAATGATTTGATTTTGAAATTTTGAATGGATGTAATTCAATGAATTAAAATAACACCCAAGCTTCAAAGTTCCACACATAGATTAATGTTCCAAAATCATGATGACTTGGATAACACAACTAGGATTTGAGCACTATAGTTAGCCTAGTCGAAAAATAAGACAGTTTAAATATTAAAAAGTGATATAAAATATTAAAAAATAATGGATCTGCATCATTGACATATATTCTCAAGCGTCAGTGATTCTAAGTATTCAATATCTATATGATAATGAATATCAAAGAAATATAACAGGTTGAGAACCTCTCCTATGTAGAAAATCTGATTGATCTACGTTAAGCCTATCCATCAATGTGAATCTCATATGATGGAAACATATGGATCTCACAAGAAGATTAAAAAAAATAAAACCTAAATAATAGACAACATGCATACGCCATTCTTCTCATCATTAAAACAATCAATCATCATAATCTTAAAGAACTATTAAACCCATGTGCTTCCCTTATAGCTTGGGCTAGAAGGAACTTAAAAAAGCATAATTAAATTGCAGAAATAAAAAGCAACAAGAAAAAAAATACAAAATAGAAAAGATCTAAAATAAAAAGAACAACTTAAAAGCTTTAATAAAACTAAAAAAGATCTTTAAAAATTCTAAACTTTACTTTGGGATGCCTTGAATGATTTTTTAGAATGCCCTAGGAGGCCCTATTTATAAGTAGGGAACTCCAATTTTCGCACAAAGTTGAAAACCCTAGAAACTGCATCAAATATACGTATTGTTCCAAAATAGACTTCTCGCTGCTTAGTTCGTTTAAAACAGACTTCCTGCTGCAAAATTTTTCAAAATAAACTTCACAGCTTCAAAATACACTTTTTAAGGACGATTTAAGGATTCTTCACTTCAAATCGTCGATTCTCTCCATTCGTCACTTGATTTTCTTGGATATTTGACATGTGAATGCTTCAATCGTGGTCTCCTAAAATCCATCCCTTTCCTTGATAAATCTTGAGCATCAAATCCATGCTTTTTAGCACCCTTTCAATCCAAGCACTTAAATTTACCTTGCAACACATGCATGAGTAAAATAGAATATTAAGATGATTTATATTCATAAAATCAAGAGATAAATAGAAAAAATTATACAATATTTGAGTCTCAACACACACCCCAACCAGCATTTTGCTAGTCCCGAGCAAAATAAGCGAAGAAAAATAAAAATAAGAATAAAAATTAATTCTAGAAACAAAATTAAATTGAAAATAAAATTCTAACTACACCACTTTCACAGGTAATCTCGATTACATTTAGTATATGCAACAAGCCTTTAAACCCCTAGATTTCCTCTAGTGGACGAGTTATAGTCTCGTGAGGATTTTCAGAAATGTTACCCACAAACATTGACAACATGAAAAATAGTTCAACACTTAGAAATTTATACAATTATGCTTTCATTCATCATATGAATTCTGAAACAAACCAATACTTACCCTAAGTCTGAAGTTAGTTAGAATCTCAATTTTTTAATCCATTACATCCTTGAGTTCAGAGACCTAATCAAAATTTAGAATAGTTATGATCCAATATCCTTAGGTACTCCGTGACACTAATCTAACTTTGAGAAATATGCATGTTCTCTATCCTAACTCCTTTCAATCATTTCAAGAATATAAAATCTCTAGTTATCTCATTTTTTCATGTCATTTCTTCTTTTATCATCATATCCTCATTTTTATAGACCACCCTTAGATGAAGATTTTCATGGGTTTGCTTCATAATCTAAGGTATCGTACTTGTAATGGTAACAGTAATGGATACTTAGGTATCCTTACTCCAGATTACTGACACGATTGTTATGGTCATTACATTCATGCTCTATAATAATAAAAAAAAATTTCACTATTTTTTTCCTTCAATATTCTCTCTTTTAAGCATATATCAATGATACTAGTTCATTCAACCTTGTATGAATCAAAAGTTGTTATTTTAATTCACATATCATATTCCTCTCTTAGTTAGCTAGGGTGTATTGTGAATTCTATACATCAAATTACAACTTATTTTAAATTAGTAATTAGATAATTGAACTCAAGTTTATAATTTTTTTCGCTGTTAGATTTCTGACTACTATCAACCTAGAGTAAATATTAACTTTGCCTTTGGAATTCGCGTAATATCATGTTTACATTTTTGTATATAAAAATATTATTTTGAAAATGTTGAAAAAAATTTCATAAACCTAAAGAAAATAAAAACTGAAACCTAAAAATAATAATAAAATAAATTGAAACCTAAAATAAAAATAAAAAATAAAAAATAAAAATCACATGGATGACTATCCAAACCCCCCAACCTAAAATCAACATTATCCCCAATGTAATGATAATGTAATGCAGAGAACAACAAAAATAAAAGAAAGGTTGGATAGTATCTACCATGAAAAACTCACCTGCTATGTAACACTAAAAAGAATTGAATATGATACGGATCTACAATTGCTCTGCAGGACTAGGAGTATCATTCTAAATATTCTGGCTCATGAAAAGGGATGGACTCATCTCCCAAATGAAAGTTTTTCACGTAAGGCTTCAATCTCTGACCATTAACCTTGTACACATTGCCATTACGTGGATTCTCAATTTCAACAGCCCCATGAGTATAAACATTTTTTACAATGAAGGGGCCTGTCCATCTTGATCTTAACTTTCCCGGAAAGAACTGGAGACGAGAATTGTACAATAGGACCTTTTGCTGAGGTTCAAAATTTTTTCTCAGGATATTTTTGTCATGAAAAGCTTTGGTCCTCTCTTTGTAGATTTTAGAATTTTCATAGGAGTCTCTCCTCAGCTCCTCTAATTCATTCAATTCTAATTTTCTTTGTCCACTTGTTTGGTCCATATCAAAATTTAATTTCTTTATTTTTCAGTAGGTTCTATGTTCCAATTCTACGGGTAAATGACAAGCCTTCCCATACACCAATCTGTATGGAGACATTCCAATCGGGATTTTATAAGCAGTCATATAAGCCCATAAAGTGTCGGATAGTCTGAGGGACCAATCCTTCCTATCTGGCCTTATAGTTTTTTCTAAAATGTGTTTGATTTTCTAATTAGAAATCTCAGCTTGTCCACTCGTTTATGGGTGATATGGGGTGCTCACTTTATGCTTGATGCCATATTTCTTCATCAAAGCCTCAAATGTCCTATTGCAAAAGTGAGACCCGCCATCACTAATGATGGCCTTTGGAGTTCCAAATCTAGAAAAAATATTTTCCTTTAAGAATCGTATGACCACTTTGTTGTCATTGGTCCTACTTGGAACTGCCTCAATCTACTTTGAAACATAGTCCACACCAACCAATATATAAAGAAATCCAAAAGAAGATGAAAATGGGCCCATAAAATCAATACCCCAACAATCAAAAATCTCTAATGGTAAAATTGGGGATAAAGGCATCATGTTCCGCCAGGACACTCTTCCCAACCTTTGACATCTATCACAAGCAACATAGAAAGCATGGGTGTCTTTAAACATGGTGGGCCAGTAAAAACTACACTGCAGGATTTTTACAGTGATTTTTTTAGCAGAAAAATGGCCACCACATGCTTCCATGTGACAAAAGGAAATAACAGTTTGAACTTCATCCTCTGGGACACAACGTCTAAAAATTTGATCAGTCTCATATTTATATAAATACGGGTCATCCCAGAAGCAGTTCCTAACCTCGGTTTCAAAACGCTTCTTATCTTGCGACTTCCAATGATATGGCATTTTTTCCATTGCAAGATAGTTCACTATATTCGCATACCAAGGCAATTTGGAGATCGCAAATAATTGTTCATCAGGAAAAGTGTCTTGGATATACATCTCCTCAGTGGAATCATCTAACACTAATCTGGAAAGGTGATTGGCCACTACATTTTCTACTCCCTTCTTATCTTTTATCTCTAATTTAAATTCTTGGAGTAGGAGGATCCATCTCAAAAGTTTCGGCTTTGCATCCTTCTTAGATAAAAAATATTTCAAAGCCGAGTGGTCCGTGAAAATGACCACTTTAGATCCCAGCAAGTAGGACCTAAACTTATCCAAAGCAAAAACTACTGCAAGTAACTCTTTTTCAGTTGTTGAGTAGTTCACTTGGGCCGAGTTTAGAGTTTTACTCGCATAGTGAATAACATAAGGCTGTTTATCTTTCCTTTGGCCCAAAATAGCCCCTATGGCATAATCACTTACATCGCACATTAGTTCAAAAGGAAGTATCCAATCTGGTGGACGCATGATAGGTGCAGTGGTGAGGGATGATTTAATTTTATTAAAAGCACTTGCACACTCATCTGTCCACTTAAATGGAACATCCTTTTGAAGAAAATTAGTCAAGGATCTAATAATGGTACTAAAATCCTTGATGAATCTTCTATAAAATCCAGCATGCCCTAGAAGTGATCTAATATCTCTTAAAGTTTGGGGGATAGGTAGATTAGCTATAATGTCGAGTTTTGAGCGATCTACCTCGATTCCATTTTTGGAGATAACATGGCCCAAAACAATTCCCTTTTGAACCATGAGATGACATTTCTCTCAATTTAAGACAAGTTGTTTCTCTTCACACCTAAACAAGACAAGAGATAAATTGTTGAGGCATTCCTCAAAACTACTCCTAAATACAGGGAAGTCGTCCATGAAAATCTCAAGAAACTTTCCAACCATATTTGAAAAAATACTTAACATACACCGTTGGAAAGTTGCTGGAGCGTTACACAATCCAAATGGTATCCGTTTGAAAGCAAACGTGTCAAATGGACAAGTGAACGTGGTTTTCTCTTAGTCTTCTAGGGCTATCTCTATTTGGTTATATCCGGAATATCCATCAAGAAAACTATAAAATGAGTGACCTGCTACCCTCTCTAAAACTTGATCAATGAATGGTAGAGGGAAATGGTCCTTCTTTGTGACCTGGTTTAATTTTCTATAATCAATGCAAACACGCCAACATGTGGTGACACATGTTGGTATGAGTTCATTATTAAAATTCTACACAATAGTTATTCCGAATTTCTTTGGGACTACTTAAGTTGGACTTATCCAAACACTATCGGATATTGGGTAGATGATTCCCACATCTAACAATTTAATCACCTCATTTTTTACAACTTCCATCATGTTTGCATTGAGATGCCTTTGAGGTTGTCTAATTGGTTTGGCGTCCTCATCGAGGTGGATCCGATGAGTACATATGGAAGGGCATATACCCTTGATGTCAGAAATGGTCCACCTCAAGGCTCCTTTGTGGTCCCTTAGAACTTTCAACAATTTAATCTCTTGATCATTGTCTAAAAATGAAGAGATCACCGCATGATAAGTTTTATTTTCACCTAAGTATACAACTTAAGCTCATTTGGTAGTGATTTTAAATCAAGCTTTGAAAAATTAGTTGGTGATGGTAAAGGTCCCGAGTCCTCGATAGATAGTATTTGAGGGCGTGGTCTCCATTGGTACATACCAATGTCCTGGGTGGTAGTGCTCTCATTATCACCACAAATTTCAGCAAGCATTTTTTCTAACTCAAAATTTTTTAAGTCTCCAATGACTTGAATCAATTCCTCGGTCAGACTAGGTTCCAATTCCTCTTCTTCTATCAAGCAGTCCATGAAATTCAGCTCATGGATTTCATTATTATCAATGGGCTGCTTACATAGATTGAAAATATTTAGCTCTAAAGTGATGTTACCAAAAGACAAGTTCATCATTCCATTCCTATAATTTATGATTGCATTTGAAGTTGATAGGAATGGACGGCATAAAATGATAGGAACTTAAGCGCTAGTATTTACACATGGTTCAGTGTCTAGTACAATAAAATTCACGAGGAAGTAGAATTTCTCCACTTAGACTAGTACGTCCTCTAAAATTTCTCTTGGTACCTTAATGGAGCGGTCAGTGAGTTGGAGTGTAATCGTGGTTAGTTTAAGCTTGCCTAACCCCATTTGTTTGTAAACTGAATAAGGTACTAAGTTGACACTTGCACCTAAATCTAGTAAAGCATGCGCAATTTGAAAATTTCCAATAATACAAGGAATAGTGGGACTTCCCAGGTCTTTGTATTTGGGTACAGCCCTTTGTTGAATGATAGTGCTCACTTTCTCGGTAAGAAAGGCCTTTTTATGCACATTTAATTTTCTCTTTACAATACACAAGTCCTTGAGATATTTAGCATATGATGGAATTTGTCTAATGGCATCAAGTAGAGGAATATTGACAGTAACCTTTTGAAGTACATACAACACCTCGTGATATTTCATAGGGACAGTCGGATTCCGAAGTCTAGATGGGAATGGAACTGGAGGCTCATATGACTTAGTCTCTTTATCCTTTTGCTGTTGTGGCTCTTGAACCATAGCCGGTTCATCATTTTCTTGAGACAGTGGCTCATCCTCCAGTATTTCTACCAATTGCATTATCTTGTTATCAACCTCTTTTCCACTTCTCAAGGTAATGATGGCCTTAGCTTGTTCATGTTGTAGCTCATTTGGATTTAAGTCTCCAATGAAATGTGTATTTCTAGGGTTTGGCACAGGTTGAGAAAGAAGGGTGCCTTTTTCCCTAGCATTTAGTTGAGTCTCAATCCTAGCCACAGCTGTCTTTAATTCCTGATTTAATTGGATTAGATACTGATTCATTTGAGTTTGAGAGTTTATGAATGCGGTCAATGCATCCTCCACAGATGATCGCTTTGATGGGGGCACATATGGTGCATTGTTAGGTGCCCCAAAAAAGTTATTTTGTGGAGGCATTTGAGGTGCATTGGGCGCATTAATTTGTGGTCCATTCCTCCAACTAAGATTAGGATGGTTATGCCAATTTGGATTATACGTGTTTCCCATTGGTTGCATAACTGACCTTTGGTAGTTATTTATAGCATTTGCTTGATCATGCTCATGCGTAATATTTTGTACAACTGAGATTATTAGACAATCCTTTGTGTCATGGTCTGTACCACCACAAATACTATAAAAATTACCTAAGAAAGTGTTTGTTTTAACCATATCAATCTTCCTAATTTCCAAGGCTTCGACCTTTCTAGCCAATGCAGCGAATTTTGCATTAAGGTCATCTTCCTCTCTTAGGACATACATCCCCGCTTTCTCTCTAGGACTGGGTCTAGTTTGGTCTGATTTAGCAGAGACATCCCATGTCTGCGTATTCTCTGCTAACATATCTAGAAAATCTCAAGCCTCATTATGATCTTTGTCAAGAAAGGTTCCACCACACATCATCTCGATGAACTGACGGGTATCTATGATGAGCCCCTTTCGGAAAGCATCAATCACGTGTCATGGTTCATAACCATGATGTGGACAAGTAATTAGAAGGTCTTTGAAGCGCTCCCAAGCTTGGAAAAACAATTCATTCCTCTTTTGGGAGAATAACGTGATTTCTTGTTTTAATGCATTTATTTTGTGCTCGGAAAAGAACTTTTTCAAAAACTCTCTTCTTAAGGCTTGCCATGAAGTGATAGTATTAGGTCTTAGAGAGTTAAGCCATACTTTGGCTCGATCCTTTAGAGAAAACGAGAATAACCTAAGCTTAAGTACATCCCTATTGCCATTATTTACTTGTAACGTTGCAATTACTTCCTCAAAGTTCTTGAGGTGTAAGTAGGGGCTTTCAGAATCCAAGCCATGAAATTTAGAAATTAATTGAATCACACCTGGTTTAAAATCAATGTTCCCTGTGTGAGCAGGGAACACTATGCAAGATGATAAAGTTGATCTCTTAGGGTGTAAATGTTCATGTAAAGTCCGTGGTTGGTTTAACACATTCCTATGAACCTCATTTTCATCCTCAAGAGGAGGATTAGGCTGATTTATAATTGGATCTAACAGATTTGGATTTGGATTATCAACTGGGTCTGCCATGAAATCCAAGTGATGTTGAGTGCCTCTTCTAAGTAAATAATCAAGGCCTGGAACTAGTCCGCCTTCGAAGGAGAGTCGATTATTTTGATTCCTACTCAAACGGGACATAAACCATCCACTCCATACAATAAATACCACTAATTTAAATAGCAAGTATGTAACATACAATAAAAATAAAAACTTAATCAAGAACCCAGGCGGCAGGGCCGACCATAAGGGTTCAGTCCACAAAAATAAAAAAATAAAAAAATAAATCAATTAAAGAAAAACTACTACAGAAATTAAACTATGCTAATCTGGAAAATAGATTCAACGGATGATTTGTGTGATCAAACAGCAACTGTAGGACAACCGTAGCACTTGGGTGATGAAATCCCAAACAAGGCAACATTATGTCACAGTTAGTGCTTGAAAGACCCAACTGAATTTATTTTCAAAGAAAAAAAAAAATCTTAGAAGAGAACTTACCTTAGAAAAAACTTACCTTAGGTATCTTGCACAGATCTGATCTATCTCAATCTCTCCCCAGCAACGGCTCCAAAAACTTGATTGCTTACCTCCAAGTACAGAGGTTCGTAAGTAATATCTCGTGAATACGGGATCAATCCCACAGGGAGATGAATTGTGAGAAGAAAAAAAATCAAATACAAAACAAACTAAGTAATAAAAACTAAACTAATGATTTGATTTTGAAATTTTTGAATGGATGTAATTCAATGAATTAAAATAACACCCAAGCTTCAAAGTTCCATACATAGGTTAATGTTCCAAAACCATGATAACTTGGATAACACAACTAGGATTTGACCACTATGGTCAGCCTAGTCGAAAAATAAGACAGTTTAAATATTAAAAAGTGATATAAAATATTAAAAAATAATGGATTTGCATCATTGACATATATTCTCAAGCGTCAGTGATTCTAAGTATTCAAGATCTATACGATAATGAATATCAAAGAAATATAACAAGTTGAGAACCTCTCCTATTTAGGAAATCTGATTGATCTAGGCTTAGCCTATCCAGCAATATGAATCTCATATGATGGAAACATATGGATCTCACAAGAGGATAAAAAAATAAAACCTAACTAATAGACAACATGCATACGTCATTCTTCTCATCATTAAAACAATCAATCATCATAATCTTAAAGAACTATTAAACCCATGTGCTTCCCTTCTAGCTTGGGCTAGAAGGAACTTAGAAAAGCATAATTAAATAACAGAAATAAAAAGCAACAAGAAAAAAAATACAAAATAGAAAAGATCTAAAATAAAAAGAGCTTTAATAAAACTAAAAAAACTCTTTAAAAATCCTAAACTTTGCTTTAGGATGCCTTGAATGATTTTTTAGAATGCCCTAGGAGGCCCTATTTATAAGTAGGGAACTCCAATTTTCGCACAAAGTTGAAAATCCTAGAAACCGCATCAAATATACGTATTTTTTCAAAATAGACGTCTCGCTGCTTAGTTCATTTAAAACAAACTTCCTGCTGCATAATTTTCCAAAATAAACTTCACAGCTTCAAAATACCCTTTTTCAGGACGATTTCAGGATTCTTCACTTCAAATCGTCGATTCTCTCCATTTGTCACTTGATTTTCTTGGATATTTGACATGTGAATGCTTCAATCTTGGTCTCCTAAAATCCATCCCTTTCCTTGATAAATCTTGAGCATCAAATCCATGCTTTTTAGCACCCTTTCAATCCAAGCACTTAAATTTACCTTGCAACACATGCATGAGTAAAATAGAATATTAAGATGATTTATATTCATAAAATCAAGAGATAAATAGAAAAAATTATACAATATTTGAGTCTCAACAGGTTACGATCGACAATTCAGGATCGTATTCAGATGCACCCAATTGAGACCGTGGATGAAACGGTTAAGTTGGAAGGTAGGGCAAAAACACATCTTGTAAGAGTTTTGAATCAGCCTTATCCTTCAACTCGATCCCCCATAATGGGTTCCAAGTAGGATCTAGTACTGGCACGAGGAAAAGACCTAGTAGAAGAACTTCCTCAACCTCCTACAACCACAAATCGTGATATGGGGAGCGGCTCATCTAGGCCTTAACATGTAGCACCCACAACAGTAAGCCTAAGTAGAATTCCAAATCCTTACATTCGGCTAAGGTCGAATAATTGTTACGTTGTGGCTAATCGGACCACTTATCAAAGACCTGTCCTCAACGGCCCACAACACACTTGACCAAAAATGAAAAAGGCACTGAATGTGAGGCTGCAAAAAAAGACCCTGGCTTTAATAAACATGAACATTCCACTGAGGAAATAGAAGATGGCGATGAATTGACGGGCGAGGATCGTAGCGAATCTCTAGTTGTTAGGAGATTATTGTATACCCTATGGAAGGAATTACATCCACAGCGACACAATATATTTCGTACGGGATGCATGTCAACAAAAAGGTCTATGACGTGATCATAGACAGTGGTAGTAACGAGAACATTGCCTCAAAAGTGATGGTGGACAAGTTACAACTGCCAACGACAAAACATCATTCCCCGTACTCATTAGCTGGATAAAAAAGGTGAACAAAACCAAGGTAACTGAACAATGCACTATCTCATTTTTAATTGATAAAAATTATAAGGATCAAATACTTTTTGACGTGGTCAACATGGAAGCATGCCATATGTTACTTGGTTGACCCTAACAGTCAAACCATGATACGATCCATTGAGAACGAGACAATGTCTACATATTCATCAAAGATAGTCAAAAAATTATCATTGTCATTATGGTACCAGAGAATGACCCTGAAGCCTCAAAAGTGGAGGGAATTTTCCTCATGACCATTTAGGATTTTATGGAGGAATCCAAGGAAACCGGTGAGGTATACACTATAGTGATGAAAGGTATAACACCCCATATCTCTCGTATGTGGGTGTTACTGTGACATAGAACCAGTTAGATGGAGTAGATCTGTCCAAACATAAATGTGGACCCCACCATTGAATTGTACATGTGCAAAACTTGTGTACACATGCAATGCATTAGACCACTAATCCAGTCAAATGGACGCTGACCCCATATCTTTTTAAAAAGAGAGATTTCTCTCCTTTTTAAACAATTCCCTTCAGAGACTGTTCGAACGGACGAGTGTTTATTCGATCAAGTAATTGTCACGCCCCAAACCCGAAAATCGGATTCACATGAATCCCGATTGCCGAATCCGGTGTCGACAGCCTCCGTAGTGCCCCATTCTCGGCTTCTGATAATCTAATGCCAGATTCCGATCCTGGGATCCTATAAGGAGGATTTTCAGAATGAATTTTTTTTTTGTAAAGGGGCATAACCACAGACATAACCAAGTCACAAAACAACATCACCACGTATCCACTATAACAACAATTTTAAGTACAATGCAGAAAGGGAAATACAAGGTGATCAAAAGCTCCAAAAAAAAGGTCCTGATGTGCACTCCTGTCTCAGCGCTGCTGTCGTCCAACGCTACCTGCACGCAACTATCGTGCATAAGCTTTCAAAAGCTTAGAGGATGGTGCAAGTGTGTGCGTAAGGCAAACGCCAAGTGTACAATGTCAGAACAATGCGGAAGCATGCGGTAAGTCCATGATTATACCAAGGCTGTGTAATGCAAGGCATGATGCAAGATATGAATGTCATCGGCCACACCGATGCGATGCAAGGCCTACATAGCCAAATGTCATATGCGAAATGCAATCCAAGCAAGTCGGTATTCCTCACATGCGTATACCAGTACAGTTCCTCTCTGGATATCACCGGGGTCCAATACACATGCAGAGACTGCCACCTCCCTAGCTGCACAGTCAAGCAAGCGGATAAGACCTCACTATCCGCCTGACCAGTAGTATGCCAATACCTACCCAGCTCGTCGATAGCGGACTCATTTGCGAGCTAGTCAAACTCAGCCTAGCTTATAGCCCTCTCACTCAGGCGGATAAGGCCACACCCCCTTCCAACCGACCACGACACAGTGGGAGACGCGGCCTACTGGTATTTGGCACTCGGGCGCTCGTGTATCCACTCGGTCTAGACGTTGGAGCATCTCCTGGTACCAACAAGGTTCTGGGACTCTCACCCAAGGACATCCTAAGTGCCCACAGTGCTAGAATAAGTATTTCCGGTATCCAATACGGCCATCCACGATGTACCTGTGGAGCCACGGCCCTGATGTTGCTAGGGCGTGCAGTGATCAAGTCATACGTATGCGAGATGCATGAATCACGCTGTCAAAACATGCAGCAATCCAGCGCGTACTGTGCGATCATGTGGGGTGCTCAGTCACCTAACGAGCCCCATAGATGGTCTGTCCAATGGCGTATGCTATGATCAGTCATTCTCATATCAAGCATACATATGATGCGTATGGGCATGAGTTATGAGATTATTCTAAACATGTTATTAGGCAATGAATAGTAATAGGTATGGACCTATCAATGGGCCCTAAAGAGAATTACAATGCGGACATTTAACCAACATTGTACATACAATGTGGACGTCAAACCAACATCGTTCCTTAGGCACGACCCGCCATAATTGTCATTACATGAACCATGAGAAATCACACATTGCAATGGACCATAAGGTCATCCCGTTGGGCCTCGATCCATAGGCCATAGATACATCAAACGGGCCGAATCACATGAGCCTTACATTCATCAAATGACTGCATTAATGGGCCTCACCAATGAACCTTAAGTACATTGCAATGGTCCATGACCCATGGGCCATGAAAAACATCAAAGTGGGCCTCACAACTTGGGCCTTAACTATATCAGATGGGCCTACACTCATGAGTTTTAAACATACTAAATGGGTCACTCCATTTGCGCCCCATGTACATCAAATGGGCTTAATCCCATGGGCTTTAATGTTCCAAATGGGCTTAACCCCATGGCCTTAGATGTGCACCAAGGTGGGCCTTAACAAATGGTTACAAATAGGCCAACATGGGCCCTTTGCACATACCAAGGTGGGCCCTACTTGAATCATAGGTCTAACTCATTTTTTTTTTTTTTTTTATTTATTTATTTATTTATATATATATATATATATCATGAATTGAGCTCTCAAAATAGGTGAACAGTATGGACGTAGCGCATGCATCATAGTGGGGGGGTGGGTTCCAATGGAGGCCCACCATCACACATATATATATAGTATATATATATATAATATCATATATATATATATATATATATATAATATTATACACACACACACATAGACACACACGTGCACTCACCCACATGCATACACACACGTGCATTCACACACCTGCACGCGCACACACACACGCACTCACACCTACACACACACGCGCGCGCGCTCACACACCGTCCCCTGGACGGTGTGGATTCCACATACATTCAATGGACTCCACCGTCCGTGCGGACGGTGGAGTTAGGCTCGTTCCTCACTGTGGGTCCATGTGGGGCCCACTATAATGTGTATCATCCATCCAATCCATCTATTAGGTCACACAGACCCGAATGAAGGGTAAAAAAAACAATTTTCAGCTTGATCCAGAACTCTGGTGGGCCTGAAAGACAATTTCAATGGTAGGGTTCATTTCACACTGTTTCTCATGGTGTGGACCACCTGAACTTTGGATGTGTCTCATTTTTGGGGACGGCCCACATCAGAGGACGGGCCACCTTATGGACGGTGCAGATACCAAATATGCATCATGGTGGGGCCCAAACTCCAGGCCGTGGGACCCTGCCCACGTCCGCCCACCCGCTGGCGTGCGGCCAGCGCCCTGACACAGCAGCATTGCTGCTGTGTGACTTTTTTTCAAAAAAAATGGAAACCCATTTTTTTGGGGTTTTTCAGGTGTGGGGCCCATGTCTGGTAGATCCACTCCATCCACCGTATTCTATGCCTCGAAACAGTTAGAATGAGACCCATATCCGCCTTTTTATTGGTGTATAAAATGACCAAGGCGTCTTTCAATGGTAATAGTACTATTTTTGACGATATGGCCCACTGGATGCTCTGATCATCCTCATTTTTCGGCTCAACGCCTAAAATGAGTCGGGAAAGGGAATGGGCGGCTCGGATCGGATATAAACATCAGGGTGGGGCCTATGCAAGGAGGCCACCCCATTTTTTTTTTTTCTTCTTTCCTTCTTCCCTTTTTCTCTCTCTTTTTCTTTCCTTCACAGCGTCCAGCGTCTGGGACGCTGGACGGTTAAATAAATTTATGTATTTATTTATTTATTTTTTTTTTTTTTTTATATATGGCAGGCTCTGTTGAAGTGGGCCACCACCTGATGGGCGGCATGAAAGTGGTGTGAAAGGTGGGCCCCACTTGGATAAAATAAATGCATCCAGATGGGATCTATTCAAGTGGGCCACCCCATTCTTTTGTAATAAATAAAATAAAATAAATTAAAAATAAAGAATAAAATAGAGAGAGAGACATGGAGAGTGGGACACGGCTTATGATGGAGGGTCCCCGTCATTATGGGCCCTCCCTTACATGAAATCATACAACAACGGACCCCTTTGAACGAAGGACCATCAAAAATGTAAATCAACGGTGGAGATCCATTCTCCACCGTTATGGACGGTCTAGATGACCTTTTTGAAATGAAATAAACATCATGATGGGGTCCATGGAGAATGGCCCCATCATGGAACGATCATGATGATCTAAGTGGTCCATCGGCCACAAATAAAGGTCCCAAGTGAGATCCACACCATTGATCGGTGGGCCTCACTTGGTCCACCATAAAAACACATAAATCTACCCTATAGAAGCACCCACCTCTAGATCTTCTTGGTCCGTTGGATAGCCGGTCTCCTAGAGCTTTACTTAGATGGTGGAGATGGGAATTAGATGGCTAGGATGGAAGATTTGGGAGTGGAAAGTGGGCCTCACATATGCACTTCTCTCCATGGGGAGGCTTGGACGTTGGGGCTCTCCCTTGCTTGGGTTGAAGTGTTGAGAAATGAGAGAGAGAGAGGTGTGATTAATGAGAGATGGAGTGATGTGAGGTGAGTGATGGGTGAGGTGAGTGATGGGTGAGGTGAGTGATGGGTGAGGTGATGTGTTAGTTGACTTGGGTGGTTGCTTGACTTGTGGAGAAAGGAAGCATGGGTGTGTGTGTACTTGACATGAGAGGTGATTGATGGGTGATTGATGGGATTGATGGGACATATTGTAGAGATTCCTTGGGATTTGCAACGCGCGGTGTTTTTGCTCGAACTGAACGTGGGTCCGTATCTCATCGTCTGGGTATCGGATCGGTGCGTGAGTTGCGGCGTTGGAACCGCGGCGACGGTGCGGTCGCAACGATACAAGTCTTGGATTAAGCCGGCTCAAATGAATAGGATACGACTTACGGTCGTGCGCAACGTCAACCATAAGTCGCGGATTGCCGGAATCTGGCGAGAAGGGTCGCGGGAATCAACGGAACAGTGCGGATTAGGATACGGGTCTTACAGTAATGGCCCACAATCTTTAGGCTACTTGACAATCTGAACTGTCCATTATGTGTGGATGAGGGGTTTGAGCAAAACCATAACCACTTCATGCATCGGCATTCTCCAGTGTTCACACACACTCAGCTACAAAATCAGTTGCCCATGAGTAGTGTTTCTGAAAACAGAAACTGTTTCTAGTTGTCAAGCTGGCAATCCGTATGGGGTTCTCCAGGCCATCCTATCCCTTCATTGGGAAGATCTTAGCCCTCCATTTTATCTCACTTGGATCACGAGTTTTCTTGTAAGAAGAAGTTGTTACGGGAGGAATTAATCTTTTCGTTTTAAGCTGTTTTGAATCTGTTATGAGCAAACTCCGGCTAGACCATTTATAGAAAATGATCGTAGCCGTCCAAATCCAAAGGAGAAACCCTAGATGTCATATGAGAATACACCTCATCCTGATTTTGTGGCTTCACTCAAAAACTTGCTAAGTTGGTCTTTCTTCGAACCCACCATGTAAATGGAGATGAAGCTTTGAAATCCTTCTTTAACAAGCAAATGAAGCTTTGAAATCCTTCTTTTACAAGCTTCCTGGGTCATATCTGAGTCGTCCAGAAGCAATGGAATCGAGAAAGATGCATTCGATTGAAGAATGCCATGAAAGCTCCATCATCTTCCCCATCCAACATGCACCACTGCAAGCACTTAAGAAGCCATAATTAATATCAGATCTGAAACCATGAATGGTTGGCCCACATAAACATCATCCGAGCAATGAAATCCAACCATCTTCCTGCATAAATTGTTTATACCGAGTTAACTCAACGATGAGTCAGTTATTAAAGGCATTCATGTAGTTGTGGGAGAACCTCAACATTTTACATAATATTCTTCCACGAGTGGAGAATCTCTGCAGAAAATCAACAGAAAAGAGGGAGTCGAGGGAGAGAGAAATCGGTCCCTATCGAGTTGACTTAATTTAACTGGACCGATTTGAGCATGGTTTGTGATCTGGGCTGTCTAGTGATGTTGCTGGAGAGGAAAGAGGAGTGAAGTAAGAAAGAAGGGAGGGAGAAAGAGCAAGAGGAGAAACAAAAGATTAGGGAATGAGAGGAGGAGATGGATACATGAGTTGAGTCGACTCGCATCTTCCAAATTGCACGAGTTAGGATATGGTTTGATCCAAGCGTTGCTGGTTGAGTTGTGAGAGAAAATAAGACAGAAAAGTGATGAAGAAGAAGAAGGAAAAGATAAGATGCAATGCATGTTTGACTTAGCTGAGTTAACTCGGTGACGTGAAATGAGTTGTAGTGGATCTAGTCGGGCTTGATAGCCTTACTGAACATTTTCCAGCATAGACTTTTATCTTGGTCATTGCATTCTCATATGTCAGTGAGGTGGTTTCATCAATCAAGGTATTAACTCAATTTTAAATCTAATGGTATTTGGTCAATGTAGCAATGAGTCAACTCAGTGAGTTTTTAGCAAAGAGCGAGCTAATTTAGCCAACCGACCCCGCTATGCTGGGTTGTGCAAGCCAAATTTGTAAAATACCCCTAGATCGATGGTCGTTTCCCTATTTTAATTATGTTTTTACTATAAATAATAAGTTTTAGTTTGATTATAACTCTTCATCCGTTCGGCTTTAGGAGTTGCACCCAACATGAAAAGAGCTTAGAATAATTAGGAGAACAACTTGGTGAAACCAAATAGGACATTTACTATTTTTTAGCCGAAAACCTTGCGCGCTAGTAGATAGACCATCCATAAATAGTAAGTTTACTATTTATAGTAAGTTATGAATTCTAGGAGTTTTAGTTGTAGTTTACTTCTGATTTCTCTCTCATTGCTTGGTATCCCTATTTAAAGGGTTGTGAACTCATTTATTTCATTCATTAATCAATTTTGAATTTTATAGAATTTATTTTCTATTTTTCTTGCTTTCTTTCTCGTGGAATCTAAAAGCCTCTGTGAGGAGTCCAGAGAAGTTTCGTGGATTCGGGACAGTTAACCTCTTGAGGAAGACGGTGCTCGACCTCATCACGTTCATACCTACGTCACATCCAAACGACCCCTTAAGTAACACTTTACAAGTGACCTAGAAAGGTTAGATAAGTTATGTAAACCATTGTCATTCATGTAAGAATTTTTCTTAATAGAGGGTGTGCTAGCAGTGGCCCAAATGTGAAGTTTTTTTTTTCTTTCTTTTTTTTTTTTTTTCTAAAATATACCTTGTTTACTAGGTGCATTAACCCATTTTAGGATCAGGTCCAAAAAATCAGCCGCTTCCATGATTCAAGTGAGCCACATGATTGAAAACAATATACATGGTGACACCACCCTCTAAATTATTTCCCTTGGTGTGTCCCACTTGAATCTGGGACGGGACTGATTGTTTGGCCTTAGGACTAAATTTTTCTGCTGCATCAAATTGTTCGTATGGATTTCACATAATCATCATAGTGGGCCTTATCCACACCTTCCATCCATTTTATCAACTCATTTGATGGCACGAGACAAATTGAAGTATATCTAAAGCTAAAGTTGACATCATGTTAAAACCTTCCTAAGGCCCACAACAATGTTTATTTGTTATCCAGCCTATTCATAAGGTCACATGGACATGATCAATAGAAAACATAAATATCAACTTGATCAAAAGCTTGTGTGGGCCCATGAAGTTTTCAACAGTGACCTTTAGTTCCCATTGTACGGTCCACTTGATATATATATATATATATATATATATATATATATATATATATATATATATATATATATATATATATATATGCTTCAATTTTAGGATAATGTAATAAAGACTATTGTGCAACACGCCAACAACGCTAGTGAACCGAGATCCAATCTCCGGTCTCACCCACAAATGATAAACAGAAAGAAATATAATCTAGAAGAAGAATCAAAGCATTCCAAACAAACCACAAGACAAGATATACGTGAAAAAATTCCAAACGAGGGTAAAAAATCACGGGTGCAAACTTTCATTATGAAGAAAAATGAGATTACAGGCAATATACTAACTTTTTTTCTTTAAATGTACAGAGAAAACCCTTTGCTCACACTTTAGAATAACTCTCATTACACCAGAAAAGCCGTAGGGACCCCTATTTATAGTTTAGGCAACTTCTCTTTCGCACCTTTGCGAAACCGATTCAAATTTTCGCAGTCCGTATCAAATCCGCAAAATGAATTTGTGTAACCTCGACTGGTCGAGCAGGCTGCTCGACTGGTCAAGTGGTCCCTCGACTGGTCCCGCATGGACCTCGACCGGTCGAGTATTTCGAAACTAAAAACTGATGCTCACTGGACTTTGACTCGAGCCAGCCCTCGACTGGTCGAGTGGGCCACTCGACTGGTCGAGCAGGCCACTTGATTGGTCAAGCGGCCCTATTCAGATGTGGCTCCACATCTCAATAAAGACAAGATCAACAAGAAATGTAAATCATGGTGGGCCTAATAGAGTTTATTCAGTACTCTATGGGAGACACCAAAAGACTCAAGAAGGAAAGTAGTGGTTGAGACAACTGCGAGTAGGAATCACAGGCTGGTGATCCAGATGTGTTATAACGTAAGTTGAGGACTCTCCCCTCCTCTCCTGAACTAAGGGTTCACTCTTCGTGTAAAGAAGTGATACAAAGTGAGCGCATGACTCTTCAACCTGCTATGCTCTTTCCAACCAGCTAAGTTCTCTGTTGAGATTTTGGTTAAAATTAAATAATTGAAAAGTTTGAAAATCAAATATATTATTTTTATTTTCCTCCCAAAATATTTTGAAAAATTGTGAAAAAGTTTTGTCCCACATCATTTAGAGATGGAAAGGTTTTTTTTTTTTTTTTTTTTGGTTTATAAACTACTCTATAATGTGTTTACTTAATTGAAGAAATGGAGAGAGAATGAACACAATGTCGCTCAGCAAATGATTTTCTTAGTAGCAGATTGGGCTACGTTCAGAGAGTTTGTGTGGGAGGTGGGGCCCGAGAAGTGGACGAGTAGAAAATGCTCTTTGCTGCAGGTTTGCAAGGTGGCGTAGAGCTGAAGTTTTCTGCCTTTTGATTGGCTGCTTGGCATGCTTTGATTTTTTTTCTTCTTTCCCCTTTTTAGTCTTCTGTTTTCCAATATGATATGTGAGGCCCATTGTTTCTTTTTTTCGGG
Source organism: Magnolia kwangsiensis (assembly GCA_037074715.1). Lineage (NCBI taxonomy): Eukaryota > Viridiplantae > Streptophyta > Magnoliopsida > Magnoliales > Magnoliaceae > Magnolia > Magnolia kwangsiensis. The sequence goes on along the minus strand of CM073578.1, from coordinate 125,062,897 downwards.
AGTTCACCCCGAAGTGTGGCTTGTACATCTTCGTTTCTTTTATCAAAGGTTATGGTCATAGCCCTCCTTTTGAAAGAAAAAAATATGTGGTTGGCGAGGGCAATGATGCTGTGTGGTTGTAGATGCATTAGTGGTGCAAATGATGCTGTGTGATTGTAGATGCATTAGTGGTGCACTTTGCACTTCGCATGAACCAACTATTTAAAAACAACTAGCTATTCAATAATCCAAACGGTTGGTCATAATAGTCAAATATTTGAACAGGCAATCTCTCTATTCGGAAACCCAGTAGTACTGACTATTGATAGGAGGTGCTTTTACACCCTTTCATGGCAACCATAGATGTCTTTAAAAGAGGCTTATCTGATTCTTTTTACACACATTCAAATCATTCTGCTTTCTGTTTTCTGCAATTGCTACTTTTAATTTTAATTTTATCTTTGGGTTAGGCATACTTTGGCAGTTCGAATCTTCATACATCGAACGCACCGGTGCAAGTCAAGTAATTTAACACGCCTCGATTGCTATAAATTTCTCATTCTTCTTTCTCGAATTTTCATCATGCGATTTAATTTTTCTTTTAATATTGTTTCTTGTTTCCGTAATTCTAAAATTACAGATTTACGGATACGAAATTCTAATAATGAGCATTAAACTGATTGCCATAAGTAAGGTCACGCGAGGACACATAAGGTCACACGAGGAAGACACAGCCATGAAGACCATAGCCATCAAAGGCAGTGGACAGATTATCAGTAGACTGATTCCCAGCTCCATTTTCACCCAAGGGCCATCGACGTACAGCTACATCCCGATCAGGATTGGACGGAGCATCCAACCCCAAAGCAGAACTCTGATTTTCACCTACTACAATAGCACAATTATCCCCTGGATTCCTACAGACAACCGGAGCAGAAAACTCATCTACTACTAATGAGCCTAATTGATCGCCACACATTCCAAGAGATCCCACCTGATTCTGCATTGATTCAACCAGAGGCTGAACTACTGGATCCAGAACACTACACCTTGAATTTGAATTGCCCGCCACCTGCTCCGTAACACCCTAAAGTCAGCCCTGCTGGATCTAAACCACCCAGAACAGGCCTGGCGCTACCTACAAACTGCTATTTCAAAAGGCTGGGAGAGCTGGCCATAGACCCCTCCATAGCTGGATCCACTGTGCGAAGATCTTCAAAGTTCACTGATACCACCGGTAATCTAGCTGAAACCGGCGATCTTCCATCCCCCATGATAATCAAGACAATCAAATTCTGCAGAACTAGCTGACGCTAGGAGTGTTGACCATTACTAGGAGAAGAATCCAGATCCTCTGCTTGTGGAAAACAAGATTCCTGCATTGTGATTGGTCCACATTTTGTCACCACTACTTCGTTAGAAGCAGTGTGATGATGATGTGGTCCAATTAAATTCCAACAAACATAAATGTTTTATTTGTTACCAGTAGGGGATACAAATTCCTAAGAGAAAACCATCCTCCAATCTATCCACACACAGCAGGACACAACAACAAACCATTGAATCTGCATCTTCTACGTGCCACAAACCAGAAATCTTGTTTCCCCTGCGTCATGACTAGTCCATGTCATCACTGATATGTTGTCACTACATTAAATGCAGTGTGATTATGTGGCCCAATTAAATTGACTCAAACAAAAAATTTCTTTTAGTTACAAGGATCTAGACTCCAAGCTAGCCATTAGATAGCTGATGATATGACTCAACGTACTGATGGGACCTAACTAATAATTGATTACACTAATATTCATGCAGTAGTGTAAAAAATGAAAAAAAATAAAAATAAATAAAAAAGAAAGAAAAAGAAAAAAGAAAAAAGAAAAGATCTCAGCTCGTCTTGAGTACTGGATTTCACCAAGGCTTGAGAAAAACTCAATTTGTTCACAACTCAGTAAAAACCTAAGAAAAAACCGACTGCGTTTGAAAAAACTCTACAAAAATCAGGAAAAAGCCAGAAAAAAAATAAAAAAAATCAATAAAACTCTTGACTTAAATTGGCACAACTCACTACTATTTATGTATTATCTTTACACTATACTTTTTAAAAGCCAGAAATTACTGGAAATAACTCCTAAAACCTCCTAAGTTCGGAGAAACTAGTCCTAGTTTTCGAGTTGAATCGACCCTAATGGGTTTCCGCTCAGGCTAACTTTTTGTATTTTTTAGCTATGCTTGGTATGTTGATCATCATGTTGTGGCTAACTTTTTGTACTCGATTGGATATCCTGTGCGTTGACCCATTTACAGGAAAGAGATGGTTGTACAGATGGTTCACATACAGCTTAAATTTCAATCAGTGCACTATTTAACATTGAAGGAGTATAGTTACACTGAAACACGGCTCTATTTGCTGCTCATACATCTTTTAATAGCTTGTCCATGGAATGAAATACAAATGAAAAAAGATAAAGAAAAGAGGCATTTAAAATGACATGATAAGATCAACCACACTCTCTAATGACTCATATGAAGAACCTCCTTTCCTTATACAATTCATTGCCTTTTCTTGTAGACCACTTATCCTCTCTCTCATCTTCTCCCCTTCAGTATCCACCATCAATCTTCTTATGGCCCATTCTATCTCATCTCTCTCGAATCCATTCTCAAGTTGCACTCCCACCCTCCAAAGACGGCTCACATACCTAGCATTTGCCTTTTGGTCCCATAAATAAGGACAACATAGCATGGGGACCCCTTCACATATGCTCTCCAACGTGGAGTTCCAACCATTGTGTGTCCAAAATCCTCCAACTGATGGGTGGGCCAGCACTTCTTGTTGTGGCGCCCACTTAACGATCTTGCCCCTCTGCATTGTCTCCTCTTCAAACACTTCTGGCAGTTCGACCCAGTCGTGGCCATGGATAGAACCGGGCCGGACCACCCACAAGAAGGGTTGATCACTATTGGCAAGCCCACAGGCTATCTCTACCAGATCTGTTTTACTAATTGAAGCTAAGCTCCCAAAACTGACATAAATGACGGACCGTGGTGCTTGTTTGTCTAGCCAAGCCATGCAGCTGTGGTCTTGTGTTAGCAAGCTGTTCGACGAGCCCGGTGAGAATTTATTGAGTGGGCCGATCGTGAAGATCTGAACAAGATGATAATCTCGTCTTAGTTTCTCCAGTTCAATTGGCTCAAGATCATTGAATGTGTTCACCAGGATGCCAGAAGAGGCCTTTATTGCATTTTCCATCTTGATCGATAATTGATATACCATCTCAAGATCGGCCGTGCTGAAGCTGGGTAGATCCTTGACTCTGAGGGGTGGAAACTCCGGGACCAGCGAATCCAGCTGTTTATCTGGTTAGACAAATTAGTGAACGTGTTGATGGGAACAGTTAGGAGCGAAGGCCCACCCATTAAGAAAATTGTGGCGCCTACTGTCTTGTGATACATCCAATCCATCCTTCATCTGTGTCCCCTCGTTTCTCTATGGTGCTGAAAATCATCCCAATCCAATACTCAGGTTTGCCACACCACAAGAATCAGTTGGGAAGGGAAGGCCCACCATTGAGAACCTTCCAGATTGTCTGCAGGGCCCACCACGTTTTGTTTATGCAATCCAATCCATTCAGAAGAAGCGTCTCACCAGGATAATCAGACACCACGTAAATAAGGTCATTTGAAAACTGAATTATTTGAGAGGTTCTATACATGATTAGACATGGTGTGGCCCCCTCATTTTAGATTGACCCTTATCTTTGGATGGATGGATTGGACATCATGTACACATCACAATCAGCCCCTAAAAATGTATCCAATCAAGATTTCCAAACATCCAAACAGGCAATTAGGCCGATAACATACACATGCACACATACCTTTCATGGAAAAGTATCCCTTTTCTCTCAGAAGCTTATAAGTTGCAGTGGCAGTGGTGGCACCATTGGCACGTAGCACAATCCTTGGCAGCCCTAATTGGTCGGCGACCGCTTGAGTGAAATGGAAGACCGTATCGGTGATGATGCACTTGATTGGAGGATCTGGGCCATCCGATAGTAACCGAGACAAGCAATCCTGGAACGGTTCTCGGCACGTATTGTTGAGGATGGAGATAAGGGTTATCGGGTCCTCGTTTAAGGCCTGATTGTCCGATAAGCCGTCCGATATGGACTCAAAGTGGAAGTTGGGGAAGTGGGATGGATTGGGAGAGTTGAAATGAGTGTGAATTATGGTGATTGAGAATCCTTTGGAGTGTAGGAGAGTGGCCAGTTGAAGCATGGGATTTATGTGTCCTTGAAATGGGAGTGGCAACATCACCAAACGAGGGGCTTTCATTTTCTGGATTTGCAGGTCTTTTGCCTCTTCCATTGATTTTGGGAGGTGATCGGTTGCACTGGAAATGAGCCACTTAGCTTTTGGGCAACTTCAGGTGAGGCCAGAGGGAGAATATGGATAGGGGTGTTATTTTATACTCCGGGAGAGTGTGACACATGATGCACAGGCACCCAAAACTTGTAAGTGTTGCGTACATGAATGAAATTAAACCGTCTAAATTGTGGAGCCCACTGTCAATAAAACAATATCAGGAAATCGGTTTAGATTAATAATCACCACCTCTGATTACTGGGGATGCTTACTGGTAGAGAAAGAACCATTAGATATTGTTTATTTTTAATTGTCCATAAATGTCCATCAATCTGATAGTCAGGTAATCAATTTGTGCAAGTTTTGGTCCATTGATTCATCTAAACTGAGATCCAGAATTTGGACAGCTTTTATTTTAGGTACTTATAGGCTATCTAAGCAATTTCTGAAGTACCTGAGTATCATCCATTGTACTCTGCCAGAGTATCACACACAACCTCGGTGTTGTTCAGTGCCCGTATTCTATCCGCGCCATCCCTCCACTTTACCATATCATTTTAGGAAATGGGCCGAAAAATAAACATATACTAGACCAGGCTACGGAAAGCAGTGGTGATTGAACGCCCACAATTAATAACTTTTTGGGGGCCACACACGTTTTAGATCGAACTGATATTTTTATTGTCCCTTTTTTTTTTCTTTTCTTTTTTTTTTGTTATTTTTTACACACACACACCCCCACACACTCACACCACACGTGCACACCCCACACGCACACAGGGGGATTTCACCACCATGGGTACTCGAACCCTTGACCCGGTGTTAAAACCCCGAGGAGTATACCACCCGTATAAGAGTAAGGACCATATTTTTATTGTCCTTCAATCCAGTTCTGCGTTATCTTATCAATGGTTTAGACGGCAATACAGTTAGTCTAGGAAACTTACATACATCATGGATTTAGTGAGTGGGTGTGTTGGACGCTTAATATGAACCCGTAACTAGAGCTGGGCAAGAGATCACACGACTCGTTAAACTCGACACGTATGCCTTGTTCAGATCTAACTTCTATGAATTGAGTCGACTTCGTCCATCCAAACTCAAATCAAGTCGAGTTTGAGTCAAACAACTCAATTAGACCTGAAATCAAACTTAGTACTGACTCAACTTAATCAAACCCCCCCCTCCCCCCAACACACACACACTTGACTCAACTTAATCAAAAACACACACACAACCCAGGCTCGATCAGATTAGGCATTCTAGACTTGGTACCAAGTCAGGTCAAGTTAAAGTCAAGCTTATTTCAAAATCAGGTCGAGTCCAGTCAACCCTAGCTCGGTCTGATTTGACTCGATGCCTAGCTCCTTCCAAAACTCCACCCTAGATTTTAGTTCGCCTTCATATTCATTGCAAACGAATGCTACAAATTAAGATCAGATCCAGCTATCCAGTGGGCCCCACCATGGATTTTTCACTGAAGAAAAATTTGCACAGATCTGCCGATACTTTGGTTTAAACTCTCACTTTGGAGGCCATGGAAGGACTATTGGGGTGGGCAGTACCTGTAATTTTGGAGAAGGTGGCCATTGATGGTGAGCCCCACTGTTGAGGGTAGATCCAGGATGATCGGGACATGGTTGCTAATATCCTGACTGCGTGGACATCAAGGCCAAACACCCTGATAGGCACCATGTACATGTTGTTCATATATGATCCCTAGCATCCCTTCCAAAATCCTGATTAACGGTCGCCGTAGATCATAGAAGCCACGGTGCCTGTATTGCGTCCTATATTAAAATAGGGCAGGGTGCAGAGCCAACTAGCTGTAGATGAAAAATACATGCAACTGGCTTCACGTGCGGTCCACCATGATGTATGCTTCTCTCCACGTTCTTATTTGGATCCACAAGGATCCGGACTTTGATCAGCACCTATTCGCGCGTCAGTCCACCTACGCGTGGAAGTGTTTGGTATTATTCAAACTCGATTATTATATGCATTTATGGCCACATCAATAAGGTAATTAAAGTGGCCCACAAATCATGACAATTTAATGTGGACCAAATTATAAAATTAAAAAAAAATAATAACCACCCTAAAAGCTTGAAATGCATGCGTGGTCCACATGACTGTCAGCATGATTCATGGAGCATCCCATGTTCATCATGGGACAACCATGTGGGGCTGGTTGGACAATAAGTACAAACAGTGCGTGAGCATCAACATGTCATGTGTGTACTACATCTGCACCGTCCAAAAGGTCTAACCTACCGTGGAGAACTTACGGGAAAAAATAAGCCTGAGATCCGCACGAGATGGCCACACATATACTTTGTATCACGCAGTTGTCATTTATTCTCTATGGTGTGCCCCACCAGGCGAGTGATTTGCCTTGTTTTTTTCTCTAGGTGATCTTGATGGTTCTTTTGGATGGGTTGGATGTCTTGCACACAGGACATGTGGCCTGATCTGGAGGCTCTAGGTGATCTTGATGGCTCTAGTGGTTAATTTCCAACCTTTCGTGTGTGACATCTAATCCGTCCAGTATGTTGGCCCCATCGCAAGGTTCGCCTCGTGGGAAAATCAGCTCTCTCATGAATTGTATTACACTTATATTTTGCTATTTATCAAATGATAGATTTTATTTTATTATTTTTTATTATTTTTAATGGCCTGGCTCACCTAATAAGTAAATAGGGCTGATTTCTACATTAAATGATCTTTATTGTATACCAACATATTTTTTTTATAAATTTTTTAATTTTTTAAATGGACAGGTATATATATTCAATGAAAGAGTTGCCACAAACGGCTTACAGCGTAGGATTCGGGGTGGGCACTCAATAGCCCCGAAGTTATCCACGGGGTGGACTGTAAGTTGTAGTTACATATTGGAAGGGTCGTTGGATGTCACATGCACTCGATAGGCATGAAGTTATCCACTAGGTAGATTGTAAGTTGTGGTCCAACCGGTTGGACTTGATACCTCAATATAAATTAAACTATGCATGGAAAGCAGGATTTGCTTAATATATTTATAAAAGTGAGTCTGTTTCCTGCACACACAATTGTGGGTCAACTGATTTTAGAGGTTCTAGGAATACATTTATATGGTATGGCCAACCTGAGCTTTGGATTCGCCAGAGCTTTTCAATCAAGTTAAAATAAGGTGGATCATATGGTAGACGGTAGGCCCACATTGCTTTGTATAATAACCTTGTTCTACGCATGGTTTAAATGAACGTGCACTTTTATTGTACTACAACTCATAGAGCTTCCTCGAATTCACCAGGATAAAAGAAGAAATAATTTCATTGATAATAAAAAATGAAATTATGAGTCTTTAAATAAGGAACTCAAAACTAGGATGGAGTTTTAGACTTAGACTCCAACTCAAACACTCTAAAAGTATGACTTATATAAATAATAAATTTATTATTTATAAACAGTCTCTATCCCTACTTACACATCTTGGTTTTTAGCTAAAACTAGTAAGTGTCGAATTTGGCCCAACCATGTTATTATCCTAACTTTTCTAAGTGCACAACTTCTACTCAAATTAAAACTTACTATTTATAGTAAAAATGAAATTAAACCAGACTTTTGACCATCGATCTGATGGAATCTTGCAAATTCAGCGTGGGTAACATGCATAGCGGGTTGGTTGGCTTAAGTAGGTTCTCCTACTCCAAAATCATACGTAATATGTCAAAAAACTCATCCTGATTTGTGAGATATGACTATTTTAAGGTCTTGATGGTCCAGATCAGTTCCACCTCCGATCAAGCCTTCTTTGGTCCTTCTTTGGTCCTTCTTTACCATGAAAGTGTTTACGACCCACTCTACATCATATAGGGATTTATTTGGTAATCTGTTTGCACATCAAGTAGACACTCTTAAGTGTTACACGTAACATACATTAAGTTAAAATAAAAGTAGTAAATTGTGTAAGGCACCATTAATAAGTCACAATCCAATAGCCATAATGATTTAATAATCCTAACCGTTGCCTTGTGGACAAATGTTGGTTGAAACATGACCATCATGAAAATTTTCTTTTTGGGCCTCTAATAAATATTCACAAATCTGATTTTTTGATAACCAAATTAACGAAATATTTGGGTCATGATACATCTAAACTGCGACCATATTCCAAGGAGTTAATATGCACCATACTCAGGCAATTTATGCAATGGTAGGGGATAACCCTCATAGATGAGTCCGTTTTGCTTTGTGCCAGCAAATGCAAAATCAATCGGCTCAATCAGAATAGAAGCTTTACACAAAAAAGAAATATAAGTTATACTAAACATGATTGATTTTATTAATATAGTACCTATTACCAACCATTGTGCTTCACAATTATATATAAATAAAAGAGAGAACCAAAATAAGTACCTGGCGTGCCTATTAGAATAGATGATTAAGGCAAGTGGCTAGTAGGATACGACTGGAGTATGAACAACAAAATCGTAACTTAGATAAACATGCACGGTGATCAAACAACTTGAGGCCGCAGATATTTAGTCTACTTTTAAGATAAATGTACAACAGTGATATCTATTGGATAGTAGTGAACTAAACTAGGAAAAGTAAGATATACATAAAAGTAAGGTAAATGAAGTAAAAAGATGTATTTGGGGTGTAGCCTGAACTCTTTTTCTGATGCAACTTTTATACCTTTCCTGGGGAGATGAGAGCCCCTCGCTAGGCTTTTGGATCCTTCATGCGGGCTTTTCGAATACGGAATATTTTTGGTAGCATATTGGGACTTGCCTTAGAAAGAAAGGGCTTCAGATTCACTGGCTTCTTGGATATTTTTTTCGTAGCTAATCCTTCACGGAGATTTTTGCCGCCCACTAAAGATCGGGCTTGGGACCATCAAAGCTTCTCTAATGAAAACAACAATGCTGAGGCCTGAGGAGCTTAAGGGCTGATCTCTATCAAACATGGCCAATCAACATCTCTGTTGATGGTCCACCTTGTCAACTTTGAGGTGTTGGACAGTCTGAATCAAACAACCACTTTCATTTAACCATCCAAATGATGATAGTTTGGAGTAATGGAGGGATTTGAATCTTGACACTAATCTGTCACCTGGACATACTAGATCTCGTATTCTCTTGATTTCGATCATTGTGTAGAATGGGACCTAATATAGGTTCAACCAACCCTTTGCGATTCGTATCTAGGACTGTATTCGGGTTGATTCGGATGTCAATGTAACGTATTGGTCTTCAAAATCTTTTGGATTATTGTTGGGTTTTTTTTATCGTATCTGGGAAAATCTTTAATTTTAGAAGGATTGTAAGAGATAACATCGCAGATAAGATCATATCTAGTTATGAGATAACATACACTTGCTCAATGGATCTTTAATTTATAAAAGTCTCAAGCACGTTGCATCGTTTAATGGGCATATTAATCATGGCCATGTGGCATTTGACGATTCATCCCTTTAATGGACCTGATAAAAGTTTATACCATCACAATAATTACAAAATATGTGACGCCAAAGGAAAATCAAATGTTGATGTAGAGTGGGTCCCGGACAATTTCATGGCCAAGATGGATCAGAAAAGGCCCAGTCGATGACAGAAGTGATCCGGACCGTCGGACCTTAGATCGGGTGTATCTCACAATTTGGAATGAGTTATCTGATATAAAATATATGATTTTGGGGTAGAACGAGCTACTTTAGCCAACCAACCAGGCATGGCAAAGTTGCGAGAGCTGGATTTGCGAAATACCCCTGAATCAACAGTCGTTTCCCTGTTTTAATTTCATTTTTACTATAAATAGTAAGTTTTAGTTTGATTATAACTCTTCATCCGTCGGGCTTTAAGCATTACGTCTAACGTGAAAAGAGCTTAGAATAATTAGGAGAACGGTTTAGTGAAGCCAAATAGGACACTTACTATTTTTGGCCGAAAACCTTGTGTGTAGACATCACGATCATCTATAAATAGTAAACTTACTATTTATAGTAAGTCACGGATTCTAGGAGTTTTAGTTGTAGTTTGATTCTGATTTCTTTTTCATTGCTTGGTACCCCTATTTAAAGGGTTGTGAACTCATTTTTATGGATCAATTAATCAATTTTGAATTTATTAGAATTTAATTCTATTTTCTGCTTTTTTACCTCGTGGATTCAAGAAGTCTCTGTGAGGAGTCCAGAGAAGCTTCGTGGATTCGGAGTAGTTATCCTCATCATGTTCATCCCCACGTGTAAGACTTGTATCTTAGTCCGTACCATTCCGCAGACTTCCGGGGTCTTACCGGTCGAATTCCAGCAACCTTCGACCCTTAACTAATATTTACACGCGACCCTGATTCGTATGTCATCAACCCATATCGACTCAACCCAAGATCTTTATCATAGCGACCGCGCCGTCACTGCGATTTCGATGCTGCGACTCGCGCGCTGAGGTTATACCCTAGTCAGGAGATGTAGGCCGACGTTCGGTACGAGGAAAACGCCGCGCGTTGTGAAACCTAAGAGAATCTCTACGAGATGTCACATCAATCTCATCAATCAATCCATCTCATCACATCACATGTCAAGTACACATCACCTTTCACCCATTCTCAAGCAACCCCAAAAGTCAAGAATCTCTTACAAAGCCCATACCTTTCTTACACCAAAAACCCTCAAAGTCAAAAAGGTTCTTACACCACCCATGCTTTTCTTACACAAATGGCTACAAAAGTCAAGATTTTCGTACACACTCATCACTCACCACATTCATCACCCATCTATCTCTCTCTCCCTTTTACAACTCTCTCTCTCTCATTTTCAAACTCAAAAATCCAAACAAGAAACACCTCCATACGTATGAGCTCTCCAAGCCCTCCCAAGCAACAAAGGTGGCCCACTTTCCTATCCCATCATCTCTCATCTCAACCATCCATTCCTCATCTCCTCCATTGAAATCGAAGCTAAGGAGCTAAGGAACCCCTAGGAGCAAGAAGATCGAACGGTGGGTGATTTTTAAAAAATTTATTTTCATTTATTTGTTGATTTAAGGGCCACATGTATTGGGACCCACCTTGAGATAGGCCTTGTATCAAAGAGGGACCCATAGTGTCGGGGCCCCTCCATTCTTGCCGATGTCTCTCTCTCTCTCTCTCTCTCTCTCTCTCTCTCTCTCTCTCTCTCTCTCTCTCTCTCTCTCTCTCTTTCTATGGCCATGGCCCACCTATGATGAGTGTTTTTCATCCATACCATCTATCGGTGGAACCCATCTATGTGGGACACACCATGATATTTATATGTCATCCCAACCGTCTATAGGGGGGCCCACCTTGTTGTGGCTAACAGTGAGGTGTGGCCACTATTGAAGTATGATCTGACGTGGGCCCCACCTCCATAACTCGTGGCAAACCGAGTGGAAGGTACCTCGTTCAACACTGGAGGTCTGGCATCGATCCCTGGTGGTGGCTAACATGGAGTATGCGTACTGACGTGGGTGTCCTCACGTCAGTGGCTAAAAAAAGAAAAGGAAAGATTTTGGTGGGCCAGCTCATGCAGGCCCCACCTTGATGTATTTGTTCAATCCATGTCGTTCATCCCTCTTTCCAACTCATTTTAGGCGTTGGGCCGAAAAATGAGGCTGATCTGTCAATCAGGCGGGCCATACCATAGAAAACTATGTTCCCTACTATTAAGCTAATAGGACCCGCGTTGCTATTTCTACTCACCAAAAATGCCGAACATTGGGCTTGTTCGGCTTGTTCCTAAGGAGTGGGTCCCACATGTGTTTTTTTTTTAAGAAAATAAAAAAAATAATAAAAAAATATAAAGGCAAGAGGCAGCGCCTCTGCCTCTCTGACAACAGCAGCAGCAGCTGCATGCCGCTGCGTGCAGCGGGCGGGCGGGCGGGCAGTGTCCCGCGGCTGCTGTTGTGGGCCCCACCATGATGTATATGTGGAATCCATGCCGTCCATATGGTGGGCCCTTAGGGCAATGGGTCATCCTCCAAATTTCAGCCACATCCAACGCTCGGGTGGCCCACATCATGGGAAACAGTGTGATTGAACATCTGCCCTTGAAACCCTTTTCCTGGGTCACAGAAGTTTTGGATCAAAATGAAATTTGTTTTCCCCTTTCATCCAGGGTTGTATGACCTTATCAACGGGTTGGATTTCAAATAAACCTTGAGGTGGGCCCCACGTGGAGCCCACAGTGATGTATATGTTTTGCTTCCACCGTCCAGCCCACTTAATACATGTGTTTTATTCACGCCACCCCCCTGGCTAAATGACAAATAAATATTACAGTGCCCCCCCTGGCCCACACGCTGGATGGATGGTAAATAAATATTACAGTGGACGCCACCATGGTGCATGTGCAGCATCCAAACCGTCCATCCACTTGTGTATTCTAAGGCCCACGGGATTGGACCCATTTTGATTTAATTGTGGTGTCCATTAAGGCCCACTGTGGCATTTATAAAGCCCATGAGATGGGGCTCATATTATGGTATTTGTGGCCATTGTAGTGGCCCATCTGATATGACTATAAAGCCTATGGGTTTAGGCCCATTTGACATATAATGCCTATGGGTTTAGGCCCATTTTGATTTATATAAAGCCTATAGGATTAGACCCATTTGATATGTATAAAGCCCATGAGATTTGGCCCATTTAAGACACATAAGGCCCATGTGATTAGGCCCATTTGATGTATTCTAAGGCCCATGGGATTAGGCCATTTGATGTTTTAGGGGCTCATGGGTTAAGGCCCATAGAGATGTACTAGGGCCTATGGGTTGAGGCCCATTTGATGCACATATGGGGCCCAATTGGTGTGGCCCATTTGTTACATATAAAACCCATGAGATTAGGCCCATTGAATGCAATCTAAAGCCCACGGGTTATGACCCATTGCAATGCACATAAGGCCCATTGGTGCGGCCCATTTATGTGGCCCATTTGATGAACATAAGGCCCATATGATATGGCCCATTTGATGCATTTAAGGCCCAATGGAACGTACCTAAAGTCCATTGCAATGTGTGATCCCAATACAGATTATGTAACGATGTTTACGGTGATCATGCCTTGGGAGCAATGTTGGTTTGACGTCCACATTGTGAGTATAATGTTGGTTAGATGTCCACATTACGACTCTCCCTAGGGCCTATTGATAAACAATACTTGTTGTGTGTCGGCCGTCTAGGCCACCTGCGTTGTATGGATATTTCATTACTTTATTACATGTTTAGTATAGTTTCATGACTCATGATCATACGCATCATATGTATGCTTTATATGAGAGGTGACTGATCATAGCATATGCCTTCGGGCAAGTTGTTTATGGGCTCTCGATTAGGCGGTGCTGTCCTACATGAGCGCACGATACGCGCAGGATTTGCCGCATGATTGGATAGTGTGATTCATACATTTCACACTGTATGACATAATTACTGTATGCCCTAGCGTCATCGGGGTTGTAGCCTACACAGGCGTATCGTGGTTGGCAGGATTGGATACCGAAAATCTCATTCTACATGGGGGCTATAGATATCCCTGGGTGAAAGTCCCAAACCCTTATGGTACTAAGAGGTTACTCCAACGTCTAGACCGAGTAGGTAGATGAGCATTGAGTGCCGATTAGTAGATGGTTGCGCTTTCCACTGTGTCGTGGTCGGTTGGAAGGGGGTGCGGCCTTACCAGCCCGAGTGTAGGGGGCAATGTTAGGCTGAGTCTGACCAGCTCGAGGAATGGGTCCGCTATCGACGATTCGAGCCCGATATTAACAGACGGATAGTGAGGTCTCTTCCACTTATCTTATTGCGCGCGATGAGGCGGCTATCTGGTTTAGAGTGTACTAGACCCCGGTGATATCCCAGATTTGAGGTGTATTGATGTGTGGACATAGATGAGGATTTGTATGCTTGAGTTACATTTCACATCGCATGGCCTTGGGATGGCTGATATCATTCATGTCTTGCATCGCATAGCTTTGGTACGGCTAATGATTTTCATGGATCCATCTGCATATTCCGTATTACTCTGATATTACATGTTCATATTACTACCTTATACACACATTTTCACCGCCCTCTAAGTTTTCTATAAGCTTATGCACGACCGTTGCGTGCAGGTGACGTTGGATCGCAGCAGCGCTGAGACTTGAGCAAGTGACAGATTACTCTAGAGTTTTTGGTCTATCATCATTGTATTTCCCTTTATGCTCATTGTACTTGTAAAGTTTTTGATCATAGTGAAAATGTAATGGAGTTTTTTGTTATTGTTTGTGGGTTATGCCTTTAGTTATGCTTATCACGATTCAAAATGATCTTGAAAATTCTCCTCGTAGCATCCCAGGATCGGAACTTGGTGAATGGGAGCTGGGAGCCGACAATGGAGTTCTACGGAGGCTGTCGGCGCCAGATTCTGCGATCGGGAATTTTGTGAGCCCGGTTTCTGAGTTTAAGGCGTGACACCGCGTCAATTGGTATCAAAACGAGGATTCCTCTCTGACCAATGGTAAACAATAAAGGTATGAATCAGAATCCTGTTGACAGTGATACAGGGATTCGTTATCTTTCGAAAAGAATGGAAGCTTTCCACTGGGAGAGTCAGTTGACCATACAAGGGCTGCAGGTAACCCTCAACCATTTTGCGGATGCGTTACTTCTACCCCGAGGCCTAAGCGGTGCTCCACCACCTATGGTTACTCCACCACCCATGGTGGCTCCACCACTTGTGGTGGCAGTACGACTCAACCCGAATTTTCGTAGAGCACTACCAGTGGCAAACCGTAGGGCTACACCAGATGATTCAAGTTCTAGCGACAAGGATCTTAATGAGGGTTTTTCCCGAAGACCAATCCATGGAGGCTGAACTTCCTAGTTTTAACTTTTTATGACGTATAGAAGATTTTCTCAATTGGTTAGCCGTAGTAGAGAGATATTTTGATTATATGAACATGTTAGATCATAAAAGGGTAAAATTGGTAGCATTTAAATTAAAATCTAGTACTTCTGTATGATGGGAACAATTACAACTCGCACGAGCCTGTTAGAACAAGGCGCCCATCTCATTATGGCCACAGATGAGACATCTTCTTCGATCACGATTTCTCCTCAGTGATTACGAGCAGATATTATTCCAGAAATATCAAAATTGCTAACAAGGAAATCAAACCGTCACAGATTACACTGAAGAATTCCAGCGGTTGGCTACATGAAACGATGTATTAGAATCTGGGTCACAAAAGGTGGCACAATTTATAGGTGGGTTGTGACCGACAATTCAGGACCGAGTTCAGATGTACCCAGTCAGGATCGTGAATGAAGCAGTTCAATCGGCGGGTAGGGTAAAAACACAACTTGCAAGAGCTCTTACTCGTCCATATCCTTCAACTCGACCTCCCATGATGGATCCCACGCAGGATTCAGTGCTGGCACGAAGAAAAGATCTAGTAGGAGAACGTCCTCAACCTCTTACAACCGCAAACTGTGATACGGGGAGCAGCTCATTCAGACCTCAACGTGCAGCACCTACAACAACGGGCCCAAGTAGGATTCCAAATCCTTATGCTCGGCTAAGGTCGAATAATTGTAACCGCTGTGGCCAGCCAGGCCACTGATCAAACACTTATCCTTAATGTCCCACAGTACACCTGACTATAAAGGAAGGGGGCACTAAAGATGAGGCCGCAGAAGAAGACCATGGCTTTGATGCACATGAACAAACCACTAAAGAAATAGCAAGTGGCGATGAAGTGACGAGTGAAGGTCGTGGTGAATTTCTAGTTGTGAGGTGATTACTGTATGCCCCATAAAAGGAATTACATCCACAGCGACACAGTATATTTCGTACTTGGTGCACTGTCAATGAAAGGGTTTGTGATGTAATCATATACAATGGTAGTAGTGAGAATATCATCTCAAGAGTGATGGTGGACAAATTGCAGCTACTAATAACAAAACATCCTTCTTCATACTCAATTGGTTGGATTAAAAAGATAAATGAGACCAAGGTAACTGAACAATACACTATCTCATTTTCAATTGGGAAAAATTATAAGGATCAAATACTTTGTAATGTGGTCAACATGAAAGCTTATCATATGCTACTCGGTCGACCTTGGTAGTCGAACCGTGATGCGACCCATCGGAGACGAGATAATGTCCACATATTCGTCAAGGATAGTCAAAAAATAATCATTGCCCCTGTGTCACTAGAGAACCACCCTGAAGCCTCTAAAGTGGAGGGGATCGAGTTTCCTCTTGACCATTTGGGTTTTCATGGAGGAATCCAAGGAAACCGATGAGGTATACGCCGTACTGGTGAAGGGCGAGGAAGAGGAACCCTCAAATATCCCTTCAAGTTTAAGACTGTTGTTAAACGAATTCAAAGAAGTCTGACCTGAGGATTTACTTGATGGATTGCCCCCATGAGGGACATCCAACATCACATAGACTTCGTCCTTGGGGCTAGCCTACCCAACTGCCCTCATTATCGGATGAATCCGAAGAAGTATGAGATACTTCAGGGGCAAGTGGATGAATTGATTTATAAGGGTCTCTTAAGAGAGAGCATGAGCCCATGTGTCGTACCAATATTATTAACGTCAAAAAAAAGATAGAAGCTAGCGTATATGTATCAACAGCTGGGCAATCAACAAAATTACCATCAAATATCGATTCCCAATACCATGGTTGGACGACATGCTCGATATGCTAGAAGGGGCCAAGGTGTTCTCTAAACTAGATCTAAGTAGTGGGTACCATCAGATTCATGTCCGACTTGGTGATGAATGGAAAACGGCATTCAAGACCAAGGGTTGTATGAGTGGTTGATCATGCCCTTCGGCTTATCAAATGCACTAAGTACTTTTATGCATTTGATGAATTAAGTTCTAAAATCGTTCACCGATCGATTTGTGCTAGTATATTTTGATGACATTAATATATAGCCAAGATGAGGCGGAGCACGAAAAACATCTCAGGCAGGTTGTCACGCCCCAAACTCAGAAATCAGGCTCACAAAATTTTCAATCACCGAATCCGGTGCCGACAGCCTCCGTAGTACCCTATTCTCAATTCCCGGCACGTATACGCCGGATTCCGATCCTGGGATCCTACAAGGAGAATTTTTCAATGTACATTTGTCTCGTAATAAGTATAACCACAAGTTTACCCAAATCACAAAGGCAACATCATCATCACATATCCATTAATATAAACATTTGAATATAATACTTTAAGGGAAATACATATATCGAAATCAAACTCCAGAAGATCGCTACACGCTCCAAGTTCAACGCTGTTACAACCTAACCCCACTTACACACATCTATCATGCATAAGCTTATAAAAAACTTAGAGGGTGGTGAAAGTGTGTGCACAAGATAAGTGTCAAGTATGCAATATCAAAGTGATCAGAGTAAGCGGGAATACTAATAAGACCATGAATCGTATGATATCAGAGTAAGCAAAAATATACTAGTAAGTCTCTAAGTGCTATCAGTCGTACTAAGGTTATGTGATGCAAAACATAATAAGACAATAACAGATGCTGAGGACGCAATGCAATATGCAAATCCTGATGAGCCATGGATACCATCAACCTCATCTAGGCTATACATCAAACCTGCGTATATCGTGCGATCATTTGGGGATAACTGCGTCTTACAAGGAGTCTTATAACATCTCAGCCCAATGACATCTACTTTAATCAATCATCCATCACAACATGCATATGAATGATTGAGGTCCATAGAACGATAGCGGATCTGTGACGCCCTGAAAATCGGGGGTCGAGTATAACTCAGCTCCCGAGTTCCAGAACATCACTTATGCAACATTTTTAATGATGGATGAATGTTGTCTATATTTGTACATAAAACATGAATTTGATTAACCCAAATCAACAAAAATAATCTAGGGATAATTGTAATACGCAAGCGGAAGACTGGTATAAATATATAAACTAGTATAAGTCTCCAAAGTATGTATGTAATGTCAGGTCAATATTTAAAAGTGTTGTGTCAAGATACAAAACATCAAAAAAAAAATGTAATAGTCCTCTACAAGTATAATCCCTAAAGCCCCGTCGATACGGACTCGACTCACGCAAATCCGTTCGAAAACTGCATATAAGAGAATGCCTCCTCATCATCCTCGAACTCCGACTCTACCTCGTGGGTCGCATCATCATCTGTAACTAAGACAGAGTCTGTTTAGTGTTTAAGCACCGTCCTAGAACGTGGGAGTGAGTGATCAACTCAGTGGAGCTATACAGCAAGGGTTAACATGTTATCAATTCAGTCAAGCAATAATGATAAAGCAGCACAATCAAACATGTCCTAGATACTCTTGTTAATGCAAGAATGATATGCGATAATGATGCATGCCCTTGCCTGCACTCCCTCAGCATCTTCATCTTACGGCGCGCATGACAACCACCTGAAAGTGCTCTTCCACGCCAAAGTACATGCAATGCGATGCATGGACGTGATTACCAAGTTCATATTAGTCCTTTTCATATAGCCGAATTGGGAAGCTAAGGTACCTCCCTTATATCAATTTCCAAACAATGATCCATTCTAGGATCGTCAATCCTAGTAAATCTCATACGATGTTATAGTTCTAGGTCGCTATAAAGGGCTCGTCACCAATTAATACAGGCCTAATCATACCCTGAATACTACGTTAGGGCTCGTCGCCTCAATGTAGTCTCAGGATATACTCGAGGTCACTACAGAGGGCTCATCACCAATTAGTGTAGGCAGACAACATGAATACAGTGTCCCATACCACCGTATTCGGCTCACGAGTCTGAGTTGCTCACTGGTCACTACAGGGAGGCTCGTCGCCCCAGGGTAGGCCGACAACTCGACCACGGTGTCCCATACCACGATGCCCGGCTCATGAGTCTTAGCAGATCAAAGTACCAAGGTTAATAGAGTTTCACTGATGAGTTTGGTACCTTAAATTCAAACAGTAGCGTCCAAACATGGTAAACATACATCAGGTCAATCGGATTAATTGACGAGCTCGACTTGAACAAGCACACGTTGAGTTGATCGACATGAAATACATAAGCACTCTATGTGGCCTAACCACTGTCGAACATCCCAAGTACGGCTCGGATTCGTAGAACACATCCTGCATGGCGAAAACAACCTCATCCACCAGTTTAAGGACTGTTAGCGATTACCTGGACTGTGATAAGTCCCAACTACGTACAATTACAATAATGAATATTTAAATCAAATCCCACAATCATATGAACATGTTATGGAATATAACTTAAACATGAATACACAGTACATAGAGGGAATCATACACATAGTTAACATGAATAAGTAAGCTAAACAGTTCATGGAGGAAATCATACATACAGTTAAGGTAGTTGGGATTTATATCTCAACTCCCTTATAAATCACACTTTACTAACTACTAGCTCATTCAAACATTTTTTACAAACATTTAGACTACACTTCTCAACATACATCACGTATGTCGGTTGTATTACGTATTAGGGCAAATCGTTTTACCAAGGAGTTGTCGCATACATCATAATTATGTACCTATGACAGTTAATCATGGAAACCACAAAATCAGATTTCAAATGTACACAAACATTTCAACAATTACATGAATTTTCCTATAGACTACATTGTTCATATGCATACGTAAAACGAAACAGATATTGCATTTGGCATGTGAAATAGCATCCATGTCAGTAATAAATCATTATCTGACATTGAAAGTCTTAAAAACCATAACCTAAACATATATAGTCCATATCTTAAACCGATAAACGCATAACGGATATGATTTAAACGATAAGTCTTCGTCAATGGCGGATTAGCAACCTAGAGTATGAAATAGGTCAGCTACATCATTACTTAAACTATTTGAAACCCTAGAACAGGTTAGGGTTTGATTTTTCTTACCCAAGTATAGAATTAGAATCGCCGGAATAACGATTTAGTTGCAATGGATAATCACGTGGAGAGGCAAGGTAGAATCCCTGGGTGAATCTCCAACTCACTCTCTCTCTCTCTCTTTCTCTCTCTTTCCATTCTTTTTTCTTAGCTAGGATTTAAAATTCGTATGGAATATGTGAGAGAGGGTTTAAGGCCCTTATATAGGCCTAGAACTGATGGAAACAGTCCCAGGGCCATGGTATACTTAGGTTATAACCCGTAACATCCCGAAAATCAGGGGTCCAGCATAAACTCCACTCCTGAGTTCCAGAACATCACTTATGCAACATTTCAATGATGGATGAATATCAGCAGCAGTAGTACATAAAACATGAGGTGGATTAAGCCAAAACAGCATATCATACTCCAGAGACAGTTAAATTAGCAAGCAGAAGAATGTGATATATATATAGAATATATGAACTGTTGTAGGTCTCCAGAGTATGAACATGTTACCAAGTTAACTAAATACATGTATACTCTACAATAGAAAGAAAAGAATATACATGAGTGTGTAAATAAAAAGTAAAATACCAAGTGTATTGGCATCTAATCAGTAACCCTGTAAACCCCGTCAATCAGAACCTGCATATAGGAGGGATCCTCCTCATCATCACCAAGTCAGCTCTGCTTCGCAAGCATCGACATTATCTGAAACTGAAATAGGAACTGGTTGGTGTGTACAACACCGTCCCGTAACGTGGGAGTGAGTAGCTGACTCAGTGGAATCATAGAGCAAGGGTTAACATGTTATCAAATCAATTACGCGATAATAGTAAAGCAAACAATCAGACATTCCTAGATACTGTGATTAATGTAAACATGAAATGACATGATGGATGCCTTCACCGACATACTCCCTCATGCGACACCATCTTACGTCCGCGGCATGCTCTCTTCCCTCAGTGCTCCACATCTTCCAGGCACATGCAATGCGATATGAATATGATTACCGATTTGTTATTAGTCCTTTTCATACAGCAGGATTGGGAAACTAGGGTACTTCTCTTGTATCATTCCCAACAAGGATCCTGTCTAGGGTCGTCACTCCCAGTAGTCTCATACGATGTTATATTTCTAGGTCGCTGCAAGGGCTGTCAGGGCTGTTACACGCACTCGTTGCTCCACTCCCACATCATCTTATCAATACAGGCCTAGTTGTACTCTTGTTACTACGGAAGGGTCGTCGCCTTACGTAGACTCAGAGTACCCTCGAGGTCACTACAAAGGGCTGCCAGGGCTATTGCTCATACTCATTGCACCGCTCCCCCATCACCTTATCAGTGTAGGCCGACAGCAAAAATATAGTGTCCCATACCACCATAATCTGCTCACGAGTCTGGGTTGCTCACTGGTCACTACGGGGAGGTTTGTGGCCCTAGCGTAGGCTGACAGCTCGACCACGGTGTCCCATACCACCATGCCCGGCTCATGAGTCTTAGTGCATCAAGGTACAATGGTTATCAGGGTTATCACTGGTAAGTTCAGTACCCTAGGTTCAAGCAGTTATGACGCATACAAGGTGAACATACAACGGTCAATCGGGTTACTTGATGAGTCCGACTAGCACGAACGCATGTTGAATCGACCGACATGAAGTACACAAGCACTTCGTGTGGCCTAACCACTGCCGACGACTCTAGTACGACTCGGGTTCGTCATACACATCCTTCGTGGTGAATAGAATCCAACCACGAATTCTAAACTGTTACCGACTGCCTGGACTAAAGTATAGCCCCAAACACTTGCAATCTAAATCAATAATCATATGAGAGAGACATAATTGAAATACAAGTAATTCCAGCAAGTTACCAGCATGTTATAACATACATCATAAGCAGTTAACCATACACGAGTACTTCACACATAAGAAAATCAATTGAAATACAACAAGTATAGAGGAAATCATATATATCATCAAATTAGTTAAGAATCCATTCTCAACGCTAATCTACAACACCATTTACTCAATACTTACTAATACATACATTTATACAAACATTTAGACTACACAACTCCAATGTACTTAATGTGTGTTGATTTCAACATATAATATGACAGATCCTTATATCAAGGAAATGTCTAATACACAACAATCATGTTCTTACATTCAAAACATATGGCAGGCATAAATCATATTGATTTAGGCATTTCAACAAACACTTAGTCTACACATATTAGTCTACACAGCATATGTCAGCCAATATGTGCATTAGGGCGAATCTCTTCGCCAAACAGATCATACACGTATAACTAGTATAGGTACACGGTAAATACTCATGGCAATCATATCAGCAAAATACGTACGTATACAGTATTTTCTACAAATACCTAAAATATCCTAAATCTCATATTCTCCGTACGCAGTCGAAATGGAAAACAGACTGCATGTTCTACATGTCAAACGGCGATCTTGTCGATAATCTACTATTAAATGATATTGAGATCTTTGAAAACAGTTAACCTAAGCATCTAGAATCCTCACCTTTCACCGTAGAAGCGTATCGATTCGAATAGAAAGTCTACGCTTCGTCAACGTCGATATGGCGACCTAATTTACAAGATAGGTTAGCTACTTCGCTACTTGTATCAATGGAATCCCTAAAACAGCTTGAGGTTAGGGTTTTCTTAACTAGAACGGCGTTGGAATCGCCAGAATAGCGATGTAGGTGGAAGGATCTGGCACGTGGAGCAGCAGGGAAGACTCCCTGGAAGAATCACCAACTTCTCCCTCACTTTCTCTCTCTTTTCTCTCCTCTCGCCTAGGGTTTTCCCCAAATTCGTATGGGTTAGAAGGCTAAGGATTTAAAGCCCTTTTATAAGCCCAAACATGACCAAAATAGACTCCAAGTCAAGGTATACTTGACTTATAGCCAAATCGGGTCTGTTCCGATCCAACGGAGCACTTCTGGAGGTCCCCTGACTGAATGTGGTCGGACTTAAGCTCATGGATGCTGGATCCTGATCATATTAAGTTTTCAGTTCGATAGGGTTCCCAGATCGCACGAGGTGGACCAGTTTTAGTTCAGCGGTCACTAAGACTCGATCGAGGATTCCAAGTACACTGACCTGAGTGAAAAATGTTCCCTAATCCGAGGGTGTATTTGGGTCAGATTCCGACGGTCGGAACGCTTAAAAAATGTCGCGCAAGCGACATGTGCCAGATTTATTTAAATTATATTTAATTTCTAAATAAATTCACTTTTCTCACACTCTTCACTCCGGACGCAAGGAAATGGTCTCAGGACATCGTATGGACTTGATTTTCGAAACGATTGTCAAGTCCAACTAAGCGGTCATTTTCGAAACGATTGTCAAGTCCAACTAAGCGGTCATAATAGTTTGAGATTGTAGATATCGGACTTTCGACGCGCGGTCTAGATCCAATACAAAGTTTCAAAGGGTTCCTGAGAACAAACAAGTTTAAAGTTTGATCCTAAGTTTTAGGGTAACGTAACGTCAATGATTCTATAGGTTTTGGGTCTTACAGATCGTATTTAAAGTGATTGGTGACAATTTCACAGGTCGTCTAGTTTAGCGCTGGCTAATTCACGTTAAATTTCTGAAGAATTAGGTTCTAAATGATTTATTTGGCTTTGGAATTAGGTTCTGAGAGGTTACCAAGGTGTTATGGTTGACCCATTGCCTAAGGACATCTAACCCCAGGTTGGAAAAAATTCAGGGTGTTACATAACCAAATCGGGCTTGTTCCGATCCAACGGAGCATTTCTAGAGGTCCCTTTGCTGAATGCGGTCAATCTTAAGCTCACAAAAATTGGTTCTTGATCAAGCTAAGTTTTCAGTCCGATCAGGTTTACAGATCGACCGTAGCGATCCAGTTTCAGTTCAATGATCACCGACACTCGATCAGGGTCACAAGTATATTGACATGTGTGGGACATCTTCCCTGATCTGAGGGTGTATTTGGGTCAGATTCTGATGGTCTGAATGCTTATAATCGGCCCGCAAGCGACACGACTCAGATTACTTAAATTCGTATTTAATTTCTAAAAATATTCACGTTTCACGCACTTAACTCCAGACTCAAGAAAATAGTCTCAGGACCTCATTTGGACTTAATTTTTGAGGTGATTGTTAAATCCAACTAGGCGGTCATAATTGTCTAAGTTCATCGCTATCAGACTTTTGACGTGTGGTCCAAGTCCGATACGAAGTTTCAGAATGCTCCCGAGAGTAATTGGGTTTAGAGATTGATCCTAGGTTTCAAAGTAACGTAACGTTAATAATTCTATAAGTTTTGGGTCTTGCAGATCATATTTAAAGTGATTGGTGTTAATTTCATAGGTAATCTAGTTCAGCGCTAGTTAATCCTCGTTTAATTTCTAAAGGATTTAGTCTTAAGTGATTTTTGCTTGAGGTGGTACTCGGGTCATTGTATGGATTTTTTCAGGATGTTACAAGATCTAGTCCAAATATCAAGATAAGCTCACTGATTTAAAACGCGTCACGATAGTTAAGGAAAAAAATTCAACTTATAGCCACCATAACATTGGATGATGCAACCGATGTGGGACAAAGTTTTACCTTCACTGTGTGCATAGTAGCCTGCCAGCACATTAGCCTGCTAATCACTAGTAGCTCACCCAGGCTCCTTAGGCCCCGCCCACATCAGTGTCCGCCCACGTGTGCCCTCCCACATATGATCACAGTGATGAAGCGTCATAATATCCCCCACCGAGGGCATATCCGAGTCCAAGTGCGATAAGTGGGCTTCCTTACCCTCTCTATCGCGCAATAACTTAGACTTCCCTATGAGGTCCAATATATACACAAGGTGGGCTCCAAGGTATAAGTATCATGTGGATGGTGTGGCCCACCTAGAGTTCAAATCTACTTCATACTTTGGCCCATAGGCTTACACATTACTAAGAAGAGGATAAGCGGAGTAGATCTCTGAGAATGCCATCAGAAGTGGGTCTCACCTATTTTTTGTACAAAACAGCCAAACAGTGCGAAAAAACAACCAGTGACGGACGTACTTGCGAATGGGTTTTGACAGTGGGCCCACCCATCATCTCTTTTCATGATTTGGACCATCCAATGTGTCCTAGAGGGGGGGCTTAACCCTCGCCTAGGTGGCGGAATTGCAGAAGATAGCGTGAATCGGATTTTAACCATCCAAATGGAGGATGGACGGTAAAATGGAAAATTCGTGGGCCACACCAAATCCCATCCAAAACCATCCATTCCAGATTGGTTTTTCGATGAAAATTCAATAGACGGTGCTGATTCTTCAAAAACCAAGGCATGTGGGCCCCACAGTTAACACAAAATTAGAATTTTACAGACTTTTTACGCAGACTCGCATCCAGAGAGGCCCGGACGTTTCAGTCCGTTCGGTGAGCTTGGCTAGGATTGGACCGTCGATCCTAACCGTTCAAATTTCCCCTATGGGACTTTCGATCAAGCTCAAGGAGCCTGACCGGATTGGATCTTGCATCGGGTCCCTGTTTTTGCTACGAAAAGAAGAGCTTCCCTCATGTGGTTTCCTGTTCTTTCACACCTTCTCATCGCCTATTCTGCGGAAACTCTCCACCGCCTTCATTGCCTATAAAAGAAAGAAAAAGACAAAGAGCAAGGGGGATCTTCTTGGACGTAGAGCAGCTTCCTTCATAGACTTTTTTTTTCCTTCCTTTTATCTTATGTTTTTTAGTTTAATAATCATGTTTATGTCAGGATAAACTTCTTAACTAGGGCTGAGATGAAGCTCTTAATTTGAATGACTCTTGTTTATTATTGATTTCATCTGAATTTGATTGATTTGTTTCTTTCTTTAGTGTGCTTAACTGAAAACTCCGTACTTTTCCATTCTATGAGCTTAACCAAAGTCTAAATGCAGATATTTTTTGGAATCTTATTCTAGGTCCTTATGTCTGACCATGAACAGGTTTTTTATAGAGAAAGAAATAGGAATCTACATCTCTTCATGCCTGACCATGGATAGAAAGATGTGATCCTTATGCTGTAAGGGATTATACATTCTGTGTACCCGACCAAGGACATAGAGTGTGCTTTATTTATTAAATGTATATCAATCTGAATTAGGGTGAATCAACAAGTAAAACAAGGGTTAAGATAATTAGGGGTAGATTCAAAAGTCCTAGTGTTCTGCTTGATTGAATTTTCATCCTTACTCTTAGATATTTTTCATTGATTTTTGTTAGTTTACTTAATCACTAGCAAATATTTGTTGGATTAGTTAAGAGGAATCATAAATTTCGAATTGTGACAACTAGTCCTCGTGGGAATGATCTCGTAATATGTATCGTATCTACGTCTGATTTCTAACTTGCGAGTTTAAAATCATTTAAATCAGGTTGGTTTAACTAAAATATCAAGTTTTTAGCACCGTTTCCGGGGACTGTTTCGGTCCAAATTGGATTTAGGATTCTTTCTTATCATAATTCATAACCTTATGATTTTTCTTACATTATTTTAGGAAACTTAATTTATTTTTATTTTTATTTTTATTTACAGGAATTGAGAAAGGAAGCTGCAAAATAAAATTGTCTTCAAACGGAGAAGCTCTCAAATCTTCGGTCATCGATCATCTCCTTTTCTGGGTTCTTTCTTCCAATTCTTGTTTACATAGTTTTATCTTATTTTTAGGAATTCATAATTTTTAATTCTAGTTTTATTTCTCTTAGGTTGCTTTTTAGTTTTCTTTCTTACATTGCAATAACATAGTTTATACTAGGACGTAGATCTTTAAACATAGAATTAGCACCTTTTGATCCTGAAATAGAAAGAACCTTTTGTAGAAGATTTAGAAACATCCTATTTGAAATGGCGAACGACAATGGAATTAAAGTGCTTAGAGATTATTCAGCTCCTATCCAATTTAATGCACCTTTATGCATAGTGTTGCCAGTCACCACAGTAGCACACTTTGAACTTAAACCTGGGGTCATACAGTTGTTGCCCTCCTTCTATGGTTTAGATAAGGAAGATCAATATCATCATGTGAAAGAATTCCTAGATATTTGCTCTACCTTTAGGTTCTAAAACTTTTCAGATGATTCGATCCGTTTGTGCCTTTTTCCTTTTTCTTTAAAGGATAAGGCAAAAGCATGGTTGAATTATCTAGGAGTTGGGTCTATCACTACATGGGACCAACTGTAACATCCCAAAAATCACGGATCGGGTAAAAACCCAACTCCCGAGTTCCAGAACATCACTTATACAACATTTTCAATGATGAGTGAATGTCGACGGTAATAGTGCATAAAACAAGAGGTGGATCAAGCCAAAACAATATATCATACTCCGGAGACAGTTAATTTAGCAAGCGAAAGAATGTGATAGATATATATAATATATGAACTGTTGTGAGTCTCCAGAGTGTGAACATGTTACTAGGTTAAACATATACATGTATACTCCAAAGATGAGCAAAAAGAATATACATGGGTACGAAAATAAAGGGCAAAATACCACGTGTACTGATATCTAATAAGTAACCTTGCAACCCCGTCAATCAGAACCTGCATATAGGAGGGATCCTCCTCATCATCATCAAGTCCGGCTCTGCTACGCGAGCATCGCCATTATCAGAAACTAAAATAGGGACTGGTGGGTGTCCGGAACACCATCCCATACGTGGGAATGAGTAGCTAATTCAGTGGAATCATAAAGCAAAGGTTAGCATGTTATCAAATCAATCAAGCGATAATGGTAAATCAAGCAAAACAAACATTCCTAAACACTGTGATTAATGCAAGCATGAAATGACATGATGGATGCCCTCACCGACATACTCCCTCATGCGACACCATCTTACGTTCGCGGCATGCTTTCTTCCCTCAGTGCTCCACATCTTCCAGGCACATGCAGTGCGATATGAATATGATTATCAGGTTGTTATTAGTCCTTTTCATACAGCAGGATTGGAAAACTAAGGTACCTCCCTTATATCAATACTCAAACAATGATCCTGTCTAGGGTCGTCACTCCTAGTAATCTCATACGATGATATATTTCTAGGTCGCTGCAAGAGCTGTAAGGGCTGTTGCATGCATTCGTTGCACCGCTCCCCAATCACCTTATCAATACAGGCCTAGTTTATATCCTTAAGACTGCATCAAGACTCGTCGCCCCCATGCGGTGTCAAGATAAACTCAAGGTTACTACAAAGGGCTGTCAGGGCTGTTGCTCGCACTCGTTACTCCACTCCCCCATCACCTTATCAATGTAGGCCGACAATAAGAATATAGTGTCTCATACCACCATAATCTGCTCAGAGTAGGGTGCTCACTGGTCACTACGGGGAGATTTGTAGCCCCAGCGTAGGCCGACAGCTAGACCACGGTGTCCCATACCACCATGCCCGGCTCATGAGTCTTAGGGGATCGAGGTATCAAGGTTAGAGGGGCTTTCCAATGGTAAGTTTAGTACCCTAGGTTCAAGCAGTTATGACGAATACAAGGTGAACATACAGTGGTCAGTCGGGTTACTTGATGAGTCCGACTCGCACGAACGCACGTTGAATCGACCAACATGAAGTGCACAAGCACTTCGTGTGGCCTAACCGCTGCCGACGACTCTAGTACGACTCGGGTTCGTCATACACATCCTTCGTGACGAATAGAATCCAACCACGAATTCTAAACTGTTACCGACTGTCTGGACTAGAGTATAGCCCCAAGCGCAAAAATGTGAATCAGTAATCATATGAGATAAACAAAATTGAAATAACAAACAATCCAAGAATGTTAGCAACATGTTATAAGATACAACATAGGCAATTAAACCATACACAAGTACTTCACACATAAGGAAATCAATTGAAATACGACAAGCGTAGAGGAAATCATATATATCATCAAATTAGTTGAGAATTTAGTCTCAACGCTAATCTACAACACCATATACTCAATACTTACTAATACATACATTTATACAAACACTTAGACTACTCAACTCCAACGTACTTGATGTATGTTGATTACAACATATAATATGACAAATTCTTATATCAAGGAGATGTCTAATACACAACAATCATGTTCTTACATTCAAAACATATGGCAGGCATAAATCATATTGATTTAGGCATTTCAACAAACACTTAGTCTACACACATTAGTCCACATAGCATATGTCGGCCAATATGTGCATTAGGACGAATCTCTTCGCCAAACAGATCATACACGCATAACTAGTATAGGTACACGGTAAATACTCATGACAATCATATCAGCAAAATACTTACGTATATGGTATTTCCTATAAATACCTAAAATACCCTAAATCTCATATTCTTCGTACATATTTGAAATGAAAAACGGACAGCATGTTCTGCATGTCAAATAGCATCCTCATCAGCAATCTACCATTAAACGGCATTGAAAGCTTTGAAAACAGGTAATCTAAGCATCTAAAATCTGCACCTTAAACCAGAAATGCGTATTCGTTAAGATTCAGACGATGTGTCTTCGTCAACGGCAAATACGCTACCTATGGCAAGAAACAGGTTAGCTAGAACTCTTCTACAGCTAGTCTAAGCTTCAAATCAGGTTAGGGTTAGGGTTTTCTTACTTATAAGGAAACCAGAATCGCCGGAATAACGATGCAGGTAGGTGGCTTCAGCACGTAGAGCAGCAGGAAAGAATCCCAGGAGAAATCACCAGCTTCTCCCTCACTTTCTCTCTCTTTTCTCTCTCTCCTTCCTAGGGTTTCTAGCAAATTCGTATGGGTTAGAAAGCTAAGGGTTTAAGGCCCTTTTATAAGCCCAAATATAACCAAAACAGAGTTTAAGTCAAGGTATACTTGGGTTATAACCAAATCGGGTCTTTTCTGATCCAAAGGAGCATTTCGGGAGGTCCCCTGGCCGAATGCGGTCGGACTTAAGCTCATGTATATTGGATCCTGCTCACACCAAGTTTTCAGTCCGGTAGTGTTCCCAGATCGCATGGGGCAGACCAGTTTCAGTTCAGCGGTCACGGAGATTCGATCGAGGATTTCAAGTACACTGACCTGAGTGAGAAATGTTCCCTGATCTGAGAGTGTATTTGGGTCAGATTCCAACGATCTGAATGCTTATACTTAACCCACAAGCGAAACGTACCAGATTTATTTAAATGACATTTATTTTTTAATGAATTTTACTCTTTCTCACACTCCTTGCTCTAGGCTCAATGAAATAGCCTCAGAACATCAATTGGGCTTGATTTTCGAAACGATTGTCAAGTCCAACAAGGCGGTCGTAATTGTCTAAGATTATCGCTATCGAACTTTCGACGCGCGGTCTAGATCCAATACAAAGTTTCAAAGGGTTCCTGAGGGCAAACAGGTTTAGAGTTTGATCCTAGATTTTAGGGTAACGTAGCGGTAACAATTCTAGAGGTTTTGGGTCTTACAGATCGTATTTAAAGTGGTTGGTGCTAATTTTGCAGGAAGTCTAGTGTAGCGCTGGCTAATTCACGTTAAATTTCTAAAGAATTTCATTCTAAATGATATCTCTGGCTTTGGAATTGGGTTCTGAGAGGTTACCAAGGTGTTATGGTCGACCCATTGCCTAAGGACGTCTAACCCCAGGTTGGCAAAAATTTAGGGTGTTACAATCTACCCCCCTTAAAATAAAATTTCGTTCCCAAAATTGGCTAAGGGTAATGAGTCCCTAGAGAGACTTTAGTATTGACATTCTAAGGAAGGTTCAAATCCTATTTAATGACCTAGCCTTACGTATAACCTAAACCAACTTCTTCGATCCTAGGCCAGTGGGGAAGAGGCCAACTATGCTTCCGCTGCGCTACTCTAATCCAACGGTTGTACTAGATAATCCTAAGTAGATTGGGCTCAATACGTTCTACCCCCCTTAAAACTTAATTCTACTTAAGGTTTAAGAATCTATGCCTCGATCCGTATATCGGAACGAGGTGTAACTTAGGGCCTATCTTTAACTTGAAATGGGAAACAACCTCTCACTACATTAGTCTTCCTTTGCTAACGATGCGTTCTATGACATTGGTACCTATGGTCGTAGAAAAAAGCTGAAGTGATGGGTGTTGTGGTTGATTTCAAGGATGGATGTGAGTTTGTGGCAAGAGGTCTAATCTCTATTGGCTGTATGTCCTCAACATTTTCCAAAGGCAAAGTAATAACTTTTGGTTGTAGGTGGTTGGGCCAACACGAAAGACAAGTTGTGTAGTGGGTCTGAGCCAGATACATTAAACCTTCTGTCTAATCAGGACAGAAAACTCGTTGTATCAGTTCTTAATCCGAGTCGATGCCGATCTTTTGCTTGATCAGAGCATTGGATTCATTGGTAGCTACTAGGATTAAGAAATCGATTCAAACCGCGAATACATCGCTTACATATACAGTTCCTTTACTCTGTGTTCCCGAATGCAATAAATCTTTGGGAAAGCAATTCTAAGGGGTGTGCTAGTTTATTCTAAGTTCAATCTGAGAGATTTATAAGTTTTTCCTGAGAGTGAATGGTTCTAAGTTAAAACAACTTTCCTAAGGGTTATAACAGAAGTCTATAAGTATTAAGGAGATCTATCGAAGGGATGAGGTTCTACCCCAACCAATCTAACCTACTATTCCTTAGCATATACAGGCTTTACACTACTTAAGGTAACTAGTAGACTAGTCTGTAACTCACTAGTTGTAATCCAAAGTCTAAACTTATACGCTAAATGGTTTCATACCAATTCTAATACAGAGAATTGTTCTATCGCTTAGGGTCACGATTGTCTAAATGGAATTGGATTTCCTATATCGTCAGATCTTTCAAATCTAGGAGTACTAACCCTAGGTCCAAAACGCCAAGGGCATATGTTGCCAGTGGTCTCAAGTTGTTTTAAATGGGACTGCTTTCCTACTCCCACCTAAGAATTGGGAGTGACATGTTTAGTAGGTGGGTGGGTTGGGATTCAAATCAATTTCATGGGCTTTGAAAAATGGATCTTGTGTTGAAAAGAATGAGATGTAGCATAGCAATACACAATCTCTTAAGCATTCCACTCACTTCATAGCAAAAGGGACTGCGTGCATGTCATTTACCAGAATTTGTCACAATACCTGAAACACAGTGTTACATGAATCATGACAGAAGATGTATGTGAGCTAATGCGACCAAGACTCCCAACATCTAAAACCTCCTACCAACTACTACACTACTAAGCTCATCAACACAAAATACAAGGATCCTGACATAGCAACAACCAAGCCACAGGGCAGTGACATCTCTCGGCCTTCCTGACCGGGCGGGGCGACTAGGCCCGGCTTCATCAACGGGGGCTCCTCTTCTTGCCCATAAGAGAGACAATGGTGAAAATGGAGAAGAAGGCTAAACTAGCCTCTACAAAGGCCATGAAAAATGGAGGAAAGGGGGAGATATGGCCGATCTAGTGGGCTAACACGAATCTAGGTCCTATAGAGGAGTGAATCAGGCCCCCATAAGCTAGGATTTCAAAGGGAAAAGAGCGAAATAGGTTGGGATGGAGGCTCACACGAATTTTAGCCTCCAATAGAGGATGGGAGAGCTCCAAACGACGAGAATGGAGAGAGAGAGGAGTTGGTATGGCTGTGAGTGATGGAGTGGCGTTGGTTGAGCCAGAGAATGGGAATGAGAGTGGTTTAGAAACGGGATTGGAGAGGGAGGCAGCAAAAACGTGAAGAAGGGAGAGCTTGAGAGGGCTTTTTGTGAAGGAGGTAGGTGTTCACTCCCCAAGTGCAGGGTTGTGATGTAGTAATAACTCGGTAAGACCGAGGTCGAATCCCAAAGGACTGAAACCTGTACGTAATCTAAAATTAACTAAAACTAGAACTAGAATAAGATGAATTTAAAACTGAATGGAGTTGAGAAAATAATTGTGAACTACTTATCTAAAACTTAAGAAAAATCAGGGATAAGAAACTAGGGATTCAGAGGATCCACTTGTAGAGATCAGGGAGAACTTATGCTTGCATCTGAAATCATGAAAATTACTGAACTGCCGTTGATCTAGTTTTCAAAGAGATGAAAGGTGTATGAATTAGAATGGATTCCATCACCAAACCATGCCCAGGAGACTATGATAAACAATAGAATTAAACTAATTTCCAACCAATCAACATGTATGAAGTTAGGAAGGGTACTGTCATCTAACCATACCTAGGAGACTATGGTGAACAACAGGGCTTCCTGACATCATAAACATAAAACAGAAAAAAAAAATATTCAAAGTCATCACAGACCCATTGTAATTTCAGTCACAATAGACCATTAAAAACTAAAAATATTTTCATGCTAATTAGACTAAAATCAACGTCAATTCATATATTAAAAATTAAATTAAACGCTTAGAATCTCCCATCTCACTATAAGCTTCACCTCCAAGCCCTAGCTAAGAGGTTTAGCCACTCATAGACATGGTGGACTTAAATCTCTTAGAAACATAAAGCAGAAACAAAAAGGAAAAGAAAAAAAATACAAACTCAACTCTCTCTCTCTTTCTTCTCACGTTCTTGCCGAGCTCTCCAAGCCCTTCACGTTCCCCCTCTTTTTCTTCTTTTTTGTTTTTTTCAGCTCTACCTCCTCTCTTTCTTTATAGCTGTGGAGGACGGTTACGGAAGAATTGCTGAAGTCGGTGCAAAAAATCGAACGTTTCACAGCTGCAGCGAAAGCCTTTTCGCAGCCAAGATGTCATGCAAAATAGCACCACCTCCCTTTCTTATTTTTCAAGAAAACGCTGTCTCTTGGGACATTTTTGGCTGGTCTATACGATGGACGGATCAGATTTTCCATCTAATCAAAGATGGTGGGCCACAACTGCCTGAAACTTCGGATTTCACGGACGTGCGTAAGCCTACGTACGTCCTTCGCTGACGTGATCGGTGGGGCCCACTTCGTTGATTTTTTTATCAATCCAAGCCGTACATTGGATTCCTCTCGAAAAACTGTTCAAGAAGGGATGGTTTTGGTTATCCGTTGATGTGGCCAAAAGAAGAAATCACGATAAAATCGTTTTGAACGTTGTAGGGCCGGCCGTTTGTGGCCTCTGTAGCGCGCACATATGTACGCATGGGCACAAAATTTCAGCATGGTTTTAATCCTTTCGATGCCTTCTACAAGATGTACAACTCAGATGGAGCATTTGGATCGTGATGGAGGCCCACTACAGATCAAACGGTGCTCTGTTTCGCGTAGAAGAAACCAAAATTTCTGTTTTGAGTCGTGGTGTCAGAGGGACCATGATCAAATTCTAATAGAAAATTCAGGCCGTCCATTCGAATCTACTCAAAATTTTAGTTGGAAATACTGCTTTTGGATTGCTGTTGATGCTGTCCACCTGATGTTCTGCTCTACCGTCTATCCTCCGTTTGAATGGTTGGATTTCCCTCCTCACAATCTTTTGTAATTCTGCCACCTGGGCAGTGGTAAGAGGCTTCATGGAGATCTGATGGACGGTCCGGATTGGACCGTTGACACACGGTGGTGGCCCACAAAACCCAACCGCGGCTCCCTGTTACGCACGCTGGAAAGAAAACAGAATTTTCATTTTTAGGAAGAAGGCTTGTTACCGTACACGGCTAGTGCACTTGTGCACTATGCACTCTCAACTCAAGTGGGTCCCACAATGATGGTTCTAGGAAATCAGCTCCGTCCATCCTTTTTCACATATTATTTAAACCGTAGAGATAAATTTTGAAGCATATCCAGATAGCATGTGGGCCCCAAATCATGATTTTATGGGCTGATATGTACATTGGGCCACTTCCACAAAGCTCCAGGGGATGAAATTAAACGTGTACGGTTCATTTATGGTCCCCAGGCTATGTATGAAGTTTCGTGTCAATCTGATGGCAGAAACCTTGTGATCTTGTATTCTACACCCATTTCAGGCCATTTGCAGGTGAATGGCTGGAATTTCTCGGGTCCCTGGCGTGCATATTTGTCAATTTTAGTCCCTAGAGTTCGTCCCTTGCCCTGGTGATCATCAGAACATTAAATCCAAGCTTTTGGCATCCTTTTTCAGTCAACTCTCCTAATCACACCCTGCAACAAAACACGATTAAAACCGGGCGTTAAACGGTATTATGATCGTAAATCTAAGTAATAAATGGGGTCTAATATGCACTATTTGACCCTCAATAGTAGGTCTTTGGGGGTGTTTTAACGGATGGCCCCTATGCACAGGGGCAACATTAGCCACTAAACAGCTTCGGCCCGACTCCCGACCCGAGTGGGGCCCACTGTACGGCGAGGCCTCGCCGATCAACTTCAAATCCGTCGAGGCCCGGCCATTTAGCCGTGGTCCCCCTGTCCCGTGGTCCCCAAAAATGTATGGGTCCCACCCTAGATCATCCTGGATAAGCGTGGGTTGGCGCATGACTCTGTTTGAGGAGTTTTGGGACCAATTTACGAACTGTAATGAGTTTATATGACTTGTAACATATGATTTTGGGGTAGGAGAGGCTAATCCATCCAACTAACTCATTAATTCCATGAGATTCCCTAACCGGAATGACCAAAAGTACAATTTATACATATATTTACTATTTATAGCAAGTTTTTGTTTAAGTATGATTCTCCATTATTTACACATTAGGATTTATGTCTAGTATGAAAGGACTTAGAAAAATTTGTAGAATGAGGCGGTGAAAGGAGAGATTTTGAAGGAATTGGATAAAAATGGGTTTTTATGCCTTGAGATTGAGTGTAAAGTGTTATGGTTGCCCCATAACCCAAGGACACCCATTTACGGGTTTGAAATTTTTCAGGGAACATCTCAAACCCGTCGACTAACGACCTATAGGCGACTTAGGTCGCTTCACGCGACCGAAGACATGTTATGGCCTAAATTACAGTATAGTCTCACCTGTCGGCGAAAATTGGGATTCTAATGTGGTTTCTAAGTTTTCATCGTCCCCTTCCTAAGTCAGAGTGCGTCAGTGCACGTCGTGTTACCATAACCCAGGTCCGGTTTAATCCAAATCATGCTCTAAAATCATCTGTAACATCTCAAAAATCGGGGATCGGGTAGAAACCCAACTCCCAAGTTCCAGAACATCACTTATGCAAAATTTTCAACGATGGGTGAAAGTCGGCGGTAATAGTACATAAAACATGAGGTGGATCAAGCCAAAACAGCATATCATACTCCGGAGACAGTTAATTTAGCAAGCGGAAGAATGTGATAGATATATATAATATATGAACTGTTGTGAGTCTCCAGAGTGTGAACATGTTACTAGGTTAAACATATACATGTATACTCCAAAGATGAGCAAAAAGAATATACATGGGTGTGAAAATAAAGGGCAAAATACCACGTGTACTGGCATCTAATAAGTAACCTTGCAACCCCATCAATCAGACCTGCATATAGGAGGGATCCTCCTCATCATCATTAAGTCCGGCTCTGCTTCGTGAGCATCGCCATCATCAAAAACTAAAATAGGGACTGGTGGGTGTCCGGAACACCATCCCGTAACGTGAGAATGAGTAGCTAACTCAGTGGAATCATAGAGCAAAGGTTAGCATGTTATCAAATTAATCAAGCGATAATGGTAAAGCAAGCAAAACAAACATTCCTAAACACTGTGATTAATGTAAGCATGAAATGACATGATGGATGCCCTCACCGACATACTCCCTCATGCGACACCATCTTATGTCCGTGACATGCTTTCTTCCCTCAGTGCTCCACATCTTCCAGGCACATGCAGTGCGATATGAATATGATTACCAAGTTGTTATTAGTCCTTTTCATACAGCAGGATTGGGAAACTAAGGTACCTCCCTTATATCAATACCCAAACAATGATCCTGTCTACGTTCGCCACTCCTAGTAATCTCATACGATGATATATTTTTAGGTCACTGCAAGGGCTGCCAGGGCTGTTGCACATACTTGTTGCACCGCTCCCTAATCACCTTATCAATACAAGCCTAGTTTATATCCTTAAGACTACATCAGGACTCGTCGCCCCCATGCAGTGTCAGGATAAACTCAAGGTCACTACAAAGGGCTGTCAGGGCTGTTGCTTGCACTCTTGCTCCACTCCCCCATCACCTTATCAATGTAGGCCGACAACAAGAATATAGTGTCTCATACCACCATAATCTGCTTAGAGTAGAGTGCTCACTGGTCACTACGGGGAGGTTTGTGGCCCCAGCGTAAGCCGACAGTTCAACCACGGTGTCCCATACCACCATGCATGGTTCATGAGTCTTTGGGGATCGAGGTACCAAGGTTAGAGGGGCTTTCCAATGGTAAGTTTAGTACCTTAGGTTCAAGCAGTTATAACGAATACAAGGTGAACATACACTGGTCAGTCGGGTTACTTAATGAGTCCGACTCGCACGAGCGCACGTTGAATCGACCGACATGAAGTGCACAAGCACTTCGTGTGGCCCAACCACTGCCGACGACTCTAGTACGACTCAGGTTCGTCATACACATCCTTCCTGGCGAATAGAATCCAACCACGAATTCTAAACTGTTACCGACTGCCTGGACTAGAGTATAGCCCCAAGTGCAAAGATGTGAATCAGTAATCATATGAGATAAACAAAATTTAAATAACAAACAATCCAAGCATGTTAGCAACATGTTATAAGATACAACATAGGCAATTAAACCATACACAAGTACTTCACACATAAGGAAATCAATTGAAATACGACAAGCGTAGAGGAAATCATATATATCATCAAATTAGTTGAGAATCCAGTCTCAACGCTAATCTACAACACCATATACTCAATACTTACTAATACATACATTTATACAAACACTTAGACTACTCAAATTCAACGTACTTGACGTATGTTGATTACAACATATAATATGACAAATCCTTATATCAAGGAGATGTCTAATAGACAACAATCATGTTCTTACATTCAAAACATATGGCAGGCGTAAATCATATTGATTTAGGCATTTCAACAAACACTTAGTCTACACACATTAGTCTACATAGCATATGTCGGCCAATATGTGCATTAGGGCGAATCTCTTCACCAAACAGATCATACACGCATAACTAGTATAGGTACACGGTAAATACTCATGACAATTATATCAGAAAAATACGTACGTATACTGTATTTCCTACAAATACCTAAAATACCCTAAATCTCATATTCTTCGTACATATTCGAAATGAAAAACGGACAGCATGTTCTGCATGTCAAACAGCATCCTCATCAGCAATCTACCATTAAATGGCATTGAAAACTTTGAAAACAGGTAATTTAAGCATCTAAAATTCGCACCTTAAACCAGAAATGCGTATTCGTTAAGATTCAGACGATGTATATTCGTCAACGGCAGATACGCTACCTATGGTAAGAAACAGGTTAACTAGAACTCTTCTACAGCTAGTCTAAGCTTCAAATCAGGTTAGGGTTAGGGTTTTCTTACCTATAAGGAAACCAAAATCGTCGAAATAACGATGCAGGTAGGTGGCTTCGGCACGTAGAGCAGCAGGGAAGAATCCCAGGAGAAATCACCAGCTTCTCCCTCACTTTCTCTCTCTTTTCTCTCTCCTTCGTAGGGTTTCTAGCAAATTCGTATGGATTAGAAAGCTAAGGGTTTAAGGCCCTTTTATATGCCCAAACATAACCAAAACAGACTTTAAGTCAAGGTATACTTAGGTTATAGCCAAATCGGGTCTTTTCCGATCAAAAGGAGAATTTCGGGAGGTCCCCTGGCCAAATGCGGTCGGACTTAAGCTCAAGTATATCGGATCCTGCTCACACCAAGTTTTCAGTCCGGTAGTGTTCCCAGATCGCACGTGGCGGACCAGTTTCAGTTCAGCGGTCACGGAGATTCGATCGAGGATTTCAAGTACACTGACCTGAGTGAGAAATGTTCCCTAATCCGAGGGTGTATTTAGGTCAGATTCCAACGGTCCGAATGCTTATACTTAACCTGCAAGCGAAACGTGCCAGATTTATTTAAATGACATTTAATTTTTAATGAATTTCACTCTTTCTCACACTCCTTGCTCCAGGCTCAATGAAATAGCCTCAGAACATCTGTTGGGCTTGATTTTGAAACGATTTTCAAGTCCAAAAAGGCGATCGTAATTGTCTAAGATTATCGCTATCGGACTTTCGACGCACGGTCTAGATCCAATACAAAGTTTCAAATGGTTCTTGAGGGCAATCGAGTTTAGAGTTTGATCCTAGATTTTAGGGTAACGTGGCGGTAACAATTCTAGAGGTTTTGGGTCTTACAGATCGTATTTGAAGTGGTTGGTGCTAATTTTGCAGGAAGTCTAGTGTAACATTGGCTAATTCACGTTAAATTTCTAAAGAATTTCGTTCTAAATGATATCTCTGGCTTTGGAATTGGGTTCTGAGAGGTTACCAAGGTGTTATGGTTGACCCATTGCCTAAGGACGTCTAACCCTAGGTTGGCAAAAATCCAGGGTGTTACACCAACTGTCTAAGAAGTTCTTAAACAAGTTCTTCACTGTTCACAAAACTAATACTCTCTGTAGAGAAATTACTAATTTCACACAAAAAGAGGGTGAGCACTTTCATGAATGTTGGAAAAGATAGAAGGACTTGCTTCTTAAATGTCCACACCATGGTTTTGAGAAGTAGCAAGAGGTTCAATACTTCTATGACGATCTAACACCCCAAAACCATTGCATGGTTGATGACACCAGTGGAGGGTCATTCATGACCAAAAGTAATGTCGAAGCTTGGAATTTCTTTGAAACCTTGTGTGAAAACTCCCAGCAATAGGACTATTCAAATAGAGGTGAAAGAAGTTCCAAACTATAGAAGAAATGTGGTATATATGAGATAGGAGTCACGCAAAATCTTTATGCCAAAATTGATAGCTTGACACAAAAAGTTGATGCTTTGATGTTAAATAATGGACCTCCAAAAACAACTCAAATCGAGTCATGTGCCATTTGTTTCAGTCCCGCCCATCCTACACAGTCTTGTCCATCTGGTGCAACATTTCTGGATTTTTTATCTGAACAAGTACATGCTATGAACACTTTT
The DNA here is from genome assembly GCA_037074715.1 of Magnolia kwangsiensis. Lineage (NCBI taxonomy): Eukaryota > Viridiplantae > Streptophyta > Magnoliopsida > Magnoliales > Magnoliaceae > Magnolia > Magnolia kwangsiensis. Next base: position 125,022,611 of record CM073578.1, on the reverse strand, counting down.
TGGAGACCTGGGAATGATCCTTACTCAGACACCTACAACCCTGGGTGGGCTAGGCATCCAAATTTTTCTTGGGTAAAAGGACGACAACAAGGAGGACCATCTGGAAATCCTCCTATGCAACCTTACCCCCAAGTTGGTAGTCAACAGTTTCAACAGTTTCTACAGTATCAACAAGTACCTCCATAATCTAAGAAACCATCTCTTGAGGATACATTCAATCTTTTTATGTAGAGTTCACTTCAATTTCAAAAAGACACCTAACAAACTTTGCTAGCTAACTAGCAAAGCTTACATGCAAATGCGCAATCTATTACTAAGCTGGAAGTATAGTTGGGTCAACTTGCTGCCACATTGAGTGAGAGAGAGAAGGGCAAGTTTTCTAGTTAACTTGTGGTAAATCCAAAAGGACGGTATGAGATTTGCTTTAATTCAAACCAAGAACAATATCATGAGTAAGCCAAATCTATCATTACTCTTAGGTCTGGTAAACAGATCGAGAACAAAGTAGAGATGCCTAGGGAAGAATCAAATTCTAAATCGGAAGATGAAAATGAAGCGAAGAGACATACTAGTGCATCCAAAGTCCAAAAGTACTCTGACCCTCCAGAAACCACTCATGTGTAATCTTATGTGCCTAAAGCACCTTTTTATCAACGTCTAGCACCAGTTAAGAAAGGAAAAAACTTTAATGATATATTGGAGATGTTTAAGCAAGTACAAATTAACATACCGTTGCTTGATGCTATCAAGAAAGTCCCTACTTATGCTAAGTTTCTTAAAGATCTATGCACTCAAAAGCCTAAGATGAATGTTCACAAGAAGGTCTTCCTTACAGAGCAACTCAACTCCATGATTCAAAATAACACCCCTCTTAAATTTAGGGATCCAGGAGCTCCTACCATTTCTTACGTTATAGGAGATCATAAGGTTGAGAAGGCATTGCTTGATTTAGGGGTCAATGTTAATTTGTTACCATATTCTGTATATGAGTAGCTAGGACTTGGTGAGCTGAAACCAACTAAAATAACACTACAACTAACTGATAGTCTGTCAAGGTACCCCGTAGTGTTATTAAGGATGTTCTAATACAAGTTGATAAGTTTTATCTTTCAGTGGATTTCATCGTTCTAGATACTCAGCCTGTCCAAAATTCTACTAGTCAAATTCTAATTATTTTGGGACGTCCATTCTTAGCCACATCCAATGCTATCATAAATTGTAGAAATGGAGTTATGAAGTTATTTTTTAGTAACATGAAGATTAAACTCAATGTTTTCAATGTTGCACAACAACCAACAGACTCGGATGATATATTTGAAGTGGATATGATTGAGAATCTAGTGCATGAATCTTTCCTTCACTCTTCCAAAGAGGCACTTGAGACTTGCTTAGCACATTTTGGCACAGACTTTAACATAGAAAGTTCCATCCAAGAAGTCAATGCATTACTCGACTCTACTCCTATAATGGAGACTGCAAAAATGGAAAGCAAAACTTGAACATCTTCCAGTTTCTGAGTCTAAACCGGTCTCATCTATTGAGAAACCATCCATCCTTGACCTTAAACAATTACCTACAAATCTCAAGTATGTATTTTTAAGTCCTTCTGAGACTCTGCCTGTCATCATAGCTTCTAATCTTGAGAAGGAACAAGAGAGCAGGTTGCTTAATGTTCTTAGAGAAAATAAGGCAGCAATTGGGTGAACGATAGCAGACATAAAGGGAGCATGTCCCACTGTGTGTATGCATCATAATGATCTTGAAGAAAATGCGAAAACATCGCATGAAATGCAAAGGATGCTTAACCCCAACATAGAAGAAGTTGTTCGAGCGGAAGTGCTTAAATTATTAGACGATGGTATCATTTACCCCATCTAAATAGCACAGTTCAAGTTGTTCCCACAAAGTGTAGGATTAGTTAATCAAGGTGATTGAAGAAATTTAGTTGGCGGACCCAAGTTATCAAAATTAATTAATTCATGATCCATTCTTGTCTGGCTGAATACGTTAAACTTAGTGCTCCTAGGAGGCAACCTAACTTGTCATTCCATTTCATTTTCCTAGTTAGTTAGTTCAATGTTTGTGGGTAACATTGCTGCAAACCCTCACGAGACTACAACCCGTCCATTAGAGGCAACCTAGGGATTTAAAGGCTTGTTGCATACAAGAGCACCTGCGAAAGTGGTGCAGGTAGGATTTTATTTTTGTTATTTTTTTTTTGCTTTTGTTGGCTTCTCTCTTGTGCTGACCCGCTCTTACGCTGATATCTTTGGAAAGCCTCTTAATTCTTTCTTCCAGGTAATATCTTTCTATCACTCCTCTTTTACTTTCATTGTCCCATGTGCATTGGATGCTTAGTTCTTTTACATTGAGGATAATGTAGATTTTAAGTTAGGGGTGGGAGGTTAGGTTACCTAATCAATATTTTTTTGATCTTGAGCAAGAATTGTGAAAATTTTTAAATTTTTCTGAAATTTCTTGTGAATTTGAAGTGATTTTAATAGCCATCTTGGATTTAGAATTACAAGATACAGAATGTTCGTAATTTATGACTTTGGGATTCAGTATATGTTAGATTTCACAGTTAAGTTTGAGTTGTTAACCCGTGATTAGAAGGTTTAAACATTGATTGAGTCATGATTTTGTTCACTCCCCAAGTGCAGGGTTGTGATGTAGTAATAACTCGGTAAGACCGAGGTCGAATCCCAAGGGATTGAAACTCGTATGTTATATAAAATTAAGTAGAATTAGAACTAGGCTAAGATGAAATCTAAACTATATGTAATTTGAGGAATAATGGTGAAAATAATAATCTAAAATTTATAGAAATCAGAGGAAAGGAAACTAGGGATTCAGAGGATCCACTTATAGAGTTCATGGAGATCTTATGCCTGTTTCATGAATCATGGAAATTAACTGAACTGCCATTGATCTAGTTTCAAGAGATGAAAGGTATATGAATTAGAATGGATTCCATCACCAAACCATGCCCAAAAGACTATGGCAAACAACAGAATTAAACTAATTACCACCCAATCACATGTATGAAAGTTAGGAAGGGTACCGTCATCCAACCATGCCCAGGAGACTATGGTGAACAACAACAAGGCTTCCTGACATTATAAACATAAAAGGACAAGAAAATATTTAAGCCATCGTAGACCCACTGTAATTTCAGTCACAATAAACCATTAAAGACTAAAAATATTTCCATTAAAATCAAACTAAGTTCAACATTAATTAGTCTAAATAAATTGCACAAGCAACAGGTCCTCCCATCATGCTACAGCTTCACCTCTTAGCCCTAGCTAAGAGGTTTAGCCAGCCATGAATGGGCTGAACTCTCTTAACAAAGCAAAAGAAAAGAAAAGGAAAGAATTACTCTCTCTCTCTCTCTCTCTCTCTCTCTCTCTCTCTCTCTCTCTCTCTCTCTCTCTCTCTCTCTCTTCACGTTCCAACCCAAGCTAAACTCCACGTTCACGATCTGCCTCCACGTGAAGCCCCAACTGATGCTCCCTGGCCTTGGTGACATCAGAGTGTTAAATCCATGCTCTTAGCATCTTTTTCAGTCCATGCTTATAAATCCACCTTGCAACCTAAACATGATTAAAACATGCAATTAAACAGTATCATGTTTGTAAATACAGACAATAACTGGGGTCAAATATGTATTATTTGACCCTCAACACAACCCCCAACCAGCATTTTGCTAGTCCCGAGCAAAATATGTGAAAAATAAGTTGAGACTTATATGAAAATTTCTATAAAGCCGAATGATTTTTGAGAAATAATCTAGGTACTAGAATTCTGAGATTCATGACTGCTAGATTTTCCTTTCTCATGGACTCAAGCGCATGGTAAATTTCTTAGTCAAGCTCAAAATATTAATCCACCAATCAGAAAAATCTTAAACAACGAGTTCCATGGGTATATAGTGTAATCTCGGCTTATAATCATTAAGAGATCCAATCGTCAATTTCATGATATCCTTAGTAATCGACAAAAGAATTCATGATAACCAAAACCTGAACCAAACCTGCCTAAGAAATTTTAACTTTTAATTTTTCTCTTAAAAGTAATGTTAAAGAAGGGAATTGAATCATTACCTATAGGGAGCAAACCAATGGTAAAGACCAGTCACCTAATAATTTTTTGAATGTTAACCTTGGGGAATCAAACCTTCACCTGTAAGGAGCAAACCTACAGTGAAGGCCATTAGCCCTACCCTGGGTATTTTCTTTTTCTATTAATCATAAAAGGCAAATTGTTCAGGCTGGTTCCTTCCATGCTTAGTTATTACCAAGATAACCCTTCGATATGGAACTGAAATCTTAATGTGTAAGTGAGACGTGTCATGACTCAATTAATGTTAAAACGTCTAATCATGGATTAACAATTCAAACTTAACTGGAAAATCTAACAGATACTGAATCCAAGAGTCATAAATTACCAACATCACGAAGCTTGAAATTCTAAGTTCAAGATGGTCGTCAAAATCACTTCGAATTCACAACAATATCAGAAAAAATTTTAAAAATTTTCTCAATTTTTGCTCAAGACTAAGAAAACACACTGATTAGGTAACCTAATCTTTCACCCCCAACCTAAAATCTACATTGTCCTCAATGTAAAGGATATAAGCATGCAATGTTCATGGAACAATGAAAGTAAATAAGAAGTGATGGGAAGATAGTACCTGGATAATGAATCGAGAGAGATTTTTCAAGGGATCGTAGCATGGACGCTAGTCAGCATGAGAGAGAAAGTAAAACAAAAATTAAAAAAAATAAAATTCTACCTATACCACTTTCGCAGGTACTCTCGATTGCATTTAGCGTATGCAATAAGCCTTTAAATCCCTAGGTTACCCCTAGTGGACGAGTTGTAGTCTCGTGAGGGTTTGCAATAATGTTACCTACAAACATTGAATCGATCATGCCGCAAGGTTCTCCTTTCGGCCAATATCTTGATAAGTTTCTTAGTAAGTTCCTCAACAGGATCATCCAAAAGCCCTTTTTGCAATAGGCTTGGGTGCCCTGGAGTATGACTTTCCAGAGAGACTTATGTACCTCATAAGAAATCTTCCATTGAATTGGTTGAGGTATCTGTAATATATGCGATTCACCTATGACAGAAGAAGTTTTAATGTTAGTATCGCATGATGAATCAGAGACTACAAATAAATAAAGTTTAGAAAACTTTCTAAGAAGTAATGTAGTCTCAACACATTCCTAAGCTCCAAACTTCGGTTGAATTTTCAACTCCTCTTCCTTTACTAGTGGACGTTTAGGATCAGGGGAAGAGAGGGTTTCAGAATAAGGGTTCGTTCGGTCAGTGATGACTACCGAGATGTTGTCTCGCAAGGCATCCACATTGTCTTTTAACATGGGATCATTTGAAACCGCAAAGTGTGCCAAGCAATCCCACGAGTTGGAAAATTCAGATGAGCGTGACTCGTTTTTGTCATTGAAGTCCGTGATGATCTGCCCAAGGGATCCATTATCCTTGAAAATGGATGGATGTATGCTCTCTTGCTCTAGTCCTGCACAAACAAATTGAAAATCAATTAGAGAAGCATCGATGTGTTTACTCTATTTATTGAAATTACTCAATTGAGGCATTGAATTGTCAAATGTGTGCAGCTCAGATGGTGGCCTCAACTGAGTGGTCTCAAATTCCAGAGTCGTAGCAAACAACTCCTCCTTCTCCCGAATCATATTATCATTCAATTCAGGGGAGTGGTCTAAATATATTTCACAAGAGTTAGAAAGGTCGGTCGTAAGAGGCTCATCCTCCACCTTTAAATTAGACGTGTCAGGTGAGGGGAGTGGCTCATTATGACCGACCACTTCGTGTACGTCTTGATCATTGATCTGGACCAAATTTGAGAGGGATTCCATAGGAACTATGGGTGCACATTCAGGATCATCATCCTGATACGCATCATCATCTAGTTCCGTGCAGTGCACAGTTGGGATGGGATCGCCTTCCTCACATTCTATTCCTAAATTCGATTGAGGTTCGAATAAACTGACCTCCTCATCATTGAAATCTTGCGTGTCATGTAAGGAAGATATGTCATCATCAATGTATTTAAAAGACACCAATGTATCTTCACCATTCTTTCGAACAGTCATCGAGTCGACTCCTCAGGAAATTGAACCACATGCTCATTAAGGGAATCCCACTCCTCATTCTAAATTCCAGATTCTTTTAAAAGTGAATGCGGATCACTTTTCTTGTATTGTATTTCTGGATTGGGTTGGGGCTGAGACGACCTAGCCTCCATTAGCCTATCAAGGCGTGATTCAAGCCCTTCTACTAATTTCCTCATACCAGTAATATAGTCTGTATAGCTCGGAGATAACTCCTCCTGGATCGTTTCAGGTGGATATTCATAAGTGGTTAATCCACGGGAGTTATTACCGTGATATTTTACTAGCTCATCTTCGAAATATTTCTGTTTCCACTGGTTAGAATCATACGGGTCATCTGTCGGGAGTTGATAAGCGTCATCATTCCAATAATCATGTAATGTTCTCTTAACTCATGGAATACAATTATTCTCCCGCAGATAATCACCGAAAGTCTTCTTAATTGGTGGAGCATTATATTCCGATTGGTTCTTGAAGATATTTTCAGAAAAATTTTGAGACATAGGTTGTTTTCCATAAGCTATCTCGACATACGGACGCGTCCACTCATTCATATACATGATGAAACCCTTAATCTGAATATAATCCTAAAGAATAGAAGAAAAGATCCTACAGTAATATGGAAAGTAGGTAGAGGAGAAGTTAGAGAGAAGTTACCAGATTGGAGTACTATGTTAAGATCCTGCAAAATAAAATAAAAAACGTTAGTTTCTAAAAAGAGAAAGTCTTGGATTAGAAAATCTCTAAAAATAAAACCTTAATTCTAAAATTAGAAAAAAATAAATAAATTAGAAAGATATCACCAAATTAGAAGTTTCTATATCAAAATCCTACATTATAGAAAAGACAGGTTAGTTCTAAAAAATCAGGAAACTAAACCTAAAACCAAAGTTAGTAAAAATCCTAATCTTAAACTAATTCTAAAACTAATTAATTTCAGAAAAACGTAGCCGACAGTCCCCGGCAACGGCGCCAAAAACTTGTTCACTCTCCAAGTGCAGAGTTGTGATGTAGTAATAACTCGGTAAGACCGAGGTCGAATCCCAAGGGACTGAAACTCGTACGTTATCTAAAATTAAGTAGAATTAAAACTAGGCTAAGATGAAATCTAAACTATATGCAATTTGAGGAATAATGGTGAAAATATTAATCTAAAATTTATAGAAATAAGAGGAAAGGAAACTAGGGATTCAGAGGATCCACTTGTAGAGTTCATGGAGATCTTATGCCTGTTTCATGCATGGAAATTAACTGAATTGCCATTGATCTAGTTTCAAGAGATGAAAGGTATATGAATTAGAATGGATTCCATCACCAACCCATGCCCAAAAGACTATGGCAAACAACAGAATTAAACTAATTACCACCCAATCACATGTATGAAAGTTAGGAAGGGTACCGTCATCCAACCATGCCCAGGAGACTATGGTGAACAACAACAGGGCTTCCTGATGTCATAAACATAAAAGGAAAAGCAAATATTTAAGTCATCGTAAACCCACTATAATTTCAGTCACAATAGACTATTAAAGACTAAAAATATTTCCATTAAAATCAAACTAAGATCAACATCAATTAGTCTAAATAAATTGCACAAGCAACAGGTCCTCCCATCACGCTACAGCTTCACCTCTTAGCCCTAGCTAAGAGGTTTAGCCAGCCATGAATGGGCTGAACTCTCTTAACAATGCAAAAGAAAAGAAAAGGAAAGAATTACTCTCTCTCTCTCTCTCTCTCTCTCTCTCTCTCTCTCTCTCTCTCTCTCTCTTCACGTTCCAACCCAAGCCAAACTCCACGTTCACGATCTGCCTCCACGTGAAGCCGCAACTGATGCTCCCTGGCCTTGGTGACATCAGAGTGTTAAATCCACGCTCTTAGCATCTTTTTCAGTCCACGCTTATAAATCCACCTTGCAACCTGAACATGATTAAAACAGGCAATTAAACAGTATTATGTTTGTAAATACAGACAATAACTAAGGTCAAATATGTAATATTTGACCCTCAACAGATTTCACATATCACATCTCGCTTACACATTAAGGTTTTAGTTTGATATTGAATGATTAACTTAGTAATCACTAAGAATGAAAGGAACCAGCCTAAAAATATTTTTAGCATCAGTTCAGTAAGAAGAATTGAAAGGGTAAGTCGCATAATCTTTACCATAGGTTTGCTCTCTGTAGGTGTAGATTCGATCCCCCATAATTGACATTTAGAAAAAGTTAGGCGACAAGTTTTCACCATAGGTTTGCTCCTTATAGTTGAGGATTTGATTCCCCTCCTTAGCGTTACTATTCATAAAGAAAATCAAAGGCTGATAGAATGAAAAGTTAATCTGTAAGGCAAGTGTTGGTTTCAGTTGTCATGAATTCTGTCGTTAATTACCAATGATAACATGAAATTAACAATTGGATCTCTTAATGATTGTAAGCCAAGATTACACTATACACTCATGGAACTCAATGTTTAGAATTGTTCTAATTAATGGATTAATATTTTGGAACTTGATTATGAAGTTTACTATAAGCTTGATTCCGGGAGAAAATTCTACTCACCATTTATGAATCTTAGAATTTTCACATCTCGACTATTTGGTCACAAGTCACTTGGGTTTACAGGAATTGCCCTTTTTTTCTAAAATTATTTTCGCATATTTTACTCAGGACTAGCAAAATGCTAGTTGAGGGTTGTGATGAGGGTCGAATATTGCATATCAGACCCCAGTTATTACTTGATTTTGAGTACATGATAATGCTTAATGTCATGTTTAATCATGTTTTTGTTGTAGGGAGTAATCAGGAGCGTTGACTGAAAAAGAGTATTAAAAGAGTAGATTTAGTGCTCTGAAGTCACCAAAATAAGGGACGGATTCCAGAGGACTAAGATTGAAGAATTTACACGCCAAGGATCCAAGAAAATCAAGCCGTTCACGTTAAAGAGGCTCAAAAGTAGTCCAAAACGCAAGATCATAGGGTTCCCGCCATCCAATTAACTCGAAACTTCATACATAGCCTGAGGACCATAAATTAACCGTACACGTCAAAATTCAGTCCTTGGATCAGTGTGTAAGTGACCCGATGGAAAAGATCAGACAATAACCATTAAGAAAGCATCTTGGACATCCTTGGGAGATCGGGACCCAAACTGAACCGATGGAAAGAGCACGAAAAATGATAGATATTCACCAAATTTTACTTCTTTTGGATGGTGCAGAAGGGAGGAATGAACGATAAACATTTCAAGAAGGCAGAGTGGCAAATCTGTAAATATAATAAACTTTATATGCATGCACGTAAGTGAGAAGAGGCTTGCTTCAACGATGGGTATTGACTCATCACATGTGGATGGTGTGGCCCACCTAGAGTTCAGATCTACTTCATACTTTGATTCATGGGCTTACTGTTCACTCCCCAAGTGCAGAGTTGTGATATAGTAATAAACTCGGTAAGACCGAGGTTGAATCCCAATGGACTGATACCTGTACGTTATCTGAAACTAACTAGAACTAGGACAAGAATAAGATGAAATCTAAATTGAGTGTAATTTGAGGAATAATGATGGAATAATTATCTAAAACTTTAGAAAAATCATATGTAAGAAACTAGGGATTCAGAGGATCCACTTGTAGAGATCAGGGAGATCTTATGTCAGCTTCAAGAATCATGGAATTTAACTGAACTGACGTTTATATAGTTTTCAAGAGATGAAGGTTTATGAATTAGAATGGATTCCATCACCAAACCATGCCCAAGAGACAAAACAAACAACAGAATTAAACTAATTACCAACCATGAGATGATGGTTAGGAAGGGTATCGTCATCTGACCATGCCCATGAGACGATGGTGAACAACAAGGCTTCCTGATGTCATAAACATAAAAGGAAAACGAACATGTTCAAAGCCATCGCAGACCCATTATAATTTCAATCACAATAGACCATTAAAAACTAAAAATATTCCCATTAATCAAACTAATATCAATTTCAGTTCATAAATTAAAATAAAATTAAAGGCATGAAATAGTCTCCCATCTCACTACAAGCTTCACCTCTTAGCCCTAGCTAAGAGGTTTAGCCGAGCATGACTAGGCTGAATATCTCAAAAGAAATAATAAAAATAGAAAAATAAATAAATAAATAAAAACTGAATTACTCTCTCCTTCTCTGCCTCTACCCACGTCCCAGCTCTTGGCTGAATGAATCCCCTCAACTCTGTCTTCTCTCGTTTATAGGGAATTCCAGTCGGTTTAGACCAAAGGTGGTGCTTGTGAAGTTGTTGCGAAATTTGTTTACGTGACCAAGAAGTCAGTGGCTGTGTTTATGCACGGAACAAGCCATCTTGCGTTGGATGCTTGGTGGGGGCCATGCTTGATGTCTTCATGGAAATCCAGTTCGTTCATTGAATGCGTGTCAAAAAACCAATTAGAAATGGATGGTTTCGACTAGGATTCGATGTGGCCCACAGGATTTCTTTTACTATCATCTGTCCTACGTTTGAACGGCTAGGAACCCATCCTCAGTGTTTCTTAGAATTTTTCCACCTAAGCCTTGATGAGTGGGCGTGTAGGATTCTAATGGACAGTCCGGATCGGACTGTCGAACAACGATGGTGGCCCATAATGAAAGGCCGCAAGTCCTGTTCTGTTGTTTCGAAACCAATTTGAAACTAGCCAGGAAGCTTGCGGTCAATGCAAGTTGAATACTTTTTAGTGGCTCGGTGCACCTCGAATGCACAACCTGTGTGCACGTCCACTCATGCAAAGTGGGTCATATATTGATGTGTGTGAGAAATTCGATCCGACCATCGATTTGATAGTATCATTTTAGACGTTGAGACCAAAAGTGAAGCAGATCCAGATATCAGGTGGACCCCACATCACTGTTTTATGGGTTGATCTATCCATTGAGCCACTTCCAGAGGGATCCAATGGCTGAAATTTAACATGTACGGTTAATTTATGGTCCTAAGGCCATGTATGAAGTTTTGAGCCAATCGGATGGCAGGAACCATATGATCTTGCATTCTGCACCAATTTCGGGCCATTTGAAGGTGAATGATTGGATTTCCTCGGATCCATGGCGTGTAAATCCGTCAATGTTGGTCCTCTAGAGTCCGTCCCCTGCTCTGATGACTTCAGAGTGTCAAATCTACTCTTTTAGTACTCTTTTTTCAGTCCACGCTCCTGATTACATCCTGTAACAAAAACACAATTAAAATATGACATTAAGCATTATCATGTATGTAAAATCAGGCAATAACTGGGGTCTAATATGTAATATTTGACCCTCAACACAATCCCCAACTTGCATTTTGCTAGTCCCGAGTGATATTTTGATAAACACTGGGCAATTTCTGTAAAACCGAGTGATATTTTGAAAAATAAGTTGAAAACTACAGGGCAATTTCTATGAAACCGAGTGATATTTTGAAAAAAAATACAGATCCTAGAATTCTATGATTCATGAATGTTGGGCATTACTATCTCTTGGACTCGAGCACATGGTAAACTTCATAGTTAAGTTTGAAGTATTAATCCATCATTCAGAAAAATTCTAAACATTGAGTTCCATGGGTGTATAGTCTAATCTCGACTTTTCATCATTAAAATTCACTTTTCTATTTCGGGATATGATTGGTAACCAACAAGAAAATTCATGATAACCAAATCTTAAACCAAAACTTTCTTCACAAATCATCTTTTCATTTTTCTAGCTTTTGATTTTTTCTTTAAAAGTAACGCTAAGAAGGGGAATTAAATCCTCACCGATAGGGAGCAAACCTATGGTGAAGACCGTACACCCAGACCTTTTTCACATATCATCCATGGAGAATTAACTTTACACCTATAGGGAGCAAACCTGTGGTGGAGATTATTCACCCAATCCTTTTCAAAGGTATCTGTTTTTTTCTTTTTCTTTAATTGATCATGACGAGCAAATTTCAAACGGGTTCCTTACATGCTTAGTGATTACAAAGTTAACCCTTCAATATCAAACTGAATCCTTAATGTGAAAGCAAGATGTGACATGTGAAATCATGACTCAATCAATGTTTACAACTTCTAATTTTGGATTAACTATTCAACTAAATTGTGAAATTTAACAGATACTGAATCCAAGAGTCATAAATTACCAACATTACTTATCTTGAAATTCTAAATTAAGGATATCCATCAAAATCACTTTGAATTCCCAAGAATTACCAGAAAATTTTAAAAATTTTCATAATTTTTGCTCAAGACCAAGAAAACACTGATTACAAAACCTAATCTCCCACCCCAACTAAAAATCTACATTGTCCTCAATGTAAAAGATATATGAGCATGCAATGCACATAGGACAACGAAAGTAAATGAAAAGTGATGAGAAGATAATACCTGAATAACGAATCGAGAGAGTTTCCAAAAATATCTACGTAAGAGCGAGTCAGCACAAGAGAAAAATCAACAGAGGTAAAATAAAAATAACAAAAATAAAATCCTACCTACACTTTCGCAGGCACTCGTGATTGCATTTAGCGTATGCAACAAGCCTTTAAACCCCTAGGTTGCCCCTAGTGGATGAGTTGTAGTCTTATGAGACTTTGCAGCAATGTTACCTACAAACATTGAATCGATAATGCTGCAAAGTTCCTCTTCCGGCCAATATCTTGATAAGTTTCTCAATAAGTTTCTCAACAAGATCATCCAAAAGCCCTTTTTACAATAGACTTGGGTGCTCTGGAGCATGACTTTCCAGAAAGACTTATGTACCTCAGAAGAAATCTTTCATTGAATTGCTTGAGGTATCCATAATATATACGATTCACCTATGACAGAAGAAGTTTCAACGTTAGTATCGCATGGTGAATCAGAGATTACAGGTAAATAAAGTTTAGAAAACTTCTTAAGAAGTGATGTAGTTTCAACACAAACCGAAGCTCCAAACTTCGATTCAATTTTCGACTCCTCTTCCTTTACTGGTAGACGTTTAGGATCAGGGGAATAGAGGATTTCAGAATAAGGGTTCTCTCGGTCAGTGATGACTACCGAGATGTTGTCTTGCAAGGCATCCACTTTGTCTTTTGACATGGGATCGTTTGAATCTGCAAAGTGTGCCAAGCAGTCCCATGAGTTGGGAAGTTTAGCTGAGTGTGACTTATTTTTCACATTGGTGCTCGTGATGATCTGCCCAAAGAATCCATCATCCTTGAAAATAGACGGATGTACGCTCTCTTCCTCCAGTCCTGCACAGATAGATTGAAAATCAATAGGAGAAGCATCGATGTGATCACTTTGTTCATTGTGACTACTCAATCGACGTGTGTACCATTCAGATGGTAGCCTCAATTGAGTGGTTTCAAATTCTTGGGTCGTAGCGAGGAACTTGTCCTTCTCCTGAATCACATCATCATTTGTTTTAGAGGAGTGGTCCAAACATGTTTCACTAGAGTTAGAAGGGTCGGTTGTAAAGGGCTCATCTTCTACCTTTAAATCAGACATATCAGGTGAAGGGAGTGACTCATTATGACCGACCACTTCGCGTACGTCTTGGTCATTGACTTGGACCAAACTTGAGATTAATTCCAAGGGAACTGTGGCTGCACATTTAAGATCGTCATCCCAATACTCATTATATTCTAGTTCAGTGCAATGCACATTTGGGATGGGATCACTTTCCTCACATTCTACACCTAGAATGGGTTGAGGTTCGCATAAACTAACCTCTTCTTCATCATTGGAATCTAGTGTGTCCTGTGAGGGAAGTGTGTCATCATCATTATATTTGAAAGAAACCCATGTCTCTTCCCCATTCTTTTGAACAGTCATCGAGATCGACTCATCAAAAAATTGAACCACATACTCGTTAACGTAATTCAACTCTTCATTCTAAACTCCAGAATTTTTCAAAAGCGAGTGAAGATCACTTTCCTCGAATTGTATTTCTGGATTGGATTGTGGTTGGGATGAGCAAGCTTCCTCTATCCTTTCGAGGTGCTAATTGAGTGTTTCCATTGCTTTTCTCATTTCCACAAGACATTCCATAGTATACCGAATTGAATCCTCTTGGATTACTTCTGGTTCGGTCTCAAAGGTAGGGTATCCAAGAGAATACTCATTATAACATGTTGTTGGTTCATTTTCTTAATTTTGTTGTTTCCACTAGTATAGTCATACTGATCATACATGGGAGAGTATGATGGTTGATAATAATCCTCATTCTCATAATTACGATCGTATACGGCCCTATTAACTGATGGAACATAACGTTCTAGTTGGTTCTCAATATCGGTTCTCGATGGAGAGAAATCTTGAGGTATACATTGAATTCCACAACCCTCAGGCATTCCCCAATATCTCTTATCCATCTCAGCATATGCACGTACCCACGCTTCCATAGTAGAACCCTAACTCTGAGTCTAATCATATAAGAAAGTAAAATCCTATAGCAATATAATAAGTAAGAGGAAAAGTTAGAAAGATGTTACCAGACTAAAGATTCCTATATTAAGATCCTGCAAAAGAAAACAAAAGAAATTAGTTTCTAAAACTAAAAATTCTAAAGTTAGAAAGTAATGTTAGTTTCTAAAATTAAAAGAACTCCTACAATAGATTCTAAAAATAAAAATAAAACCTAATCTAAAAATAAAAAAATTAGAAAAATTAGACAGATGTTACCAAATTAGTCGATCTATCAACGACCCTACAAAATTGGAAAGTTAATTCTAAGAAAGAAAAATCTAAAACTAAAGCTAGTACAATCCTAATCTTAATCTAATTCTAAAACCAATTAATTTCAGAGAATCGTAGCCATCAGTCCCCGGCAACGGCTGTAACATCCCGTCTAACCAACACCGCGTCCTGGGGCGTCAATGTAGGATTTGCAGCAAGACCGTTCGTTTAGACTACTCATGGTAAGGTACCACACCTAAATTAATTTAGGATTAGTCCAACAGTGTAGACTAGATGGGTCAAGTTAGGATCAAATGCAGGCCGCCAACGCAGATGACTGTTTATTCCTGGCAACAGCCCGTGTGGGTCATACCGCGACACAGGAAGGTTAGAAAATTATAAAACTTTAGGGAACACTAGATCTCGCTGGGCTTGTGGTCCATCGCGGACCACAGACTCCTTGGACACCCGAAAACTAATTTTCCAAGCTGTTCCTACGGCACTGGTCAACCCACACAAAGCCATATTGAAAATTTGGCGTTGGTCAAGGGAATAGGAATTCCGGGCATATTAGCCGTCGGATTCCTTTCAAATTTTTGGTGAAGGCCTAATGTGGTGTCCCTCACCCGTCCACAAAATCTGGATTTTGATCGTGTCACGATGACCGTTGATTACAAATCGGACCCGTGCGATCAAACCCCAAATCCGATCGCTCCTAAATTTTGTATGATCCTTCATCGGGCCATGAACCACCTACCCTATAAATTTTATGACCAGGGGACCACCAGAACTACCCCAACAATCGGAATAGACCCTACAGGGCCATTTAAAGGTCGGGACCGCTTACTCAAGTCCCATATCCGCTCATCCGATTGTTTCTAAATTTTATATCGCCCCTTATTGGGCCATGAGACATGTACACACCAAATTTGGTGGCCTTAGAAGTGTTGGGGCCACCACAACAATAATAGAAGCTCTAACAGGCTATTTTGAGAATTCCTTGAAACCTAAGGCCAAGGGGCCCAACTCTAGGGAAATAAACTCTAGCTCTCTCTCATAATCCCTCCATTCTTCCAACAACAAACCCTCTCTCCCTCATAACTTTCTTCAATTCCCAACAACCCATCTCTCTCCTTCATAACTTCCTCCAACCTTCCACAACCCAATCTCCCTTCCTCATAACTTTCACCATCATCCGACAACAAGCCTACCTTCGTAGCTTCCACCTTTCTCCAACGACCAAGGAGAGCAGAAGGAGAAAGATGAGGGTGGAGAAGTGTTTGTGAGGACCCTAAATCAAGGTGGGGCCAAGGGCATCAACCCTTCAACTCTCAATTTCTCCTCCAAGAAGGAATTCTCCGCCACAACCCCAAATTCGTCCGTTGGCCATTTAGGTAAGAACCTCTCCCCATTTCTTCTTGAAATCTAAGTATTGAGAAAGGATTGGCAGGTGATTTCTTACATACAAGGATTTGATTTTAGGAACTCTGGCCGGTTAACCCTCAAACTCCATTTCTAGGTCACTTCCGAGCCTCCATCGAATTCAAGGTGCGGACTATTAATCTTAGGTGGCCTAGCACCAACTATATCATGAGTTTATTGATTTTGATTACTTTGATGGAGCTAGTGTGAAATCTAGAGAGACCCTAGGATTTGTGTGTTTGATGGAAATGTATGAAAATGCATGTTTGTTTAGATTTTCTTTCTCATGATCGCTTTTATGCCTCTCACATGTTTAATGATATAACCGATGATCACATGCTCATATGTTTATGATTCCTTCTTATAATGATGCCTATGACATGTATAATGTTTTGTCTTCGCATATTTTGACTCCTAGGTACGTAGGAAACGTTTCGTTTCCTCGCCCACTCACACTTCTCACATGCATTCTAATTATGATATTGTAACATGCTTGTTAGGGACGTTGATATGTATGATAGGATGAATGCAATATGATACTGTATGTTGGTTAATAACCTTAATGTTGGAACGCTATGAATCATCGTTAAACCCATGGATTGGTCAGGAATATGAGGTTAGACGCTAGTCTCATTGGTTGGGCTACCCTGAGACTAAACTCAAGAATTAGGCGAGTGTATATGGGCGACAGTAGTTTGACTACATGGGTCTATCGTACCCGATGTCATTCATCTCGTACTCGCCTAACTTGTGCAGTTTAGCCTACATACTGGCAAATCCTGATTTGTTAACCATGTTTGCTCACACATGTATGGAACCTGGAACACCCTACTACCGTTGTAGCCCATCGATAATCACTTGAATTCGATCCACTGCCTCGTAAGCCGGGCATGGTGGAATGGGAACTGTATCCGAGCTATCGGCCTATGCTGGGGTGACGTGCCTCCCCGTAGTGACAGCGAGAGATTCCAGTTCTCAGCACTCCCCATGTGCTTGAAGTCGGGGATGAGGAATCCGACGAAATCAAGGATCGCGGGGACTTGGCCTCACACGTTGGGAGGTCTTGGCCTCGTAATTAGTTCAAGATATTTGATTTATGGGGTGTATCAGATTCTCAAATCTTCTGGATGAATGGACTTAACTAATAATTCAGCTAACACGATCGCACTGCATCGCATTAGTTAGGGTAGCAACTCAAAAGTTGAGGTCGCAATGAGGGAGTGTTGGCATACACGATCGTTAGACGGTGTCTCTCGAGGGAGCATTGTGGCGAGGGTATGCATCATATCATCTTGCATTCATGCATTTAAATAAGAGTTAATAGGAATTGATGAATGTCTGTATTTCATTAAATTCATATTATAATTGATGTCTGTTGTAACTTAAGACTAATAGCACTCCCTGAGTTGATCACTCACTCCCACTCTGGGATGGTGTTTTAAAACACCAACCAGACCCCTGCTTAGATGCAGGAGAAGCAGGATAGGAGGAGTCGGGTGATGCGAACTATCACGAGGAGGACGAGCTATCTTATTTTCAGCTGACGGATGGCTCATCGTCAGTATGATGGGCAGGATCGCATCGTCGAGCAGTAGGCTCGGCTCCATTCTTTTGGTCTTACTATTTTTTTTTAATGATTTTATTGGGTTTCGCCATGAGCGACCCATTATTCTTTTGGACATGTATATAACATATATTTAGGTATTTGAGTTGCTCTCATTTTAGTGGATTATGTGATTGTGTTTCATGCTCCAGGTATTTTCAGGTTGCGTAAATGAATCAAATTAGTGTATATTAACTAAATCGACTATAAGTGACACTCGGGAACTCAGGAGTTAAGCGTATGCGCGACCCCCAATTTTCAGGGCGTTACAAGTTGGTATCAGAGAAATAGTTTGGAATCCCTTGGGCCATGGGTCATGAACTCATCAACGCGTCCGCTGACTCGAGAGGATGCGCAATAGGAAACTCAACTGACATTTAGGACGTTAGGAACTATCTTAGGCACCTGAATTGACGAACCTTAGATGGAAGGTGAACTTCCCACAAATTAGAATTGGGAAACAAGTAACAAGAACGAATAACATCGCTAGGATCCTGGTTTGAGAGTTTTAAAGTATAGCGGTTTAGAATTGAACCGGCAATCTTAGATGGACGATAAAACTTACTTGGGATTGGGATTTGGAAGTGAGAGAAGGCAACGATGCGAGGAAATGGGACTAGGATTTGTGCAGGACCTCAAACCATCGATAGAGCGAGCTAAAAATTGAGGGATTCGAGACTCAAATTTAATATTCATGTATGAACGAGCTACTCTGGGCCAAACTTGATAGTTTCAGCCTGTTCGAAGATAGGGGCTTAGAGGTGAGTATGATTTTGTTAGAAATAGTGAAATGGTAGGAAAATGAGATTTTGACCCATAACCAGGAATGATCACACGAAACCACTAGGCTCATTGCGTAGAACAGCTTCTCCTACCCCAAATTCATATGTGGCACTTCTCCGGGGGCCTTGCAGGCGCTCAGGAAAGTGCGAAATAAGAGGACCCAGGACAAAGGACGGGCGTCCCTACGCCTATACCTACAGAGAGTAGGCGTTCCCATGACTAGGTCGGCGTCCCCACGCCCAGACCCACATCAAGTGGGCGTCCCCATGACCAGTTGGGCGTCCCCACGCCCAGACCCATAGCAAGTGGGCGTCCCCACAACTAGGTGGGCGTCCCCATGCCAAGACCCACAGAGGTTGGGCGTCCCCAGGCCCGGACGGTCGTCCGCATGCCTGGACCAGAAAATGGGGTTTTCCCCCTTCACTTGAATTTGAGTAGGGCCCATTTCCTTTACAAATATGACCTTAACAGCCCCACTCCTCCCCAATTCTCTTCATCCTCTAGTTGTAACCCTTGAGAAGCCTCTCCTTTACCATTTCCCAAACTCAAACCCCACCTATTTCCTAACCCATCTCACCCCATTTTCATTTCTTCCAATCATATTTTCTTCAAACTTTCTCCTCTCTCTCATCTCTAAACTTCATCCCTACAACACCTTCACTCTCTCTCTTAAACTCCCATTTCTAAAACCCATTCCCATCTTCAAGTTTCATCTTCAAGGGGGCCATTCCATCCATATTCCTCAAAACTCTTCCAAGAACCCATCTCAAATCCTCCATACCCTCATCCCAACTCTCATCCTCCACTCCATTCTCATCAACCCACCTCATCCCAATTCTAAGTTCTTCTAGGCCATTCTCTTCAAACACTCTCTAAACCTCAAACCTTCAACAAGCTCCATCTCCATTCCCAACTCCATTTTTCTTTTTCTTTTTCCTACATAAACCCATTCCCAAATTTACATTTTCCAAACCCATTTTCAAAACCCTTCCTTCAACAATCCACCCACACTTCTCACACTCATACCATCCCCATTTTCGAACATTAGTCCATCCTCATTCCCAACCCTTCTTCTCAAATCCCATTTTCCAAACCTATTTCAACATACATTCCCAAAACTCATTCCTCAATTTTTACCCATTTTCAACTTCCATTCCCAACACCATTTCTCTCCTTCTCCCTCACATTTTCCATTTTCCTTCCACACCCAACCCCTCCTGTAACACCCCGGATTTTGGCCAATCTGGGATTTGACGTCCTTAGGCAGTGGGTCAACTAAAATACCTGAAAAATCGCTCAGAATCCAATTCCATAGCCAAAGAAATCACTTAGGATTAATTCCTTTAGAAACTAAGCATAAGTTAGCTAGCGCAACGCTAGAGTAGCTGGGAAACAGTCCCTGATCACTTTAAATACGTTCTACAAGACCCAAATCGAGTAGAACAAATGAAGCTATAATACTCTAAAATCTCGGATCAAACTCTAAGCAGGTTTATTCTCTGGACCACTTTGAAATTTTTATTGGATCTAGACCGCGCGTCGAAAGTTCGATACCTGCTATCTTAGACCGTTAGAACCGCCTAGCTGGACTTGACAATCATTTCGAAAATCAAGTCCAACCGATAATCACAGGCTATTTCATTGAGCCCGGACTGAAGAGAGTGCGAATAGGGACAGATTTGGAATTTGAAATTCAAATCTGGCACACGACTTGACATGTTAGTATTAAGCATTCTGACCGTCAGAATTCAGCCAAATTATACCCTCGGATCAGGAAAAATTTCTATTTCATATCATGAGATTTGTAGGCCTGATATACGTGCGGTGACCGCTGAACTGAAACTGGACCGCCACGTGCGATCTGCGAACCCTGTCGGACTGAAAACTTGATGTGTGCTAGATCCAGTATGCATGAGCTTAAGTCTGACCGCATTCAGTCAGGGGACCACCAGAAATATCCTTTTGGACCGAAACAGCCCCGATTTGGTTACCCCTCAAGTGAACCTTGTTCCCGAGCCTATTTCGGGCAAGTTTGGGCTTATAAAAGGGGTTAAAACCCTCACTCCTCTCTTCCATCCGAATTTGTAAAAATTCCTAGATTGGGAGAGAGAAAAGGTGAGAGTTTGTGAGAGGTGGGAGAGAATTCCCTGCTGCTTGTGCCACGTGCTGTACGTGCTTAGGCAACGTACTTCGATCACTTTTTCGGCGATTCCTCCGCATTTTCAGGTAAGAAAATATCCTAGAAGTTGCTGATTTGAGGTTCCTTTCGTTTCCTAGCGAAGTAGCTAATAGAACTTGTGTATTAGGTTCTCTAATCGCCGTAGACGAAGCGTATACGCTCCGTTCGAATTTACACATCCATAAGAGACAAGGTGCAGATTTTAGACGCTTTGATTGACTGTTTCCAACGCTTTCAATGTCGTTTAATAGTAGATTATCGACGGCAACGCCGTTTGACATGTACAATATGCTGTCCGTTTCCTGTTTCGTAAACCGACGGAGAATATGAGATTTAGGGCATTTTAGTCATTTATAGGAAGTACTGTTTTCATTCATATTTTGCTGATGTGATTGACATGGTTTATTGTCGCATTAGAATGTTAGGAATGCGTGCATAATTAGTTTGGTGAAGAGATTCGCCTAAATGCGCACTTCGGGTCGACATACTATATGTAGACTTAAGTGTGTAGTGTAAGTGTTTGTACAAATGTTTGTATTAGTATGTATTGAATTAAATGGTGTTATGAATTAGTTTGAGATGGATTTCTCAATTTATATGTTGACATAAATGATTTCCTACATGTTGACTATGTACATGATTCCATACTATGCATGAAATGTATATGCTTGAAGATTTGCTTAAGTTGAATGTTATAACATGTGTTAACATGCTCACATGATTGTATTTCAATTCCAATACTCCTACATAATTTGCTGATGTGAATTTATATGTGTTTAGGACTATACTTAGTCCAGGCAATCGGTAACCGAGCGAATTCGTGGTTGGCTGGTCTTGGCCACGAACGACGCGTCGATGAACGCGAGTCGTGTTTGGAGTTGGCGGCAGTGGTTAGGCCACGCGAAGTGTTTTACGTACTTCATGTCGTTCGACTTGAGATGCGATCGCGCTAGTCGAGCCCGTCAAGTAACCCGACTGGCCGATATATGTTCACCCTTTATGAGTCATAACTGCTTGAACCTAGGGTACTGAACTTACCATTGTAAATCCTGTTAACCATGGTACCTTGATTCAGGAAGACTCATGAGCCGGGCATGGTGGTATGGGACACCGTGGTCGAGCTGTCGGCCTACGCTGGGGCCACAAACCTCCCCGTAGTGACCAGTGAGCACCTAGTCTCCTGAGCAGATTATGGTGGTATGGGACACTATATTCTTGCTGTCGGCCTACATTGATAAGGTGATGGGGGATCGGTGCAACGAGTGCGAGCAACAGCCCTGGCAGCCCTTTGTAGTGACCGCGAGCGTATTTTGAGTCTACGGGAGGCGACGACCCTTCAGTAGCAGTAGAGTACAGTAGGCCTGTATTGATAAGGTGATGGGGGAGCGGAGCAACGAGTGCGTGCAACAGCCCTGGCAGCCCTTGCAGCGACCTACGAAATATACATCGTATGAGATTACTAGGAGTGACGACCCTAGACAGGATCTGTGTTGGGATTGATATAAGGGAAGTACCTTAGTTTCCCAATCCTGCTGTTTGAATGGACTAATAACAACTCGAAAATCATATCACCATAATATTGCATGTGCCTGGAAGATGTGGAGCACTCTAGGGAGTGTGGCATGCCGCGGTCGTAAGATGTTACCGTATGAGGGAGATTGTCGGTGTGGGCATACATCACGTCATGTCATATTGCATTAACAACAGTATTAGGATTATATGATTTATTGCTTTACTATTATCGCATGATTGATTTGAGAACATGTTAATCCTTGCTCTATTATTCCACTGAGTTAGCTACTCACTCCCACGTTATGGGATGGTGTTCCCGGATATCCACCAGACCTTTTTGTGATTGCAGATGATGGCGCGGCCTGCGAGGCGGAGCTGGACTTGATGATGATGAGGAGGATTCCTCCTTTATGCGAGTTCTGATTGACGGGATTACAGGGAGGTTGATTAGATACTTTGACATTTGTCATTTTATATTTTTAGCGCACTCATGTATATTCGTTTCATCTACTTTTGGAGTATACATGTATGTATATAACCTGGTAACATGTTCATGCTCTGGAGACATACAACAGTTTATATATGTTATACATGCTATCACAGCCTTCCGCTTGTTAATTTAACTGTCTCTGGAGTATGATATGTTGTTCTAGCTTAATCTCACTCATGTTTAATGCGTTATCACAGACAACATTCAATCATACATATCTATGTTGCATAAATAATATTTTAGAACTCGGGAGTTGGGTTTTTGCTCGACCCCCCAATTTTCGGGATGTTACACCTCCAAACCCATCCCTAAGACAAACCTCCCTTCCTTTACACAAGACCCATTCCAAAATTACATCTCTAAGGTCCCTTCCCATACCCACTTCAACCCCATACCCCACACCATTTCCACCATTCATTTTCAAAACCCTCCATCAAAATTCTTCTGCAAAACCATCTCAAATCCCCATCTCAAACATCTTCTTAAACCCGTCATAGCCAAGGAAAATGGCCTTTCTAGCCACCATGGCCTCTTTCCTCTCCATTTCAGCGATCCTTTTCCTCATGGGGAAGAAGAGGCCGTCTCCTGCCGAGCCGGGACCGAGCTAAGAGCGACGTAGTAAGAAGAAAGGCGATTCAAAGGGGAAGGAAGTCGCGGAAGTCCGATCTAGGCACAAAAACGACCAACAAGGGGCTCTCGCAATTCAGGCGCCCCGCCCGTCTGTGGAAGATAAGGGCAATTTTCGTGTGCGGCGAGTCACCTTAGAAGCTTCTATAGATGCGCACCTATTCAATGATGTTGTCCTACTCGGTCGGCTTAGAGAGCGGGGATGGGGCCTAGTATTCCATGGGGACTTCCAGGCAAATGAAGGTCGAGCTAAGGCTTTCTACGTGCGGATTAGAAACCCTAAATTTGAGCCGTTGGGCTTTGATCTGGTTGTGGGAGGTAAGAGGTTCCCAATTGGGATGGAGATCATTACCAGCATACTGGGAATGCCACTAGGGGAGGTGCAGATCAACGAGAATTATTTGGGTACGAGCCGAGCCCGTAAGGAGCGGACTCGCTTCTTGTGTGGTCAGGTTACTCAGTGGAAGCGAGTGGAACAAGAGGTCGGTCTGATCTCGGTCAACCTTCTCCCGGAGTATCAGGTTCTCCACCGCATTTACACCCATAACGTGTACCAGAGATTAGGGAACCGCTCCGAGTGCTCCCGCTATATAGTGGAGTTTTTATATCAGGTGGGTCAGGGAGCGGATGTATGCCTCCCTAGCGTGATACTTCAACAGATCGTGCGAGCTGTGAGGGTGACGAGGAAGAGCACCTGCCTCTCGTTCGGTCGCTTGATTTGCCAACTGGCCCAGCAGTACGGCGTGGGCGGATCAGACGAGAACCCGGTGCCAATAGAGTGTTTGGGTGATGATGTCTTGAACAAGATGAAGATAGGCCCCAAACAGCGACAAGCCCACATCGATCAATATGGGGAGCCTGTCGAAGACGAAGAGGATAGTGACGAAAGCAATGAGGAGGAGGAAGAAACTGAAGAAGCGGAAAGAATCGATGAAATTGAAGGAGTTGGCGGGGAGCCACAGGCCGCACCCGAAGTACTTGGGCACTTGAAATCCCTCGACACTAGGATAGTCAGGATCGAGGAGCCCCAAGCCAGGTTCGAGGAAAACCAAGCCAAGCAGGAAAAGTGGAACAAGAAGATGTACCAGGCCATTAAGGCCCTGATTTGCTGCAACAAAGGGGAGGAAGCACCTCCGCTTTCGCCTGACTCAGACGAGTAGTACCATGAGTCTTCTAATGATCAGTAGTTGCTTTAAGTTGCTTAGGTTTAATTCCATGTATTAAGATAGTTAGGACCTTTGCTTACGTAGTTTGCATTTTTTTTCATTTATCATATCTAGTAGTGTTTGTAATCCATGTTGTAGCATGTAACTAGCCATGTGCATGGTATTTTGGAATCAATGCTAATATATAGATCGGCTTTAAATCCATTTTTCTTGAAGAATGCCTTGTCTGTGTTATGATTATGGTCATGAATTATAGGTTGTAGGTCTAACTTGCCTAGCGTGCGACAATGCTCTAAGTGTCTAATACTCTAAGTAATTTTTCTAGGAAATGCCTCCGCGACTGGAGGGTCGATACGTCTGTTTATCCCATGGCGGCCTAGTTGATGGGAACCATGTTCCCAATAATCATCAAGGCCCCCAAGAAGCAGCCCCAAATGCACTGCCACCACAAGACGCGGCCCCAGTACCACCCCGACACCGACCATGAAACAAATGGGTCAAATGTTGTATTTTATGCAACAACAACAACAAATGATGGCTGTTACTATGCAACAACAACAACAGATGATGGCCACCATGATGGGAGCCATGGCCCAAAACATGGGCATACCGCAACCGGAACCTCCTGCCGTGGCCGAGCAAGCTGCCAACATAAGTAACATGTTTGAGCGGTTCCAGAGACATAGGTCGTCCACTTTTGCTGGCACTTACCACCCAAAGGAAGCGGAATACTGGCTCAACCGAGTCACCAAGCTACTCCGGCCCCTCCACTATTCCGAGGTGAAGAACGTTGAGCTCGCTCATATCTTTTTGAGAAAGAGGCGGATCTATGGTGGGAGAGTGTCCTCCGATCTATTCCTATGGGCCACGTTTGGATGTGGGAGGCGTTCGAGGCCCACTTCAATGAGAAATACATTCCTCAATCGTACCAGCAGAGAGAAAAAATGAGTTCCTCTGCCTCCAACAAGGGGGAATGAGCGTGGCACAATATGAAAATCGGTTTACAGAATTGTCACGCTACGCTTCCGAGATGATCGTTAATGAGGCGATTAAGATGAGTTGATTCACCGCAGGGTTGAGGAGCGGCATCCGCTCTAAGATGTGCTGTGCGAGCATTCGGACCTATGCTGAGCTCATCGAGATGTTCATATGGTCCGAGCAGGATGAGGAACGTGTCTTACGGGCCCGTTCATAGCTAGGGATACGCAACAGGATGGAAGGGTCGTCCTCTTCTTTTACTGGTAAACTGTCGCGCCCGAACTCTTCGACTAGGCCTGCGGTCGCACCAACTCCCTCCACATGACCTACACAGGGTTACAGCTATTGCAGGAAGCTTGGACACTCCGAGCCCTTCTGTTTTACAAGGATGAGGGATCTTGGCTTCACGCCACCTCAACGTAACTATAGGCCCCCACAGCAAGCATTACAGATTCTGCCCTTACGGACGATGGGGCCTAGCCAACAGTTTCACCGTCCTCCTCCACCTCAAGCTAGGCCGCCACAACGGCCTATGCAGCGACTGAACTTCTCACAGCAGGCCCGAGTACATGCCTTGGGGGCAGAGGGCCAGGATGCTACCATTCCCACTCCTACAGCTTTCGAGGTGACGGCCCACATAAAAGGTACTCCTATCTATTTGTTGATAGACACGGGATCCACCACTTCTCTCATAACACATGCTACTGTCAACAGCCTAGGACTGCATGCTACTCCCTTTGATGGGGTGAAGATTATCACCGCCGTCGGTACTGTATCAGAAGCGACAAAGATATCTCGTGATTATCCCATTGATTTGGGATGCAAGGTGGCATTGGTGGACTTGATAGTGACAAAGATTTATCACTATGATGTCATCCTGGGCATGGACTGGTTGTGCATGATGAAAGCGGAGTTTGACTGTGATACTTTGACAATGAAGATATTCAAGGACGACGGCACTTCCCTCACATTTTCAGTCCAAGTTAGCTACGACCGCAGGATCTTGTGTTTTGCTTCATTAGAGGATAGTTATGATGGGCCTTCTCACACATGCACTCTCCTAGTCCGAGAGTTCGATGATGTGTTTAGAGCCATACCTGGACTACCTCCACTGTGTAAAATTGACTTCATTATCGATCTAACTCCGGGTGTTAAGCCCATCTCCTTGCTTACTTACCGCATGCCCCCATGTGAGATAGAGGAACTTCGGTCACAGATTGATAACTTGCTGAACAAAGGCTTCATCCGACCTAGCGTCTCATCTTGGGGAGCCCCAGTCCTATTTATGAAGAAGAAGGATGACTCACTACGTCTATGTGTAGATTACGGAAGATTGAACCAAGTGACTGTTCGGAATAAATATTTGTTGCCTAAAATTGACGATTTATTCGACCAGCTGAGGGGTGCTAAATATTTCTCAAAGATTGATCTACAATCAGGGTACCATCAGCTGCTGGTTAGGGACGAGGATATACAGAAAATGGCCTTCAGAACCTGCTTCGGCCATTATGAGTTCTTAGTCATGTCGTTCAGGCTCACCAATGCCCCAGCGGTATTCATGGATCTCATGAACCGAATCTTCAGGCCGTTCAAATACAGATTCATCGTCGTGTTCATCGATGATATACTGATTTATTCAAAGAGCCGTGAGGAGCATGAAGAGCATCTAAGGGCGGTTCTTGGGACCCTTGAGAAAAATCAGTTGTATGCGCAATTTAGGAAGTGCGCCTTCTGGAATGAAGAGGTTAAATTTTTGGGACATGTTGTGTCCAAGGAGGGTATATCTGTCAACCTCGCCAAGGTCGTGGCTGTGCAAGACTGGAAGCAATCGAAGTCAGTTACGGAAGTGAAGAGTTTTCTCGGGTTAGCAGGTTATTATCAGAAATTTATTAAAGATTTCTCAAAAATAGCTCGGCCCCTATCCCAGCTTACACAGAAGGACCTTAAGTTTGCCTGGAATGAGAAGGCGTAGGCGGCCTTCCAAGAGTTGAAGGATAAACTGACGTCGGCACCCGTACTCGTGCTACCTGAGTAGGGAGTCAAGTATACCGTGTATACTGACGCCTCTCATGTGGGTCTGGGTTGTGTGCTTATGCAGAAGGACAGGGAAATTGCTTATACATCTCGGCAACTAAGGAAGCATGAGGAGAACTATCGGACGCATGACCTTGAGCTTACGTCGGTGGTTTTCGTATTGAAGATATGGAGACATTACCTTTATGGCGAGGAGTTTGAGCTCTTTTCTGATCATAAGAGCCTCAAATACATCTTCACCCAAAAGGACTTAAACATGAGACAGCGCCATTGGATGGAAACGCTGAAGGACTTCAAGTTCGATGTCTCATACCACCCTGGCAAGGCCAATTTGGTGGCGGATACTTTGAGTCGCAAGAAGAAAATTGAATTCGCGGCACCGCTAATGGTGAGAGAGTGGGATATGGTGGAATTCGTACGGGATTTCGACACGAAGCTAACCGTGGAGGAACCGTACGAGTTCATAGCCCATGTATAGGCCCAGTCACTTGTTGATAGTAAAATTATTGAAGCCCAGGAGGGCGATGAGCTATTAAAGAATATGAGAAAAAGAGCAAGGAATGACGGGAAGTCCGAGTGGAGAGTTGACACCGACAGAGGATTGCGGTACCGAGGTCGCCTTTGTGTCCCACACCATCAAGGACTACGAGAAGAAGTCTTCAAGGCCGCTCACAGCTCCAAGCTGGCAATGCACCCTGGTAGCACCAAAATGTACCAGGATTTGAAGCGAACTTATTGGTGAGATAACATGAAGAAGGAGATAGCGGAGTATGTGTCCCGATGCCTCACCTGTCAACAAGTCAAGGTCGAACACCGACGATCATTGGGCATTTTGCAACCAATGCCTATAGCAGAATGGAAGTGGGACTTCATATCCATGAATTTCATTTCTAGCTTACCCAAGACCAGGAAGGGGCATGACTCGATATGGGTGATTGTGGATAGGCTAACAAAATCAGCCCATTTTCTGCCAATCAGAACTTCTAGCTCCGCCGATGATTTGGCCAAGCTATATATCAAGGAAATCATGCAGCTCCGTGGTGTCCCGTTGGAGATTGTGTCAGACCGGGATACTCGATTCACTTCAATCTTCTAGACCCGCATTCAAGAAGCCATGGGAGTAAAGTTAAAGTTTAGTACCGCCTTCCACCGGCAGACAGATGGGCAGACCGAGCGGGTGAACCAAATATTGAAGGACATGTTGAGGGCCTGTGTCCTGGACTTTCAGGAGAGTTTGGATGATTGTCTTCCATATGCCGAGTTCGCCTACAACAATAGCTTCCAGGATAGCATCAGTATGGCGCCTTACAAGGCTCTATATGGGCGTCCATGCAGAGCCCCGCATTGTTAGGAAGAAATTGATGAGAAAAGCTTGCTAGGGCCGGATTTGGTGCGGATCACTACCGAGAAGATTGGAGTTATTCGACGCCGCCTCTTAACGGCTAAAAGCAGACAGAAGAGTTATGCCGATACAAGGCGGCGAGACCTGAAATTTGAAGCAGGGGATCACGTATTTCTCAAGATCTTCCCAATGAAGGGCGTTTTACACTTCGGCAAGAAGGGAAAGCTCACGCCACGATTCATCGGGCCCTTCCAGATTTTAGACCAGATAGATGCGGTTACCTATCGCTTGGCCCTACCTACGCCGCTTGCTAGAGTGCATGATGTCTTCCATATATCTATGTTGAAGAAGTACGTCCCTGATCCCTCGCATATCATCAAGTGGGAGAATGTGGAGCTCAAAGAAAATGCCACGTACATTCTCCGCCCCACTAAAATACTAGATAGGAAGGAGCAGGTCTTACCAAAAAGGTCATCCCATTGGTAAAGGTATATGGACCCATCACAATGAAGAAGAGGTTACTTGGGAGAGAAGTAAAAATCCATAAGCATTACCAAACCTTGCTTCAGCAATACGAACAGGTACAAATTTCGAGGATAAAATTTATTTATAAGGGGGGTAGCTTGTAACATCTCGTATAACCAACACCGCGTCCTAGGGCGTCCGTGTAGAATTTGCCGCAGGACCGTTCGTTTATACTACTCGTGGTGAGGTACCACACCTAAATTAATTTAATATTAGTCCAACAGTTTAGACTAGATGGGTCATGTTAGGATCAAATGCGGGCCGCCAAGGCAGATGACCATTTATTCTTGGCAACAACCCATGTGGGCCATACCGTGACACAGGAAGGTCAGAAAATTACAAAACTTTAGGAAACACTAGATCTCGTTGGGCTTGTGGTCCATGGTGGACCACAGACTCCTTGGACACCCGGAAACTAATTTTTCAAGCTGTTCCTACGGCACTGGTCAACCCATACAAAGCCATATTGGAAATCTGGCGCTGGTCAAGGGAATAGGGATTCCGGGAGTATTGGCCGTCAGATTCCATTCAAATTTTTTGTGAAGGCCTAATGTGGTGTCCCTCACCTGTCCACAAAATCTGAGTTCTGATCATGTCACGATGACCCTTTATCGCAAATCGGACCCGTGCGATCAAACCCCATATCCGATCGTTCTCAAATTTTGTATGATCCTTCATCGGGCCATGGACCACCTACTATATAAATTTCATGGCCAGAGGACCACCAGAACTACCCCAACGACCGGAATGGACCCTACAGGGCCATTTAAAGGTCGGGACTGCTTACTCAGATCTCATATCCGCTCATCCGATTGTTTTTAAATTTTATATGGCCCCTTATTGGACCATGAGACACGTACACACCGAATTTGGTGGCCATAGAAGTGTTGGGGCCACCACAACAATAATAGAAGCTCTAAGAGGCTATTTTGGGAATCCCTTGAAACCTAAGGCCAAGGGGCCCAACTCTAGAGAAATAAACCCTAGCTCTCTCTCATAACCCCTCCATTCTTCCAACAACAAACCCTCTCTCCCTCATAACTTTCTTCAATTCCCAACAACCCATCTCTCTCCTTCATAACTTCCTCCAACCTTCCACAACCCAATCTCCCTTCCTCATAACTTTCACCATCATCCGACAACAAGCCTACCTTCGTAGCTTCCACCTTT
The DNA here is from genome assembly GCA_037074715.1 of Magnolia kwangsiensis. Lineage (NCBI taxonomy): Eukaryota > Viridiplantae > Streptophyta > Magnoliopsida > Magnoliales > Magnoliaceae > Magnolia > Magnolia kwangsiensis. Next base: position 124,991,972 of record CM073578.1, on the reverse strand, counting down.
CTCCAACGACCATGGAGAGCAAAAGGAGAAAGATGAGGGTGGAAAAGTGGTTGTGAGGACCCTAAATCAAGGTGGGGTTAAGGGCATCAACCCTTCAACTCTCAATTTCTCCTCCAAGAAGGAATTCTCCGCCACAACCCCAAATTCGTCTGTTGGCCATTTAGGTAAGAACCTGTCCCCATTTCTTCTTGAAATCCAAGTATTGAGGAAGGATTGGCATGTGATTTCTTACATGCAAGGATTTGGTTTTAGGAACTCCGGCCGGTCAACCCTCAAACTCCATTTCTAGGTCGCTTCCGAGCCTCCATCGAATTCAAGGTGCGGACTATTAATCTTAGGTGGCCTAGCACCAACTATATCATGAGTTTATTGATTTTATTTGCTTTGATGGAGCTAGTGTGAAATCTAGAGAGACCCTAGGATTTGTGTGTTTGATGGAAATGTATGGAAATGCATGTTTTTTTAGATTTTCTTTCTCATGACCGCTTTTATGCCTCTCACATGTTTGATGATATAACCGATGATCACGTGCTCATATGTTGTGTGATTCCTTTTTATGATGATGCCTATGACATGTATGATATTTTGTCTTCGCATATTTTGACTCCTAGGTACATAGGAAACGTTTCGTTTCCTCGCCCACTCAAACTTCTCACATGCATTCTAATTATGATATTGTAACATGCTTGTTAGGGACGTTGATATATATGATAGCATGAATGCAATATGATACTGTATGTTGGTTAATAACCTTGATGTTGGAACGCTATGAATCATCGTTAAACTCATGAATTGGTCAGGAATATGAGGTTAGACAGTAGTCTCATTAGTTGGGCTACACTGAGACTAAACCCGCGAATTAGGCTGGTGCGTATGGGCGGCAGTAGTTCAACTACATGGGTCTATCGTACCTGATGTCATTCGTCTCGTACTCGCCTGACTTGTGCGGTTTAGCCTACATACTGACAAATCCTGATTTTTTGGCCATGTTTGCTCATACATGTATGGAATCTGGAACACCCTACCACTGTTGTAGCCCACCGATAATCACTTGAATTCGATCCACTGCCTCGTGAGCCGGGCATGGTGGAATGGGACAATGTGTCCGAGCTGTCAGCCTACGATGGGGTGACGCGCCTCCCCGTAGTGACCGCGAGCGATTCCAGTTCTCGGTACTCCCCATGTGCTTGAAGTCAGGGATGGGAAACCCGATGGGATCAAGGATCGCGGGGACTTGGCCTCACACGTTGGGGGGTCTTGGCCTCGCAATTAGTTCAGGGCATTTGATTTGTGGGGTGTATCAGATTCTCAAATCTGCTGGATGAATAGAATTAACTAATAACTCGGCTAACATGATCGCACTGCATTGCATTAGTTAGGGTGGTGACTCGGAAGTCGAGGTCACAATGAAGGAGTGTTGGCATATGCAATCGTTAGATGGTGTCGCTCGAGGGAGCGTTGTGGCTAAGGCATGCATCATATCATCTCGCATTCATACATTTAAATAAGAGTTAATAAGAATTGATGAATGTCTGTATTTCATTAAATTCATATTATAATTGATGTCCGTTGTAACTTAAGACTAATAGCACCCCCTGAGTTGATCACTCACTCCTACTCTGGGACGGTGTTTTAAAACACCAACCAGACCCGTGCTTAGATGCAGGAGAAGTAGGACAGGAGGAACCGGGTGATATGAACTACGACGAGGAGGACGAGCTATCTTATTTTCAGCTAATGGATGGCTTATCGTCAGTATGATGGGCAGGATTGCACCGCCGAGCAGTGGGCTCAGCTCCATTCTTTTGGTCTTACTATTTTTTTAATAATTTTGTTGGGTTTCGCCATGAGCGACCCATTATTCTTTGGACATGTATATAACATATATTTAGGTATTTGAGTTGCTCTCATTTTATTGGATTATGTGATTGTGCTTCATGCTCCAGGTATTTCCAGGTTGCGTAAATGAATCAAATTAGTGTATATTAAGGAAATCGATTATAAGTGACACTCGAAAACTCGGGAGTTGAGCGTATGCGCGACCCCCGATTTCCAGGTCGTTACAACGGCGCCAAAAACTTGTTCACTCCCCAAGTGCAGGGTTGTGATATAGTAATAAACTCGCTAAGACCAAGGTCGAATCCCAAGGGACTGATACCTGTTCGTTATCTGAAACTAACTAGAACTAGGACTATAATTAGATGAAATCTAAATTGAGTGTAATTTGAGGAATAATGATGGAATAATTATCTAAAACTTTGAAGAAATCAGATGTAAGAAACTAGGGATTCAAAGGATCCACTTGTAAAGATCAGGGAGATCTTATGTCAGCTTTAAGAATCATGGAATTTAACTGAACTGCCATTAATATAGTTTTCAAGAGATGAAAGGTTTATGAATTAGAATGGATTCAATCACCTGCCAAGGAGACAAAGCAAACAACAGAATTAAACTAATTACCAACCAATCACATGTATGAAGGTTAGGAAGGGTACCGTCATCCGACCATGCCCAGGAGACGATGGTGAACAACAGGGCTTCCTGATATCATAAACATAAAAGGAAAAGGAACATGTTCAAAGCCATTGCAGACCCATTGTAATTTCAGTCACAGTAGACCATTAAAAACTAAAAACATTCCCATTAATCAAACTAATATCAATTTTAGTTCATAAATTAAAATTAAATTAAAGGCATGAAATAGAGTCTCCCATCTTACTACAAGCTTCACCTCTTAGCCCTAGCTAAGAGGTTTAGCCGAGCATGACTAGGCTGAACATCTCGAAAGAAATAATAAAAATAAAAAAATAAATAAATAAATAAAAACTGAATTACTCTCTCCTTCTCTGCCTCTGCCCACGTCCCAGCTCTTGGCTAAATGAATCCCCTCAACTCTGTCTTCTCTCCTTTATAGGGAATTCTAATTGGTTTAGACCAGAGGCGGTGCGTGTGAAGCTGCTGCGAAATTTGTTTACGCGACCAAGAAGTCGGTGGCTGTGTTTACGCACAGAACAAGCCATCTTGCGTTGGATGCTTGGTGGGGGCCATGCTTGATGTCTTCATGGAAATCAAGTCCGTTCATTGAATGCGTGTCGAAAAACCAATTGGAAATGGATGGTTTCAACTAGGATCCGGTGTGGCCCACAGGATTTCTTTTACTATCGTCCGTCCTACGTTTGAACGGCTAGGCACCCATCCTCGGTGTTTCTTGGAATTTTTCCACCTGGGCCTTAATGAGTGGGCGTGTAGGATTCTAATGGATGGTCCGAATCGGATCGTTGAACAACGATGGTGGCCCACAATGAAAGGCCGCAAGTCCTTGTTCTGTTGTTTCGCAGCCAATTTGAAACTGGCCAGGAAGCTTGCGGTCAATGCAAGTTGAATACTTTTTAGTGGCTCGGTGCACCTTGAATGCACAACCTGTGTGCACGCCCACTCATGCAAAGTGGGTCACATATTGATGTGTGTGAGAAATTCGATCTGTCCATCCATTTGATAGTATCATTTTAGACATTGAGACCAAAAGTGAAACAGATCCAGATATCAGGTGGGCCCCGCATCACTGTTTTATGGGTTGATCTGTCCATTGAGCCACTTCCAGAGGGATCCAATGGCTGAAATTTAACATGTATGGTTAATTTATGGTCCTAAGGCCATGTATGAAGTTTTGAGCCAATCGGATGGCAGGAACCATATGATCTTGCATTCTGCACCAATTTTGGGCCATTTGAAGGTGAACGATTGGATTTCCTCGGATCCCTGGCGTGTAAATCCATCAATGTTGGTCCTCTGGAGTCCGTCCCTTACTCTGACGACTTCAGAGTGTCAAATCTACTCTTTTAGTACTCTTTTTTCAGTCCACGCTCCTGATTATATCCTGCAATAAAAATACAATTAAAATATGACATTAAGCATTATCATGTACGTGAAATCAGACAATAACTGGGGTCTGATATACAACATTTGACCCTCAACACTTACACATTACTAAGAAGAGGATGAGCAGAGTAGATCTCTGAGAATGCCATCAGAAGTGGGTCTCACCTATTTTTGTACAAAACAGTCAAACAGTGCGAAAAAACGTCCAGTGACGGACGTGCTTGCGAATGGGTTTTGACAGTGGCCCCACCCATCATCCCTTTTCATGATCTGGACCGTCCAATGTGTCACAGAGGGGGGGCTTGACCCTCGTCTAGGTGGTGAAATTACAGAAGATAACGTGAATCGGATTTTAACCATCCAAATGGAGGACGAATGGTAAAATGGAAAATCTGTGGGCCACACCAAATCCAATCCAAAACCATCCATTCCAGATTAGTTTTTCAACGGGAATTCAATGGACGACGCTGATTCTTCAAAAACCAATGTATGTGGGCCAAACAATTAACGCAAAATCAGAATTTTGTGGACTTTTTACGCAGACGTGTGTCCAGAGAGGCTCGGACATTTCAGTCTGTTCGGTGAGCTTGGCTAGGATCGGACCGTCGATCCTGGCCGTTCAAATTTTCCCTATGGGACTTTCGATCAAGCTTAAGGAGCCTGACCAGATCAAATCTTGCATCGGGTCTCTGTTTTTGCTGTTAAAAGAAGAGCTTCCCTCATGTGGTTTCCTATTCTTTCACAACTTCTCACCACTTATTCTGCAGAAACTCTCCACCGCCTTCATTGCCTATAAAAGAAAGAGAAAGACAGAGAGCAAGGGGGATCTTCTTAGATGTGGAGCAGCTTCCTTCATAAAGTTTTTTTTTTCCTTTCCTTTTGTTTTATGTTTTTTAGTTTAATCATGTTTAGGTCAGGCTAAACTTCTTAGTTAAGGCTGAGATGAAGCCCCTAATTTGAATGACTCTTGTTTATCGTTGATTTCATTTGGATTTGATTGATTTGTTTCTTTCTTTAGTGTGTTTAATTGAAAACTCCATACTTCTCCATTTTATGAGCTTAACCAAGAAATAGAGAAAGAACATGTTTAGGTTAGGCTAAACTTCTTAGTCTATGTGTAGATGTTGTTTGGAATTTTATTCTAGGTGATTGTGTCTGACAATGAACAGGTTTCCTATAGAGAAAGAAATAGGAATCTACATTTCTTCATGCCTGACCATGGATGGAAAGATGTGATCCTTATGCTGTAAAGGATTATACATTCTGTGTGCCCGACCAAGGACATAGAGTGTGCTTTATTTATTAAATTTATATCAATCTGAATTAGGATAAATCAACAGGTAAAATAGGGGTTAGGATAATTAGGGGTGGATTCAAAAGTCCTAGTGTTCTCCTTGATTGAATTTTCATCTTTACTCTTAGATATTTTTTTATTGATTTTTGTTAGTTTACTTAATCACTAGCAAATATTTGTTGGATTAGTTAAGATGAATCATAAATTTCAAATTGTGACAACCAGTCCTCGTGAGAACGATCTCGAAATACGTACCATATCTACATCTGATTCGTATACTTGATAGTTTAAAATCATTTAAATTAGGTTGGTTTAACTAAAACATCAACAACCTTAGGTTAATTTGGTTATTTTAGAAAAGAAGGATATCTTTGTCATTTAACAAAAGACTCTCTTTGTGTCCTCAGAAGATGCTGACATAGACCACATATCAGGTGCATACCGGGAATGTAAAGCATCTTATGCCCTTATGACAACTTAACAAGTTTCTATCGAGCCAAGCGACTCACCCATATCTAGTCTCTACAAATCATTCATTTTGACACTGAGATTGGCTCATGCCTCAACTCTAAAGGTGTCAATGAACCGAGTTAGGGCTAGATCAAGCTCTATTCAACTTCCTCCTCGGGTTTGGAGCCCTTGGAAGCACAAAAGATAGGAGACATTTCGATAACACGCCAAGATATGCGTGTGAAGGATGTATTGGGACCGAACGGACTCAGGTCACAGATCCCTATCTCCACCAATTTACCGCAGGAAGTGTGGGATTACATCAAGGGACGGATTCTGCACATCGGAGGAGAGTGACAAGTGCGTTTGGATAGCTTCCTCCTTGGGTGAATTCGACGTCAAATCAACTTAAAACTTGTGCAGGAGTGGTTCAAATAGGAAAGCATGGGCCAAATGGGTGTGGCACTCCAAATTATCACAAAAAATTTCAATGTTCGAGTGGAGGGTTCTCCATGGAGCGGTTCCAATGGATGAGTGAGTCAAGGGGAAAGGGATCAGCATGGCATCCTGGTGCAAATGTTGCCCCGAATTAAGCAACCATTCTATAGAATGTGATATTGTTGGATCATCTTCTAGCCTCAGGATATCTCACGACGTATGTTTGGAGCTACTTCGGCATGCACTTCAACTTGCCTATTCTTCTAGCCTAGACAGCGTTTGTGCGGACGAATCACTGGTGGAGATCGGCAATGTCTTCGGATGCCTTTCTCTCTCTGTGGGGGCTCATGCCTTGATTTTCTAAAAAAATCTGGCTGGATAGAAACATGTCCAAATTCGACACTAGGCCAGTACATTGGAATCACATGATAGCCAAGGTGCTACATTTGGTTCATCTCATCACCCCCAGCCTTTCCTGGTCCGAAGCCTAATAGCCTTTCGCGCCAACTGGTGCTTCAGGCATTGGGGATTAAATCAAGCCCACATCACAGAAAGGCCCCTGCGATTGTGAAATGGATCAAGCCAGAGGAAGGCTGGGTGAAGATTAATGTGGATGGATTAAGTCGAGGGGTAACCCCAGTGAATATGGGGCCGGAGGGATTTGATGAGGAAGTGGCAGTGAATTTCTCTTCGATTTTTCCTCAGGTTATGGGATCGGCACAAAGTCCAAGGCAGAAGCCAGGGCATTGTTGGAGGGCCTATTCATGGTAGTGGAGAGAGGTTTTTCAAGAATCATTTTAGAAAGGACTCCAAGTGTTTGGTCACCTTACTCAATAAGAAATGTCCCCTGGGTTGGATCTTCTAGTACGTCTGGTCCAGGGTCTCTCAATTTTTATTTTTTTATTTTTAAAAGAAGGTAAGTTTGAGGATCGTGTTCTCGCCAAGAGACAAATGGAGTGGCTAACGGGCTAGCCAAACTAGGAAGTGAAACCCAACAGCGGATTTTATTTCGGGTTGCCTCAAACTTCCCATCTACTACTTAAGGAAATCTCCTCTTAGATAGTGTGGGCCTGGGTGTACTAAAGCGAGGATGATTGCAGGCCTAGCCTTCGCTTGCTTTCCTGTCCAGTTTGCTTAGGCTAGGAGTGGGAAGCTGTGATGGAATTTTGTGGAGGCTTCTGTCTCTATTGGCGGGCTGCTGTTATTGCTCTACTTGTTAGGCAGAGGTAGGGCTGGCTGTGTTCAGGTTTCTTAGTGAGGATGGGAACTCTGTTGGAGAGGGAAGGATTCAGGGCCTGCGGTATAAGGCTTCTCGGTATCTGGCTTATATCTTGTGCTTATTCGCTTCAAGGATATTGGTTTTGGGCTGCTGGGCTATAGTAATTGCAGCTGCCATTTCCATCCAGATGTGGAGCCGAGTCCAGTCTCTCTAAGCTATTTTGGTGCCCAACCATATTCCGAGTGGCTTCGCCTTTTTTTCCTTTTATTTTTTTTTCCTTTGTTGTGTAGCAGTTTTTGGAAGATGAGTCTCAGTTTATCTTTTTGAGGGCCCACCTTCATCTCTGGCTGTACATCTTTGTCCATAATTAAAATTTAGGTGGTGTGGTCCCACCTTTCTTTAAAAGAAATAAAGAAAGAAAGAAAGAAAAAAGCCCAGCCTACATGGTTGAAAGTAGGTCCAAATCTGTCCCGAACCCGTGATGGGCCATAATAATCTAGCCCGGCTTGAGCTGAACACCAAAAGGTGCTAATGTAGAGGGGGTCGTGGACAATTACATGGCCAAGATGGATCAGAAAAGGCCCAGTCAACGATAGAAGTGATCCAGACCATCGGACCTTAAATCGAGCGTATCTCGTAATCTGGAATGAGTTATCTTACGTAAAATAAATGATTTTGGGGTAGAACGAGCTACTTTAGCCAACCAAACTAAGCTACGCTAGGTCACCCAAGCCGGATTTGCAAAATACCGCTAGATCGGTCATTTTTCTATTTTAATTTCGTTTTTACTATAAATAGTAAGTTTTAGTTTAATTATAACTCTTCATCCGTTGGACTTTAGGAGTTGCATCCAACGTGAAAAGAGCTTAGAATAATTAGGAGAACGGTTTGGTGAAGCCAAATAGGACACTTACTAATTTTGGCCGAAAACCTTGCGCACTAGTAGACATCACGACCGTCTATAAATAGTAAGTTTACTATTTATAGTAAGTCATGGATTCTAGGAGTTTTAGTTGTAGTTTGATTCTGATTTCTTTCCCATTGCTTGGTACCCCTATTTAAAGGGTTGTGAACTCATTTTTATTAATTTTTTAAATCAATTTCAAATTTATTAGAATTTATTTCTATTTTCTTTTTTCTTTCCTTGTGAATTCGAGAAGTCTCTGTGAGGACTCTAGAGAAGTTCCGTGGATTCAGAATAGTTATTCTCTTGAGGAAGACGATGCTCGACCTCACATCCTTCCCTACGTCAATTTGGAATCAAAGCGAGGTTTTACCTTAGATAGATGACTTCTAACGACGAGTCGAGCAACAATCCCATGGGCGGTGCTCTAAGAAATTTACCTTTAATGGCGACAGCTTTCGAAGCAGTGCAATAAAAGAATCAACAAGTCATGCAAGGGCTGCAGGCTTCCATCGACCGCATAGCAGATCTCTTAGCGAAAATCCTAGGACAACTCCGTACTCCTGGTGGTAATCCTCCACTGCCAATTGCTGAAACTTGTAATCGCCCTGATCGCAGGATAGTACCAGCAGTGCATCCAATGGTCATTCCTGAAGAAGGGGGATCCAGTGAGGAGGAGATCGACGACATAATTTTTCGACACCTCAGATAAGGCGGCAATCGAGTAGATCAAATTGATCGAGGGTTGATATTCATAACTTCAATGGCCAACTATACATTGAGGATTCCTCGATTGGCTTTCTAAAGTTGAGTGATTTTTCAACTATATGGACATTCCTGAAGCAAAAAAGGTCAAACTTGTGGCCTCAAATTAAAATGCAGAGCTTCAACTTAATGGAAACAAATGCAACTCACACAAACCAGACAGATGAAAGCACCAATCCGCACATGGCAGCGGATAAAGCAGCTACTACGTGCCTGATTCCTCTCTAACGATTACGATCTAGTATTATTCTAATAATACCAAAATTGTTGGTAGGTATTACATAGAAGAATTTTACCGCCTGACGGCGTGTAACGATTTGGTCGAGACTGAATCGCAGCAAGTTGCCCGATTCAACGGTGGATTGCGTATGACGATCTAAGATTGAGTCTAGATGCAGTCCGTCTGGACGATGAATGATGCAATCAAGTTGGCTACCCGGGCGGAAGTGCAACTTGAACGTCCTAACACACGGACCTATCTTACCGCAAGGATCGTTGCGACAGGTCCCCCTTAGGGAGCTCCACAGCTCAAGGGGAAGGAGCTCGTAGGAGCACACACTCAACTTCCTGCTTCTAAGAGCCAAGATCACGAAAGCGGGCAATCTATACCCCAAAGAGTCATATTGTAATCTAAGTAGAATCTCAAACCCCTATGCTCAACCAAGGTCCCACAACTGCTATCGTTGTGACCAACCAGACCACCTATCAAATACTTGTCCCCAGCGAAAAGTGGCGAATCTCACCATCAATGATGGTAGTGTTGATAACACCTATGAAGATCCAGATGTTGAAGAGCAGGACCATACCATTGAGGATGAGGCAAATGATTCTAGTTGGTTCAACAAGATCACGGCGAGTCACTCGTTGCGAGGTGGCTATTATATGCGCTAAGAAAAGAAGTGTATCCACAACAACATAACATCTTCCGCACTAGGTGTACGGTAAATCGAAAGGTTTATGACGTGATCATTGGCAGTGAGAGCAATGAAAACATCGTCTCCAAGGTCGTGGTAGAAAAAATGCAATTGAAAACGGAGCATCATCCTTCCCTATATACAATCAATTGGATCAAAAAAGGTCAGCGAAACAAAAGTAACTAAACGGTGCACCATATCCTTTTCAATTGGCAAACATTATAAGGATGAAGTAGCATGCGATGTGGTTGACATATAAGCATGTCACATACTACTCGGTTGACCCTGACAATCTGACCGTGACGACACTCATAGAGGGCGAGATAACAATATATTTTTGTCAAAGACGGCCGAAAGACCCCTATGGATCCAGAGGGACCACCTGAAACTTCTAAAGTAGAGGGTCATTTTCTCTTAACCATACGGGACTTCGTGGAAGAATTCAAAGAAACAGGACAGACTTATGCATTAATTGTAAAAGGGGAAGAACTCGAGCCTTACTACACCAAAATCGTAGATTTGCGATGCATTTTTGCGATCGTAAAAATTGCTTGGTTTAACAACGAATTTAATCCGTCGCTAATGGAAAATGTACGTCGCTAATCCCGTCTTTCTCTACAATCCGCAGTTTAAATGTCACGCCCCAAACTTAGAAACCGAGCTCACAAAATTCTCGATCGCCGAATCCGGCGCCGACAGCCTCCGTAGAACTCCATTCTCGGCTCCTAGCTCCCATTCGCCAGGTTCCTATCCTGGGATGCTACGAGGAATTTTTTTTTTTATCAGTTTGATTCGTAATAAGCATAACCAAAGGCATAACCCACAAAAAACAACCAAGAAATCCATTACATTTCCACTATGATCAATCAATCCTCATATCAAGCATACATATGATGCGTATGATCATGGGTCATGAAACTATACTAAACATGTAACTGAGTGATGAACCATCCTTACAACGCAGATGGGCCTAGACGGCCGAAACACAGTAAGTACAGCCCAGTAATGGGCCCTAAGGAGAGTCATAATGTGGACATCTAACCAACATTACACTCGCAATGTGGACGTCAAACCAACATTGCTCCCAAGACATGATCTTTGTAAACATCGGTACTTAGTCTGTAATGGATTTACACATTGCAATGGACCGTAGGTCCTTCCCATTGGACCTTACATATATATCAAATGGGCCATATCTTATGGGCCTTCTATTCATCAGATGGGTCACATAAATGGGTCATACCAATGGGTCTTATGTGCATTGCAATAGGTCAAAATCCGTGGGCCTTGGATTGCATCAAATGAGCTTAGTCTCATGCGTCTAACATGTGACCAATGGGCCACACCAATTGGGCCCCCACATGTACATAAAAAGGGACTCAACCCATAGGCCTAACATGAGTCAAATGGGCTTAAACCCCTAGGCCTTAATTAAATTAAATGAGCCTAACTCATGGGTCTCAAATAAATTCAGTGGGCCTAATCCCATGGAACCCTTTTATAATCAAATGGGTTTAGTCCCATGGGCCTTACAATATATCAAATGGCCTACTTCTATGGGCTTTAAAATTTCAACAAAAAGGGGTCCAATTACATGGACCTTGAAGTACATCAAATGGGCCTAGTCCCATGGACTTGCAACACATCAAATGGGCCTAAGTCCATAGGCCTTATATGAATCAAATGGGCCTAACCCATAGGCTTTACATAGCAAGTGGGCCCAAGTCCATAGGACTCATACGAATCAAATGGGCCTAACCCATAAGCATTTTATAAATCAATAGGCCTAACCCATAGCCCTTTTGAAATTAAATGGGCCTAAACCATACATGAGGGGCCCACCCAACCAACAGCTCAGGCCTTGAAGTGATCACACCAAGTGGATGGACGGTCGGGGTGCATCACATGCATCATGGCGGGTCCCACTGTCCAGTGGACAGTGCGGAATAAGCACATACATCACACAGGGCCCCACCGTCCGCTGGCTGGTGGAGGCAGCACGTTCAAAAGGTGGGCGCCACCGTGGTGGGTGCCACCGTCCGTCTGGACGGTGGACTTAATACATACATCATTGTGAGTCCCATGTGGGGCCCACCCTGTAATGTTTATATGGCATCCAACCCATTGATAAGGTCAACCAGACCTGGTTGAGGGGAAAACACAAATTTCAGCTTGATCCAATACTTCGGTGGGCCCCAAAAAAGATTTCAATGGAAGATGTTCATTCACACTGTTTCCTATGATGTGGGCCACCTAAGTTTTGGATCTGTCTCATTTTTGGAGGGGGGCCCACCACTGGGGTGGCCCACCTAATGAATGGTGTGAAAGGGCATATACATCAAGGTGGGGCCCACGGCTGGAGATCCATTCCCCACAGATATGGACGGTCTAGATGACCTTTCTAAATGAAATAAACATCATGATGGGGTCCATGGAGAATGGCCTCATCATGGAACGATCATGATGATCCAAGTAGGCCATCGGCCTTATCTTAGGGTCCCAAGTGAGATCCACACCATTGATCGGTGGGCCTCACTTGGTCCACCATAAAAACAAGTAAAACTACCCTATAGGGGCACCCACCGTCCGATCTTCTTGCTCTTAGGGGTTCCTTGGCACCTTAGCTTCAATCCTAATGGATGAGATGAAGAATGGAGGGTTGAGATGGGAGATTATGGGGTAGGAAGGTGGGCCACTTGGAGTTTAGGGATGCTTGAAAATTTCCATACGTGGGGGCTCTTTGTTGCTTGGGATTTTTGAAATGAGAAAGAGAGAAAGAGAGAGAGTTGTAAAGGGAGAGAGAGAGAGAGTGATGGATGGATGTGGTGAGTGATGGTTGCATAAGAAATCTTTGACTTTTGAGACTTTTGTGTAAGAGAGGTATGGGTGGTGAAGACTTTTGTGGCTTTTTGTGTAAGAGAGGTATGGGTTTGGGAGACTTTTGTGGTTGCTTGGGAAAATAGAATAAAGTGATGTGTACTTGACATGTGATGGATTGATGGGTTGATTGATTGATGGGATTGATGTGATTGATGTGACACATCGTAGAGATTTTCTTGGGTTTCTCAACGCGTGGCGTTTTCTCCCACCAAACGTTGGCCCATATCTCTTGACCAGGGTATCGCCTCGGCGCGCGAGTTGCACATCGGAACCGCAACGACGGCGCGGTCGCTATGGTATTGGTATCGGATTGAGTCGACTCGGTTTGTCGACACATGAATCAGGGTCGCGCGTCGATATCGTTTAAGGGTCGAAGGTTGCCGGAATTCGACCGGTAAGACCGCGGAAGTCTACGGAACGGTACGGACCAAGATACGGGTCTTACATTAAACATTGCAGAATTTCGCGACGGACTAAATCCGTCGTAAATTAAGATTTTGCAACGGAATATGATCAATTGCAAATTCCCCCCCCCCCCCCCCCCCGAAAAAAAAAAATAACTGTCGCCAGTTGCTTTTGTGACAGATCATGGTCTGTCGTAAAAGGACTTTTGCCCTAAACATTTTTTTAAGAATATGGTGGAAAATTATATTTTTTTATAGTCTAATAATTGTTTTTAATAGAATTTCAGTTGTTTAATTGTAAATATTTGTATATAAGATTATTTTTTAACAATTGATTGAATGCAATATATATATATATATATATATATTGTTTTTATAACAAATGAGTGGAAATTATTATTTTTTAAAAAAATTTAAAACTAATATTTAAATGATTTGTAATATCACATGAAAAAGAATATTGAGAAGTTTGAAAATTTTAACAATGTTAGAGAAAAAAAATGAGATTTTGAAAAAAAAATAAATTTGTGATTAAAAAAAAATCTATTTTGTGGGAAAAAAAAAGAATATTGAATAAAGTTGATAAATTTGAAAAAAAAGAATTTGATTTTGAGAAAAAAATAATATCTTGAAAAAGAAAATTAAAAATATTTTAAAAAATGTGAAATTTTTCACAAAGTTGAAAAATGTAAATATTTTGAAAAAGAAAATGAGAGTTTGCATTTTGAAAAATAAAATAACATTGAGAAGTTCGAGAAAAATGGACAAGTTCGAATAAAATGCTTTTTTTTTTTTAAATGGAGAAGTTGAAAAGAATTGAAAATTTTAAAGTAAAACGATATTAAAAAATCGATACTTTATCAAAAAACAAACATTTTGAAATGAAAAACAAAGAAGTTAAAAAAATTTATGATTTTAAAAAATAATTGAAAATGTTTAAAATTTAAAATTAAAAGAAAAAGTTATTTATAAAAACAGTAAGATTTTGAAAAAAATATATCATTATAAAAAAGAAAATTGAAAAGTTGAAAACAGAATCGTGCTTTTGAAGAAAAAAATCGGCATTTTGGAATTTTTGGAAAAAGAAAATTAAAATTTGTGAAAATTTTAGAGATTCTGAAAATAAAAATTTAGAATTTGAATTTTATTTTTTTTTTGAAATATTTTATAATAAAAATTATATTTTCTTAAAAGTTTTCAAAGAAAAATTAAGAGAAACAATATACATTTTGGAAAAAATGTTATTTTTAAATGGAAATTGAAATTTATATGTGAAATTTTTTTTATACTAAATTATTAAGCACATCCACTAATTGATCCTTTAACCGTTTTTGGACAATCTAATCAGTCCAGATTGAAGAGTAAATAACTTCAGGTGTTTAAATCAAATTTTACTCAAATTGTTGATTAATCTTGTATGCCCAATATCCTTCTCATATGTAGCCTGATTGTGGTGGGTAACTAGTCAAATTGAGGGAATTGATTAGTAAAATAGAGTAAATGGATCAAACATGTAAAATGGGCTAAATATTCTTGTCAAAATTGTGACCCAACTTATTACCTTGTGAGAACCTAAAAATTGATGTTAGTAAGTTTTGTGGGCCCCATCATGATGTGTGTCGAACATCAACACTGTGTGTCAAACATCAACACCGTGCATTTGATGTGTCCCCTTTAAGTTATGAGATATCTCAAAAATCATTCATATACGAAACTCAAGTGGGGCCATACCATCTAAAACCATGTGAAGACATCCTAAAAAATATTAAAGCAGTTGGTGGGGCCCACATAGTTTTTTATGCGGCTAAAACTTGGTCTAACCCCTCATCCAAGTGGGACACACGTAATGAGTGGGTTGGATATGTGAATCACATTTAGGCCGGCCCAATACACGATTATAAATGTTTTAAGGAAACCCCTCTACACTACATTTAGGTGAGTTACTCATTACCCTTAACAAAGTAAACTCTGTGGGGTCCACTGTTATTTATTTATTTTATGCATTCCGTTCATCCATATTAACAGATAATTTGAGGTCCAAAGAACAAAAAAGACGCATATCCAAGACTCAAGTGGACCACACCACAGGAAATAGTGTGATTGAACCTCTACCATTGAAAAATTCTTGGAGGCCATAGAAATTTTGAATTGAGCTGATATTTGTGTTTTCTCTTCATTCATATCTTTTTGATATTATAAACAGGTTGGATGACAAATAAACATTACTGTGGGCCCAAAAAAGGTATCAACGGTGGAAATCATTATTCCACTGTTTCATGTGGCATGGTCCACTTGAGTTTTGAATTTACCGATATTTTGGGATCAACCCACACCTGTCATTCATTTTTCGAGATCATTTAAGAGAATTATCCAAAAAATGAATCATATCCAAAGATTAAATAGACCACACCACAAATAAGGGGAACGGATTGGCTACTACCCCTAACACCAGCCAATAGTTGGAGGTTGGTGATCTGTGGGCCCCACCATGATGTATGTGTTTCATCCATGCCATCTATCTTTTTTTAAAGATCATCTTATGGCATAAGACCAAAAATGACGTATATCCAATTTGAAATGGACCACATTACAGGAAATAGTGTTGAATGAGTGTCAACCATTAAAAACATTTTGAGAGCCATAAAAGTTTTGGATTGAGATGATTTTTATTTTTCCCCTTCATCTAGGTCCGTATGACCTAATAAACCGATTGTATGTCAAATAAACATTATAGTGGGCCAAAGGAGGATTTTAATGATGGATATCTAATCACTATTGTTTTCATGTGGTGTGGTCCACTTGAGATTTATATACCTCTCATTTTTGGAATAAATCCCTAAAATGAACTTTATAAATGGATGAAATACATACATCATGGTGGGGCCCACAAAGCACTAACCACCGGCCACACCACCAGCCACGGGGCTGGTGTCAGGGGGAGTAGCGAGACTAGCTATTGAAGTGGCGTTAGCAAGTTTCGTGGGCCCCACCATGATGTATGTTTTGTATCCGCACCTTCCATCCATTTAGAGAGATCATTTTAGGAAAATATCCAAATAACGAGTTAAATCCAAAGCTCCAGTGGACCCCAACATAGAAAACAGTGGGACAGTGACGCCCACCATTAAAAACTTCTAAATGCCACAAAAGTTTTAGATCAAGCTGATATTCATGTTTTCCCTTATTTTATGTTTTTTTTTTTAAAAAAACTTTTTAACAGGTTAGATTTCAAATAAACATTATGATAGGCATTAGATAGTTTCAACGATGGGAATCACTCTTCTAAAAATGGACTAACTAATCCCCCTACCACTAGCCCCGGGCGGTGGTCAGTGATCTGTGGGCCTCACGATGATGTATGTGTTTCATCCATTCTGTTCAACCATTTTTATGGATCATTTTAGGTCTTGAACCAAAGAATTAGAGGGATATAAATGTTGGATGGACCACACCATAGGAAAATAATAGTGATTAGATATCCACCGTTAAAATCCTCCAAAGGCCCAATGTACTGTTTATTTGACATCCAACCTGTTGATTAGGTCATAAAGGCCTAGACGAAGGGAAAAATCAAAGATCAACTTGATCCAAATTTTTTATGGCCCCAAAAGGTTTTTAATGGTTGAGGCTCATTCAACACTTTTTCTTGTAATGTAGTACACTTGAGATTGTGATCCACCATTAAAAACTTCTAAATGCCACAAAAGTTTTAGATCAAGCTGATATTCATGTTTTCCCTTATTTTATGTTTTTTTTTTTTTAAAAAACTTTTTAACAGGTTAGATTTCAAATAAACATTATGATAGGCATTAGATAGTTTCAACGATGGGAATCACTCTTCTAAAAATGGACTGACTAATCCCCCTACCACTAGCCCCGGGCGGTGGTCAGTGATCTGTGGGCCTCACAATGATGTATGTGTTTCATCCATTCTGTTCAACCATTTTTATGGATCATTTTAAGTCTTGAACCAAAGAATTAGAGGGATATAAATCTTGGATGGACCACACCATAGGAAAATAATAGTGATTAGATATCCACCGTTAAAATCCTCCAAAGGCCCAATGTACTGTTTATTTGACATCCAACCTGTTGATTAGGTCATAAAGGCCTAGACGAAGGGAAAAATCAAAGATCAACTTGATCCAAATTTTTTATGGCCCCAAAAGGTTTTTAATGGTTGAGGCTCATTCAACACTTTTTCTTGTAATGTAGTACACTTGAGATTGTAATCCACCATTAAAAACTTCTAAATGCCACAAATGTTTTAGATCAAGCTGATATTCATGTTTTCCCTTATTTTATATTTTTTTTAAAAAAAAACTTTTTAACATGTTAGATTTCAAATAAACATTATGATAGGCATTAGATAGTTTCAACGATGGGAATCACTCTTCTAAAAATGGACTGACTAATCCCCCTACCACTAGCCCCGGGCGGTGGTCAGTGATCTGTGGGCCTCACAATGATGTATGTGTTTCATCCATTCTGTTCAACCATTTTTATGGATCATTTTAGGTCTTGAACCAAAGAATTAGAGGGATATAAATGTTGGATGGACCACACCATAGGAAAATAATAGTGATTAGATATCCACCGTTAAAATCCTCCAAAGGCCCAATGTACTGTTTATTTGACATCCAACCTGTTGATTAGGTCATAAAGGCCAAGACGAAGGGAAAAATCAAAGATCAACTTGATCCAAATTTTTTATGGCCCCAAAAGGTTTTTAATGGTTGAGGCTCATTCAACACTTTTTCTTGTAATGTAGTACACTTGAGATTGTAATCCACCATTAAAAACTTCTAAATGCCACAAATGTTTTAGATCAAGCTGATATTCATGTTTTCCCTTATTTTATGTTTTTTTTAAAATTTTTTTTTTTAACATGTTAGATTTCAAATAAACATTATGATAGGCATTAGATAGTTTCAACGATGGGAATCACTCTTCTAAAAATGGACTGACTAATCCCCCTACCACTAGCCCCGGGCGGTGGTCAGTGATCTGTGGGCCTCACAATGATGTATGTGTTTCATCCATTCTGTTCAACCATTTTTATGGATCATTTTAGGTCTTGAACCAAAGAATTAGAGGGATATAAATGTTGGATGGACCACACCATAGGAAAATAATAGTGATTAGATATCCACCGTTAAAATCCTCCAAAGGCCCAATGTACTGTTTATTTGACATCCAACCTGTTGATTAGGTCATAAAGGCCTAGACGAAGGGAAAAATCAAAGATCAACTTGATCCAAATTTTTTATGGGCCCAAAAGGTTTTTAATGGTTGAGGCTCATTCAACACTTTTTCTTGTAATGTAGTACACTTGAGATCGTAATATATCTTATTTTTTATTCCGTACCATAAAATCATCTGGAAAAACAGATGGACAGGATGGATGAAATACATACCTCATGTTAGGGCCCAAGGAGCACCGACCACCAGCCATTGGCGGGGGTCAAGGGGAGTAGCCAATCCGTTTCCCACTGACGCTCTTCGAGCTCCGAGTTGTACGCACGGTTCAAAGGAGATTAAAGTCACATAGCCCGACAGTGATGTATTTATTATATCTAGACTGTTCATCGTTTTTTAGAGATCATTTAGAGTATTATCCAAAAATGAATATATCCAAAGATCATCTGTAACACATCACAAATAGCAGTGGAGATAATAATTTTCACTGTTAAAAAATTAGTAGGCACCATCATAACGTTTACTATCCATCCAATCTGTTCATAAGGCAGAAAAACCTAACTTAAGAGGAAAAAAAAAATCGTATTAATCTAATCTGTGACCCCAAAAAGCATTTCAATGGTAAACGTTCAATCCCTCGCTTCTTTTTGCAGTTTGGTCCAGTTTATAGTAAGATCTTTCTTATTTTTCGTCTCAAGCCTTAAGACGAGCTCGTCAAATGAATATACGGTTTGGATATAACACATACCTCGTGATCAGACCCACGGAACTTGCTGACCTATATAGCTGGTGTGAGGTACACCAGCCAATCCGCCTCCCTTAGTTACTCGGTACGCATTCCACTGGCCAGGAATGGGCGCTGCCCTAATCGTTTCCTCTCTCTCTCTCTCTCTCCACCCACAATCTACTGTTTCCGAACACCTTACCCACGCGCACCCTTTCTCTCTCTCTCTCTGAAGCTCGGTTGAAGGCTAGCTCATTCACGACTGTGAGGTATTTCTCTCTCTCAATCTCTCTCAATCTCTCTCAATGCCGATTTAGGAATTTGGGGATTTAGTAATTTGTGGATTCCTAATTTGATGTGGACCCTCATTTAGGGATTTGGGGATTTTAGGGTGTACAGATTTGAATGTGGAACCCGATTTGGGGTTTTTCTGTTTTACAAATTAGCGATTTGGGGATTTTAAAATTTTGGGGATATGAGGATTTTCGAAATGGCACTTCGTTATTTTATTTTATTTTATTTTATTTTATATTTTTAAGATGATTAATGTTATTAAGGCCAAAAGACCAATAAGAAAACAACTTAAGATTTGAAGTTCTTATTTTACTAGTAGGTATGGCGCACATGTGAAGAGGGGAGAGAGATGGTTAGACCTTTAACATAATTAATATAGACAGTCCATTACTTACCATTTACTGGATGGTTGGGATCCTCATATCGGTATATTTGGTATATGTATTTGGGATTTGTGGTTTAAGTAAAGGTCTTGATGATGGTGAGTGATTGATCTGATGTTCAGTCCCACAGTTTTTCAGACCTTGGGAAGATCAAATTCTTATAATTATTAAACTATAATTCTAATGAATTTTGTTCATGGAATTTGTGGAGGCCTCCCCCATTGTTTCCCTCAGTTTGGACCCGGTCCCATGCAACAGGTATGGTCCCTTTTGTCATTCTATTTTCTGTTAAGATTAATCATCATTAGTAAGCTGATCTTTCAATTATCATCCATGCTGGGAAATACTGGACACATGATGAAATGGAAACCACATTTCCAGGAAATTTACAAAAACAAATGAAATCCTTAATTTATATTTCGGCAAATCCAAACAGGCCCCAAGTTTCAGTGGCATACAGTGATGACCCAGCACTCCAGAGACACATTTCCACTTTGTCCAATTGCCTCTGATTCAGTTGGAAACATCCTAATTTAATGATGATGATTGCATTGAACTGTGATATGTCAATGTGGGTGATAATGGACAGATCTTTGATAAATGTATGATCTTTATGTTGTGTTATTAGTATATGACCTGTATTGACTCTTGTGAATGCATGTTGTGTTTGAGCTTTGACTGGTGAACTTGCATTTTCTAAATAAAATGGTATTCTTGTGTTTTTAGTGAACTAACCCATTTCACTGAGGAGTTTCAGTCCCAGCCAAAACCCGTCCTGTTTTAGTGAACTGCTCACAATCATTGCATTCTCTTCTTTTTTGTGATTCGAACTTCAATCCGGTATGTTGAATCTTATTGCAATTAGTTTCTTCCTTGATCTAGTTGCATTATCTTCATTCCATTGTTTAATATTGAAAAATCTAGGAAGCCATTTGGTATTGTTTTAGAATTGAATATTTCAGCTAATTACACAAAGTTTCTATTCACACATTGAAATCGAATGCAATGTGTGTAATCTTTTTTATGTTTAGATTTTTTGTTGCTTTTGGGTGATTCTCATTTACACATTATGTAATGCATGATTTTACTTTTCAGTCGCTAAAAGTTTTATTTTATTAAAGGTTGTGTTTGGATATCAAATGGGTTTTGCAATAATTACGATTCAACATTGCGAAAATGAATCATTGCAATGTGTTTCCAGTTACAAAATTGTTTTTCTCTTTATGTTATTGTAATTCTGTTTGTTTGAGGTCCACTTAAATTCAAATAATGTCAATTTCTTGGAATGATTTGGCTTCGGGAATTTCACTGTTGCAACATAACTATTGTGATTCAATTTCACATCCGAATACAGCCTTAAGTACAATGTGTATTGAATACTATAGGATTGAAGTTTATACGCAATAGGTCATGCAATATGTTCATTCCTAGATTACCCAATGGGTGAGTGAAATATGAAGGGTACTG
Source organism: Magnolia kwangsiensis (assembly GCA_037074715.1). Taxonomy (NCBI): domain Eukaryota; kingdom Viridiplantae; phylum Streptophyta; class Magnoliopsida; order Magnoliales; family Magnoliaceae; genus Magnolia; species Magnolia kwangsiensis. Next base: position 124,970,758 of record CM073578.1, on the reverse strand, counting down.
TTTGGATGCATCGTCAAATTGAACTTCAATTGTTAGTCTAATAAAGTGGAAAGAAGATAAAAAATTGTGATTTCTTTCCTTGTCATTCATATTCAATTACATAACTTTCAAGTTGGACTGGAAGCAAGTTTTTGTGATGTTGAGGGCTTCTTAATATGGATACAAGGAAGGATTATTAACTTTGGTTGTTTACATTTGATTAAACTTCTTGTTCACAGTTCAATTCACTTTGGCATCCGAACACAGCCTAAAGGAACTTGGATTTGCTTGATTCTTGCTTTGAAAACACAATGGTTGGAGACAATTTAAGTGAAGATTTTGTGCTATATTTCTACAAAGATCTCACTGTTATGCTCTCATATTGGAGAGCCCTTTGCTTGATTAATGTTACTGTAGTATTTAATAAGGTTGCTAATTTATGGACCTTTTGAACCATTCAACCATGTTTGTAGGAACAAAGTCATAGCATGCGACGATTCACTTCGGAATCAGTGTTTCCGAGGAAGAACATGTCGCTACTACCATCCTCCACCTCATATACAAGAGTATTTATTCCTCCTTCATATACTGTTTCAATGTTGCAATATCAACCGTGTGATGCTTTCTCGATCATTCTCCACCTTTTTCCAGATAAAGATGGGGTGACTTGCAAGAATTGTAGTGGTGTAGTAACTAGGAAAATGAAATTTAGGGCATTTGTGCTTGGAAAATTTCCTAAATGGTCTTTCTGATTTTTCCTTGATAGAGTGAGATGGTGGAAAAGGATTCATGTAGCTGACCCCAAGTAGTTGGGATAAGGCTTAAATGATGATAATGATGGTCTTCCTTATTTTGCTTTAGGTCACTCAGGTTGGCAGCTGGTATACAGGAAGTCAAACTTGAAATGGTAAATGTTTCCTTTATTCGCTCCATTTTTATACATGCAAATTGATTTTCACATTCTGTCCTTCATTTGATATGATTGTGTGCCAGAAAATGATGCCCATCCCAAGCATTACAACAAATATGATGTTGAACTGTGGTGCCAATTATTTCTATTGTTAGTTATTATGTTTGAGGTAACTTTGATTTTTTCCGGCTAGCGATATTGAGGGATTCATTGAGCTAACTGGATTGTATACAAGAACTAGAGTCCATTCAGCTACAAGTCTACTTATACTTCTAAGATGTGAAACTATAGATGAGCCTGAGTCTCTTCTTTGTTTCTTATCTTTGTTGATTTGTCCTAGGTTCATAAGGTTGATAAATTATTAGATATGGTGGCAAGGCAGCTCAATTGAGTAGTTGCCCTGTAACCTTGCATGCTTGCATTGATTTCTTTATCCTTGAACAAGCTTTGCATTGATCTCTTTATTTTGCACCCATGTATGTGAGTGGATAAGTGATATCATTCTTGTAAAAAATTTGCAAACCATATTTGTTCTTAGTTTGTTTTGATTCATTTTCGTTCTTACACTTTGGGTTTTTCTTTTGCTTTTGAAGGTTTGCCAGGACTTTTTACATGGAAAATGCAAATGAAAATCTTGTCGATACTCTCATGTTTTAGCTCATGGAATGCCTCAGGTCAAAGATGCATACTTATGATTTCTTCATTGTGATTTGGACATTTTCATTTGTATTGTTTCATGTCTTCTCTTTAAGCCTGCTGTGTATTTCTTGTTTAACAAAAAATCATTTCATTCGCTTAACAATTGGATGAATGTAGTAAGTAGTAACTATGAGTTGGTTCGATCATGTTGCTCCATGGATGGTGCTCTTTGAGGCAGCATTTAGGTCTCAGGTGTGATCCCAATTTACCTACCCACAGAAAAAAGGGGGAAGAAACTACTATTTGGTGGAATATACAATATATTGGTGTTGTTCTCCTATGCTTTATTGGCATGGTGGGAGGGGCTGGAGCTGGCTGGACCTCGTGATATTAAGAAATAATTTTAGTATTAAAAATTTTTGAGTCTTAATGCTTTCTAAATGTCCAACCAAGTCTTAAAAATTGATATAACAGAAAATATTAATCCAAACATGAAAACATGACACAACAGTTTCATGTTTTTATGTTTTATTTGGAGAATTCATCACTGTTGCTATGTGCAACATTTTACTAGTTGGTTGGATGTCTTTTATTTTTTGTAAATGTCTTACTGAAAAATGGGCTGGTCCACGTATCAGGTGACGCAGATTTGCATGTCTAACATGAGCATTTGTGAGATAAGTATGGGATGACTTGGGACAATGACTGGATAGAAGTTTGATGGGGTGTATGTCTAAAAATACACTGGTGAGATCAAACTTGACATCAACTGTTTGAGTGGTGGGCTCTACCGTTGATTCCTCTTGGTTTTAAAAACACACTGAACAAAAATGCTTAATTGTCTAATGTGTAACCTTTAACTGGAGGGTGCAAAAGAAGTAAAAAAGAGGATAACTGGTCCACTTTCAAATGGGAAAATCTATTAATGTATGTCTTGGGTTCTCGAATTGGTGTTCTGTTTGCTCCACTGATTTAAATGGTAGTTTCAACTGCAACTCACTTAGGACCGAAAGTAGTATCACTCAACGCAACTCACCTGTTTCAGTCTCTTATCAATCTGGTGACTGATTTTGTTGCGGACCAAATCTTTAAGAGTTGTGCTCCATGGGCCATGAGCCATCCATGCAAGGGCTGACTAAATGGACAGTTTATATTCATTAACTATCCAATTGGCCTACCAACATCGAAGACTGGTTCATTGTGCGATGAACCTGAAATATCTCCTCATGTAGATAATGCTCAAGTGAAAAGTTTTTCTCAAAAGAATGTTAGTTGATCTGTTATACTTTCCATTGCTCTATACTCAAATTCCACTATCTCCATGACACTTTCCTGCTCTCTTCCACTCTGTAAGCAGCATGTTCTTTCAAAAAAGTCACAGAAAACAGGAAATTGAATCTTGTCATGATCAAGTAGACTAAGGAGTCTGCTTCACTTTTTATACTTTTTGATGTTTATACGTCTTCGTCATCAACTAGTAATTGTTGACCTGTTAAGACACACATGCTTACTTCTAGAGCACTGCTCTTACAGATTCCTGTCCAATTACATGCATTAAAAAGAATTTCTTTACTTCTTGAATCTAAAAAGTCAAATTCACTAAAAGTTTTCATCTTGAAATTGTTTTTAAAGTGACAATTGATTCATCAATTCTGATATTTCTAGTGGGCATCCACCCATAGATGAAAGATCAATTCAAGATTCTTTGACTGCAACAGGACTGTTGAATGGTTAATCATCCAACTTCAATTGGAGATGACAACAGAATGTGACAACAACAACCCAGTACTTCATGATAATTGAATTGGAGATAAAAAAAACCAAGTTTATTTTATGAGAAAACTACCGTTTAACAGAATTGGTAATGGTTGTAACATTCTACTCAGCTAATCTTTTTAAAATGTTTGTGAGCATTCGTTTGAAATCTCAGGTGACCGTGAAACCTCAAGTTTAATTTATTGACTCCGTCCATTTTTTTTCCCTAAATTTCTTATTACTTTTTAAGAATAAGAATTTCTAATCAATAGCTTGTTCAAATTTGAAAGATTACCTCGTTCTAAAGATGAGTTCTCTTGAGAGAGTATAAATTCATGTGCTCATGCATTGTCCTTCCATCTCAACTTCCAAACTCTTCCACTCTTCTAATCTCCAAAAACCCATATCCAGAATCCTCTGTTTCTCTCTGTTTTCTTCAGCTCTGCTCTTGAAAAAGAAAAAGAAAAAGAAAAGATGGTGGTGTTGTCCCAAACAGCATTAGATCAGATTAGTTTTGTAGAAACCCAGAAGCCTGCATCCTACCCTGGCATTCCAACCATAGACCTGTCAAAACCCGTGTCCAAAACTCTTCTTGTGAAAGCCTGTGAAGAGTTTGGGTTTCTCAAGGTTGTCAACTATGGCATTCCATTAGAGTTCATCGATAGGTTGGAAGCTGAGGCTGTGAAGTTCTTCTCCTTACCTCAACCTGAGAAGGAAAAAGCTGGCCATGCTAATCCGTTTGGGTATGGAAACAAGAGGATTGGACCTAATGGTGATGTGGGCTGGATTGAGTATCTCCTCTTTCAAACCAATGCCAATTCCATTTCTCAGAGATCTTGGGCCATTTCTAGAGAAAACCCAGAAATCTTTTGGTAAGAAAAACCAGAAAATCCAACCATTTTCTCTTGCAGCTCAAACCCAATTGCATTTTTCAAATAGCATTAGCTATTTATAGCTACGATTCTTCAGCTTGGAGCTTCAGTTTTTATGCAATAATACTTGATGTTTTGATGAAATGACCTTTTTTTTTATTTGGTGGGTTATTTTTCAGCTCTGTTGTGAGTGATTACATATCAGCTGTGAAGAAATTAGCTTGTGGAGTTCTTGAATCTTTAACTGAAAGGCTGAAGGTTGAACCAAGGAATATTTTCAGCAAGCTTCTGATAGATGAAGAGAGTGACTCTATTTTCAGGCTCAATCACTACCCTCCATGTCCTGAACTTAAAGCATTGAGTTGCAACTTAACTGGTTTTGGAGAACACACTGACCCTCAGATAATATCAGTTATGAGATCAAACAATACATCAGGCCTTCAAATCTCTCTCAGTGATGGGAGCTGGGTTTCAGTCCCACCTGACCACAACTCCTTTGTCATTGTTGGTGATTCCTTGCAGGTATAAATCTGCATAATGATGCTTCTTTTTCTTCTTCTTTCTATTTAATTCCCAAGTTTCTCTGTTTTGAAGAAGGGCTTAATATGGTGGACCCAATTGAGAATGGGAGAGCAGCGGTATTGCAAAAGTTGTGGTGAAGTACAGTTGCATCTCTGGAAGGAGGCTAGGTTGCTTGGAGTTGTTTGAATCATGGGATGAGGCATCAACCTTCACGCTGCTAACCATGTAATCATTGTTGACGGTTCGTGGAACCCTTCTTATGATCTTCAGGCTCGGGTTTGGAGGTATGGCATAATCGAGATATTTATTTTCTAAAAAAAATTAATGCTTAATCTTTTGGAGTGCAGTTTTCTCGTTGTTCTTTGTTTCTAAAATGCATTGCATTCTTGCAGGTATGGGCAAACAAAGCCAGTTTATGCATATCGTTTGATGGCACAAGGAACTATGGAAGAAAAAAAATATATAAACGACAGGTACAGACAAAACATGACTAATAATAAATGATGTGTACGAGGATTTACCATCACATTGTGAATCTCTAGATCCCATTCACATGTATTTAGGGTATGATTTATGTGTATTTGGTTGGTATCCTCATTGTTGCATGTTTGATGTTTGCTCGGGTAGTTGGAATGCTGAAGTTTAAAGAATTAATAGAGGCTTCTATTGTGGTTCTCAGATGTCGAAGAGCATCAAAGCATGCTTGCCCACTTGCAGTCCCAACCGATGTACGGTTTTGCCTGTTTGGCTATATCAAGCTATGTGGCTGCCTGGAAGGACATACATGTGCATTTGTAGTCTGAAAATATTAAATAGACAGAACTGTTTTATTGGTAGTGTTGATTATTGTCTTGATGAATGTTAACTGGGTGAAACATGCATGGACATGTTTAATCATTGATTGACATGTTTAATCTGGCCCGATGACCTTCCCGATGGGTTACTCCCCATGCGGGATATCTAACACCATATCGACTTTGTCCCTGGGTCTAGTTTACTTAATCGTCCTCATCATCGAATGAGTGCGAGATTCTACAGGGGCAAGTAGAGGAGTTGATCCATAAGAGTCTTATTCGTAAAAGTATGAGCCCATGTGCTGTTATTAAATCCAAAGAAAGATGAGAGTTGGCGCATGTGTCTACAGCCGGGCCATCAACAAAATCACCATAAAATATAGGTTTGCTATACCACGGTTGGACAATATGCTGAACATGTTAGAAGGTGTAAAAATATTCTCTATATTGGACTTAAGGAGCGGCTACCATCAGATTTGAATTCGGCCGGGTGATGAGCGGAAAACGACCTTTAAGACCAAAGAAGGATTGTACGAAGGGATGATCATGCCCTTCGGTCTTTCGAATACGCCTAGCACATTCATGAGATTGATGAATCAAGTTCTGAAACCTTTCATTGGGCGGTTCGTTGTGGTTTATTTCAATGATATTTTAATTTACAGTCAATATGAAATTATCCATATGAAACACCTCAAGAAGGTCCTTCAAGTGCTCACTGAAAATAAACTATCTCAATTTAAAAAAGTCTAATTTCATGACTGATAGCTTATTATTTTTGAGTTTTGTCATAACATCCACAGGCATTCGGGTGGATGAGGAAAAGGTGAAGGCAATCAAAGAATAGTCGGTTCTCACAAATATTCACGAAGTGTGAAGTTTTTATGAATTGACGACATTCTATCATTGGTTCGTAAAAAATTTCAGTACCATTGTGTCATTAATCACAGATTGCATGAAAAATGACAGTTTTAGTTGATTGACGAAGCCGATAGGAGTGTTGCCGAAATCAAGCATAGATTATCTACGACTCTGGTTCTTGTACTTCCCAACTTTGACAAACTGTTTGAAGTCGAATGTGATGCCTTATATATCGGGGATGGGGGAGTTTTGTCTTAAGAAGGTAGGTCGGTAGCCTTCTACAGTGAGAAACTTAGTGATGCATATAAGAAGTGGTCTATATGTGAGATCGAGTTGTATGCGGTGGTCCAGGCACTGCGACACTGGTGACATTATTTGATTCAAAGGGAATTCATACTTTACCCAAATCATCAAGCTCTCAAATTCATTAATTGCCAAACTAACATTAACCGTGTGCATGCTAGATGGATTTCGTTTTTGCAGGAATTCACGTTCGTGCTAAAACATAAGTCAGGGCAACAGAACAAAGTAGCCGATGCGCTGAGTTGTCGTGCAACTTTGTTAGTCACTATGAGCAATGAGGTTGTAGGGTTCGAGCGCCTTAAAGACATATATGCTGACGACGACGACTTCAAGGACGCATGAGTTAGATGCCAAGAAGGTCAACCTGCTGACTTACATATGCAAGATGGGTTCCTTTTCAAGGAAAATCGACTGTGTATCCCCAACAGCTTGCTAAGGGAACAGATAATCTAAGAGCTACATGGAGGTGGTCTTAGTAGACACCTTGGGTGAGACAAGACGCAAGCTCTTTTGCAAGAACGGTATTAGTGGCCGCAGTTGGTACGTGATATGGGAAAGACAGTCCAACGTTGTTATAATTGTCGGACCTCTAAGGGACCATCTCATAATATGGGCCTCTATACCTCATTACCTGTGCCTGACGGCCCTTGGGAGGATTTATCTATGGACTTCGTACTTGGTCTCCCACGAACACAACGCGGCATGAATTCGGTATTCGCAGTAGTAGATCGTTTCTCTAAGATGTCGCACTTTATTCCATGCAAGAAGACTCTTGATGCAACATGTGGCAAATCTATTCTTCAGAGAAATTATGCGGCTACACGGGGTTCCCAAGACTATTACTTCTAACCGTGACATGAAGTTCATAAGCCACTTTTGGCAAACTTTGTGAACTCAATTCAATACACGACTTCAATTCAGCAGCGCCTACTACCCATAGACTGGCGGACAAATCGAGGTTGTGAATCGCATGTTGGGAAACCTCCTTCGATATATTTCACGGGAAAAACCGAAGCAGTGAGATTTGACCTTGTCTCAAGCGGAATTTGCATTCAACAACATGGTGAATTGCACGATGAGAAAATTCTCGTTCTAGGTTATTTACGGACGAGTACCTCGCCACACTATAGACTTGGTCCCTCTGCCCAAGCTCCTAGGCATAAGCATCGTAGCAGAACATATGACAGAAAGGATTATGGGCATTCATGTGAAGGTACAGACCGAGCTACATACTTTGAACGAAAAATACAAGGAGCAAGCCGATAAAGATTGGCGACAAAAAGTGTTCAAGGTGGCGACCAAGTAATGATCCATCTGCGCAAAGAAACATTTCCGACCGGAATATACAACAAGTTGAAGAATAAAAAGAATGGACTGATACCAATCATTCGAAAGATCAATGACAACGTTTATGTAGTTGATCTTCCAGCTGACATGAGGATCTCACGGACTTTCAACGTCGTGGACCTAACCGAGTATTATGAACCAGAGCAAGACAAGAATTCGAGGACGAATTCTTTTGAGGTAGAGGAGACTGATGTAGAGCGGGTCGCAGACAGTTACATGGCCAAGATGGATCAGAAAAGGCCTGGTCGACAACGGAAGTGATCCAGACCATCAGACCTTAAATCGGGCGTATCTCGCAATCCAGAATGAGTTATCTGACGTAAAATATATGATTTTGGGGTAGAACGAACTACCTTAGCCAACCAACCAAGCTACGCCGGGTTACCCAAGCCGGATTTGCGAAATACCGCCAGATCGACGGTCGTTTCCCTATTTTAATTTCATTTTTACTATAAATAGTAAGTTTTAGTTTGATTATAATTCTTCATCTGTTGGGCTTTATGAGTTGCGTCCAACGTGAAAAGAGCTTAGAAAAATTAGAAGAATGGTTTGGTGAAGCCAAATAGGACACTTACTATTTTTAGCCGAAAACCTTGCGCACTAGTAGACATCATGACTGTCTATAAATAACATGTTTACTATTTATAGTAAGTCGCAAGTTATAGGAGTTTTAGTTGTAGTTTGATTCTGATTTTTTTCTCATTGCTTGGTATCCCTATTTAAAGGGTTGTGAACTTGTTTTTATTAATTTTTTTAATCAATTTCGAATTTATTAGAATTTATTTATATTTTCTGCTTTCTTTTCTCGTGGATTCGAGAAGTCTTTGTGAGGAATCCAGAGAAGTTCCGTGGATTCGGAATAGTTATCCTCTTGAGGAAGATGGTGCTCGACCTCACGTCCTTCCCTGCATCAGGTTGCACCTGAGAGAGAGAGAGAGAGAGAGAGAGAGAGAGAGAGACACGAAAAGACGGGTTTCTCCCAAGAGATTTACAAATAGAGATGAAGATGGAGATATTTTGTATTAAAAGAATTAAAAAGAGATACAAACAAAAAACAGAAGAACAATGTATAAGAAAATGAAATTTAAAAAGAAAAAAGTAGAGGAAGAAGAGGGACGAAGATGGAAACTTAGAGAGTTCTTATAGCTCTAAAAGTGCAATCTCAGCTGTCGAAGCACAAAGTGATGCGGATGGATGACAAAGCGGCATATCAGATGGCTCGTGACACCTTTTGGGAGACTGACATGAGTGTTTTTCAGTCTAGTTTTGGAGGGTAGATGATTAGGTGCGGCCCTTACCATGGGCCCACCTTGATATATGTATTGTATATCTATGTCGTCCGTCCGTTTTACCAGATCATTTTATGGCATCATCACAAAATTGAAATATATTAAAAACTCAAGTGAACCACACTAAAAGAAATAGTATGAATTGAATGCCTACCGTTGAAAACTTGTATAAGTTTTGTATCAAGCCGATATTTGTGTTTTCCCTTCATCCGTATTTGTGTGGCCTTATAAACAGGTTAGATGACAAATAACTATCACTGTGAGCCTTAGGAAGGTTACAATGGTGGTTGTCATTTTCTCCAAAGTTTCCAATGGTGTAGCCACTTGAGCTTTAGATATAGTTCAATTTTGGACTCATGCTTTAAAATGAGCTGATAAAACAGATGGTTGGTTGGATAAGATACATTACGTTGGGCCTCACAAAGTTTACTTAGTAGGCAATCATGTCATTTGTAAAGGATAAGGAAATCCTGTCCCAGCTAATTAAGGTTTCGGTGGAAGTCTTCTAGTGGAATTCATCAAGGAGACCCTTTGTCTCCCAGCCTATTTATCCTTGTAACAGAGGTTCTAAGCAGAGGCATCACCTGTCTGATGAACCACGGGATGTGTACCCCATATAAGCTCAAGGGGGGTTGCATCCCGGTTTCCCACCTCTTATATGCAGATGATACTCTGCTCTTCACGAATGGTGGCCGCAAATCTCTCCGATTGCTCTCCAACTTTCTGGACAAGTACCAACAGTCCTCTGGGCAAAAAATCAACCTGTCCAAGAGTGCCTTATTCTGCTCTAACAAGATAACCCCCTCTAAAATTAGAACCATTGAAAGAGTGTTGGGTATTATTGCTAACTGAGCTAACCTGCCTTTGGGAGAATCAAACCGAGCTCCTTCCAACCTCTTGTTGACAAGATTGCAGCTTGGATTAGTGGCTAGCGTGCTCGTTGTTTGTCTCAGGCGGGGAGACTTTTCCTTCTCCGACACGTTCTTGGGAGTATCCTCGTCTACACTTTGGCTGCCACTCAAATTCCAGTCCAAGTGCTATCTGTGTTAAAATGCTGCTTTGCGGATTTCTTCTGGGGTTGGTCCGAAGGCAAGAAGAAACTCCATTGGATTCGGTGGAAGTCAGTTGGTTATCCGAAGTCAGAAGGTGGCTTGGGTATTAAAATGCTGTAGGATTTTATGAGAGCTCTTTGTATGAAGTTGGGCTGGTCTATCTCAAGTGACTCTGAGGTCAGCCTTTGGAAGGCATTCATGACCTCAAAATACTGCTTAGTTTGTCTGCTGCAGGGCTAGGAAAGAACCTCTGTTTTTGCTTCCCTGATGTAGAAGATTAGTGATCTGATCCCCATCCTGGACCGCCATGCGCAGTGGCAAATCGGTCACGATAACTGCAACTTCTAGTCAGACAATTGGCGGGTTTGGGATAGCTGCTCCCTCTTGCGTCTCGTCAGGTGCTTAGCAGTCTTCTCTTCATGAAAGTTAACCAAGTGCTGGGAAAATCAGGCCCTCTCCCTCCTTCCTCTATTTATGGCTATCTCCCTCAGTACATAGTTGATTTCATCTTCCAGGTTGGTTTTTGTATCTCGGACTGCCTGGATTCTGTATTCTGTCCATTCATCCCCAGCAGTTCTTTCTTGGTCGGCTCGGCCTCTGAGCTTTGTAGGATGATAAATCCTCGCAGATTCTGGTCCAAATGAGTTTGGCATGCTAGTTTGCCTCCAAGAATTTCGTTGTTTGTCTGGAGGCTTTTGTACAAAGCTAACTCGGTTGATGAAGACGTTCAGAAGTGTGGAGTTGTGCTAACGTCCAGGTGTGATTGTTGTCAAGATCCTTTTTCCAGTTGCCGCTCAGTGGAGTCTTTGGATCATACTTTCGTCTCTAGCCCTGTAGCGCAGCCAGTTTGAAATTATTTTGGGAGTTCGTTTGAGATGGTAACAAATTCAATTTCCACCATTGATGGTATGTTGGCAGCTTGGTGGAACCCCCCCCCAAAACCTCCCCGCTGCAACAGATTACCCCATGCGTTGTTTTGTGGGAAATCTGGAAAGCACGTAATGCTGCCAGATTTGATGGAATCAGGTCCTCTCCCTCTTCCATCCGCCCAAGAGTATCCCGTTGGCTTTCCTCGCTTGCTTCTCATTTTCCTGCCCTCATTCGCCCTCCTCCTCGCAGTTCTTTTGTAGCCGAGTTGGGGTTGGCTTCCTCTTCACGTTCCAACCTATCTCCAAAGGTCGTCAGGTGGTAGAAACCAAATCAGGGATGGGTCAAGCTTAATGTAGATGGATTAGCTCGAGGCAATCCAGGCCCTTCTGGTGGTGGTGGTATCTGTAAAGATGACGGGAGAGTTCATCCTTGCCTTTGCCTCGGCTTTCGGCCTAGCTTCTAATGTTTATGCTTAACTCAGAGCCATCCATGATGGTCTTATTCATTGTGTCCAGCAGGGATTTAGCCAGATAGTAGTGGAATCGGACTCCAGTCTTGTTGTTGGTTTTTTGAACGGCTTAGTCACCCCCAGCTGGATATGGTCATATTGGGTGGCTCGTATTTTAAGCATCATCGAGGTTGGCCAGGTCTTATTTTTGCATATCCGCATGGAAGGAAATGAACCGACCGATGGCATGGCACGTATGGCCAGTTGATCTCAACAAAATTCTCTGGTCAAGCAGTTTTCGCTCCTCCTGGACAATGTTAGGGGCAACCTTTTTCTCGAAAAAGTCGATCTCGGGGCAATCCGGTTGGGGTCCTAGGGGTTTCCTTTAGTGTGTAGGCTTCCATCAGCACCTCAGATCTTCGTCTTCCATGTTTTTCTTTTCTGATTCTTTTGCTCCTTATGATAGGTTGTTTTTCAGGTCCTTTTATCCTGAAGCAACCCAAATGTCAATTTTGTAAATTCTGTCGGATGAATGAAATTCCTCTTTTAGCCAAAAAAAAAAAAAAGGGTTTCGGTGGAAGTATCAAACACATAGAGAAAGAGAGGTTGGGCCAGCCTGATTTTGCAACAGCCTTGACTTTTAGCGTAATTCCAAACATCGGGCATGGTTTGGACATGAAGTATAGGTGTGCAGACGGACAGTCGAGATGATGGTGCGAGAACTGATGAATGGAAATGTTGAGCCGAGGAAATCAGCGGCTAAGATGACAGATTTAGTGAGGAAATGTGTTAGTCATGGTGGGTCATCTTAATTACATGAATTCGGAGAGATTGTTTGATAATATTAGAGGCATGAGCTTATGATGAGCTCTTTTTATTCATAGTGGGTCGAATGCTATGATAATACAGAACGTTGGTTTTTTGAATCCCATTCTAGATTGATAATGTCCCAGATTGATCGGACAATCATAGCCTTTGGTAAATCGCCTCCGAAGACTGTGTTGCATAATCTGGAAATGTCATTTGCAAATTTTTTCTGGGGTTGGAAGGACGACAAGAGGAAGATGCACCGGAAGAACTAGAGAGTCATCTCATCTCCAAAGGATGAGGGGGGCCTAGGGATCAGGGACTTCAAGGATGTGATGGGTGCCCTCCACTTGAAGATGGCGTGGGCCATCAAGCATGGCACAGGAAAATCCCTCTGGGCAGATTTTGTCGGATCTAAATACCGTTTTGCTGGTCCTTCTGATGGTTCCTTGTCTGTTGTTGCCGATGTATCCCCTCTTTGGAAGCACATGCTAAGTCTCTTCCCGATTCTTGTTAGGGTCGTCTAGTGGGAGGTGGGGTAGGGTTCCATGAGCATGTGGGACTGCAATTGGTCCGGGTTGGGCCCCTTACGCTCCTTGGGCTCTCTGGATGTCCCTTTAGCCCACAACGGGCTTCAGGTAGCGGATTTTCTGGACACGGATGGTCTTAGACATGACGCCCCTCTCCGGCTCCCCGTTCATATTGTGGACCACATCTCGCGAGTTGGTCTCTGCACCTCTGATGCGGCTGACTCCCCGATCTGGCCTCTTGGCCCAAATGGTTCCTTCACGGTCCGGTCTGCCTGGGACATGGTCAGGCCCCACAGACAGAAAAGGGAATGGGCAAAGTGGGTTTGGCACTCGAACATTCCACCTAAAATCTCCCTCTTCCTTTGGCGAGCTCTTCATAGAGCTCATCCCCTTGATGCAGATATCCAGAGAAGAGGAGTGCCGTTTGTTTCTATGTGCATGTGTTGCTCTGCTTTTCCCGATTCCAGGCCTTCTCCCGAATGTCTTTCTCATCTTTTCCTTTTTGGCGAGCTGGCCAATCATATTTAGAGAGGGATCTCGAATTTCTTTGGTGTCCCTCTTGCAGCCCACCTTTCTATTGTTGATTGCCACTACTGTTGGTGGATGAGGCCTCTCCCCTTCTCTCATGTTTCGGCAGCCCTTCGGTTAGCCCCCGCCTTCGCTCTCTGGGAAGTGTGGAAAGCCAGGAATGGGGCAAGATTCGACGATTGGTTGATCCTGCCTTCCTCTATCTTCAGTAGTATCATAAGAAACCTGGATTTCTACGTTGGCTCCTCCGGTCTATCGCCTTCACTGATTCGTTCTCTTGTCCCCAGGCTCCTGCGCCTAACCACTCTCCTCGCCACAACCCCCCTTTGGTCGTAATTGTTCGTTGGGGCAAACCTCCATCTGGGTTTGTCAAACTGAATGTTGACGGTTCAGCCCTGTCAAATCCTAGGCCTGCTAGTGGTGGGGGCGTATGCAGGGATTGCAATGGTAATATGATTTTCGCCTTTCGCAGTGGGTACGGTAATGCGACTAATAACTTGGCCGAGCTTAGGGCCGTGGCAGACGAGCTCCGTTTCTGTAACTCCTTCGGGCTGACGAATGTTTTGATTGAATCGGACTCGCAGTGGGCTATGCATTGCATCTCTGGGAAGTCCTTCGCTTGGAAGTGGACTTACTGGATGAAGAGGATCAAGACCCTAAGAGGTACGTCCCCGCTTCGGACCTCCCTCATCCCAAGAGAAGCCAACAGTCCGGCAGATGGGCTGGCCAAAATAGGGAGCAAGAACCAGTCCGACCTCCTCTTCCATGACATCCACTCCCTCCCTAGAGCAGTTAGGGGCAGTCTCCTTTTGGACAGGGTGGGTCTTGGTTACGTCAGGGTAACTTCCCGATAGTTGTATAGATATGATAGGCGGGGTTTATTTTTTCTGGCCCCTCCTGAAATGTTTACTGTATCCTGAAATACATGCAGTCCTTTAAAAAAAATTAAAATAAAATAAAAAAATAAAAAAGGAGCGAAGTACAGCAATGATCAATATCCAACAGAAAAAGGTGCCAGGATGAATGGCTGCAATCTTCCAATCATGGAGATTTGGGGAATTATTACTTCACAGGTGAGCCTTCTGGACAGGGAAGAAATATTTGTACAGAAATTTCACGTACAATCATTGCACTATTTAATATCGAAGCAAAGGGATATAGTTACATTGAAACAAAGCCTTATTTGATCACATACATCTTATTGTAGCTGGCATACGAAGAACCTACCCTCTAATCAAATACATAAGAAAAGACGCATTATAATGACATGATAAGATCAATCAAACTCTCTAATGATTCATACGAAGAACCTCCTTTCGCCATACAACGCATTGCATTTTCCTTGAGAGCACCTACCCTCTCTCTCATCTCCTTCCCTTCAATCTCCACCATCAATCTTCTTACGGCCCACTCAATCTCACTTCTGTCGAACCCTTTCTCAAGTTGCATTCCCACCCTCCATACATGGCTCACATACCTAGCATGCACATTTTGGTCCCATAAATAAGGAGAGCATAACATGGGCACCCCTTCACATATGCTCTCCAACGTAGAATTCCAACCATTGTGTGTCCAAAATCCTCCCACTGATGGGTGGGCTAGCACTTCTTGTTGTGGGGCCCACTTCACGATCTGGCCTCTCTCCCGTGTCTTCTCTTCGAACCCTTCCGGTAGTTCGTTGCAATCATGGCCATGGATAGAGCCAGGCCGGACCACCCACAAGAAGGGCTGGTCACTATTGGCTAGCCCCCAAGCAATCTCCACCAGGTCTGTTTTAGTTATGGAAGCTAAGCTCCCGAAGCTGATGTAAATGACCGACTGCGGCGCCTGCTTGTCTAGCCATGCCATGCAGCTGTAGTCTTGTGTTAGTAAGCTGTTTGATGATCCTGGAGAGAATTTATAGAGGGGACCAACCGCAAAGAGTGGCGTGGGATGACGATCTTGTCTAACTTTTTCGAATGCAGTTGGTTCAAGATCGTCGAATGTGTTCATGATGCAACCCAAAGCAGACCTTATTGCATTGATCATGTCGGCCCAAAATCGCTCACACGTATCAGGATCCATCATGCTGAAGTCTGGAATGTCCTTGATCCTGAGTGGCTGAATCTCAGGAATATGCATGTTTTTCAGACCATCTGGTAAAGACGGATTCATTAATATGTTTACAATAATCTACCGCATTTCTTGTTTGCTGAGTTAAATGTGTGTTTTTTTATTTTTATTTTTATTTATAACCCCACTGTCTCTTGTGACATGTGGCAAGTTGCATAGTGGGGTCCACCAAATAAATGTTCATGATCACTAAAAGGGGCCTCACCCCGAGCCATGTTGTTAGTTTCATTTTCTTCATATTCTTCATAAGGAATCAGTACTCTGTTTCCTTGTATTTCATTTTCTTAATAGATTTTAGACCTACTTGGAGGTGTAAATGGGCTTAACTGAACTGGGCCAACTGTTGTCCAAGACAAGCCTGGCCCATGATACTTGACCAGGACAAGTCACCCCGCTGGCTCAGTTGAGTTGAGGAATCGAGATCAGATAGGTCGGGCAGAATCACTGATTTTGCCAATCTGGCCCACTTTCATCAGGAGACCAACTCAAGAAAAATTGTCAAGTTATGGCATCTCATCAGCTTTATATGTGGCAGATACACCTCAATGCAACTTGTAAACTGTCCAAATCATGAGTCCAATGCAGATGGGGCAATGGTGAATAATTGAACTGATCGAATGATCCTGACCATCCAACCAGTGAATGCCAAATGAATACTTTAAAAAGGGAAGAATAAGAAGAAAATCAGCTGTCCAAATTCAACTAAGAAAATCAGACGATTAAGATTGTCCAAACATTGTGCATATGGAGGCATGCTCCCTCCATACAGGCCTACAATTCGGACACTCTGGATTGATATACAGGCGCATCGAGTATCTGTTGTCAAACAGATGTTTTAAATTTGTACATCACCATGCTGCTCGACTAGTCGAGGGACTGGCTTGACCAATCGAGGATCCACTCGACTGGTCGAGGCTCGCTCTACTCGAAGTCCAACAAGCATTGTATTTGGGTGGCCGGGATGCTCGACCAATCGAGGGTCAAGCTCGACTGGTCGAGGGTGCCCTTTCACTAATCGAAGTTTTGGCTTGGATAGTCGAAGGTTACGCAGATTGTGCACGAATTTTGTGTGGACTGCTTAAATTTGAAGTGATTTCAAAGAGGTGCGTATGTGGAGTTCCCTAAACTATAAATAGGGGTCCCTAGGACTATTATAGGGTATGCTAAAGCTTTTTAAAGGGGTTCCAGGGATTCCTAAAAGAGTTTTAGGGTTTCTAAAAGGGTGTAGCATGAGTGAGATTTGAGGATGTTTGAATCAGGTGAGTCCTCTCTATTTATAATTTATGCTTTCATAGTGAAATTATGTCGCTTTGTGCCGTGATTTTTTTTCGAAATGGTTTTCCATATTAAATTTGTGTTCTCTTATGTTTACTTGGTGCCATTGAATTGCTATTCTGAATTTAGATATGTATGATTCTGTAGCACAAATCCTCAATAGTATCTAATGGGTGATAGGCCATAACTCCAAAAGGTGATGAGCTGTCACTATAAAAGGCTGTTTGGATTCATGTAAAGGTTCTTGTCGCACTGACTTGGACATTCTAGCTAGACATGAAACGTATACTTTTTGTTAAGCATGTGAGATATGGAGTCCTGGAATATATATATATATATATATATATATATATATATAGTAAAGGTTCTTGTCGCACTGACTTGGACATTCTAGCTGGACATGAAACGTATACTTTTTGTTAAGCATGTGAGATATGGAGTCCTGGAATATATATATATATATATATATATATATATATATATATATATATATATATATATATATATATATATATATATATGAATTTAAGATGGTTGATAGTTGATAACATATGTATCATTGTGCACGTGTACATGTAGATTGACACAAATCCTTACTCTTACCCTAAAGGTAGATTCACAGGAGTTTCAACACCAGTTCAAAGGTTTAAGTAACCATAGGTGATGAAATCTCAATACCACGTGAGCGTGTGCAGGTGTGACCAAAAAAAAAAAAAAACAGAATTTTAACATTAATAGTCTATCCAACCCTCTTTGCTAGGATAGGATTATCTTTGAGTAATGATCATGTTGACTGTATATGATGACCTCAATTGTCTCTCTGTGTAACGAAGGTTCTCCACAAACATATTGTCAATGCAGGATAGCAGCATCCAAACAGCCACTAAAGATTGAAATGGTGTGTTTGGTGGTACCATCAAATCAAGATTTGTAAGGATGCATGACCAATATTGTAAGATCTTTCACTGCCGCATATCAAGATCAGACATTGTAATAACTTCTCAAGCTGAACAAATCAAGATTTGGGAGAAACCAAAAAGGCCCTCTAATATGCACACATACCCGTGATTGAAATGACACCATTTTGCTGAAGAAGCTTCACAGATGCCATAGTGCTGGAAAACGTGGCACTGGTGGTGCCTAACAAAATTCTCGGCAGATTCAACTGGTCGGCAACAGCTTTAGTGAAGTAAAAAAGCTCATCGGTAATGATGCACTTAACCGGGCCATGCGCGCCATCTGTTAGCAATTGGCACAAGCGATCATGGAATGGTACTTGGCATGTGTCGTTGAGGATGGACACAAGGGTTAAGGGGTCCTCACTCCAGAGCTGACCGTCTAATAAGACATCGGCTATGGGCTCGAAGTTGAAGTTGGGGAAGTTGAATGGACTGGTAGAGTTGAAGTGAGTGTGAATTACGGTGATTGAGAATCCTTTGGAGTGTAGGAGAGTGGCCAGTTGAAGCATGGGATTGATGTGCCCTTGAAATGGGAGTGGCAAAATAACCAAATGAGGGACTCTCTTTTCTTGGATTTGCAGCTTTGTCGATTCTTCCATTGTTTTGGAGATGAAATGGGCGGCTGTGGAAATCGGCCACTGGCTTTTGGCTAAGCAGGGAAGCTCACGTGAGGTCGACCTTATAGAAGCTTTGTGCGCGCGCAGAGAGAGAGAGAGAGAGAGAGAGAGAGAGACTGATGCGTCACACATACATCATGGTGGGGCCCACATAGCACCGACCACCAGCCATTGGGTGGTGTCAGGGGAGTAGCCAATCCTTTTCCGTTGCAACCCGCCTTATTATTTTTAACGGCTTGATTTTTGGGAATCCCGTCATCACGGATGCATGCTTGCTTAATGCACCGGTCCGACATATATAAAGTATGGTAGGTCCCATTACAAAATAATATTGGAGAGCACGACATATATAAAGCATGGTAGGTCCCATTACAAAATAATATTGGAAAGCATGACATATATAATTAAAGCATGGTAGGTCCCATTACAAAATAATATTGGAAAGCATGGCATATATAATTAAAGCATGGTAGGTCCCATTACAAAATAATAATGGAAAGCATGACATATATAATTAAAGGATGGTAGGTCCCATTACAAAATAATGGAAAGCAATCTAAAAACCTACAAATTCAGGTGGCAGATGTACTGGTTGGACCTTTTTTTTTTTTTTTTTTGTGGCGCACCAAAAATTTATGGTGGGCCTACCCTATTGGGACTGATTGGATGTCATGAACACACTCAGGCAACCTCACGTTCAACGTTATTGAATGATTGTTTTCCATAATATTGGATAGTGTGTTGGAAGAGAGTGTCAATCGCTGCAGGGCACCCACTCAGCCATTTCATCTGGGTTGAAATCAACATTTGCCAGAAACCCTTATTTTGGATTGAGATAAGGGTCTCGTCTCCGAACCCTGGTTTTGATGGTGTAATCGAACTGGCCCTTAGCATAATGCTAAAGGAGCTTAAGTCGTGTTCCGGACGCATCCATTCATAAGAGCTAGGCACAACACTAAACCATTGGATAGTTGATGATATGACTCAATGTACTGATGTGGCTCACCTGATAATTGATTGGCCTGATCTTCGTACCACTGCTTTAAAAATAAAATAAAATAATAATAATAATAATAATAAAGAAGACCTTAACCAGATTTCAATGAGGCTAGAAAAAAATGCAATTTGGACACAACTCAGTCACAAAGCTCCAGAAAAACCCAACTGGACTTTAAAAACTTGCCTAAAACTTTGGGGGAGGGGGGACTCAATAAAACTTGACTCGACTCAGAACTACTTAACACCACTCAACACCATTTATGTATTATTTATACTTTTTAAATGTCAAACAACTACAAAAATACTCCGATCTGCTGGAGTAACCAGTCATAGTTTTCGCGTCGACCTGACTCTTGTGGGTTTCTTGTCGAGCCAACGTTTTGTGTTTCTAAGTACTATGCTTCATTCAAAATGTCATCATGGTGTGGCTCACTTTTTGCATTAGATGGATAAGAGAATTCCAGTTTGTTGTAATATAATCGGGCAACATCATCACACACTACATTTAATGCAGTAATGCTGACAATGTGCATGATGACATGGACCAATCAGGATGCAGGTTTCAAGCGGAGGATCCAGATTCATGGGATAATTCTATGCGCCGTTGACCCATAAACAGGAAAGAAATGGTTGTACTAGAAGTTCACATACAGCTTAATTTTCAATCAGTGCACTATTTAACATCAAAGGAATAGTTATACTAAAACAAAGCTCTATTTGATCACATACATCTTGTTGTAGCTTGCCCATAGAATGATCATACAGATGGAGATGGAATATGATAAGCAAAGAGGTATTAAAATGACATGATAAGATCAGTCAAACTCTCCCATGACTCATATGAAGAACCTTCGTTATACAACTCATTGCATTTTCCTTTAGAGAACTCGTCCTCTCTCTCCTCTACTCTCCTTCAGTCTCCACCATCAATCTCTTATGGCCCGCTTTATCTCACCTCTCTGGAACCCATTCTCAAGTTGTATTCCCACCCTCCAAACGTGGCTCA